>CM044563.2:20267578-21467578 GCA_024416835.2 Perccottus glenii
TCTTTCATAAAAAGGGCTTGGATATCGAGCATAGCCCTCTGAATATGATGGCCAAACCTGTATGAGTCCTGCAAGAGAGAGGAAATAAAGAGTTAAATCCAAAAGCAGGAGCTTATTTGTAATGACATTACGCTTGTCTTTTTACTTACTGTGTCGGGACTGGAGAACTTGCTGGAGATGTGGAATGTGATGAGGTTTTCCCCAACAATGATGTAAGACACACCATACCCATCATCAGCCACCTGGAAAAATGCATTTATTTTTTATAAAAAATACAAATTAAAAACATGTATAGACTAATATTAGAGCAGCACACAGTTTGAATCTTACTGGGCCAAATCCGCCACCAGCGCCTACATATTTTGGGAACTTATCGATGTCCACTAAATTAAGCTGCTGCTGAGGAGTCTGACTTGTGGACAGCTTCCAGGGATCAGAGAGGACCTAAAAGAAAACAAACAATACTGAGAGTAAGACTAAAAAATAGAGAAGAGCAGTTTGACTGAAATTAATGATTGAAAGGTGAGTGGGGTTGTTCTAACCTGCTTCAGAAAAGGCGAGTTGACACCATAGTACGTCCTTTGACATTTGTGGTCTACATATGTTGAACCACAGAAACCTAGGTTTGTTGGCCCCTGAGAGTGTCACCATGTCTTTTTGTTTTGATTACTTTGGAGTGTTTGGTAGGTTTGTTTGCTTACTGTTGCATCCATATCCTCCATGGCTCTGACAAAGGCAACAGCCTCAGACGTGCAGGAACGTACTGTCTCTGTCCGCCCATCTCTGAACATTCGGGTCATTGAGGACTCGTATGTAAGACAGAAAACCTTCTGGTCCTATTAAAGCGAATAGAGTGACATTGTAAGTTGTGTTTATTGTCTCACATACAGTTTATTAATGGGACAGAGTCAGTATTGTCTTACTCTGAACTGTGCCAACTGCAGAGCAATCTGAATAAAGGCATCAGGGCTAGTCCTGCACTTCTTAATCATGCCTTTTCCAAAGTCATTAAACAGATAGCCATGGAAGTCCACATCATCAGCGATCTGCTTGGCTAAGACGTATGAGTTCTCTATAACATTCTGGCACTAAAAGACCAAAAAACTGTTTAATTCTGTTCTAACATTACACAACAGACTACAAATGTAAGATGCCACAGTACTTCTGATGGAAGCTCCCACTGTAGTCGGCTGGGATAAGGGAGCCCTTTGTTCCTGTCCCCTTTAGCGTGTCCCTCTTCTGTGTAGCCAAGATGGAAGCAGTCTGTGGCAAGAACATACTTGAAACAAAAAGAAGAAAATTGCAGATAAAGACTTTTGTCAACGTACAGAGCATTTGTTTTTGCAACACCTGGTTTTCACCACACACCCTACCTCCCACATATGTCCAATAATAGGAGCATCAGCCCATGAATGTTCTATATTCAATCCCATTTTTCCATTGGGATAAGAGATTAACGTAAAGGACTTGTCAAACCACCTGTTGTGAAAAAGTCAAATTAAAAAAGTACAAAAACACCTCAAACATTTAATGTACTCAGATAATCTAATTTACTCACCTATCATAACATTTTCCATGAAGTAAGGACTTGGCATAACTGTCAAGTGATTTGTCTTTGCAGGGTCATAGCCCTGTGGCTCATCATCCAGAGCCAGAAAGAAGGCAGCAGACTCTATTGCATCCAGAGATCCTTTATTTACTCCTTGGCTGAAAAATTTTTGTCTGGCCTGGGCCCAAGGAACTCTAAAAGTGATGATAAACCTGTTAACCCGAGCATTTTAAATGACTTATTTGCTGGTTTGTACATGGCTGTATTGTGTACCTGTTTCCTGCAGTTAGAGCAGCTAGTTTCAGTTCTCCTGGCAGTGGTTTAGATGTGTCACAGAGGATCCTCTGAAACTGCATCTCAAGCTCACTTGGTAAAAGGTGGCGCCCTCCAGTGTAGAGCCATAGTTGGAAAAAACGACCCTTGTGGTACACGACAAGGTTCTTCCGGTCATTCAGGTGCTGGACAATATCTAGAAAAGGGTAAACAAGAGGTTTGTATAACTTTCCTACCTCTCTTTATTATTCTGAACTGTTCACAAAGTGCTCACCTGTTTCAATGCCGGGGAGGCGGGTGGTGTTAAACATCCTCTCCATCTGAGTGGAACACATAGGAACCGTCCCCAAAGCCCTCAGCTGAGAAGAGAAAAGAATAAATCATCTTTGTATAAAAAGCAGGAAAACTGAAAAAAACTGAGTAAACTGAAGTAATGGCAATAGTTACAGGTGCATGTTCACCCCGCTCTAGTTTTCGTCTGTACTGCAACATTGCATGGACCACATTACCAGCCCGAGCAGCTTGACGATGTGTTGGGGTTACATACAAGAGATCCTTTACATAAGCAAACACACAATCATTTCAGATGTATATACGCAGACTGTAGGCACTGTATATTAAGCCAGACATGCAGTATATGACAGACAGAGCATATTTTACCATCACATAGAAGTTACTGTTAACCATAATTGGACTCCTGCTTCTGAGGTAGATATACTCCTCCCACCAGTCACTTACCTAAGAAATATCAAAGAATGCAATGTAAACTTTAAAATGACCTACATTACGTGAATTCAACTCTGGCTCCTATTATAAAGGGTACTCACATAATTTGTTTCCCACCATGATTTTAGGATTAGATATCTTTGGAGCTGAGCCGCCTGGAATTCCTTGAAGTCATTGGCTAAAATCTCCATGTTGTTGTACTTGTCACTATCCAGCAGAGGCCGGACTGACTCAAGGTACTGCAGGACGGACAGAAATCATTGTTAAACAGCTGCCACTGGGATGTACTCAACTTATAAAAGATACAACAGTAACTCTGTTATAACTAGGTTCAGAATACTGTTTTAAACCGAGCCTGTTTTTTGGTGTGTCTGCTTGAAAATCCACAGTAAATTTACTGTATCTCTGTAACTACAAGGTGTATTTAAATAATTCTGGTGTCAAAATGAAGAGGGCACTTGTGAGATTTCCCAGAAGTGAAATTTTGAATGTTACAGTTTCAAAATAAATCAAGATAGAAAACAGCAAAATAACCCCAAAAACATTTCTGCCTAAAAAAATATAAATAAAATATCCCACGGGATATTCATCCAAATATACATTTTTCCTCTAAAGTTATCTAAGGTTTAGATTAAGGCAGTTGCAGCACAAACACTATTTAAAATCACAACCACACATGTCAACATTACCTGCACAAATATAATTCTTCTAATGTGAAACAAACCAAAACTATTAAGATTTTAGTATGACGTGGTGAGTCTCAATTTGGAACAATATGACAGAGTTTGGCACAGTTTGGCACCACCTGTTTTTGTTTGCTTGCTGTTTGGAGTAAGTGTTTGGAGTAAATGTAAATGGATTAGATGTGCATGTAGCTGAGTCTCTGCTGATGATGTGCTGCTTTGCCATATTAGGCTCGGGGGTGTGTAGTGTGTCATGCTGTTTGTTTGTGACATGTGACATCTCGGACTTAACGGGTTAATTTAAAACACAGGAATTTACTTGAATACCAAAGATAAATTGCATTTATTTAGCGTTCATTCATTTCTTAGTCCCATAGGGGTCGCAGGTGACTGGAGCCTATCCCAGCAGCTTTGGGCCTGAGGCGGGGTACACCCTGGACAGTGGCCAGTTAGTCGAAGGTCTAACATTTAGAGACAGACACTGACAGAGAACCATTCCCTCTCACATTCATTCATTAGGGACACTTTAGAGTTGCCAATTAACCTATACGTGCATTTCTGTGTGGTGGGAGGAAACCGAAGTACCCAGAGAGAACCCATGGTAATACTATAACCATAACATGAACATTATTTCATATACAATACTGTTACTATTTTGAAGGCTACTAACAACACACCCTTTGAATAGTATCATCCACACTGGGCACAGGAAGTCTTGGTAAAGAGGCTTGGAAGCTGTAGAGGAGAGGTCGGCGACCAGTAAACATTTTCACCAGTCTCTGTGAAGAAACAAAAACACATTTTAGTACAGTACATTTCTGAATTTAGTCCATACACCACAGAACTCACCAACCACACTTTGGTAGAGGTGCTCATCTTCCCATGAGATTCAAAAATCCATCCATGGTAGGAGAGCAGAGCTTTGAGAGTGTATCTCAAGAGCAAGATGAGGAACAGCCACAAAGCAGTAGCGAACAGGATGGCACTTAGAACAGCTTGAGTCTGCACTGACATATAATGCCTGTTCAGAAAAGATGAAAAACATCATATTATAGATTCTAAGAAGTGCTTAAGGTTCAACTAAGATACAGTGTGATGATGATGCAAGAGACAGCCTACTTTTGTGGCAGATTGTCTTTGATGCCGTCTATAATTCCCAGGGAGGGGTCTACGCGGGTATACAAGGAACTCATCATAGCAATTACAAAAATTAGCCAACTGGAGGGACTGGCAGGGTAGACTCCAGCCAAAACACCATTCTGTTGGTGACATGACATTAGGATTAGGGTTTACATTGCTGTGCTTTTTCAAATAACTGACAATGATTAGTGCTAAATGTGCTGTTGTACCTTAAACTTTATGGCACGCTTCGTCCATGCTGTGACCCCTGAGAGGTAGATGTTTCTGATGACCTCTCGACTGAGTTTGAGGTCTAAACCTTCTGGGCGCACGGTAAACTTAAAGCCCACCGCCTGATGGGCCTCAGCCATGGCTGTGTCTCACTGTGATGGGCAGAAAAGACAAACTTACACCAATATTATTCACTTTTTAATTCATCATTCATTTTACAAATATTAAAATAGTAAAATATGACAGTGTTGACAGTGCAATGTAACAGTCAGTGTGACAGGTCTAGGATTACTTTTTCCATTACAGGTCATATGACTGCAGTCACTAAGTGGGACAAAGTTCATTGGCCAGATATAGCAGTGCACCGTCTGAGCATGTGCACCTATGTCAGACTAGGACTAGGGAAATATAAACACAGAGTACAACTCACTTTACAAAGTTAAAAACTTGCCATTTTACAGGTTTATCGACGATTAGATAAAATGTCGTCAGTATTTCTTTAATGTGCAACAGTTTTTCAACACTTGTCACATAACTTTTCTGTTTTTACATGCTTTCATATAATATCGAAAGAATTACTAAGATAAGGATTTAATGCATTCACAAGAACAAAAAACATACATTACATGCAGATATACATTTTATACAACAAAGACATTTACCTTTTGTCCAATTGCACTGAGTACAATCCAGTCAGGCAGAACTGTGACAAAGGTTGTGCGTCCAGTCAAAGGCTCAGTGCTCTAGTGTTCTGTTTGACTCTGCTGTCCTTGAAGTGGCTTTACTCAGGTAGTTAAATCAGAGCAGTCTTAGCTAGCCTTGCCTCTTTCCCCTTCCCTATATATTATCTCCTTCACCCATGACATGTTTTCCTTTTTTTGTAACATGACACCCAACACAGAAAGTGTAACCCCCCATGTGCGATTAACTCTCTGCTCTGTAACTCAATCTCCCGCAGTGGTGTGCGCAGATGGAGGTGACAGCAAGGTCCCATTTCAGTTTTAACCAGGTGAAAGTGCAACTAGTACATTTAACATTAAAACATCACCAATGTACTGTATATGAGTAACAACAAGAACATTAAAAGAAGAGGTGAAAGACAGATTCATAGTGCATTGAAATTGGTGAAGGAGGAAGGACTTTTAAAGAGAGGGTTTGGAGATCCATCTTAACAACAGTATTGTGTTCTATACTTGGGATGAGGATGGCGTCCCCTCCTACTGTCCCCTGTCCTGCAAATGCCACTTTGACAGCCCTGTGAACCTGAAGGGTGAAGGATTATTTAAACAGTTGCCTAATCACACACTCTGTTGAAATAGAACATGTTGGTTTGGCCTTTGGAATTTAATCTTACTTGTTTCCACTTTTGAGATTTTAGGCAAAATGACGTCACCACATTTTCAGAGTTGTTTCCACCAATCACAATCAGAGTCTCAGCAGCGCCCAGGGAGTAAAGAGTGGGGAGGTCTGCGTCAGCTCTGGTGAGAGTGGGGAGCAGTTCAGACCAGACGTCTAAAGCACAAAGTGAATAAGAAACACAGGGCGGTGCATTAGTGGAATTTTTAATGTGTGCATTTTTAATTCCATTTTATAATTCCCACTGCACAGGTGTTACCTCGTCTGGTGTCGTACTGAAGCAGGAGTTTTTCTCCAGTTCTTTGAATGTTCCCCAATACATAAACACAATGTCCAAAACTGGCAGCAAGAGGCACATCGTGGGACAGAGACATGGTGAACTGGAAGTCAGTGAGCGGCAGAGAGGAGACAAACCTGGAGCAGGAGACAAGACCACTTCTTATGGCCAAAGTCTATAAAATACACTTTACACAGTATACTGTACTAGTGTAAATGATTTATTCATCTGACATATGAAGATGCTGATTATTGCACAGATGTGCCTTGGACTGGTAGAAAAAGTTGTAATTATTTTTCTTTTATACACTCCACACAAAGACTGAATCTAGGGATAAAACATGCATGCATTTTGAACTTAACTTGGGTGAAGCTTTCAAGGCTCACTAAATTATATCTTTGTAATTATTGGCAATAACGACAGTAAATAGCTTCCAAACTTTATGTATTAGACAATGAACTAAAGAATCACCTGTCATGTCTTATCTTGTACAAGAACCATTTATTTCTGATGAAGTTGAATTCATGTGGTATTTCTTCTTTGAGCCAACACTAACCTCCATTGATCCTCCCATGGATCATAGCGCTCCACAGCTGTATACAAAGCTGTGCTGGAGTCTGGAGTCACCAAGGAGTCCAAGTACCAGCCCCCCACAGCGTAAATACAGCCTTCACAGGCCACTGCACTGAAGTGCCTTCTGTGCTGTAGAAGCAGTAACACAAGTATTAGACATAAAAAAGAAAAAAAATGTAATGACTATAGCCGATATATATAGAAGATTTGAGAAGTGTCATTGAACATGACTTTGATGACTTTCATCATACCTTTATCAGCCGTGCTGTGGTGACCCATGTATTAGTGAAGGGATTATACCTAAAGGAAGACATTTTGAACTCCCAGCCTCTCTTCACACGCTGCCGATAACCTCCTATCATGAACAAATAGTTGTTGAGGACCACTGTGGTAAAACACCATTTGTCGGCTCTGAATGGGAACTCTGTGAGTGTGCGCCATTCTCCACTTTCCTCTGAACCCTCCAAAATAAAAATGTGCCTGGCCTGTTTTGTTTCCGGATCAGTCCATGTTGTGAGGTTTTCTTTCCTGAGGTAACACAGATGCAGGACACCACATGTTCTTAGGTGGATAACCTCTTCTTTTTCTTCATCGTTAAGGCGCCTAAGGGAACCATGCGTTAATGTGAGCGACAAACACTTTCCTGAGTGACATATGGTGCTGTGTACCTGATTAAATGAGGCAACTCCAGCAGGTTTCTGCATAAGTAGGTAAAGACTGTATACTTCAGCTCTGGACAGCAGCTCTCTCGAACCAGGCTGAGGTAAAATGCACAGTTATCTGGGTTGAGCTCAGCTGCCAAAACTGACAGGCACTTTGAGAGAAAGGTCTCGGCCATAAGATAGCTGCTCACCTCCATTGTAAAAAAGAGAATAATGTGTTGGATTAGAGTTGCTATTAAAAGGTGCTGTGTGAAGTTTTTGGAGAATATTGTGTAGGAATATTTCATACTGTTGCCTTGTGCAGCTGTTGTAACAGGAAGAGAACTTCTACTGGGTTCTGTGGCGCTTCAATGTCTTTTTATAGAATTGTTACTACTGATAACATGTATAAGATATTTCAGATTACATCCATTTGGTTCCACAGTACACTACTTTGATTTATGCACCTTTAACTCAATCCAATTGTTTTGATTCTTTAGGAACATTCATTGTATGAGCATCAGTTCGAAAGCCCAAGAAACAACATGAACAAAGCAACCATGGCACAGCAATTCTCACAAAAATGAAATATGATCAATTAAATATGATTAAAAGGGCTTGTGTACTAAGTAGGTCTTCAGTTTTGAGTCTGATTGCAGATTGGTCACCTGAAGGAAGTGCACTGTGTTGGGCTGTTAATATGAGTAGTGTTGCTGACAGCAGAGTACATACCTGAATGTGTAATCCTAACGTCTCTGGTGGGACTTGAAACTTGCCATGAAAGAAGAACTCCAAAAGATTGTGGAATATGGAAGAGGGCACGTGTTCAAGACAAATGAGACTCTCTGAGGTCTCTCTCATTCTGGACTGGGACAAAGCACGGAAATACTCACTGCACGCTGCAAGTCTTTGTAGGCTCACCTTTAGTAAGAATAATGCCAATGTTATGCTTTTACTGTGATTTATTTGTTGTGAATAACAGTAAAAGAGGATGCACTTACATGGAATGCATGTGTGCTGGTTTGGACAGTAACCCTGGCTTCATCTTCATCTTCATCTTGGCAGTAGGTGCATAGGGCATCATTGCACCTCCACTCCTCGGAGTCATTGTGACATAATGCTCTTCCTGTCTCAGCGCATGTTTTCCAGTTAATGAGGGCTGCGAAAGCTCCCCACAGCCTTATTACAATGCATTTCAAAAATCTTAAACAGTGTAACATTAACATAAAACATTTGTTAACAGTCTTCATTTTAGTTGTGGATTTATAGGCTCTTAGTTATGCTGACAATCTTACTTGTCCCACAAGGCTAAAAGTCCAATCTACGTACTTCTTGCTCAACCTACTGAAGAACTCAAGGCAGCAGCCGTTGTAATGGAAAAGCACATGAAAGAAAATGGTTTATGCATGGCACTGCTAGCTCACCCCTTTCCCAGCAGCGTTTGCAGACGGTTAACCCCACATGCCAGAAACAAATAAATAACACTGCCCCCTACAAGTTTATCTTCAGCTGCACAATTCCTGATTTGTCCTGTCAGAGACCCAGCTGAATCAGTTGTTCCCCTCGAGTTCTGAGCAGTGAGCAGCTTTTTGAGCCCGTTCTATTCTGGGAGCTGGGACCTCTGCACTGCCTTTACCGTCAGCTGTGGGAACTCCATATCAGCTATAAGGCAGTCATGAGATGTGAGTGAAAGAGCACAACAGGAGGAAAAAACAAGAACACACATTTAATCAAAGTTTTTTTTATTATATTTAGTTGTGCAAAGCAGATAAAATAACATCAACAGTGAAGTGCAGTTTAAATTGAAATGAGACATAACTGTACGCATCTTATTTCTTTTGAGAATAACCAAGATGCATAAGTAGGAGGGACCAAGACAGATCAGTGCAATTAGTCAAATACTGAAGATACAAAATAAAATATGGCAGAATTACAATAATTTTAAAATGAAAGTTAAGCATTCTTCAAGTGCTGAACGCAAATTTAGTATGATCCGTTAGATCACAGTAAACAGAATAGAAAAAAAACATTTAAAACACTAAAAAGTAAAAACACTAAATAATTACATTAATGTAGATGAACTTAACCAACTGTACAGCAAAAAGGGCAGTCCTGTTGTTAAAATAGTGTATATTTACTAATGTAAATATGCAAAACCTAGGACCATGGAGAATTTGCAGTATATGTTTCACAAGTAAGGTGACCATTGCCATCAGCCTTTTATGCCTTTACAGTTACATTATGCACACATGCACAATAAACACTAGAAGAGGTAGAAAGACTAACAGCACTACACTCAGTGATTTATTACATAGACATTCAAGTAAAATAAACAGTATTTATATTATTTTAATTGAAAAGCTCTGAAGGTTACAGAGGTTAAAGTAAAAATTGGACCACTGAATTAGAACAAAAGAAGACACACAAAATTGTAAAAATATATACCAACCACAAAGACATGCACAATCGTTCAATCGATTGAGCTGTCCAAACATGATTTCACATTGTGCATTCAAAAAACTGACTTGATGTCTACAGTCATGGAGTGTGCTCATGCACTGTGGTCACAGGTTCAACTTCTACGTTTCATTCACAGTTGCTTGGCGTATGCACTGAAGTTGCATAGCGCTGGAATCTCAAGTACAACTTTCAGAGAGAATATGAGCAGCTTAATGAATGATAAGAAATGCAAACCGTACATTCAGAAAGAGTTAAGACCGTTAAAAATTAGGAGAAGAGCTTTTTTTGCTTGAGGTAGGCATCAAAACGGCACAGGGCATAGTCCTGTTAAACAATGGAGTTTATTTTAGTAATGTGTGTAATGTGAAAAAAAAACAAGATTTCTATTCTTACCATGTATCCAAATTCAATCTTTGATATCTTTGCCTGAATGATTGACCAGAGCCCCCAGAGGAAGTGAGATGCCAATGCATATCTACAAATTAAAAGGCAAAAAAAGTTTATAGTGTGTTTTAAGGGCAATTTGGACAGGAAAGTCCAAAAGTTGGAACCAAACAGTGCAGGTGTGAAAGCCCCCTACAACTCATGCACCACTTTGATTTTTACCACCCAGTGTGTTACCTGTTAGCCTCAATAATCATGTCCTCCTCCAGTTTGGTCTGGTCTATCTTCATGACCGAGTGCCTCCCTTGTTCAGCCAAATAACTTCTAATGAAAATAAGCTGTGAACACATAAGATGCATACAAGATACTGTTGGATAGAATAGTAAGGAGCTTCAATACTAATGGTATAATTGTTTTTAATAAGTACCACCAGAGGGCACTGTAAGGCCAAGGTGACATTGACTTCCGCAAAAATACAGTATAACTGATTCAAAATGCATCCCAATGAGAGTCACTCATTTTATTTATCTGTAAATGTAGTCAATATTGATGTGCTATTTTTACAAGAAATATCAATTCTTTTTAATACAAAGTGACTGACAGAGAATAAGAATCATGTATTTTGCCTACTAGGAAGTTAAGAAAAAGTTAAAGTAAAAGCATCTGGACTCAGTTTTCAAGGTGAAGACGTTTCATCACTAATTCTTTTAAGAACCTTTATCAATTCTGAGTTCAACTGGTAAGAGAGCTGAGCTTATATCTCTAGAGGGAGGGGTTAAACCTGAAACCAAACCTGATGGAACCAGACTGTTCTGGTCTCATGGTCGTTAGCTGTGAAAGGACAGTGTGACTCCTGATGTGAGAGTCGTTAAAGTCGTTGTTTTATTCAGGTGTTGTTGCTGAGGCCACCTACTCTGTTCAGAGAAGGCTTTTCCATTTTCAAAAATGGCTCCCTTTACACCGCTCTCGAACCATCTGGCCTCTCTGACCAAAATTTGGACATTGCTGTCTTCAAATGAAAGCTCTCTCTCTTTGAGGTGGAGTGCAGACTCAGCCCTACCAGGGTTGGCTCTTCTGAGCAGATACATCCTCTTGTGAAGCTGTTGTTTCGTTTCTCTGACATAACTGTCACTGTTATGTTGGAGAAACTCCTCCCTCTAGAGATAAAAGCTCAGATCTCTTACCAGTTGATCTCAGAATTGATAAAGTCTCTTGGAATTAGAGACGAAAGGTCTTCACCTTGAAAACTGTGTCCAGATGCTTTTGCTTCAACCTGTTCTTTTCTTCAAGATGAACTGGATGACTGAGAATCTCCACAGATACTAGGAAGTTGTTTTGGTGCAAACACAAGACAAGAACCAAAACACCATGCTTAGTACAACTAAGATAATTACAAAAAAGTATAAAATTAAAAATAAAATAAAAACTACTAAAATGACTGGTAGACTGGTTGTTGCTGTACTGACCTGCTGCTCTCTGGTCGGATAATTTTCTGGTGTGGCTTTGTAGAATGGCCATTGGTCATACGTGTAATTGTACATCCATTCACAGAAATGGTTACCAAAATCAAAACCTCTAAATACAAAATAAATTAAACATATTACATTTCATAAACAGTATTCATAAACAGGTGTTGTTCAGTGAACTTTTTACCTGTAGTTATAACTGCTGTACTCAAAGTCAATCAGCATAAGCCGTTCATTTGAGTTCTGGTCCCTGTTGTCAAGGATAAGAACGTTTCCTGAAGCAAGGATAAAGTATTACAACTAGAGCCTCAATATATTTACTGTCTTACTAATAAATACATACATCTAATTGTAAAAAGTACTAAATTAAATTACAGAAAAAAAACACAATTAAAAAGTTCAACAGGACAGTGCAATTAGTGTGGGAGTGTGTAGGCCAGTCTGAACACATGTGTTTTGAGTTTGTAAATTAAATGTGGCAGTGTGTCTGTGTTGTTAAGGTCCGCAAGGAGAGAGTTCCAGAGCTGGTGGGTGACATGGTGACAGGGAACATGGTGACAAGACATAGATAGTATAAATATGGATGATATCCGCCCATTAGTCCCCTATTCACCAATATTGTCATTAAGAATGGGCAATAAAATGGCCGTTACATCCGGGCTTTTCGGCTTTTACTCCATAGTAAAACAATAGTTTTTAGATAGCATAAACCAACCTAATAATCAAAAATTCACCCCCCCCAGAGTTGTCACGTAGTAAAAACTTAGCTCTAGAGACCGGAGCCATCTTTTGTACCAGGCTGTAAACATGATTTTTACACTTGTAAAGTTGCCATTGGGTTTCTCCTTATATTTCCGCTTTTGGAGCCTGCCCTCTGGTGGACGGATGTATATAGCTGTATTTCGCTGTAAAATCGCCGTATGGCGGCGCCCTTACACGACGACCATTTAAGAGGTACCATGGGAGAGGCTTGTGACAAGACAGAGAGGAGGGACTGTGAGCTGTAGAGAGGAGGAGGATGAGGAGCGGAGATGTGGAGGAGCTCAGAGAGATATGGAGGGGCGAGGTTGTGAATGGCTTTGAATGTGAGGAGTTGTTGTTTGTTTATTGTAAAGCGTCCTTGAGCTCTGGAAAGGCGCTATATAAATAAAACTTATTATTATTATTATTATTATTATTATTATAGGAGCAGTATTTTACAGTTGAAGCGGTATGTGATGGGGAGCCAGTGGAGCTGTTGCTGGAAAGGTGTGATGCAATTGGTGGAGGGTGTGTGTGTGTGTGTGAGATGGTGAGTTCTGGACCAGTTTTATAAAAGTTTTTTGAGGTAGACCAAACATAAGGGAGTTGCAGCATCCATGGGAGGTGATGAGGCTGTGCACAAGAATGGCAGCAGAGAGGGGTGAGGGAGGGGCGGAGGCGGTTGATGTTGCGGAGGTGGAAGTAGGCGGAGCAGGTGATATTATTGATGTGGAAAGTGAAGGAGAGAGTGCTGTTGAGGATGCCACCCAGACCTGCGGGGGAGGGGGTGATGGTGGAGTTTTCAAAAGGAATGGCGACCTTATTGATTTTGTTAAGGGTGGTTTTGGTGCCTATTAGGAGGAGAAGTTCAGTTTTATTGCGGTTTAGTTTAAGGAAGTTTGCGGTAAACCAGGATTTTATTTCACAGAGGCAATTGATTAGGCAAGAGGGTGGGAGTGTGGAATTTGGTTTACTTGAGAGGTAGTGCCGAGTGTCACCCGCGTAGCAGAGAAAGTGAATGTGGTGTTTTCGGATAATGTGGCCAAGGGGAGAAGGTAAATGATGAACAACAGGGGCCCCAGTACAGAGCTCTGGGGCACAACTGTGGTGATGGGGACAGGATAGAAAGTGAACTGCTGGATGAACTGTGGCCTGAGAGGTAGGAGTGGAACTAAATGAGGGCTGTGTCTGTGATGCAGATGGAGGAGAGTCTGTGCAGAAGGATGGACTATGAGATGGTGTCAAAGGCCGCAGTTAGATAGAAGGAGGATGGAGAGTAAACTGGAGTCAGCAGAGAGGAGAAGGTCATTAGTTATTTTAAGGAGGGCACTTTCAGTGCTGTGGAGGGGACAGAAGCCAGACGGGAATTGTTCATAGAGATTATTGTAAGATAAGTGGGTGCAAAGTAAAGGGTGTGAGCAGCAACAGTTTTTCCAGAATTTTGGAGATGAAAGGAAGATTAGAGATAGGACGGACGTTATTAAGGTCGGTGTAATCAGAACCCTTTTTTTAAGTGTGGGAGTAACAGTGCCAGTTTTAAGGAGATGGAACAGTTTCCAGTGCAAGAGGAATATTTGATATGATGATATAAATAAGTGGATAGGGGCAGATGGAACAGGTAATTAGAAACAGAGGGAGGAGTGAGTAGCTGGTGAATGTGCTGGATTTTAGATGTGAAAATTAAAGCCACAGTGTTACAGAAAGTTGAGGAGGAAGTGAGTCAGGAGGCTTTGAGATGTTAGTGATGAGTGAGAAAAGGGCCTTGGAGTTACCTTGATTAGAGTTCATTAAACCATAGCATGTGGCTTTGGAAATGCAGTCTTTGTAGTGGAGAGGGTTGTTTGAGTACATGTCCATGTGCACTGCAAGTCCAGTTTTTCTGTTTAGTCTTTTGAATTGGCAGCCTTTTGCTTTTGAGTCTGAGTGTGGGAGTGAACCAGGGAGCGGAGAGAGTGAATAAGACCTAGTTTTGAGAGGAGCAAGATTGTTTAAAATGTTATAGAGGTGTGTATAGTAGTGTGAGTAACTATTCAGGGAAATGAAGGTTGTCTGTACTGGGGAGGTTTCTTAATGTGAAGGGATAAATTGTCCAAGTCTGTCCTTAATTTTGTGGAAATGTATGATGCGTGGGGGGTTGGATTTGGATAGACACAGATTGACATTGAATGAGAGTATTAAGTCAAGTATTACTTTACTCTGTAATATTTTAACAAACTCTTTTACTAAATTGCTATTATTCATTGTTTGTAATAAACTTTAGCTCCAACACAGGCACACAGACTAAGAAATACATACTCCTATTAACTTCATCCATTGGCTCATTTTCTATCAGGAAGATTTATACAGCACTGATCCTGACTTGCATCTAACACACAAGTATGAAATACTGATGAATAGAAATATGTATAAGTACTAATATGAAAAGATACTGAAAAATGGCTTACCTTCCTGCACATCATTGTGGCAGAACACCACTGGGGAGGGCGTCGCCGCCAACAACGCACTGTTGACAAAAAAGGAAAGAAACAAAAAATAGGTTGGATCTGTTAAAGGAATTAAAAAATGTATACTAAAAATGAAACTAAGTCAACATTGTTCATAGATGTCTATTGTTCTGAGTGTTTATGTGATGCGATTATAAACTTGTTAAGGTATGTGCTCCATTTTATTCATCTGTACAGAATCTTACACACTCCACATTTAACTGAGTCATGTGAGAAATCCAAGTGGCGTGCTGTAATAATCGAAAATGACGTATAAGTGAGAGGCAGGTTATCAAGCCAGATAAGTTAACGTAATTAAGGACGACAGCAGCAGCTATCACTGGAATGTTCTCTTACTAAATATCCGGCCTGTACAGAGATAAACAAGGACTATAAATACTGAGATGGCCCCTAATATAAGGCGAACAGTTGGACTCAGCACTGTAGTCTGGAACAAAGGTCAACTATTAGATTAAACTACATTAAGTTACAAATAATACTCAACTATTTACACAGTGTATTAAGAAAATAGGTAAACAAAAAAAAGACTAATTTTTATGACTAAACTGAGAAACAATTTTTGGTGTTTTCACCAGTGCAAGTAATGCAAGTTGGCCATAGTTAATAAAAACAAAATAAATATTATAGCAAAGTACAGTCAGTTGTAGCAGGCTTGAGCCTACTGGAGCTGGAATACTTGATATTGGCACTAGAATCTCACCGTAGGCTCTCCAGTTCAGCAGGCAAGTCCAACTTCATTAGCTTTTTGAACTTCTTTACATGTGCTTCTCGATTGAAATTCAGCTTCATTACTTGCTCCATGTACCTGAAAAAAAAAAAAACAGGAAGAGCTGATCAGTGAACACAGCCAAATTCATTAAATCTTGGAAGCTGAGAATTATGTCATTTCTTACTTATCAATGGTCCCAAACAGCCACTTGGGCTCTTTGTTAAAAGGCATCACCATTTCATGAAATTGTGCCAACTTAGTAGCAATCTCAGCTGAGACAGTCGGGTCTGAAAGTTGATCTGTGTGCATTCGAGTATTCTGGAGAATATGTTACTTAATTAAGAACACTAGCTGCATTTATTACATTGGACCTAATCATTAGCATAATAGTGTTAATGAGGTGCACTTGTTTTTACACAAAGAGCAAATAATAAAGTGGATCATACCGGGATGTACTGTTCCAATCGTCCATCAGGAAATACACCGTACAGTTTTGGTCCTAGAGTTCTCTCTGCCAGAATAGCAAACATGACACTTTCCAACACTAATGAGTCCACACCCTGCATTTCAACAACACATCAAACATAAAAAAACAAACAAACATCAAATACAATAAGATATGTAAAGCTACAAACTGACAATACAGAATATATATAGAATTATATGACATATATGTCAATAGAGAAACCTGGAGGATGGCGCCATAGATTCTGAGGAGCACCTGCGGAGGCTCATCTGCCACAGTCGGAACATGCTTGGGCAAACAGCACAGGTACAGCAGGTTACTTAATCCACCGCTGAAAAAATTAAGAAAAAACAACATTCAACTGTCATCTCAGTAGATCAAATCCAGGAGACTTTATTCAATAGCCAATCACAAAGTCAAACTGTTATATTTGTTATTACAAGACAGATTTTAGTGTCAACAGAACTCCCACAGGACAGAATTAAACTGTTGCGACCCGAATATGCACTTAATATACATATAGTAGATGTGTACAACAAACTAATATTGACATGTTGTTGGGCTTCTTTTCACATCATTAAAACTTAATTTAACTCATCTAGATTACAGATAAGATAATCTCATAGCCCTAAAGCCGTCTGCAATACTGTGGAGTTAATCTGTAATGATTATTCACCTGACAATACTTATTTGAAAATCCTCCTCTCGGATGTTCTTCCATGATCCTGACAGAAAGTCTCGGCACCAAGCAAAAGCCCTTCCCTTGGTGTCCCGGTCCACTTCCTCGGTTCTCCCATCCCGAAAAGACTCTGCCTCTGAGTCGTCATCCCCGGTTGGGCCAAACTGGGGACTCGGGGTCCTTAAATGCCTCTGATGCTGGAGGTCATCTAGCGAGCTTCGTTTCTTCTCCCCGTGTCTCCCCGTTCTATCAGTGTCTTCTGCTGTGATAGAAGAAATGCTGCTAAAAACTGCCGCGCCCTGTTTGTCGGATCCCGTTAAGCCTCCAGACCCGCCGCTGCTGCCCACACTCCGAGCTGACTGCATTACGAGTTTCCTGGCGAAAAGTAACGGGAGTCCGGTGTGGAGTGTACGTCGGGAGCGGGAGCTAGGACTTGCTAACAAGCGCACAACGCCGGTTAAGCTACTTATGCGGAAGAGCCAAACAGGGGACAGTGCGCACCGCATGGGAGGAGGTCGGTAGTAACTATCAACGTATCGTACTCAGCATATATATGTCTATGGTACTCAGAATAACGCTACCTCCAGCGCTCACAAACTAATGGCAGTGGGCAAAGTAGGGGAAGGAACCAGGAAGTAAACAAACTGACGTATGGGCCGTCCAATCACAGCGCGCACACAGTAAACATAGGGGCTACGTCAGACAAGAAAGGTTTCTGGGAAATGAAGTGTATCTATTTATTCTATGGCATGTATGTAGAAAATTAAGAAGACAAGTAGAAGTACTAGAGGTGATGATATTATATAAATATTGTAGACTGCAGGCTTTTATTATTTTAGGTTGACATTTGTATAAACACTGACAAATATACTGACTCAGCTTGATTTGTATCTTTGTGTTTATTGAGTTTTAAAATAACAACATTTTGACTTTTTATTATGACATTCAAAATCATTTGACATAACTTTAAAAAGATATTGTCAATTTTTACAACATGTAGGCCATTATCTTTGTGTTTACAACATTGTTCAACACTGGACAAAACTCTACATCAACTTCAAATTTTCTTTATTTTTTTAATTACACAACAGCAACATCTGTAACAAAAATTACTGAATGTTGTTACGTGGGTCCATAATGATGATCCCGTGACTGGTCACTGTAGTAGTTTCTAATCTGGAGCTACTCTTCACTGAAGCAGCAATCTCTCGTCCTGTTTTTTAAAAGAACAGTTAGCTACATTCTTCAGGAATACAACATGAGTTCCAGAATAATACATCCATTTTAGCAATATATAATAGTCAAAACATATACATTTTATATATATATATATATATATATATATATATATATATATATATATATATTGCACACCTCATTCTACTGAATGAGGTGCTGATTAGGTGATCACCTGAACCAAATCTTATTTAATAAGGAAAAGTATAAAAAACACTTCTGTGGTCATCACTATCCTCTTGCAAATAAATGCTCTAAATTACAATATTTTTATTTTGAATTTGGGGAAAATGTTGTCAGTAGTTTATAGAATAAAACAAAAATGTTAACTTTACCAAAAACAAATAGTAAAACCAGAGAAACTGATAATTTTGCAGTGGTCTCTTATTTTTTCCAGAGCTGCATATATCACAGTATATAGTTAATGTCTATATAAAACCTTTCTGATTTAAAACTTTTATAATAATTTATAATTGTGATGTTAAAAATAGAATACTTACTCTTTCTGAAACACCTAGGTTCACAGTTATTTTGCATAGTTGGATGGCACACTGCTGTGTTGCAGTGAATATACACCTGGAGGAACAGTGCATATGGTTATTTGTAGCACTTTTATTAACACTTTAACCAAGAAGAAGCCTGGAAAAGTTATACCTTTTCCTTTAGAGGAGTCAAAACCCCATCCTGCTGAACATCTTTGGCTGGATTCCTAGGTCCGGAAGCTACAAATGTGAACATCTTGAAAATGAAACGCCTATAGTGGGTAGGATATGTAAGGCCTGATGAGGCACCCACACTGACCAGGGTTGTTTGATAACGGTCATCGTGGTAGGGGCAGCTGCAGATAGAAGAAAAAGGAGGGTCTCAATTGCACATAATTGATTTATTATTAAATGTAAACAGCACACTTACCCATCAATCAACAAGTCCCACTGAGGAAGACTTTGAGGGTAGGGGCTGGAAGTTGCCCAGCAGCGGCCAAGTGTCAGCACAAGGTTAGGGTCTGTCCTCTCCAGCATATGTACCTCCACATAGACGGGGTCCCTGAGCACCTTTGTGACCGGGTAATCATTGTCCATGTAATAAGAGGTGTAGGCCGCAGCCTCTGTTCAAACAGGCAGCATGGTTACTCAACAGATTATGACCTAATCTGACATAATTTGAACAGAAAAGACCCTTGGCACTAACCTTCCACACAACCCTTCACGGCACACTGTCCATTGCCCAGTCTGAGCTCCACACGCAGAGGACCAGGAGCTGCAATGCCCGGTGGAGGAGGAACAATACCGACTTCAACAACCAATGCTTCAACAGCACTCCCCACATATCTGCACTGGATTATCAAGCTGGAGCAGAATTAAGGTACGTTAGAAATTAGGTTAGACAGTGTAGTTACAGTTTGACCACTATTCTTTAGTGTTATTGCAGTGATCCATGTGTTTAAATAAAAATACATACTCAAATTGGCTGTCTCTGGTAATGGCGCCGTAGGGTCCAACTGCAACTTCATATGAAGACGATAACCTGTTCTCATAGGTTATAACACCGGACTGTTCCTCCTGCAAACATTGTTATTCAAATTCATAATCACTGATGCATCACTAAATATTTGCACTAGTGACCTTTATACAAACATACCGACATGGTTGTGCCACAGCTAGTAACAGGGAACTGAAAGATAACAAACGCTGAGGTGCTATCAATAGCCTTGCAATTTTGGTCATTTCCCATAAAATGAATGGAATCCAAGTCAATGTTGGGTAGAGTGGCATCTCTGGCCACTACCAAAATGAACTGGCCATCCTTTGAGCACTGAAGTGTCACTATTTAAAACAATTAGAATTAGAAACTATTTGCAACAATTTAAGAGCCATTTAATCTCTTATAGAGAAGCACTTACCTGCTTTGCCGTAATAGCACATCTGTCCGTCAAAGCAGCAGTTGATAGCCTGACATTCTGAAGCAGTGGCGCTGGGATGCCCACACTGGATCTTATATTGTGCTTCTACCTCACAAGTTTGAAATTCATTTTGGAAATTTGGGCTGCTGTGGGTCTTTGGCAGGAGGATAGACAGGTTGGCTAGGCTTCTGGGGGTCCCGTGGAGGTACAGGCGGCGGATAGACAGGTGGGCTAGGCTTCTGGGGGTCCCGTGGAGGTACAGGCGGCGGATAGAGAGGTGGGCTAGGCCTCTGGGGGTCCCGTTGAGGTACAGGCGGCGGATAGACAGGTGGGCTAGGCCTCTGGGGGTCCCGTGGAGGGACAGGCGGCGGATTTACAGGTGGGCTAGGCCTCTGGGGGTCCCGTGGAGGTACAGGCGGCGGATAGACAGGTGGGGTAGGCCACTGGGGGTCCCGTGGAGGTACAGGCGGCGGATAGACAGGTGGGCTAGGCCTCTGGGGGTCCCGTGGAGGTACAGGCGGCGGATAGACAGGTGGGCTAGGCCTCTGGGGGTCCCGTGGAGGTACAGGCGGCGGATAGACAGGTGGGCTAGGCCTCTGGGGGTCCTGTGGAGGTACAGGCGGCGGATAGACAGGTGGGGTAGGCCACTGGGGGTCCCGAGGAGGTGAAATCTGGGGGGACACAGGGGGGCTAGGCTTCTTTGGGGTGGGGTCCCGTGGGCGCTGAGGTTGCACAGGGGTGTTAGGCCTCTGTGGGTTCTGTGGACGAGGCTGAGGTCTTTGCGGCTCCTGAGGTGGCTGAGCCTTGAAATACTGTCCACTACCTAGACCTCCCAGCAATGCTACTGCCAAGAAACAGGCAGATAAAAGTTTAACTGCCATGGCTCACAGCACAGAGTGTTTCACCATCAACACAAAAGGCTGTGAAAGATTTGAGGTGAAAATCCTGACTTTTATATGTATGTGTCAAGAGTAAAAGTCAATAGCTCTCATCTTATTGGCTGACAACCGCTGCCAATCAGATGGCCTAGATTCTGGTTGGTCTCTACTGGAACACTGCTGAATAACAAATGTTCCATTCCAAACAGATATTATTTCAAGAAAGTATAATATAATATAATATATATATAATTTTAAATATACTGTCTTTACAGTATTGCAATATATATATAATGTATATAATATAATTCATGTTTATATAATGTCAAACACAAACAGGGTCTGTATGACCAGTCCAGTGAAGGTCACACAAGAGATACAAACAAATAGTGTTTTGAGAAAACATGTCATGTCACACCTCAAACACCAAAGAATAAAGTCAAAACAGACAAAACATGTTATTGTTTGTTAACCCTAAAAACCATACAGTTTTATACAAGGCACATGTCTTTCAACATATTCTCAATGCTCTGTATTGATTTTACAGAGATATTTAAAAATAATAGGTATATGTAAACAATACAAAGTTTTGTCTTTGGGTAGCTTAAGTATAAATCACTGAGTAACATGAAACAGCTGTGCCAGGTGTTTTTAGTGAATGCTTTTGCTTTACAAATGTTCTCTGTGCTCAGTCAAAATAAACTGGACAATTTGACATCTTCTTTAGCACAAGGTTCTTTGCCCTACCTTATCTACAGGTGATGGCTACCTTATTTATTTGCGCCATCATTTACTTTGGCAAAATATTTTATTTGACATTTCATTTTGTGGGCAGAATGACCTAACCTGGGGTCAGCATGACTTTTATCAGTGCCAACTGGTTTACATGTAGTAATAGATGCGTTTTAAATGAATTAAAACAGGAAATAATATAAAATTATCCTACTGTGACTATTAATAAACTTAAATAAAGATGCCTCACCTGAACTATGGACATTTTTTAGAATTGCCTAACATTATACTTTTTATTGGCTGGTGCTTTCAAAGAAATGAATGGGTGATAGAGATCACAGGGGGTGGGGACTGAATGCACTATAAAAGGAGACGTTTGAGCTTTAAGCTTCTTTACAGCATCCAGTAAAGAGCTCTCTTGCTGTTGATAGCCATGGTTTTGAAGTGCACAGCTACGTGTCTTTTGGCACTAGCCCTGTTCAGCAGCGTCTGTGATGCACAGTGGCCAAAGTCACCGCCTGTGAGACAAGACCCCAACACGAAATTGCCTTCAGATCCCCAACAGACAAAGCAGATATTTGAGAAGCCCCTTACCTGGAAATACCCTGAAGACCCCAAACCTCAGCCAAAGCCTGTGGTGCCGTTTGAGTTGAGACAGCCCGTACCTGTAGCAACTGTGGCTGTCGATTGCAAGGAGAGCTACGTCCATGTTGAAGTCAAAAAGGATATGTTTGGGATAGGACACTTCATCAATGCCAATGGCCTCACTCTGGGAGACTGTGTTGTAACAGCGGACGACACAAATGGTCAAGTGTACATCTTTCAATATGAGCTGCAAAGTTGTGGCAGTGACCTAAGGGTAAGCTAGTTGCAAAGAAACTAAATGGTGAAATATTATATTGTTTGTAATTATTTCTTTTTTTCCAGATGACAGATAGTTCTTTGATCTACTCCTACATTCTAAACTACAATCCTCCAGTATTTGGTGACTCTCCTGTAGTGAGGACCAGCAAAGCTGCAGTAATCGTGGAATGCCACTACCCAAGGTTTGTCACCTATTAGAATAGAACAACAGAGGAAGGAACAATTCTTCTTAAATAAATAAAAAACAGGAAGCAAAACCAAATGTGGCTAGGTTAACGTAATACATTTCAATATTCTGTTTATTCTTTCAGGAAGCACAATGTGAGCAGTCTAGCTCTTGACCCACTCTGGATTCCATTCTCTGCAGTCAAGGCGGCTGAGGAGTTCCTGTACTTTTCACTGAAACTTATGACCGGTAAAAACATATCCATCATATTATTTAGGGATGCACAATACCAATACCAGTATTGGGTATCGGTACCGATACTATGACACGTACTCGTACTTATTAGAGTGCGAACGATACCAGCAACCGATATCATCTACATTTGCTTAAATGTCCCAGAGATACTTCTAAGCACCATGCAGCAGTGTGGAAGGTGAAAGGCTTTTTTAGCTCTGTGGTACACATTGTGGATGAAAACTGAAACATGCTAACAGCTGATACAGCAGAGAAGCTCCTGTGGCTGGTAACACTTTCACTAGCCACCATGGCCGGTTGGATTTAATGCATTTACCTATAAGCGATATTTGTGAGGTTTCCGCTTTATTTGGTGAGACCGGACCCGCACAAAACTTTTCGCTTCTTTACTTTTATTACACTACATGTGTCGCTGAGTTAAAAAGCGCCGCACCTGCGACGTCGACGCCGAGCAGCTCATGGGAAAGGCGCGCTCACGAGAAGCTGCGCGCTCACGCCAGTACATAATGGACAAGGAGACGAAGTAACACCGTTTATTTAGCTGTTTTATTGGCGGTTTCAAAACTCCCTTTTCTCCATTTCCAGTGTGACACAAGCTCCTTTACTTTCGCTAAGTCTAATCAGCAGAGTGTCACAGACTGTTGCTGTAAACCTGCTCTTGTTGCTTTTATAACATTAAAGCTACAGAGTCTATCGAATTCAAAATATAATAACTACATAACAATTTAACACCTAGGCTTTTGTAAATCATCATGATGTTGGCTACATTTCCCTTCTGTCTGGTTTGCTCTCTCCTCTGTCTGGAGCACAGTGAGAGAAAAAGAATCACAAGAAAAGATTTGGGGAAAAAATTATTGTATGTTCAATCAGATGCCAGCACATAAATTAACGTAATTTAAATTGATTTTTCTTTTTCATAAACCATATTGTGCTTATAACTAGCAGCTGATAGTGTACATTTAATATCTTGAAAATGTACATTTTACTAGCATAGACTTTGTTTCAAAACCACTAGCCACAGTGACCGGTGAGCAAAAAAGTTAATGTCAAACCCTGATTACTGGTATAGCCTATTAATTCAGTTGCTCTGCCACAGCTTTAGTAGTAAGAGGCATGTTTTACATACTCTATTTAAGTTCTATAAATGTTCTATTAATAATATTTTTAAGTTAAGTATGTGGCAAGACTGTTAAAACACAGTTTATTGAAATGTAGGTGACAGAAATTTGTGGTACTGCTGTAAATATATTTCTCTTTCGGGAGTAAAATGTGTGGCAGGGCCATAAAAAGTAGAATGTATGTAAATAACATTTGCTTTCTGTAAGAGAATGAGAAATATATATATATTTATTTATAAGTGTAAAGTGTTTAAGTACTCGTATCGGTACTCAGTATCAGCAAGTACCAAAATCAAAGTACTTGTGCTTGTATTGGTTTGCAAAAAAGTGGAATTGGTGCATCCCTAATGTTAATGCAAGTTTCATCTTATTGGGTAAGACGTAAGCTATAGATTAAAATACATGTTTTCTTTAATTGCACAGACGACTGGATGAATGAAAGACCAAGCTACCAGTACTTCTTGGGAGACCTGATTAATATCGAGGCAACTGTCATGCAGTACTTCCATGTGCCTCTTCGTGTTTATGTTGATAGCTGCGTTGCTACTCTGACACCTGATGTCAACTCCAACCCCAGATACGCCTTCATTGACAACCATGGGTGAGGTAGCTTTTGGCTTTCACTACAAAATACAATTTAAATATTGGTATTTTACAATTTATGGTTCTGTGTGTTTGCATGCATACAGGTGTTACATTGATGCTAAAGTGACAGGTTCAAACTCAAAGTTCCTGCCTCGCTCTTCAGAGAACCAACTGCATTTCAATCTGGAGGCCTTTAGATTCCAGGGCACTGACTCGGGATTGGTGAGCAACTGCAACTAATTTAATATTATTTGCTCTAACAAGCTAAACTCAAACTAACTCTCGCCATTGTTCCAACAGATGTACATTACCTGCTTCTTAAAAGCTACTTCCACTGCTCATCCCATTGATGATCAGTACAGAGCCTGTTCCTACTGGGGTATCGGGTAAGTAGAGTGACCTATGAATGTAGCGAATAATAGTCTGAATAATACAATTAATTGTTATTGGGTCTCTTACCTTACAGTTGGAAGGAGGCCAGTGGAGTAGATTCAGCTTGTGGCTCATGTGACCGCGGGTTTGATGTGCCTGGTGGTTCTGGTAGGCCTGGTGGGCCTGGTGGGTCTGGTGTGCCTGGTGGGTCTGGTGGATCTGGTGTGCCTGGTGGGTCTGGTAGGCCTGGTGGGTCTGGTGGATCTGGTGTGCCTGGTGGGTCTGGTGGGTCTGGTGGGTCTGGTGGATCTGGTTGGCCTGGTGGTTCTGGTGGTTCTGGTGGATCTGGTGGGTCTGGTGGTAGACGTCCAGCTGACAGGAAGGTCCGAGATGTGTCCAAAAATGAAGGTACATACAAAAACTTTCTATTTTCACACATATTAACATATTATTTACAGTATTATATACAGTAAGTGCACACACATACATACAAAGGTTTTGGATATCAATTTTTAACAAGTTTAATATCTTTGAGAATGCAAACTTCAGTCCCCTAGAGTAGAAGAAATAGTCAATTAATAATAAACCCTATATTAGGTTTAACAACAGAGTAAATGGTTGTCTTTTTTTATAAATCTATTAATCTATTACATACAAACATATATGCACATATTTAATGTATGGCTGTATAATGCCTTTGTGCACAGAAATTGCCAGCAAGTAACCAATTAGATGCACGGTCAAGTATATACAGGCCTTCAAAATGAATAAATGAATTTTATACAGATAAACTATTTAAGTCATCATGGTTGTTATAGTTATTTCATATTTCATATCAAAATAACCTTCACTTTCTAAAGTTGGCCTCTTATAAGTACCCATTTACTAAATATGTATTTTCAATTTGTCTTTCTCAGTTTTCGAATGGGAAGGTGAAGTCACTGTGGGCCCTTTCACCATTAATGAGAAGGTGGTCAATGTTTAAAACTGCGCCATAGCCGTGACAAAAGAATAAACTCTACACATCACTGTCCATATGTGCTTTGCACATGTTTGGGGCGCTAAAACACACTGAGACACTTTTAATAATAGTCAGTCCCTTTCTGTATTAGAAATTAATCTTTTTGTGTAACGTCTCATATTAAACCTGAAAGGAAACGTCCAACCAAATAAAATCATTTAATGGATTTACTGTGTTGTGGTCTACAGATGTATCTCTCATTCATGTTACTAAATAAATTTTCAGGTTGCATAAATTACAGTGCTTATGTTTCCCATGTGTACGTAATCGCTGTGAAAGGTTGATTTGGGATTCTGAATCATTACTACATTGTTGTCACTTGAGGCCTCAACGTTGCAAGAATTCTTTCAATACAGTATATCTTACAGTAAATATTACCAAACAAACTCCAATGCCTCAGTCATTGCAAAGGTGGTTAGTATGCACTTGCCTCGTATGAATGTGTAAGAATGTTGAAGGTGTTGGTCGGAGAGTCCGTAGGCGCGGAATGGCTGCCACGTCTCTGTCAGTCTGCCCCAGGGCAGCTGTGGCTACAGATGTAGCTTACTACCACCAGTGTGTGACTGTGGAGTGAATGAATAATTGATATGTAAAGCGTCCTTGAGCTCTGGAAAGGCGCTATATAAATATAACAATTATTATTATTATTATTATTATAGTAACTAGGTACATGTAGCTTGGTTGCAAGGTGGGTAGCACTGTCACCTCATAAGCAGCAGTAGAAGTAGCAGTGTACTTTAACTTTAACTTTGGTAATATTAGTCCAAACAATCAGTAGGCTACTTTTTAAATGGAGTACAGTATTGTGGTACCAACTTCTTCCATCTTGATGAACTTAATATAGGCTGTCATCAATCACAACATTACAGTGTTCAGCTCTGGGAAAGCCTACAGTAGCACAAGTGAGTGGGCCACGTCCTCTTGTGGCATCTTTATAGAACTGCAGCTCAGCATCCCTTTTCAGTTTCAGCACCACAGACAGCCACCACTTGGAAAAATATAAACCCCTATACAGTATACTAGGCTAAATATTAACTATAGGCAACTGATCCATTCTTAAACAAATAAAAAGGGTCCCCTATTTTTACTCAATAGTAATATACACCTTCTGTTACAGTGGGATAATGATAATGTTGATCTGGTAATAAACAGACGTTGCTGTGTATACTTGTCTTGCCCTGCTCTCTACACCATATTGATCCCACTCTCCATTTCCTGTTGCATTGTTTAGTCAGCACACTTTGAATCATAATGGCGTTGTTGTTACTGAGCCTGGATGACTCAATGAATTAAAGGAGCAGTCCCTTTTCACCTCGCTGCTTTGTCTTTTACGGGGATAACCCATGTCATTAATAAAGGCTGACATCTGCAGCAAATTCTTTAAACCTCAGCAGTTTGAGAGACCGTGTTGCTGCTGGTGGAACCTTAAGGCTATATGTGGCTGCATCCTTCTGACAGGCTGCTGATACGGTAACGCCACTGACGTTAGAGCACCCCTCCCTCCCCTTCCATATCTCCGCTTGTCTCCGCACCGTTGGCCCTGTGGTTTTGTGGCACAGCTGGCAGCATCGCACTCGGCTCAGGGGGCGAAACAGGGGACTGCGGTGCTGCCATATGCTCGGCGTGGACAAATTGTGGATTGTATTTGCATTACCGCCATTCTCTTGACGCATCATCAGTCCGCCTGATTCCCTCCTCCTCCACCAACGCTGCGCGCCTCTGTGGATGTTTGACTGCAGATTTGATGGTGCTGAGCAAGCTCGTGTGATTGAAGGCTCTCGGCCAGGAGGGCATCATCAGCTGGGGTCGCGTATTCACAGCCTCCCAAAAAAACCACACACACTAAAAAGCCCGTGTCCATCCCCGCCTTCGCCCTCCGCACTGTGACTGTGAATGGACTGCGCGCCCTCGGTGATTTTCTGCAGTCGCTCTGAGTCATTTGTGGAAGAAGATGGCGGACAGGGCTGAGATGTTTTCCCTCTCCACTTTCCATTCCCTATCTCCTCCTGGGTGCAGGTAAATTGTACATGACGCAAAAGAGCAGGGGCTGCATTCCGCATTGTTAACGCAGTGACAGTAAAGTGGAGACGCGTGCAGTGTGGTGTCATGATGGTGCAGAGTACGGCACATTCCCCAGCCAAATGTGATGCTAGATATTGAGTGGAACCTGCCAGGCCTAGGTGCAGTAGCTAATCAGAACTGGTGGCTTGTTTTGAAGCTTGTCTTTCAACATGGCTGCTTAATTGTTTTAAGACAATTTAAACTGTTCACAAAAGCTCCACTCATGTTTAAAAGATGACACATGAGTGATGATGGGTTGTCGCGGCAGTAGCTCCCGCCCTGCGCATTCTCTGAGTGAGGCCCACGCCCTGTTGAGTCCTGCCCAGGCAAGGGCAAGGCTTTACGAAGTCATCACAGCTCTTTTAGTGATGCTTTAAATGTCTGTAATCTGGCTCCTGCCGTCACAAACAATATGCCATATGTCTTTAGTGTCATTGTTTGACAAACGGATGCTACAAAAATCAATGATGTTAAGGTGAAAGAATTAACACTGGCTTTTAGTGTAATCAGTAGGCTATTATTACTGGGATTAGAAGATGAATTACTACATACACTGGTAACTTTGCAGTGTCCTTTGATTTTAGCATGTATTCTTACTCTGGTGTCATGGTAAAAGTCACATCAGAAACACAAAAACAAATATCCGCTGTGTTTCAGTGCAGATTTACATCTGAGAAAGCAGTGTGAAACGGTGTGAGGCCCAAACTTCAATAAAAGGCTGAGAACTATAAGGGCAGAAGTGGCATTTTTGGGTAAAATTGAAATTGAGTTTAAATGAGAACTTTTGAAAAAATCCTTACTGCAGCAGAGATCATGATATTTTTCCTCAAACATTAATCAAATTAAACTCTTAAGAATCAGCCACAGCTAAAAGCCGTTATACCTATACAGAGATACTAGAGATAGTATAAAAACTGGTGAAAAAGGCAATTCATGTAATTTTCACTTCATTATATGGAATCTAAAACTCACAACTTTATTTATTGAAAAAGAAGGCAAAACCAAGCTCCAAGAAATACTCCACAATGTTAGTCTTAGTGCACTTAATGACACTATTAGAAAGCACATGTTCTTCCCAGAACCCATGACATCATCACCAGTTTGCCGCTCCATTTAAAAACATGCTGAAAGGTTAGTGTTTCTTTTAAAAGGATCAAAATGTGGTCATTATTTACTGTTGGCCCTACACCCCTCTGGTCTTCTTTACATTCAAACAGGCTACAAACACTCAGTACATAATCACTTATATGATTACCAAAGATTGACTACACAAGTAACATTAGAATTGAGTCATGCTTAGCAGAGTTCAGAAGCCTTATCTGATGAACAGGCCATATTGAATCAATAATGTTTTGCATGACTTCCAGTGACCTCAGTTGGGAGCACAGTCCAGCTTCGGCCTTACATCAATATTGAATTAAAAGCACAACAGTAATCCGAGCCAATCTTTAATGTATCACAGGAACAATGAGGACACGGCTTTTTGTTGTGCAGTTGTTCACCGACTCCAATCCCATTTAAAGCTTTTTCATTCTGTTTAATAAATCATAAAGATCCACAGTATTACATAAAGAGTATATACAGAATATATTTCTGTATGTTTGCAATAATGGAATGAAACATTTTATTTCCTTTGTCTGGGTGAGGCAATATGAGTAAGTTTTTATTTTAGCTTCCCTTTTGTCTGTGACAGCTTTGTCATGGGCCGCTACATTAATCTCTTTTACGTAACTCATAACACCAATTTTACCGGGCATAATCCATAAGGGATCGGATCTTTCCTTCCCGAGAACCAGAAATTTATGACAGACCGTAATTCCTCCAGGACTGACAGTGGGCTCTTTCAATGAGAAACAGTTTAAAAGAAGTGGAGTCAGTCAGTCTAGTCAATGTTCAAGTAAATCAGGCTACGAGGACACATGGTGGTAAACTTTAGTTAGTGATCATTTTGGAGTCTTCAATAGAGGGGAAACAAAACAGGTGCATGAAAACATTCACCACTACATTTCTGAACAGTTCTATCTCAGAGCCATAATCATACTGAACAATGAACTCAACCCCGCTCCCATAACACAATTCATATACTATTTATTATTCGTTTATTGGATTCTTAAGTTTTAATGGCTCTTTTCTAGTGCATTATGAACCATGGGTGGTATAGACTGTATGTGTTGTATCTTATTTGATCTTATCTGAAGTTTTCCTCTTCTCCCCCTGCTACCATTCTCTCTGTGTACTCCTCTCATAGTCCAAAGACATGCATGTATAGGTGAACTGGTGACTCTAAATTGGCCACAGTGAGTAGATGTGTGTGCGCTGTTGGTCCTTCGATTAACTGGTGACTGTCCACGGAGGACCCCACCTCTCAGCCAGAGCATTTTTAATGTATGTATCTAAAACTGCACACATTTCTAAAATATAGTGACCTGAATGGGATTTGGGACAGAATTCAAGTTTAGTCAAAAGTCACGTTACTAGAGCAAATGTACATGTCTGTGAGCTCCTCCTGTGCGTTAGATTCCTCTGTTCATATGTTAAGCAGGCAATGCTCCACTTTTGCGTTCAGACTCTTTGAAGGCAGATAGAGCATTCAAAGGAAGGAAAGTGGGTTGTGGTGGTTGTGGTTACCAGGGGATAAGAGGCTTAAATCATATTCACTTTTCTTTGTGCAAGCATTCCATTTCTACCCACTGCCGCTCCTCATTTCCTTTTGTATTTCAAAATGTCTGTTTTTCCTCACTCAAGTCTACACACATATGTCACTCTCAGCAGCGGCAGGAGCAGCGTCTTTGTTGTCAAAAGGGGCTTGTTTATGCACTCAGAATGTGTGTTCCATTATGAAACAAAGGATGAGTTTCCTGTCCATCAGAGCGCATATTTACATTTGATTAAACAAGACATGCCTAAACGTACGCAAGATGTATTTTTAAGTATATTATAGAAACTCATTGACACACTATAAAAGAAAACTAATATACTTACAGATGTATGACCTGACATTTTTGTTAGAGGCAACCAAGAAGATTCTATTCATTTTTAGACATGCTACATTTGAGTGTGTTGAGGAGCCCCTTCTGCTTCATGGCCCTAGAGTCTCTACAAACTCCTATGAACATTGGATGCTGTGGTTGCCAGTTTTTCATAGTGAAAATCTGTTAGTGTGCATGTTCTCTACACATACATACTGAAAAAATAAATAAAAAATAAAGTTATGCACTGTTTTTATTAGAGTTAATTCACTGTGTTGACTACTATTGATACTATTTTAGATTAAACTTTGTCTTTGTCTGGAAAATGGCGTGATCCTTTCAAAGACTGGCTTCACGCAGACAAAATATGTCTCTTCATTAGGTTAAATGGATGACTCACTCACTTGTGTGTGTTTGTGTGTGTGCGCTCGTGTGTAGGTGTACATTACTTAAGATTGAGAACGGGTGGGAAGCCTAGGAAATTGATCTTCTAAATGAGTCAGAAGCAGCCACATCCAGTGTCCTTCTCTTCTGTAGAAGATAACGTCAGTGTGGAGCAGGTGCCAGGGGCTAAGAGGCACCTGAATTATGGCGCACACCCACATTAGAATAACCTCTGTTCATACTGGACGGTGCCGGGTTATTTTCTAAATTGGAAATGTGTCATAATAGATGGAAGGTTATGTTGTGTATACATGTTGTTGATAAAGAGAGTATGTGTTTGTAACGGTAACCCCCGTTTATTTGTTATAAGAAATTACACACAAGTTATTTGGGTTTCTGTGCTTACTTCATCTACAGTTGCAAGAAAAAGTATGTGAACCTTTTGGAATTTCATGGTTTTCTGAATAAATATGTCTTAAATGTGATCTGATCTTCATCTAAGTCAAAGGTTATTGATAAATAATAATGTCTACAAATAATTACACCCAGGCACTTCCTGTAGCTGTGGATCAGACTTGCACATCGTTGAGGAGGATTTTTAGCCCATTCTTCCTGCAGAACTGCTTTAGGTCTGTCATAATGTTTGGACGTCTCATGTGTATGTTCCTCTTCAAGTCAATCCATAGCATCTCTATTGGGTTGAGTTCTGGGCTCTCACTCCAAAAGGCAGATTTTGTTTTTCTGAAGCCATTCTGTTGTGGACTTAAGCGTGTTCTACTTGTGCAGAGCAAAACAAAATTTTTAGTTCAGACCTCCAAACGTATTATCTTAACGAGACTCAGGTGGGCTAAAACCTGACTCCAATTGGCTTTTTGAGGTCATTAACTCAAGGTTTCAGTTTTTCCACAAGCCACAAACCTTTTGGGAGACATTATGTTTGTCAATACCCTTGACTTAGATGAAGATTAGATCACATTTTACGACAAATTTATTCAGAAAACCATAAAATTCCAAAAGACATACTTTTTCTTGCCACTATAAATCTTTTGAGCAGTATCTGTGTTTGTCCTCCAGCCCTGCTCTTTTTCATTTATGAGAGTCAATCAATGTCCCTTTTTCCCTTTTCACTTTATTCTTTGTGTTCAGAGGTCAGCCATTTAATTTTTGTTCTATTATAACCCTGTCATTTGTTCTTATTTAAGAGTGCAGTCCTTTTATTAGTGTATAGCTGCACCAGTATTGTTTTATATTTGTAACATAACTGTATAAATATTAAAGTATATGGTTGGACAATATAATGGTTTAATAATGAATGGTTTTGATATGTAATTACCTCAAAATAATACCACTGCAATTTCCAGAGTGGTTTTTGTAGAAGGTTTAGGACATTTATGAACTAACACACAGACAACAGCATGTCCCATCAGGGCCACCGTACTGTAGTTGCCAAAAACGCCCAAGCCTACCTTTAACTGTCTCATCAGAGCATTAAATATATAGACTGCATTTAAAGTTCTGGCCTTTGGAACCATTACCACACAAACAATCAAATCATCACAAAAGTACATCAGTCACAGATGCTGCCATTAGAAAGAGCCACATCGCTACAGCTGTTATGACACTAAGTGCTTAAGTGTATGAGTTATGACAGAATAACTGGCAAAACAAATCCAGGCAGTCAACATGGTTTGGACACTGGATAAAATGAGAGCGGAGGGAAAAGTGACAGTGATTGTGCCACTGCAGAAACATGACCAGATTCATTCCGTGGTAATTTTGTGCTGACTTGATTTTGTGCAGCTTTAGCTTAGCGTGTCACAATTCAGACTAGGTGCGTGTGGACTGTTGCAGAGCTTTTGTTCAGCAGTCATGAGTAAAGTATGGGATGTCTTTTGATTGGTGTGGAAGCCCTGAGCTCCAAAAGTGCGAAAAGTGCGATGCAAGTGTCATATTGATTATGAAATCCTGACAATAATGCTCTTCTCTGATGCACATGTTTGTATGAGCTGTTTAAAGCAACACTGTGTAACGTTTTACACATTACCATATTTGGCCTTGTGTTATTTATGCTTTCCTGATGAAATAGGAAGATTAGTTGTGATAAAAAGTAACAAAAATTAACAGTAATGACAAACAACTGCGATGCAAAATACTACTCCCACTACTCTAGCATGTTTATTTATTGTGGCATGTGGTAGGGGCAAAGAAATAGTGCTGTACATTTATTGAAACCTTATATTTATTGATTTTTATGTTTCATTCTGTTTCTGAAAAAGACCTCTGTGTCAGATTACAAGGTTGTGGCAGGGGTCATTTGAACCCCTTATTTATATATATATATATATATATATATATATATATATATATATATATATATATATATATATATATATATATATATATATATATATATATATATATATATATATTTATTTATTTATATAAATATATATTTATATAATATATATATATATATAAATGTGTTGTAGTGAGAGAGCTCATAGTCTGATGAACATTTACTTTTTGTGTCAAAATCCTTGTCCGAACAGAGCATTAAATCAAACTGTGGTGCGTCTAAATATAAAAAAGTCCTGTTTAGACCAGATTTAGTCTTAATTTAGTTCTCGTTATTCTTTAAATTGGCTCCTCGTCTTTTCCTATATTTTCTAAATTGAATTATTTTTTACTATGTCAAAGAGTATTCAAGTTTAGCATACTGTTATTGCAATATTCTAAATAGTTATTGCATATTGCATGTTTTTTCTAATATTGTGCAGTTCTACTGTATATAAAGACCATCTCTTGGAGACTTCAATGGGTTAGGACCTATTAGTGCCCCAGTTCTTCTGGATTTAGCATATTTTTCAATGTGACATGTTTTGTGTTACTTTATGTCTGTTCACTACTGGAGAAACTGTAAATTTATGTAATTTTAGAGAGGTTGTATCTTATATTTCCTTGTCAGTATAAGAAAATAAACTATAGCCATAATTAATATTTACTGTACATATGTCTGCACACACAGAAATGATTAAATAAATGGCACAAGGCTCCTTTGTTTTCCATCATCATTAGATAAGCCCCAGTTCTTAAGGGGACTATAGTAGACACTCTCAAAACCTCCCATACACATGTGTTTTAAATACTTGGATTGAACACTCTTTGTTTGTACTGTAGTCCTAATAAATAACTTTAGTCATAACATAATCAATCATAATTCAAATATTATTCAAAATTTTGATTATTTAAATTAAGTTAAATGAGAGAGGCATTTATTTGTGAAACGTATTTCTGAACGTAATTTCCAAACAAGCCTATTGGTGTTAATACTGTATAATCAGAAACAAAGTTACAGGCTACATACTGTGTTTTGTAGCTGAAAATTAAACAGTATTTTCTATTGTTATCACGTAACAAATTTTACACACGACAGCTGATTATTTTGTTCAAAGTAATTCCAAACTTTGTTTAGGGGAAGACGCCATGACATTCACAAACAAACCGAATCTATTGAACGGCTCTTTAAGATGAACAATGGGAAACGAGCCGTTCTGTTTTTCACACAGATGCTTTGCTGCTCCAACGCTGTTTTCTCATTATGGATTCATTGCAAGTAAAAATAAAAAATAAAATAAATTGAAGTAAATTAATCAGCAAAATTCAAATAATGTTTTTATTTTTAATATATATTGCAAATTGAATATTAGAATATTGGCTGAACATGGCTTTTTCTCATATATTTAATAACCTTTTAATAGCTGATGTTTTTGATTAGCCTGAATCACTTCTGTCTTGCACATCCCTGCTAACATATATGTTGGGAGACTCCAACCCTGTTTTTTTACTTTCATCAGCATGTCCTCATTTGCTCCATGGCTTGACATTGCTCATAGATGCAGTCCTAAAGAGACACAATGTAAGCTTGCATCTCTACATAATACATGGAGTGTCCTTTTCCTAGTGGGAAAGCTGCAATGCAGCATTTTCTTCGACACATTGGAAGCTGACTGCTGTAAAACCAAGAGTGTGGAATTAATGGTATAAAGATGAGATAGGGATTCATCAGGAAACTCGCATGTCATGCCTCATTACAGAGACATCTTCACTTCCTGCTGTAGTCCGCTGACTATAAATGACATTTCACAAAGTCTGATACAAATTAACTTTAGTTAGACATGTTGCATTTATTGCACAGCTGTGGGGCTGTCAGGTACGAGTCATAATAACTCCAGCAGAAACAGCAGGCCTTTTTCAGAACAGGCCTGTGTGCCTGGAACAATGCCTCTGTACTGCTCAAACAGACACATTGAACATATGTGATCCTTTTCCAACAAGTAATTATATTTTTCTGTCTGTCAATTATATTTGCAGACCAGCCCATGACATTAGCCTGGAGGAGTTTGATGATGAAGACCTCTCTGAAATTACAGATGACTGTGGAATTGGACTCAACTATGACTCTGACCCATACGAGAAGGTAAGGTTTGTCATATTGAAAAAAGAATTAATTTATTTGTCCAATAAAAGCTTTTAAAATATATTTATTTTTCTTCATTGTTGCGCTGAAATATAATTGTTTTGTTGCTTTTGTGAGTGCCTGTGCACCACATAGGCATAGCCAGTCGGATCTGGATAAACTCATGAAGGTATTAGAGGCAGAAGCAGGCCAGTGTATTTATGAGATAAAAGCTGAACTAAGATGGTAACTGAATGAAAATAGAGAGAGACTGGCCTTGTTTGAAAACTTCAGAAGTTGGAAGTGCTTCATTATATTTGCATATTAAGGCCTTATATAATCAGCCACTTGTCTGCAGCTGTTAATGATGCAGTTATGGACCCCGTGCTCACTCCCTCCATGTGCTTCTGCCACCTTGCCCTGTTAGATGTGGATGTTTGATGCTTGTGGCGAGGAGCCATGTCTGCAGAGGGTGGTTGACCCAGTGCAGTTTGCTGCTATGCAGAGACACCCCACCTCCCCCTCCTGCTCATGTACACTCCCTTGTCTCCATGCTTTGCTAAGGGTTGCTTAGAGACAGAGCTCAAATTCCCTCCACTCCACGCCCTTTCTCCATAAAGATCTCCTGCGCTGACTTTCACAGCTCTCTCCTCACTGCTGAGGTAACTGAGAGCAGAGATTTAGCTCAGGCAGGCTTTGCTATGCCTTAAGCTCTCAGCATAAAACTGTGAAGGATATTTTGCCTTTTCAACTTTAATCCATCACCAGCACACATAATGGACAGTCAGCAAAGCTACACTGTAACAAAACTATTTGTGTGTGAGCCTTCTGATAGTAGATTTTAATACAGCGCAGAGGTCACACAGCCTGCTATGCACCAGTAGCCTCTGTTCCCACTTCTTTTGCACTACACACACTGCTCACTTGACAAACAGGAGCACTCTGAGCAGAGACAGCGTCAGTGTTGGTTATGTTACATCATTACTCAGAGGATGCATTCTCACTGACATAACTGACACCCCGCTGCCCTTTAAAGCAGGTTAAACAGAGAGAAATGCCAGACTGGGAGAATTTTGTGCACATCCTGTGCATCAGCTCCAAACTTGTTGACAAAGGCAGCGGCTTTATGGTGATGTGATTTGGTCAAATTGGGGTCTTTGATGTTTACGATGAACAGCCAATCTAAACAGTAGGATTATCCTCCAACCCCAATCCCCAGTTCAGATTAATTCTCATTTGCTGTGGGGTTCAAGTCCTAATCTGCATAAACCTCTAGACCAGTGTATATCCTTTGTGACAGGCCACACAGAAAAAAATGAAGAATGGCTTTGATGGCGTGTCATAGGATCATTTACGAAGGTTATTATTGATGTCTGTTTTTATGCCTTTTTCAAATGATGTCACTTTTTGAGCAATCATCACAACAGCAAGTGTCATTTCATAAACAGACTGAAGTAGGATGAGAGGAGGTAAGCCCCGCACAACCAAATGTAATGACCAGTATTTTCCTTATATAGTCATTTTTACACAGTGGCTTTAAATATAATTCAGCCGACAATCATTTCATCCACAGTACATCTGCTTCTGTGTTCCCTCTTCTCGCTGTCTCAGTTCTTTGAGGTGTGGTGCAAACTCACATTTTTTCTGAGAGTACAGTTTACGCTGCTGCGTTTGTTAGGCGTTGTCTCGGAGCAGATATATGGAGGATTGTTTGTAGAGAGGCCACAATGAGAGGAGTTGGCTGAAATGTAATAGTAAAATCACTCACTGGTGACGTTTCAGAGTGTTGACAACATTTTGCACAGACATTTTCCTGTAGTTGCTAGTGAAAGCACCAGGTACATGTTTTAGCTCTTAGGGTCATAATTGTGAGAATCAAAAAATCCATCCTTCATCCTTCATCACAATTAAAATTTGGTTAATTTGGCCTCGGCCTGCAAGATACATATTATAATGTGATAAAATTTACCTGCCTTTATTTAGTTTTATTCAGAACCTATTAAAAAGTAGGAGTATATCCTCTTGACCTAGCTCTTAAACATTTTAGTCTTTGCTTTTATTTGATCTCATTTGCCAATAGGCTCAGCTCTATGTTACAAAAATCTTACTGGAGCTTAACTTTGACAGACTGTTTCTTATGACCTTTTAAATATACCATAGCATATAAACCAAACAAAAACAATTCCACTAAGGCAACCCCTGCTTTTATGTTTCTTCATCTTTTCTAATTCACATTCAAGCCCCCCCGCTGCTCTCTGCCTCATCCAGCCCCTGAACCTGCACTTCCTGCCTGTCTAATATGCAACTCTGTTTCCCCAGTGTCCTGATTGAACGTCATGAGCACATGTATAATTCAGGGCAGAGTAATGGTGTGTGTGTGATTTGTGAATTAGGTTAGAGTAGGGACGCACAGTTACTAAGAAAACATGAAATGCAATATGGAAGGCCATAATATTTTTGAGAGTAATTAGTTAATTAATTAATAATAATAGTAAAAATACATTATATACACCATATACAGTATATGCAGCACTAAATTTGATAAAACACTGACCGATAGAGGGTGTCACACCAAAGTAGATTTTGATTAATAGGGAACCTATAGTAATCTGCTATGCTTCATCATCACTCACAACTCAACTAGATTATACTGTATTTATGATAATTTGAGATTGTGAGAAGAAGTATAGGGTTATGCATAACTCTCAGCTAAACCTCAGTCTCCTGTGGAAGCTCAACCAGAGAAGAAAACAGCAGAGACAGATAGAATTGCAATGTAAACTAATCTAAGACAATGCCTTACACTTTCTCTTTATACTGTATCCTCTCCCAATGCAACCAATAGGCACTTGTGATTTTTTTCCCCAGCCAAATGGATTTGCTGACAACTGCTGAGCTCAATAATCTCTTCTAACATGGTCCCCCTTCCTCCTTCCTTTCCAACATCTTCCCAGTTTGTCTTTATAAAGTAGCTGTGTCAGTATGTTGGCTATAGAATTAGCCATGCTGGATATAATTAAAAGATGCCTAAGTGACTAGTGTTGGTTTCCTCTGAAAATGTTGGTAAGTCCTTATGCAGCCAGGCAAGAGTCCTCAAGCAGAATGGTATGTCCTTGGATATAGGAGAATTTATGATTATTGATTCTCACCTACGCATGACTCTTTATAGTTCATTCTGCTTTTTTATGCCTGCCTGTCTGTGATGTGGCCTTACCTTAAGATGTCTCCTGACTGCACACATCTTCTCATAACTAGTTCAGATCTAAATCTCAAAGTTCTCTACAGGTCAGCGTGAAAGAGGTGTATCCCCTTTCACAGGAGCCCTATTTTGTTTTGTTTTTTCACAGTCAGTGCAAATGGTAAATGAGACACAGACACTGCATTTAGACCAAAAGATGAATACAGAGAAAATAAATAGTTATGTTAATAAAGTCATAAGTTAGTTTCATCAGGATTGTGCAAGATAGATAGAACGGAGGGTAATGCTGTTCCAAGTGCAAAGAGAAATCAATTATTTAGTTACATTTATTCATTTTACATTTATTCATTTAGCTGGCGCTTTTATCCAAAGCGACTTACATTGTTCTAATGTAATTACCAGTGTTACAGTCACTGGAGGCAAGGTGGGTTAAGTGTCTTGCCCAAGGACACAACGACAGTATGAACTGTGGGAGAGTGGGAATCGAACCGCCTACCTTCCGGTTGAAAGACGACCACTCTACCCAATGAGCTTGTAACTTCAAATTCATTCAGGAAGTGAAAAATGTCTTCAAATTTTAATTAATGGCACAAATAGCTTGTTGAACAAATCAAATTGTGATTGTGATAAGTGTATTGACTGCTTCATCAGATAATTTTCTTGTGTGGTATTTTACTTGCTGCAGTGGTGCAATATAGGCTAAACTATTTGCTCAAATGTAATATTTTATAAAACCTGTTATATCTATCTACTGTTTAGTAATAGTTCTATTAGTAATAGTATGTCATTACAGTATGTCAACAGTTACCTTCAATTCTGTAAACCACTTCACAGTAAAACCTGAGATGTGCTACTGTTGTTTTGCACATCCTGTCGATTTCAGGATTTCTAGACTCAGGATTCACTTATGAGTGGAATTGTGAGTGTGGTAATTGGGTTATTTATTGGCATTGTTTATTATAATGAGCAGACACACACACACTCATCCTAGTTGCCTTAAATCTCCACTACCTGATTTTCTTTTTGCCGTCGCTGTCTCAGAAACCACTCCCCCAACAGCAGCCGAGGGACCTCTCCTGCTTTTCTTTTATTAAACAATTTTTTTGACCTACCAAAGGTTTTGAGCTTACCGTAAACATTTAGCTGCAACTTCAGCTTTAAAACAACAATTAAAACAGTAGATGGCATCATAAAGCCTGTTTTTTCACAAATGATTGCTTTTACAATATACTACTTAAACCATTTCCACAACTAATGTAGAAGGAAAAGAAAATCAGGTGCAGTTTTAGGTGCAGTTCATACTTATCCGCTTCATTAGTTTGCACCAAAACAGAAAACGATCCATTTAGTTTGGTTCGTCAGCTAAAAGCCCCTGTTCACAGCTGGCATTTTTAGAAAATTAAAAAAACTGAGAAAATTTCAAATAAACCTAAAGGGCAAACATGCTAACTCTTCAGCTGCTCACTGACTGAGGTTGTCTTTAACTATTATTCACTTCCATCTCATTCTCCGTTTCCTCTGCACAAATCAAAACAAAACACAGTGTCCACTAAAATTTCCAGCGCCTACTCAAGCAAGGCAGCTGGCATAGTTTCCTGTCACATGACCAATACAAAGTGCATAATTGACTGGCTAATTCGTCTCTTGCTGTACTGGCAAATCACAGACCTGCACTGAATGGTAGACAGTGTGTATACAGAGCATACACTATACTATACATTCTATACTGTATGTATATATAATATAACCAACTAATCAATCACTTAAACAGTTTATTCGTCAGTTATAATAATGGGTTAAATTGATTACTGCATCCCAACTTCAGAATGTAACAAATAAGCATTGTAATGTTTTTGAGACTGAAGTGGGAGTTTTTCAGTGCTTTACAAATGGCCTCTGTGAGAACATTCTGGTACGCACTGCCCATCTGTGCTCTTTTCTCACTCTGGCCTGTTATTGGGAAGCTATTAAAGCAGCCATACAATAGATGAAAGTGCTGCCTTTTTCAATTGACTTCATTACCATAATAGTTTACCCTCTGCTGTCACAAAACAGGAGGATTTAATTAGCGTGGCCATCATTGATTTAACCCCTCTCTGTTCTCCGTCCAGGACTCCCTCATTCTGGAGAAGAGTGATATGCACCATCCAGTCTGCTCGTTCCAAGACGACTTTCAGGAGTTCGAGATGATTGACGATGAAGATGATGAGGAGGAGGAAGACGAAGATGACGATGAAGAGGCTGACATTGATGCACCCCCTTCGCCGTCAGCCTCCCCTCCTCCGTCGCCCACTTTTGGCACCCAGAAAAGTCGACCCACGACCCTGAACCTCACCACTGCTGTGTCCCAGGTGAGCAGCTCTTAAAGCCAAAAGGCACCACTTGAAGCATAAAGTGTTATTCATTGGAACACCCTAAAACATTCTGTTTCGCTTTATAGGACTCACTAAACAACAACAGCAGTCTTTCCCCAAAGAAAGGAAGCTGGCAGGACTCTTTACGTAATCCAACATCACAGGGTGAGTATTGCTTAAATCTGGATTACCCAAAAAACTCTTTTCCTCTGCTCCCTGTTGACTGCCAAATCAGCAAAATATACGACACATATGATATCCAGTAAGAACCCATCAGTGTTTACAGCAGCGAAGTTTCAGACAGAGACCTCAGTGTGCATTTAAATGAATTAATTTACATAGTGTTGTTTAAAATGAACCAACAGCTCAATGTGAAACAACTAGTGAGTATTATAATGAACATAATACAGTGCATTATTCCATCAGAAAATAATATCCAGCCATACTCATGCACTTTGCAATGGGTCTGAAAACCCTCCCCTTCACTGTGATTTCCACTTTCATGTCCAAAACGACTAACATAATAACATGCTCTTCCCTGCAGGCCATCTGTCTCCAACCCACTCATGTCTGGAGGATGGCAGCCATGTGACAGGCCAGTGCCCAGCCTCTCCAATCTCCCAGACGCCAAGGTCCCAGAGCAAAGGTACTCCACAAAAACAGGCAGGGGAGGGCGGGAACCCCCAATCCCCCCACAGGCCCCTCCTGTGCGACATGGAGGGCAACAGACGGGAGAGGCTTGAATACGGTAACAACAAGGCCATCCCAGGAAGCTTAGAGCTCATCTCAGTGTTGTGAAGTGTTGTGGAGTGTTGTGAAGTGTTGTGTTTGAGTTGAGATTGTAAAATAATGGCATGCAACTTAAAAAAAAAAATGCACTACTTTTACTTACGTCATTATAAAATTTTTATTATAATGGACCTTTTATTTATCAGCACCATTTATCTAGTGTCTGTAACACTTGGGTATTAAAGGTGTGATTATACATTAAAACACTGGTTTCTTTTTTCATGTTTTCGTCCCTCTACAGGATCATTTGGTCACCATAAGTCCCATACCTATACGGGGGATCATGAGATCAAAGCAGATCCTTCCAAACAGAAAAGCAGGGTACCTTCAGTAGATGAGCACTCCCAATGTTCAGACACTGAAGTGGACCATGACCTAAATAGCGACCACAATCACAAACACTCCAACAGATGGGCCACTGACACCTACACAATCACCAGCGAGTCGGCCATGGAACCAGAGACCGACCTGGACCCCGATGGGACCAGTCGTTGCCTGTCATCCACAGCACCCATGGGAACCAATGAGGGTGCAGACACGCCCCTGTCTGATGAGGAATTGGAGAGGGACTTTGAAGTGGAGTACAATATGGTGTCCAAGGAAAATCGTTCTTCATATGTGGAGTTCCCGTCCATTGAACCTGCCTCTTTCTCAAGCTTCCTTTCTTCCAGCCACTCAGAGGCACTGGACAGGTCTAACAGCTCAGAAATCTCAGCTGTTCCTGCCATGGAGGCCGCAGCAAATGACTCAACCTCCCCTTCTTCAGACCCAGGGATAGCAGACATGAACCAGCAAGGCTATGTGACCTCAGACCGGGAGAAAGACTTGAGTTCGCCAGGTTCCGACTCAGATATCGAAGAGGAGATAGAGGCAGCTTTTGCCTGTGGCGGTCAAGTGGTGTCCAACATGATTTCCTCAATCTCAGAGACAGAACTTGACCTGACCAGTGATGACAGCAGCAGTGGACGTTCATCGCATCTCACCAACTCCATTGAAGAAGCCAGCTCACCTACATCAGATCAAGAACTGGACCCTGATACAGAACTTGAGCAAGACAGTGGCATTGTAGGATTGAAAGCATCTCTCCTTCTTGGCCAACCTGATCCGATCAAACAAGGGTCCCCCCTACCTTCTCCTTCCCCTTTGCCCTCACCTACTATTGCTACCCCATCACCTGTTGACTCCCCTCTTCTGCCACCTGAGTCTTATGATGACGGTCGGTCAATGATTGTGCTACAAAGTGTGGATGACGAGCAGAGCTTTGAGCACCAAGCCGATCCAGATGAGACTCTACCTCCGGCTGAACGCTGTGAGGACAGTCTCTCCAGACAGATGGTGCTGCAGATAGAACCAGACCACAGCCTGGAGAGCTTCAAACGCTCCTTCTATCTTCCAGTTGGACCAAGGCTCATGCCCAGTGCAGATGACTATGATGGGACAAGTGAGGGAGACTCTGACTCAGAAAGCGAAGATGACTTAAGTGAAAACTCAGACTCGCCGTGGTTGCTGAGTAACCTTGTCAACAGGCTGATCTCTGAGGGCTCCTACCCAATCAGCTGCCCTGAGGAGTGCTTGACAAGGAGGGCGTCAGTGTCTGATACCATCTCACCATCTTCAGACATTGGAGATGCAGACTGTTTTAATGATGAAGATCAAGACAAACAATCAGTGATGGTTGGATCACAAGATAGCTATGGTGTTGAACTCAAAGAGGTGACAAATCCATATCTGTACATGAGCAATCCTACCAGAGACACCATAACACCGTTACATTTGGAACAGTGTGTTAACAAAACACAGGGGACTGAGAAGAACATCACAGAGAAGCTCTGTAAAAATGCTAAAAGACAGGAAATGGACGAAGAGCCCAATAATGACTTGATGATGCTTCAAGAGAGAAGGGATCTAGACTCTCCTAGCCTCAGTGAGAGTGTGATCAGCGACAAAGATGAAGGAAGGGAGACTGAACCCAAAACAACCACCCGTTCCTCAGCCTCCCTTGAGCGCATCACTGAAGTCAAAAATAGTCTGACACTAGACATCCCAACCGCCCAGACCAACCGCTGTTTCAGTCTTTCATACTCAACGGACAATGAGGAAGTAGATGTCAATGAGGGAGACTCTTATCCGTATCTGACCAATGCTGGAAATCAGTCATCCTATAGGGGTAGTGCCTTGGAGCTAGACAGTTCTCCACCAATTGACTCTAGTGTGCAAGACCATTCCCAATCTGAGCATGACCTCCCACTGTGTGAGAAAGAAGTGGCACTACAGCAGCAAAATGAGGATGATGGACTGGCCTATGACTCCATGAAGTACACTCTGGTAGTAGATGAAAATACTACGCTGGAACTAGTCAGCCTCAAGAGGTATTCCTATAGTTGTGAAATGATTACGTTAGATACATGTGGAACTAAAGTCTTCCTTATCCTCCAGGTGCACCTCAGTTCTCAGTGATGACAGTGAGCTCTCTACAATCTGTGACGAGGAACCGTTAAGGCCAAGGGAAGTGGTTTATGGAAGAGACGATGATGAGGTACCCCCAGAACTTCTCAGCTCATCGGAGGACTCCTCTCCTGAGGCCGACCTTCCATTTTCTAAAAAATTCCTTAATGTGTTTGTCAACAGCACCTCCCGTTCCTCCAGTAAGTGGCAAACATGCACCACCACCGTTGAAATAATTTTAACACTATTATTGTTATAAGTGCTTTTTCAACCAGAATGGTATGGATCAGGTTAATACAAGTTTCCATCGCCAAAAAGGATATAGAGCATATAGAGCATCCCAATTAAGTATACCCAACCATACCTCTCAGTGAAAATTCATCTTAATTTGTCATAGCTCAGAATTACTTACATACATTTCATATTTTAACTAATCTAGTCTTTACTGTTATCTCTAATTAGAAGTTGGATTTCAAAGTTGAATACTGATCTACAACTAGCATACTTTTGAATTAAAATATTTTAATAAATGTAAATTATTACCATAATCAGCTTGATGCATGAACATGTAGTCTAAATATGGCAGTGAACTCACACAAGACCAATGGGAGGCCTGAACTTCCATCAATCAGTGTGCTGGCATCAAGATTAATATCTCTAATAAATTGGGATTTGCATAATAAAAGACTCATTAGGAAGGTCTTTGCCATTTCTTTTAGACAAAACTGAGACGCTTCCATTTTGTCCCTATCATGAGCAACAGAGGTACTGTTTAATAAATATAGGGAATGGCAAAGGATATGTTGCACTTCTTTTCTGGTAGGCTCTTGAAGGTAATTGTTGCAATCTAACCATAGTGTTTAATGTAGGCACAGAATCTTTTGGCTTGTTCTCCTGTACCATCAATGGAGAAGAGAGGGACCAGACGCACAGGGCGGTCTACAGGTAATACATGTGATGCATGAAATACACTTAGTATGGTACACTTTTTACAATACAGTTGCGAGAATGTGAAATAGTTGTACATTCAATTTAGGCCATTGTAGCGGTGCAACATAAGGAACACATGTAATATGCAAAAATTTTTTTTTTTTTGGGGGGTAATTTTTGCTTTTATTAAATAATAACTGTGTAGGGTAGTCAGACAGTAAACACGAAGTGAGAGAAATGGGAATGACATGGAGCAAATGGACCTATTGGAGGAACCCAGGTTGCTCCTCTCAAGATGTTGGGGCCCCAGGCAGGAGGTACCTATAGGGGCCCAGACACACTAAACTTTATGTACATATTAATCAAGAGTAAAAAATAAATAAATTATAATTTAAATCATGAGGCACATGATTTAAAAAAAATACAAAAATGTATGAACAGTTACATTTTATGAATTATGAATCGTGTGGTTTCTTTTTGAATTGTTCCAATACACAAATTGATTATAATTTGTGTACACATGATGTTTTAATGATTATTTAGTTTACAAGGCATGTCTTTAAACTCTCTCATGTGTAATTAGACATGCTGGGGTTTTCTGCAACGCCTTTGAAGGTGACATATGATGATGCTTTTGAATATGTTGTGCAACCCTATACTTTGTATAATATCTAAATAATTTTACATCAAATCTACCTGGTATATAAATTATTTTTGTTTGTAGTCAACTCGTTAGTGGGCCAAAAAGCAAATTAACTTAGAAAGGAGATGACGTCTTTGCTATAGCAGACTTCAAAGGCAGCCTGGAGGCTGGTAATTATCGCATTACCCTCCAACTGTGTCTGTTTCTGTATGAGACAGTGCAGTATATGATATGCCTTTCTTGTACCCATATACAGCACATGCTTTCTCTGCTGCTGTGCCTCAACATTAGCAGCTCTTTGTTTCCTTTTGAACACGCCCACCTACTTGCACAGCTCAGCATTTTATTCTCTCATCTCTTTTCACAAAGCCCGCTGGGAGTCACCCGATACAGACAGATGCTTCCTGGTCAAATAAAAGGCTTGTCTAGAACCATAGCCTTCTGAATAAAGTAAATGTCCGCTGTGGTGCCCTCTGCAGGTTTATCCCCAGACATGCAGACGAGCTGGAGCTGGATGTGGATGATCCGTTGTTTGTGGAGGAAGAAGAGGATGACTACTGGTACAGAGGGTATAACATGCGGACAGGAGAGAGGGGTATATTTCCTGCCTTTTATGCCACTGAGGTTGTAGGGCAGTCCAAGGAGCTTCTCGGTGTGTAGACACATAATTCTACAAGCACTGGTGTGTGTACTCCAGTTATCTCATGCTACACGCCTGCCCTTTTAGGAATGAAGAGAAACCCAGCATGGATGGAAACTTTCAACGTTCAGTTCTTGGGTTCAGTTGAGGTACCTTATCACCAAGGAAATGGCATTCTGTGTGCAGCAATGCAAAAGGTAAATTCTTTTAAAAAAATATTATAAAACAGCTGCATATACTGTATTCAACCGGAGCTTCTTTTTTTTGTTAGATTGCAATCTCCAGGAAGCGAACAGTCCACGTGCGACCCCCTTCTCTCTGTGAGCTGGAGATTAGCCTGCAAGGAGTGAAACTGATCATGAGCCTGGAGGATGAATATGACACCCTCGACAATGAAGTATGGATAAATCAATGACCTACTTGATCGATTCAAATATAATATTTGTTTTCTATGTACTGTTAAGTATGAACTGTAAGAAATTATTTATATTCATTGGTTAATAATGCTACCACATAATATCATACTACAAGTTTCATTTTGTAGGCTTTATAGGCAAGGCAAGGCAATTTTATTTATATAGCACAATTCATACACATGGGTAACTTAAAGTGCTTTACAGGAATAAAAGTAAAAAATATAAAATTTACAAGATTTAGATTAAGAAACATCAGAAAAATTAAAAACATTTTAAAAGAAGCGTGCAAACTAAAAAACACTTTAAGTTGAGGCTGTTCCAGGTTTTTGCTGCATGAAACTTAAACGCTGCTTCACCTTGTTTAGTTCTAACTCTGGGCTCGAGCAGAAGGCCTGTCCCAGATGTTCTCAGAGTTATCAGATGTTCTCAGAAATATATTCTAAACCATTAAGAGACTTGTAAACCAGCAGTGCTGTTTTAAAGTCTATTCTCTGTCTTTATAGATAGAATTCAGAGATGACAAACATGTTTGACTTAAACTTTCCTCCCTCTTGTCTTTCTATCTGATTTGTCAATCTTCAGTTCGACAGATGTAGTCATTTCTTCCAGATGAAGAACATTTCATTTTGCGGATGTCATCCGAGGAACAATTGGTAAACAATCATTTACAGTACTTTATTAGGATTAATCTTAGTGGTGCAGACGTTAAACTGCATTGTTAAACTGCTTGCATCACATTGTTTTTCACTCTCTACAGCTATTTTGGCTTCATCACTAAGCACCCAATGCTGAACAGATTTGCTTGCCACGTGTTTGTATCCCAGAGTCTATGCGTCCTGTAGCAGAGAGTGTTGGGTGAGTAATAAAAGTATGTTATTGTTTTATGAATTCAGAAAACATGACTGTAAAGTTCTATGTGGACCCCCCAAAGACATACAGATAACCTTTGGTATATGTGCACTATAGTTTTAACATGTCTACTTCTGTGGTTTGTGGCTTGTCTGCAGACGGGCCTTCCAGGAGTACTACCAGGAGCATCTGGAGTATGCCTGCCCCACAGAGGATATCTACCTGGAGTAAGATGCGTTGCTGTGACAACCAGTCCCTCTGCAGCTTGTCAATCATAAAGTTTGCCGTCAGAGGGCACTGCTAGTGGGGCTTATCTCGATTGTTCCTGCTGAAACTGGGACATTCATTTCTACAATATGCTAGGCATTTGACTGACAACATTCATCCTTTGTTTATTTCCATCGCCTCAATGGATGAATTGATTGCCTGTTCCTTTGACCGTTTTCTATTATATAAAACTAAGATGCTGAGCAGCTCTTTAAAGGGTTTTATTTTGAAATAATTACAATATACCTACTGCTGTTTCACTTTTCAATGCATGGCTAGTAGGGTACTGCACACTTACACAGAATCTAACAAAAAACACATCCAACTGAATGGCAAACAGTTCAACCATTAGTAAACGAAGGATGTAGAATTTAAAGGTTGGTCTGGAATGATTTGTAAATATGTATTTGTCCTTTATTGACAAACTGCTGTTTTGATTTTTACTGATAGTGGCATTGGAACAAACTAGAGCGATCACAATGAACTGTCCTTGGTCCAAACTTACCCCTGTGTTGCGTACAATATGTAGTGTGTGTGTTGTAAATACATGTATAGAGAGTATACATACAGGCGCCTCATCAAACTAATTAATAAACACACAAAAGACTGGTAGAAAAGGAATTTGTCAGTTTTGCTGTAGATGTGAACATTGTTGGAAAAAACAATGTAATGGTTTTAACCTTACAGGCATTTTATATAGATTGTAATGAGCTGTCAGTTTTGTCTGTATAATATTACAAACACTGTCCACTTTTAAAATGCACTGCTTGCTGACCTTCACAGTGGGGAACTAATATGACAATAATTCAACTTAAACTCACAAACCATACATCCTGTAGCTTAGATATGATTTATGTGCCTTTCTGGTCACAGAAAGCACTCATGTATCCACACCTACACGTCTCTGACTGTTCCACTCTGGTTTTATTGATAATCTATGTTAATCTCACTGAAGAAAATGGAACAACTGAATTCAATTGACAAAAACATTTATTCCTTCCTTTTGGTCAAAGGTTAACAATCATCCAAGAAACTTTGTTCTGGCATACCAGCTCAAACACTGCTGCATTCAGTCACGACTACAAGAACAAATGTCTCAGATGTGCTAAAAGTGATGCAGCAGGAAGGCTTTAGTGTTATTAACATCTGCATTGCTGTCAGTTAGCTCATGTATATAATTAGACTCTAGAATCAAGATAGTGTTGTGTCTTTTATGTTCCGTATGTACTAAAATGAAGATGTACACGAATTAAAAGGCCATTTAAAACGGATCACAATTTTACAAACCCACAAGAGAAGAAAACACTTCATTGTCTGTGATCTGCAATAATTTCTGTGTCCTGTGTTTTTACAAAAGGTGTTATCTCAGTATCGGTCACGCAGATGGCATTATGCCATGAACCTCAGACCGTCTTTGGCAGCACACTTAGGCCATATTTGTGACAACATTACTGTGCAACACACACACTCGACTGATCAACCTGCAGTTCGAATAGTGACCGAGGCAGCTGCCACTGGAAAACTACTATCGTCTTGCCATATATAGCATTCACCTTTGAGCTCGGACAATGTGTCTCAACTCTGATCTGTATTCTCTATAGCTTCTGATTGTGTTTTTCATGTTACAGTCTAGTTCGCACAAAGCTACAGTACAGAGAACCAGGCTTTGAAGATAGTCCAATAGCCGCTGAGACATACTTTAACAGTAAAACCAAACTTCTGACAAAATTCTTCACTGTACCCTACCGCAAAAGAGTATGTGACAGAAGAAACATATCCTATCTTGTATCTTTCAAAACAAGGACTTGTAAATTAAAGAGAGGAAATACAAAAAATCATTACATCACTCTGCCTTGTCATGGTTTTGGTCTTCTAAATAAATTATATGCTTGATGTCTGAAACCTTTCTTATTGTCTGCTTTGTTTTTTGTCACGCATCTATTTCTTATTTGATCTGCACTTTCTCAATTACACAATTCACTTAAAATATAAAAAATACATTCTTTGATCACAAACTGACTTTGTTCATGAACACTGGCAGCAGCTGGGTTTAGGGCTACACTGAGGATTGCAGCAGGGTGCTAGGTTTGGGTCACTTCCTTTTGATATCTCGCTTTTTCCAAACACCATGGATGCTTCAAAATTGGCTTTCACTTTCTTTATCGTCTCTAAAACAGCTTGGAGGTCAGGTCTTTCTGTCAGCGAGAGAGGGTAGTGCTCTGAGGGGTCACTCTCCAGGTCAAAGAGAAGAGGAGGGTCGTAGGCCTTGAGACCAGCAGAAGCAGGGCAGTCTGGATCTGGTGTTGTGCTACTTTTGGACGAACCTGGAACAAAAGAATAACTTTTAATTGTGATTGTGTAATCCTTGGTGTAACCATTGATTAGAAAGAAGCCTACCTTGTGTATAGAAGTGGGCCTTGTACCTCCCTAGCCTTAGAGCAAAAAGGCCCATCTTCTCACTGGGATCTAGTGGGTAGAACATCATTGCCTCTCTTTTACTCTGCAAAACAATAAAAAAAAAGTAAAAAAAAAATAATACATTGGTCCTGAGATAGTATTGAGGTACTTAAAGATATTTTTATATTAGTACCATGCCATGGTTGAATAGAATTTCTGTCATATCGACCCCATCCATTACTACTGGGGGTAGCTTGGCTCCTGACATTTTAGCAAAAGTTGGCAGGATGTCTAGAGTGCTGGCCAATTCATGTGTAACACCTGAAGAAAATGCCCATTTGCTAAAACCAGAAGTTTTTAAACAAAGTGTGATCTGAAAAGTAAGGCATAATACGATACTAACCTGGCTGGATAATTCCTGACCAAAAGGCAATGGCTGGTTCCCTAAGGCCTCCCTCATATGTAGTTGCTTTACCACATTTTAGAGGCCCAGCATTACCTCCACGGGACATCCGCAATAGTTCAGGCCTAAACACACCAAAAATGTAAACAAAAACTTAACAACATGCTGAGAGTATTACTTTACAAAAGCAGGCTGCATTGACAAATAAAAAATACAACTTTGTAATTACAAGAAATGTTCATGTGTTTACAGGTAAAAGGACAGAAATCTGAGCTGCTGATTAAGGATTCAACCACAGATCCTGATACAATAGGGTCCATTGTTGCCTTCACCTTCCATATCATAAAGAGCTCTATATGTCGTCCTTGGTATTTCAAGCTTCTCATGTTCTTTCTTCCGCATGTTGCAGTATCTCAGACTGCTCTATTATGACCTTGTTGTCCTCTGGTAGCTCATTTCCCACAATGGGGATATTAATTTTTTTTTTGCATTGTGGTAAATATAACAGACTACACAGCAGACACATAGAGAATTATAACCTAATAAAGAAAAATCTTAATAAACTAACCCATTGTCAGCAGTAAGAAAAATCATAGTGTTGTTGAGAATGTCTGCCTTCTCCAGGGCAGACAAAATGTCCCCTATAGTGTTGTCAAACTCCAGTAGAGAATCTCCAAATGGACCTCTTAAGGTCTTGCCAGCTGCCCTTGTACCTGCAAACTGGGGATAGTGTGTGTGCTGCAAGAAGGGAAAGTAAAATGCTTAAGTGAGACATTCTTTCACTCACAGAAAGCAAACTTGCTTGACTGGTGTTGCTCACATGGGATGGATAGTAAAGGAAGAAGGGCTGGTTTTTTTCAGCTGATCTTAGAATAAAATTAGTTGCAAAGTCACTGTAAGCCTGCTCCAGCTCCAAGAAGTTGACTGGTTGTTGTACGATGACATCATTTTTCATCAACGGTACAGTTACAGTGCCAAGATCACATTGTCCAAAACACTTTACATCTGGAGGGAAGCAGGTCAGATTTTCGCATGGACCCTGGAAAGGACATGAGGAGCTGTTATTTCAACAGACACAAGTTAAATATGATTACGCATGTAATCCAAGATACATTTAAATTCCATAATTAAAATGACATAAAATGCTTTTGAGGAGTTTTCCAGCAACCCTTAACAGACCTGATCATGGGAGTAGGGGATCCCCAGGTACTTTTCAAATCCATGGTTTGTTGGAAGATATGTTCCATTGGCTCCTAATCCCAAATGCCATTTTCCGATCGCTGCTGTGGCATATCCCGCAGGTTTCAACATCTCAGCAATAGTTGTTTCATTCAGAGGAAGACCGCCTTTAGAGCCTGGGTACAACACTCCTGGGTAGATACCCGAGCGGGTCTCATAACGGCCTGTCAGCAAAGATGCCCTGTGGAGGGAAGGAGGACAAGACAAGGCTGATACAACATACTTAATACCTAAAATTCTAGAACAATCGTTAATGTTTATGAGAAACAAAAAGTTGATGTAATTATATTTACTTGTGTGATCTGTTGAAAAAAACATGGTAAATGGTGTGCATTTATATATAGCGCTTTTTTGCACCCTTCTCAGGCACCCTAAGCACTTTACATGATGCTTCCATTCACACCTGGGACAGACAGAGAGGGGGGCTGCCATACACGGCGCTCACAGCCTCTGACCACCACCAAACTCCCCTCTATAGTCCAAGACATGACAGTATGAGCCACGGTTAGTGGGAATTGAACTGCCAGCCTTCCAGTTATAGGAAGATCACTCTAACCACTATGTGTGACCCTTAAAGATAAGGCAACCTAAGACAATATTCTGATTATTTTATTATTCTCATGTGCTTAGTGTGAACTACACTGCACAGTGCTGGGCTCTGAGCTCAGGTCCCACAAGTTGGATTAGGGCTCTGTCTTGACAACGCTTCCACTGTAGGCTACTTCGTTGCACAAGGAAGTTGATAAAGTTCTAGGTTGGCCTACTCCAGCTGTCCAGGTGAAATAGCCAGGTTGTGGTATCTCTTCAATGGTATTAAGTCTGAGTAAGCTGTTACATGTTTAGACTGCAGCTAGTAGGAAGTCAGAAGAGAACGAGAGAAAAAATAGCCCGGACAAGTAAAGACAGGGACATACAGTAAGCTGAATATGTCCTTTCCACCACATGCAGAATCTTTTTTGCAGGTTGTTGTTGTAAGTTTGGACTTTCCATTGCACCGGCAGTTACATTTGCATCATTTAAAGCTAGTAAAGTCACTCACAATTTACATGTGGTTGCAATTGGAAGAGAGCTCAGCTGATTAGAATATATAATTAAACAGTCACAGATTCATAACTTCAGACATTATTACACATTGACTTTCTTTTAAAAATAGATGTATAATCATCATTCATTTATAAAAACGAACAGATTTTCATCATAAGGAAATCTATGAAGGTTTTTACAGTTTTATTTAACACGAATGAACAAAATAGGGCCCTGAAAATGTAAACAGGATTTTGAAATGCTCTGGAGACTAGCTGGACTGAATTGTTGATTGAGTTTGACTAACAGCAAACATCGGACTATACAGCACCTGGAGGGGCTGCAACCCGCGCTGGTGACGTAGAAGTCGGTGAAGCGCAGTCCTCCGGCCGCCAGTCGGTCCAGGTTCGGAGTGAGAGAGCTCGGGTGTCCATAGCAACCCAGATCCCCGTAGCCCAAATCATCAGCGAAAAGTAGAATGAAGTTCGGCGGTGCAGCTGAGGTCAGGCACAAAAACAAGATATTTACAAAGACGAGCCTGCTGTTGACCAACATGGTTCACCTGGCTTTTGAGTTAAAGAACTGTGCAGAGGAGGATCACACAGACAAAACACCCGAGGCTCTGGCAAACTAGTTTGGCTGCATTCAGAAACTTTCGCAGCACTCAAGATTCTTTAAAGGTTCCTGCGCTAGAATCAATATTAAAATTCCGTACAATAAATCCATACGACACAATTCACTGTCAGATTTTGCATGATTTATTTATTATTAGTAGTGGATATGGTAAAGTTTTCGCCTTCCGTATACTATCACGTGAGAACAGCGCTGTCTGACGTCATACATCGTCTTGCAGGTTTCACTTACTGCCCAGACCACAGAGCCCTAGTCTAGTCTTTTTTCTGTTTTACTTAAACGTAGCATATCTGTAATAGTTTTGTAATAACTATGAAGATAATTAAATCTCGCAGTGCATTATGTTTATATTACATCACCAGGGAATCTTTTATTGTTGTTTTCTATGGTTATTTAAGAAGTACAATTTCAAGTGCCACATTTATCCATATACAGTACATACATACATTTTAAAAATGTTTATTGGTTTGACAATTTTATTAGATTACATATAATACATGATTTAAAAAGCAAGTTTGAAATGTATAGTTATTCTCTCAACTGTTTTCAGAACAAATATAAACATGTAGCATTTTATATTTACATTTATTCATTTATCTGACGCTTTTATCCAAAGCAACTTAAATTAAGGTTCCATTCACCAGTGTTACAGCTGGAACATCACTGGAGGCAAGGTGGGTTAAGTGTCTTGCCCAAGGACACAACGCCAGTATGAACTGTGGGGAGAGCAGGAATCGAACCACCAACCTTCCGGTTGTAGGACGACTGCTCTATTACTGCGCCCCTAACATTAGATGTAGCAGTAGATAGTTTAGTCTTTCACAGAGTTTAAAACACTGTTTAATGAACATCTGCAGCAGCTGGGTTTAGGGCTGCACTGAGGATTGCAGCAAGGCTCCAGATTCGGGTCTGTTCCTTTTGAGATCTCGCTTTTTCCAAACACCATAGTAGCTTCAAACTCAGCTTTTACGTTCTTAATCCTCTCCACGACAGCTTGAAGGTCAGGTTTTCCTGTCAGTGAGAGCGGGTAGAACTCTGAAGGATCACTCTCCAGGTCAATGAGAAGTGGAGGGTCATGGGCCTTGAGAACTGCAAACACTGGACAGTCCTGATCGGGTGTAGTACCACTATGGGTAGCACCTGGTAAAGAGATAAACCTTTTAGTTTTTAATATACAGTATGTGCAGGTTTAAACAAGATTATTAAGAAGCCTACCTTGCGTATAGAAATGGGCCTTGTACTTTCCAAGCCTTAAAGCAAAAATGCCATACATCTCACTTGGATCTGTCGGGTAGAACATCATTGTCTCCCTCTTACTCTGCAAAACAAGGACCACAAGTATATACTGTAATTTAGACGTTATGTACTATCAGCAAACTCTTCAAACTAATGCACACAAGATGTTCAACATTAATTATTTGTATAAAGCCAATTAGCTTATTTTATTGCCAGTACCGGTCCTTGGTTGATGAGAACCTCTGTCATATCGACCCCATCCAACATTACAGAGGGTAGTTTGGCTCCTGCTAGTTTGGCAATAGTTGGCAGGATGTCTAGAGTGCTGCCCATCTCATGAGTGATACCTAAAAAAACAGAGACAAAATAGTGACATCACTGTTAATGAGGTTGTGTTTGGAGTGTTTTTGTTGAAGACATTAAAGAACTTTGTATCTATACTGTGGAAACTCAGCGCCAGATTGTACCAAGGGCTTTGAAATTGTTATACATTATTCCTTAACTATACATTAATTTGCTGCACCACCAAATTATTATACATTACTAACCAGGCCTGATGGTTCCTGGCCAAAATGCAATGGCTGGTTCTCTCATGCCTCCTTCATATGTGGTTCCTTTCCCGCATTTTAAGAGACCAGCATTACCTCCATGGGACATCCGCATTAGTTCAGGACTAATGAAGGAACAACAAATGGTTTTCATAAAATTATGAATTGACCTTTGCTAGGTCAGTAAATGTACACTGCTAGTATATTCATGAAAGAGGATCATTCTATTAATTAGGTTATAATAAAGTCTGAAGCCAAATCAGAAAACACACCAACCCATTGTCAGCTGTAAATAAGATGAGAGTGTTGTTGAGAATGTCTGCCTTCTCCAGGGCAGACAAAATGTCCCCTATAGAGTTGTCAAACTCCAGTAGAGCATCTCCAAAAGGACCTCTTAAGGTCTTGCCAGCTGCCCTTGTACCTGCAAACTGGGGATAGTGTGTGTGCTGCAAGAAGGGAAAGTAAAATGCTTAAGTGAGACATTCTTTCACTCACAGAAAGCAAACTTGCTTGACTGGTGTTGCTCACATGGGATGGATAGTAAAGGAAGAAGGGCTGTTTTTTTTCAGCTGATCTTAGAATAAAATTAGTTGCAAAGTCACTGTAAGCCTGCTCCAGCTCCAAGAAGTTGACTGGTTGTTGTACGATTTCATCATTTTTCATCAACGGTACAGTTACAGTGCCAAGATCACATTGTCCAAAACACTTTACATCTGGAGGGAAGCAGGTCAGATTTTGACATGGGCCCTAGAAAGATGATTGTAAATTCAATACCAAATTTTTTTTTAACCAATTAAAATTTTCTTCTTATTTTCTTGATCACACTGACCATGTCATGGGAGTAGGGGATTCCCAGATACTTGTCAAAGCCCTGGTTCGTTGGAAGGTACATCCCATTATTTCCAATGCCCAGGTGCCACTTCCCGACAGCAGCTGTGGCATAGCCCACAGGTTTCAACACCTCAGCAATGGTGGTCTCATTTAGTGGAAGACCACCTATAGAGTCTGGGTACAGCAATCCTGGGTAGATGCCTGAACGGGTCTGATACCGGCCTGTCAGCAAAGATGCCCTGTGGAGGGAGGACAAATCTTTATTTCATTTATTTAGTGAACCTTTTTTTATTTCTATTCTGTTGGCACATGTTATCCAGTATAGACCTTTGAATAATTTCATCTTTAAACATCAGCCTTAGTTTAGAACAAATTAAGAACAATAACAATGAAACTAATTATTCATTATACACACATGGACAAAATTGTTGGTACCCTTCGGTCAATGAAAGAAAAACTCACAATGGTCACAGAAAAAACTTTATTCTGACAAAAGTAATAATAAATAAAAATTCTATGAATGTTAACCAATGAAAGTCAGACATTGCTTTTTAACCATGCTTCAACAGAATTATTTAAAAAAATAAACTCATGGAACAGGCCTGGACAAAATTGTTGGTACCCCTAACTTAATATTTTGTTGCACAACCTTTTGAGGCTATCACTGCAATCAGACGATTCCTGTAACTGTCAATGAGACTTCTGCACCTCTCAGCAGGTATTTTGGCCCACTCCTCATGAGCAAACTGCTCCAGTTGTTTCCGGTTTGAAGGGTGTCTTTTCCAGACGGCATGTTTCAGCTCCGTCCAAAGATGCTCAATAGGATTGAGGTCAGGGCTCATAGAAGGCCACTTTAGAATAGTCCAATGTTTTCCTCTTAACCATTCTTGGGTGTTTTTAGCTGTGTTTTGGGTCATTGTCCTGTTGCAAGACCCATGACCTGCGACTGACACCAAGCTGTCTGACACTGGCCAGCACATTTCTCTCTAGAATCCCTTGATAGTCTTCAGATTTCATTGTACCCTGCACAGATTCAAGACACTCTGTGCCAGATGCAGCAAAGCAGCCCCAGAACATAACAGAGCCTCCTCCATGTTTGACAGTAGGGGCAGTGTTCTTTTCTTGATATGCTTAATTTTTCCGTCTGTGAACATAGAGCTGATGTGCCTTGGGAAAAAGTTCCATTTTTGTCTCATCTGTCCATAGGACATTCTCCCAGAAGCTTTGTGGCTTGTCAACATGTAGTTTGGCACATTCCAGTCTAGCTTTTTATGATTTGTTTTCAACAATGGTGTCCTCCTTGGTCTCCCATGTAGTCCACTTTGGCTCAAACAACGACGGATGGTGCGATCTGACACTGATGTTCCTTGAGCATGGAGTTCACCTTGGATCTCTTTAGAAGTCTTTCTGGGCTCTTTTGTTACCATTCGGATTATCCGTCTCTTTGATTTGTCATCAATTTTCCTCCTGCGGCCACGTCCAGGGAGGTTGGCTACAGTCCCATGGATCTTAAATTTCTGAATAATATGTGCAACTGTAGTCACAGGAACATCTAGCTGCTTGGAGATGGTCTTATAGCCTTTACCTTTATCATGCTTGTCTATAATTTTCTTTATATTCTCCTGCAACAACTCTTTCCTTCTCTTCCTCTGGTCCATGTTGAGTGTGGTACACACCATGTCACCAGACAACACAGTGACTACCTGAAGCCCTATAAATAGGCCCACTGACTGATTACAAGATTGTACACACCTGTGATGCTAATTAGTGCACACACCTTGAAATAACATGTCCATTTGGTCACATTATTTACAGTCTTTTCTAGGGGTACCATCAATTTTGTCCAGGCCTGTTCCACGAGTTTATTTTTTTAAATAATTCTGTTGAAGCATGGTTGAAAATCAATGTCTGACTTTCATTGGTTAACATTCATAGAATTTTTATTTATTATTACTTTTGTCAAAATAAAGTTTTTTCTGTGACCATTGTGAGTTTTTCTTTCATTGACCGAAGGGTACCAACATTTTTGTCCACGTCTGTATGTAATCAGTGGTGAAAGATTAACCACATTATCAACATTAACACATGTAATATACCCTGCAAGATTAGAAGCTGAGGTAACGTAAATTCAATTTATTTGATTAAATTAGATAGATACTTTATTAAAACCAAAGAAAAGGTTAAAATAAATATTCTATGTTTAGAGATTTTATATTTATTTTGGATATATTGCTCTGACTATAGGCTAAATACATGGGCACATGTGTTTGCTATGTTGAAGGACTGTTTTTAACAGTAACAAATAAGGTTCTTGTTTGATGCTAATTGATTAATCATTATTGTTATTAGCCTACTATATAATTATTTAGGGAAATTAGACCGTTAGCTTCTGCATCAATAGACGTGTAATTTTTGTTTTGCGAATAGGTGACCATTCAATTAAACTTTATATGTACTATTGAAGGGTGTTATAAACTACTGAACCATCCCTTCGTTGTTTGGCTGCTCACCTGGAGGGGCTGCACACCGGGCTGGTGCAGTAGAAGTCGGTGAAGCGCAGTCCTCCGGCCGCCAGCCGGTCAAGGTTCGGAGTGAGAGAGCTCGGGTGGCCATAGCAACCCAGATCCCCGAAGCCCAAATCATCAGCGAAAAGTAGAATGAAGTTCGGCGGTGCAGCTGAGGTCAGGCACAAAAACAATAAAATGTTCACAAATACAACCCTACTGTTCACCATTGTCACCTTGTAGCTGAATGAAACTGGTGGACTGCAGGAAAAAAGGAGGAACCAAAACAAAGGTCACGTGCTGTTTTTGGTCACGTGATATGTTACGTATACAGAAACGTCACCCGTAGCCAGGCTCGGTCTATTCCAATGACTGTAAAAGGGTCCTTTTACAGTCATTGGTCTAATACACTATTAATGGGCATGGCGTAGTTTTCAATTTGGAGAAGTAAACTATTACAAAAAATATACACCACTCAAGATTTGGAGAGAAAAATGATAACACAAACCAGACTTTGACCATATAATAACATTACACTATATATTTGAATAAGACCCCAAACTCTAAACTGCTTTTTAAATCATTTCTATTCAAAATGATCATCTAACTGACACCTAGCCTACTGAAATAAAATTTTCTTATAAGCAGAAGAAAAATATCTATCACTTAAAATGATGTAATGGTGACTTTTATTTACTTTTTCTGTATGAACAGACTGAAATGACTCAAATAAGCTTCTTAACATTTATTTAACCAGACGATCCCTTGGGACTGTTAAACTTACATTACAAGAAGTTCAAGAAGAGTACTTGAATTGTATCTGCGGAATCCAAAGGTTTCCTGGGGCACAATAATGGTTGCACCACATGCAGATTAAACTCAGGCCGGCTCCACACACGGCATCTGTGAGCCCGTGTGCTGTCCAACACAGCCTCAGGATGGATGAGCTGTGGCTGATATAGTTTTGATTTACTATTCACTTTCATTGCTCTCTACAGCACTGACCCACATTCAAGAGCAGCTCTGCGTGAGGGGGAGAGCGATAAAGATGGGGGGATAGACAGCAGACACAAAGACAACTCAGTTTTCACATATAGAAAACGATCCAAGTGTTGCTGTATTTTTCCTCTTTCCGTTTTCTTTATTCACTTTAATCTTATGCACTCTTATTGAATGTTTGTGCATATATACAGCTGTGCTTACCCAAGTGTGCTCTGGAAAACATCCTCTATAAATGCATGTTAAATAGATAAAATCACACCCATATTCAAAATGTCCTGAAGCAATGCAAAAGCAGTTCAGTCACACACTTAAAGATCTACTTAACTGTATAAGGGTCTTTCATCTTATCTTTGAGCTCTGGCAGCATCTGTGCAAGAAACAACATGATGCAACACACGGAGAGGAGGGGTATCCACATCCCCCCGAAACCACAGCAGGTGTTCACTTGAAGTGTTTAGAAATGGCAATGTTTAAAATGCAATTCATCTTCCTCTTAACGTGCCGCATTGACTTCAGGAAAATGCTGAATCTATTTTTGTCCAATAGCTCACGGCCAAATACCTAGTAGCAGCCATCATTAGAGGGCAATAATTTACGATAATGACCGCTCAGGCTTTCCCAACTCTAATGACTTGTTTGCCAGATAGTCCATTTAATAAGCAGGCATGGAGAAAAATGAAGACAGCCTGTGTGTGTGTGAACGACATGGCCTTAGCTGCACTGGGATTCTGTAAAGAAGACTGCTCCCACCGTTTTGGGGATTCAATGGAAATGGTTATCAATAACAAACACATCATTTAACAAAGATATTCAGCTGGAGTTACTATAAAAATGTCCTCCCACTCTTTCTGAATGCCGTGTTTGGGTGGCTGGTTTGTGAGCAGTGGCTATTGTTAAACCAAAAGTTATGTAGAAGTAGATGTACTGACATTAACTTTGCTTTGCCTTCAGCTTGTTTGTTCACTGAAAGAAATAGTTAAAAACTATTTTGCATCGTAAATATAATTATTCAAATTAAATATTTGATTAGTCCTATCCCACAGTGTTTGTAATTTTACCTTATGTTTAGCAACTGCCTTCTCAGCTTAAGTACACAACCGCTCACTAGTACTCGAAGTAGTGCATTGAAAACTATACAAATGAACGTTTTATGACTAATTACCAAAATAATTGTCCGCTACTGGAGATGATTATGGGCTTTCTTTTATGTGCTTTTTTTCAGCAAACACGATTTTACTTGCTAGTCACGTTTTATCTGCTACACACTTTACAGTACACTACTGTACCTACTCAGTTCTTTGCTATAATAAATAGCAGTATAATCCGGTACACCATACAGTAAACTACTTAATAAATTACAGAAATACTTAGAGATGTATTTGTTTTTGCATTGCCAGAATGCATTGCATTGCCGGTGACTTGTCTGAGTGTAAATAAATGAGTTGCATTAAAGATATGTACATAACTAGGCTGGTTATGTTGCTGTTTTCATTTGCACAATTATTCCAAAGTAACTGTAACTGCCTGATCTTCTCACTGTTACATTTTAGACTTAATTTAGTAACAATTTATTCATCAGCTACAGCTTTTCCTTTTAAGGTCATGAGGTCATGGGGCTTTGGGCTCTGCATAAATATATGGTTTGCCATCCTGAGGATCAATTCCATCTAAGTTCTAACCACTCTGTACATAACTACTTTAGATAACTACATTTCTTTTAGTCTTGAATCATTTGAAGTACTTATATTTGAATACTGATGTTACATATACACCTCTGGCTATAACAGAAGGTTCCAGAAGAAAGGTTTCAGTAAAGGATGGTAAGTGATCTTTTATTTAAGATAAATGAATCTTCAGCAATATGTTACTTGGAGCATCTATCATTTTTATTTGTGATGGGCCTGATTGCTTCAGGCCCATGGAGGTGTTACAAGAGACAGAGCTGATTAAAACAGCATACACACCATTCTCATCGCCTTTAAAAAAAAAAAAAAAACAAGAGGGCCTGCTACAATAGAACTATCATTTTGTTATTTTCTCTTTGTTTTTAAAAGATCACAATCACAGTTTGCTGCACATACTGTGACTTTATTTTGGCACAGCAGGTAATAACCAAGATATGAGCCAGCAGGCAACATGTACCAATATCTTGTTGTTGGAAAACACTTCTGTCTCAACTTGTTATATTCCCCTTCACGCATTATTAGCAACCTGAACCCGTGAATTCAACTGTGAAATCTAATGCTGCAGCGTTTACAGGCTTCTATTCTGAGGCAGACTCGTGGGTTGGACACTAGTGGGTGCCATAGCCTCACATTTTTGCTTATCCTTCATCTATGTAAAAAAGCTTTCCCCTTCTACCATTAGTTCCACAGCCTTTTGATGTTTAATCATCTTTTATAGTTGGCTGCACAGTGAATTAAGCAATAAAAGGATGATCTTGGGTTGAGATTTGTCTGTGCCACACTGGAATTCACCATTCAGAATTGTTTTTATTTAGCCCTGTCCTGACAGCAGATTGGTTCTAAATGAGCAAGCTTGCTATTATTTTGCCATTACTCTGGAGAAACAATATTGTAAATAACCATATTTCATATCTCATGCAATCACAGACAATCTGAATGTTAGATCAAAAAGAATGATTACGTCTAGCATCCTGCAATATTACAAGGTTTAATGTGAATGTGAAAAACACTCTCTGAAGGTTACTGTGAGGCACAATACAACAATCTACTGTATAAGCAAGGATTAGGCAGCCTTTTCCGTGATGAAAAGTCTTTGTTATTCTGCTTTGTGAGCACAGGGAGCTGTGATAGGAAACATCCTGGCAAATAAATGGAGCTTCATTGGCACAATAGAGTCAGGAACAGAGCATAGAATTATGCAATGAAATCTAACAGGCCTCTGTGGAGCAACATGAGCCGAAGAACTCATAAATGTTTGAGCAACCTGCTGGGGTTGTACACGCACTTTTGTCTACCTCTTCGACTCGAACTGCACCTGTCAGTGTGTCTTTATCAGTTACAGTTTGTTTTTGTTTGATTATAGTGTTAATGTTAGGCTAGTAGTAGTATAGCAATGGTATAATCCAAATAAGAGTGTCCTTTTTAATACTTATCTAAGCATTTTGTGCAATCCTATTGTAAACTCACAAATCTTGCGAGAAACCAGCTGTATCGCAAGGTTACCATTTTGCACCATCAACCTTAAAAAGACAGTTCCCATGTCTAAGATACTGACACAAGATCTCGAGAGGGTTGCAGAACTGGACAGTGGATGCAGAAATTGTTTAATAATGGCAACATGACTAAAACAGTGTAATTTGCTTTTGGTACTTCATGACTTAAGTTCAAATCATCTGTGTTAGGGAAATATCATACAAGACAACAGTAACATCCAACAGTGACATTAGTTTCTGACATGGTTAACTTTGGTGCATGTCCTAGTTTGTTTTAGTACTTTTTCTTGTAAATGACTCTCAAAAAGGTGATTTTGTCGCTTGTTGAGTTGTGGGTCTGTGGTAGAGTGAACAGACTGAAGTTCCCAAACTAAAATATTATTGAAGAAGTCTTTGACGATGACCGTGCAGAGTGAATTCATTTAGAAAAACTTGGAACCACAGCTGTGGAAAGGGGTTTATTATTGTAAATGTAAGAGTTTGTATATTTCTATGATGGACTATCAATGGTTAGCACGACCTGCCCTTGCACCAATTCCCTCCACAGCTGCTTGGTAATAGTCTAATCAAAAACTGAGTACCCCTTTTGCCCGCTGCCATCCTCTGACTACCCTCCGGCATTTCATCTGCTGCCACATCGCAAAGCTGCTCCCAAAAGTCACTTCTTCCCTCACACAGACAGTTGGGCCTGAGAGATATGCAAACATAACTAAGTAGGAGTGTACTTGCACAGAGTGGGATGTTGGATGTTATAATACAGGAGGAGGTCTGCCATGTTTGTTGGAACAGGAGATAACCAGCATATGTTAAAATCCGATCAGCGCTAAATGTGTGTTGAGATTCATCATCCATAGCTCCCTCGTCTCATGTTCCCTTCACCTTCAGATGTGCCCAGGCTCAGTGTGTCCTCAGGGACACAAAAACTCCCTGCTTTGATTGTAAACAACTCTGAATTTATTATCCTCTGCCGTCAGTGAATAATGGCAAAAGACCACTTCCCCACCTCCGCATTTCCATATTCATGCAAAGGCTGCCGCTGAAAGTAAATGGTAATATGGTTCCATTTTGCAATTTGAATTTTTTGCTTTGTCATCACTTATAATTGGAGCAGACACGGGGGACTCACCAGACTGCATCATACTGCCCCAATTTCAGAGACTGATTAAAAAGTGCATAACTCTTTGGCTTGTCTTTTTTTTTTTTTTTTTACACATTTGACTTTTAAGACTTTGACTGTGTCACAGAGAACAAACTGATGTCAAACACAGCCTGAATACAACTTGAATGTAGTGCACAGTGGAGGATGTAAACAAGACAGTTTGGCCCTTCATTAGCAGCTTCAGTGCTCCGCTCACTTACAGTATACAACCAGTTCACTGCTAATGACTTTGGAGCTGTAAACATTAAAGAATGCAAAATGCATGAGCAGACTTAATGATTATTTTCCCATTTGGCAGTTTATCTGGATCAGCTGTTGATGGACGTGACTTCCTCTGCAGCATTTCCTGAGCGCTCGCTGTAGGTATGAATAGATGATGTGCAAGAAGTCATTTAGTAACTGCCAATCAAGTGCCGAGTCATACCATTCAACTGTTATTTTTTATTAACTTTCATCCTGTTTTTAATAGGGCTTAGACTTCCCCCATACTGTTAGTCATGCATCTTACCTTTTCTAATGGCGGAGTGGTTTAATTGCATCAACTTCAATGAGGAAGTAGGATATAAATGAAGTACAAAGTGCCTAATTACAATTGTGACTCTAAATTAGCATGAGAGCAATTAGTAATGTAACTTGAAGGATTGCCTCTAACTCACTATACTTACACGCACAGCTTAGTAGAGCTGCACTTATAGCTCAGTTTGGTTGAGGTTGGTTTAATTGAACTTCTCTGTTTGTCTGAATTTACATGCTTAGAAGAGAATTGAATAATTAAATCTGCTAAACTCCAATTGGGCTAATCTGGCATTTCTGTGGTCTTGATAATATGTTTGTATGTATAATTCAGCATTCTTCCTTTGTTAAAACATCAAAAGAAAGCCTCTGATAAAGCAGTTCATTAAGTTCACAATTGGCAACCAGCCGACCACATGCTGCCAGTGAGTGAGTCGAAAACGTGGGCAATGTGACTCAATTTCCACCTGTGCTGTTTATACGAGCATATTAGCTATGCCAGCTAAAAACTAGGAGCTACTAGTCACAGGATTGTGAGGACCAAGTTGTGCTGGACCTGTAGCTACAGAAGGTCAGATAAATACTTAAAGGACCCAGTGTTCAACTAGATTGTATTGAGACCTTTGCTTCCTTATTAAAGCCTGTTAAAGTGAGAGCTGCCAGATAAGATGGGTTGTGCAAAAAATATGATGGTTGTAGGGTCTCAGAGACTGTTCACAACAACGGATTTCACCTAAAACTGAAAGATTGTATTGCGATTTGGCCACCCGTTTACACTGTGACAACATTCTTGTGTAAAATCATTTGATTCCGACCAAGGAGGCGTTGTTTCACTGTAGCACTCACTCCTTTGTGGTGTCAACAGTGAAGACAGTGAAAACAATGACGTAACAGCTGCGTCCCAGACAGTGGTTGCCTGTTAGTGTGGAAAAAACTCATGGTTCTAATAATATAGTGTATTGTTAGTATTGGATAAACCCACACTGCTCCGGCATGGCTCCAGAAAAGGCTAGGTTTAAAAATGTGATATTTGATATTTTTGAGGTAAACTACGTAATTACTTCTTTCTATGTTTAATGCCCCATGTTTTACATACTAGAGCGTTCTTAGCATATCCATGCGATTACAGATTGCTTTGATTATGCTACTGTTTGTGTTTGGTGTTTTGTTAACTGCCCCTGAGCATTTTTGCTTCACCAGCTAACGATAGACAACACAGCAGCCAACATACAGTACTTGAGTAGAACTGAAGTCCATCAGTAGACTATTGCTGACAAGCCTCTATAGCATCTAATTAAGTTGTGGCTTGCATGCTCACATGAATAACATTCTGCATGGATCTTTTTGATAGCATCAGACGGAAGAGTCTCCACCACTAATCATCCTTCTTACCAATTCATCACGTAGAATTTATTTGTTGAGGAAATGTTAATAGGATATAATGCAAAGCCCTAATTACTATTTTGACTTTTAAATTAGCCTGGCAAGCTATTAGCCATGTCACTAAAGCTCTGACTCTTTACAGTGTTGAGGCTCTGTTAGAAGAACACTTAAGCTCTCATGCAGCCTATCAGCTCCCATTGCCTATAACACGGGGGTTCACTTGAGAACACATCTAGATCCTTGAATCAATTACCAGTCCAGTGGCCACCAGCTCCGATCCCATCTCGCGCTCGATAAAAGCTATTCCCTGTCTTTGCACATTGTCAGTCCCTCAATGTTTAAGCTGCTTCTGATTTTCTGTGGCCAATTTGAACTTTTGTGAGAATGAATGTTTGACTTTATATACTGTCATATCAAGCACTACTATCTTTTGCAGAGAATTCCACATGAACAGGCACATTACGTAATGGGAGAGCAGTGAATTATTCACATTTTGTAAAGGAATACTCTGAATAGATTCATTTCACTTCGTATGAATTCAAAAACTTATTCAGCACAGGTTAGAACACCTTAGAAACAAGGCGTCTTTTATCTGTGCACAAACTCTTGTCTGGTTAAATATGCTAATGCTAAAAAGTTTAAAAACAATAATGATCAATAGCTGTCATTGCCACAAACAGAAACTGTCATCTTGCTTTTAGGCTTTTGATTATTAGACCGTTTGATGACAAGTCTGTCTTGTTATCTGCTGAAGTCTCACACAGGCCCCAGTAAAACAGATGGATATAAAGTGCACATGAAGTTGTCACTGTCAAATAAATTAATATGACAATCAGTTACAAATAGGGATGAATGCCAGAAAACTCAGTGTGAGTGAGCCTCTTGATTAACAAAATACAATCTGGAGGTTATCAAGTTAACACCAGGGGGGTTATTTTGACCCTCTTTGCATTTTGAATACAACTTTATTTAATTTTTTTTTCATATAGTTTTTGATTGTCTGGTGTATTTTACATTTTATTAAATAAATGTTAAAAAACAAAAAACAAAACATAATTTAATCCCAAAACTGCCCATGGGCCATTTTTACCCCATTAAGAAAACTCTTTAAAGTTGGAGAATTAAAAACACTGCTATTTTAGGCATATTAGTACACAGCTTTATCACAATATATACAATTTAAAATAATTAGGCTACTAAATGTATGCTCAACTCTTTATTAAGGAGGACCTCTTGCACTTTATTTAGAGACAAAACGTTTTCACGTGCTGATGTATCACACTGACGCTATTGTGGAGGGCTAAAAAGGACCCTGCCAGCTCTAAGGGGTAATGGACTGTCAAGTAAGTGATTATTATACCACTCACAAGAAATAATGGGACAACAGATCTGAGATTATGACAGTATAATAACCTTGAAGAAAAATAGTTATTATGAGTGGTAAGCGTTCCTGCTTCACAGCAAGAAGGTCGAGGGTTCCCATAGCCGGCTGGCTCTGTGGAGTGCAAAGACATGGATGTATGTAAAGGTGGAATTGGTGAATCTAAAATTTCCAGTAGTTAATGAAGGTGTGTTAATGGTTGTCTGACAGAGCCCCACCTCAGACTCAAAGCAGTTGAGATAGGTTCCAGCCATCCGTGAGCCTCAACGGGACTGAGTAGAAGAAAATGAATGAATGGAACCGAAGGAAAATCTTTTGTGTTGCATTAGCGTTAGGGGTCTATTTGTTTGTCATATCAGCAGGTGATTTGAGAGAAAGGACTTTGACTGAGACACACTCCAGAGTTCAGCAGCAGTTCTTATTTACAACCTTTGTTCATTTGAAAAGTCCCACTCTGTTCTTTCTGTCCAAACCTTACCCAAAGTCATTTCCACACCTTCTTACAAGGCTTTTTTGTTGCCCTTCAATTTGTCCTTTTACCTTGTTTTCCCTGAAGCCGTGATAGCATGACACACAAATCATAATTACTGCAAATTACCACCATTTCATTTGGTTCAGTATTTTAAATAGAGTCAAACAGAAAGAGAGATTTGTCAATGTGTCCTTTTGTGTATTTTGCTTTTCTGTTTCATCCAATTATAAAACAATGAGAGCATAATAAACGGTCTTTCATATGGGTTTGAAGGTATTCTGCAATACCTTCAAACCCATAATCAACCCATGCCTGCCCATACGTATCAGTTCCCATTAAGACTCTCCCATTTCTTATGCATGATGCTGATCAGCTGAAACCAGCCACGCAGCTTTCCTCGAAGGTGACCTCCATCAGATTCAGTCAGTTGTTCCGCCTCACCATGAATACGTAACGTGTCATTTATTTATTTTTTTGGCTCAATTTAAGACTCGATCAATGGGAAGCTTGTGAGAACTGAGGCGCGGACTACTAAATACCAAGAGTTTCTTATTGGCATGAGTAACAAGTGCGGGTCTTCTCTGAGAGAGCCAGGCAGGAATAATAGAGCATTTAAGTAAGCATCTATGTGTCTGGCTAAACTCTATTCTTATCTGTTTGAGGGGAAATAGCAAAATTTACTCCCTGTGCAGGTTAACAAAGGCTGGGTGTACACAAAGAGTATTCTTCAATTTTTAATGCAGGTGTGTGTTACCTCTGTAGAAAAAGACCTGGATACATGTCAGAAGTGTTCCATTTTAATTGAAATACCTTTTATATTCTTCCTCATTGCTCATATGGAGCTTTTTTAACCTCATAGATCGTTCTCATGCTTAAACATTGACTCACAAATAGACAATGATCACAACTGGCTTCCTTCCTATCCACACAGAGGGGGGTACTGAGTGCCCCCCTCCAGCGTCTGCTACACCGTCCTATCCGGGCAGAGATCGGCGCAGCATGACTCAGTTAAGACTGTTCATCTGCCTTTGAATGGACAGGTATTGTTTCAGCAGTCGGGATCCTCTTACGGCAGACCAAAAAAAAAGAGAGGTCCCCCTCCTCCTCTTCCTCCCCACTACAAACACACACACACACACACACACACACACACACACACACACACACACACACACACACACACACACACACACACACACACACACACACACACACACACACACACACACACACACACACACACACACACATACACACACACACACACACACACACACACACACACACACACACACACACACACACACACACACACACACACACACACACAGGCAGTAGGGTTGGGGGCCTGAGAGCAAGAGGCACGTTTTTTCCCAGTCGTTGCCTTAAATGCTACAGTGGAGTAAAGTTCTTGGAAACACAAACGAGGTATTGACTGGAATCGGAGACTTCTTGTATGAGTCTGTTTTGGTGATGGGACATAGTGCTGTCTTTTATGACTTTTTGAGAGCCTCTTCATTTTCAGGTAGGACACCACATGATGACTCCAGAGCAAACTGATTATAGCAGGTTTGTTTTAATTATGTTTTAGTTACAGTATACAAATCCTTGTAGCAATGTGTATCTTGCCCCAATTTCTGTTTTATGTGTCTGTGCTTGTCATATGAAACGTATCTTGATTTAATTCACCTGCATTACTTCTTTAGTAAACAAGTGTACTCATAATAGGTTAATAATAAGTTGTAGATAAAATGGTCTGTAATTATTCAGAGAGGCTTTAATGGGAAGAAAGTGAGAAAGCATGGAGATTTTGGAATGAATATATTTGAATATTTTATTGGAGTTAAGCATGCAAGTGAATATCAAATGAAAACAAAAAAGGCTCAGAAAGTTTGCATGTATTAACCTTTTTTTAAACCAGATTTTACATTTACACACACAAACATTAAAGAAGAAGCTGTATGTTTGTATGAACATTCCACAATCTGGCTCAGTGTGAGAATCATCAGCTCTTGCTTTATTTGTCAATACAATAGCTGTGACATTCCTTCACACATCTCCGGCAACTTCATTACTCCTAGAGACTTTAAAGATGTGCTTTAATACCTCAAGACATATGGTAATATTCATATAGTTTCAGTAAAAATGAGAAACTTGATGCAAACTTGTCTTTGAACAGAAGTGGAATAATGTCAAAGTTAACCCTATCCTCTGAAACTCTGCCTCCTTCAGTTATTTTAACCCCTCTATGATTATGGACTTGATCCTAGACTGGTCTTTTGGAGTTTTACAACTTTTCCCTCGGATCTCCTCCAATGCATTATGCACTTATGCACTTGGTATTGACTCGGTCTCCATCATGACTTCTCAGTTAAAGTGGTCCTAACTACAACACTACAAAACAGATAAGAAACTGAAGTGGGTACTCTCCATTACATCTGCTCTATAAATTTCTGTGCGGCGACTTGTAGCTGCACTTGCACCAGTCTCATTATGTTTAATAAGAAGTCACAGCTCATCTCCTGTGCAGTGCAAAGGCCTTATTTCAGACGGTATACCTCACAGATGAAAGTTGATGGCTTATGTCTTTGGAAAGGTGTACCCATGTGCAGTTCTGCCCTCTACCTCCTCTCTGCATATGAACAACACCTTAATGAATGGTGTTATTTTGCTTGTAGCTATAAACAGTGGAGGTTTTAAGTGTCCTCTCACCGTCGCTGCTGCTGCTCTCGATGCTCCTCCATATGTTTTAATTAGCTGGAGAGCAGGGCAGAGCAGAAGGGTCAAGCGCACAGGACACAGGGCAGCAGGTGCACCTTCAGCGGAGGAGACAATAGGGATTAGTTGTCATTTCAAAATAGTTTCTCACTCCTACTTCTCCTCACCAAAGGTTAATATGTAAAATTGTATTACCGTTAAAAAGTATGACGGCACAGCTATCATTTGTTTTAGCCTTTTCTTAGCTCTTGACCAAAATGTGGCTTGTAGTTGAACATCTATGCAAGTAGTTCCAGGAGAGGTTGGTTGTGACATTTTCTTCTGTTGTCACTATTGACTATTGTCTATGGCTGCAACATTGAAAAAGTCAACATAAATCTTCCATTCATTCACTCATTTATTAGTCCTGTTAAGGGTTGCGGGTGACTGGAGCAAATGTGGGTCTTAGGCGGGGTACACCCTAGACAGTGGCCAGTTGGTCGCAGGGCTAACACTTACAGACAGACAGTGACAGACAACCATTCCCTCTCACATTCATTCACTAGAGACACTAAGTACCCGGAGAGAACCCACAGTAACACTGGGACTCCTCACAGAAAGGCCAGAGTTGGTCGAGGATGTTTGAGTCGGCCTCACAACCTTCTTGCTGTGAGACAGGAGCGCTAACCACTCTGCCACTATGCAACCCCCAACATAAACATACACACATGATGACCTATTTTAATGTAGCTGTTCTTTTTATCCACAGGATAGAAATGTTGCATTCACTTAAATGAAACTTTTTAAAATACATGCTAAAGAATAAAAATGTGTACAAGCACACAAAACATCTTAATAGACATCTCATTCATATGATTTATTTGTTGATGTTGACTTTAATTATCATAATGTAAATATGATCACAGTCTTGTCTCTTTGTAATCACTAAAACACCTGTGAAGATGTTAAAACAAACAAATGACAACTAAATGTTTGCTAGTTTTGAAAATGTATTGGTGTTTTTCGAAAATGAAATTGTGTTTTCTAAACAAACAATAATGGAGTTGATATGCTTGGAGGTTTAAGCCTTTTGACCCTTTACTTTATGATTTATTTTCAATTCGGCAGTGAGTGTGTGTAAAAGGACTTAAAGGTCTAACTAAACTAATAAATGTAAACTAAAGGCAAATTCCCAAACAGAGCTACTCTGAAACCTAACAAACTCAAAAAAGTGGTGTTGGTGGAGCTCAAGGATAGCTGTTCCTAAGTAGACACCTGACTTAGAAACACATGGCCAGCTGATCTGTTACCATAGCTACTTTAAATTATGGTTGCACAATATTTTGGAAATTTATCATTAGCATGATATAATCAATCGCAATATTCGTATTATATTGTAGACTGTAGTAGTCAAAACAATCCAAACAGCTTTAAATCAAACTGTGGTGCTTCCCAATGAAAAGGTTCTATATTAGGTCCAACTCCGAGTTTAGACCTGTTTAAACCTGGTTTAATCTTTAATACTGATAATATTGGATACCGTTTTAGCTTCTGCTTTGACGAGTGGAAGTTAATCCAGAGCGTCATATTTCTTTTTCCTATAAAGAGCAATCAAATATTACAGCTGATGTTGTTATCGCAATATTTAAAATAGTTATTGTTTTTATTGCACATCTTTCCAATGTCGTGCAGCCTTAGTTTAAATGAACCCTGATGTCACATGGGGGCATCACACTGTTAGACTCTTTTATTCATATATTTTGATTTTGAAAGACATGCTTTTTATCTACCAAAGCCCTGTTGGTGGTTTTGTGGAAAATTTCAGGAGTTGCAGTTTAAATACTTGGAAATGTGATAACAATACCGAAAATGGCTTGTCGCACATTTAATTTATTTATTGGGACCAACCAAGGACGGTAACCAAGACTGTGAGAATTACGTGATCAGTAACAATGACATCATGTGAGAAGGATTGACAAGGCCAAGTCTTTTGTTACCGAACACTTCAGGATTCCAGTTGATACTAAAATGAAATCTGTGAAGCATGCAGGTATTCAGATGAAACCCACTGCTGTGAGGGGCCCCGCTGTCACAAGTTAACGTCTGGGGTTCACACTGGGAAGAAGAGTGGCTTAGTAAACTGTACACACTCACACATCCATTACCCTCACCTGCTTATCGGTTCCACTCATGCTCAGTCTGGACTCTCCTCTCCAACACTGTGTCCTTATCGGACCGTGCATGAACAGAAGTGTGTTGCTGTCTGCCGTCGCCTTGGATTAGCGCTGAATATCCTTCTCTGGCTTCTTATGGTTATCCTGGGCGGCTAGGCACAATACGCAGAGATAAGAGCTTACAGGGAAACAGCTCTTTGCATTTGCACAGTGTTTCTGCGGCTTGTCAACACGGCCTTCTTTTGTGGTTGATACATTCCTGTAACTCAATGACAAAAGCGCCAATGTCTTTTTGTAGCAAGAGAATAAGGACATCTCTTAACTGAAATTTGCTAATATCTACTGGGAGCAGTTTAATTGAATATAGGCTGAGAAGCCTGTGTTTCTGCACCTGTCTTTTTCTGTCCATGTCACTGCTCTCAATAAAAAAAAATAAAACTCTAGGGCCGTTGGACACCATGCAACAAAACAACTAAGACCTTTACATGTGTCCTGCAAATATATATCTCCTGTTTTGACAAAGAGCTTTCTTGCTTTAAAGGTACACTGAGTAAAATCTTGTTGTACACAGTTAGATTAAAAACACAGTCAAAGTATGTTTTAAATGCATTATACTCACCTAAATATAGCACTCTTTGCATTTGTCTTAAAAAATAGACATTTAATGCTACTGGGAGCAGTTTAATTGAACAGACTGAGAAGCCTGTGTTCCTGCACCTGCATCAGTCCATGCCACGGTTCCCCTCTGAGCACCTACAGTAGCCCCAAAGTAGCTGCAAAGCTTTATGCAAAATTGGGGTGTTTGCAATTCTCCAGGGTTCTTCCTTTGGAGTTGTGTCCTTCAGGGTCAAGTCCTCTGAAGCTAAGGCTAGAGCCCTGCCTTGTCCCTCATGAACTTATTATGTAAGTTGTAGAATGTTTAACTACATGTAAACCAACTACAAATTGGAGCATTTTATATATAAATGCAATATTAAGCATTTACATTAACTCATTATGACAAACAATATTGAGTATGGAATCAAAGTCTCTTGAAAAAGGACACAAACATTTTTGATGATGATGTGTTCAGAATAGCTCTCACTACAGATCACAATGTCATCTGCAAACATCATAGTCCATGGAGATTCCTGTCTGACCTCATCTGGTCGCCTTTCCATCACCACCGCAAACAAGAAGGGGCTCAGAGCCGATCCTTGATGCAGTCCCACCTTCACCGTGAACTCCTCTGTCACACCTACCACACACCTTACCGCTGTCCTACTGCTCTCATAGATAGGCACCACTTTAACATACTTCTCATACAATACCACAGCTCCTCTCTTGGCACCCTGTCATACGCTTTCTCTAAATCTACAAAAACACAATGCAGCTCTTTCTGACCCTCTCTGTACTTTTCCATCAACATTCTCTAAGCAAATATTGCATCCGTAGTGCTCACAGATGCTCACTTCTCCCCTTAGCCTAGCTTCCACTACTCTTTTCCACAGCTTCATTGTATGACTCATCAGCTCAATACCTCAGTAGTTTCCACAACTCTCCACATCTCCATTCCTCAGGCATCCTCTCACTCTCCAAGACCTCATTGAACAACCTAGTTAAAAACTCTACTGCCATCTCTCCTAAAAACTTCCATACCTCCACTGGTCTGTCATCAGGACTAACTGCTTTTCCTTTCTTTCCTCTTAAAAGCCCTCCTAATTTCACCCTTGCTAATCCTTTCTACTTCCTGCTTAACAAGATTTGCCTCTACTACTCTGCTCTCTCTGTCATTTTCTTCATTTATCAGTTCCTCAAAGTACTCCTTCCATTTTTCCCTCACCCTCCTGTTACCTGTCAACACATTTCCATCTCTATCTTTACATTTAGTCTTTAATCACTCTAACCTGCTGCACATCATTTACAGCTCTATCCCTCTGCCTCGCCAACCCATACACATCCCTCTCACCTTCCTTACACCTCACCAACCTTGCATACATGTCCTCATAAGCTTTCTGTTTGGCCTTTGCCACCTCTATCTTAACCTCATGCTGCATCTCCCTATATTTCTGTCTACTTTCCACAGTCCTCTCACTGTCCCACGTCTTCCTAGCTAAACTCTTCCTCTGGATACTCTCCTGAACTTCCTCATGCCACCACCAAGTCTCCTTGTCATCTTTCCTCCTTCCAGATAACACACCTAGCACCTTCCTACCTGTCTCTGATCACCTTGGCTGTTGTTGTCCAGTCATCTGGAAGTATCTCCTGACCACCTAAAGCTTGTCTCAACTCCTCTCTGAAAACCACACAGCACTCTTCCTTTTCCAACTTCCACCACTTTGTCTTCTGCTCTGCCTTTGCTCTCTTCATCTTCCTCACCACCAGAGTCATCTTACACACCACCATCCTGTTCTGTCTAGCTACACTCTCTCCTACCAGTACTTTGCAATCGCTAATTCTCCATCAGATTACATCGTCTACATAAAATATAGTCGGTAAATTGAGAGCTTCGCCTCACCGATCCATCCAACTCCTCCACTTGAGGCAGGAACTCTCCACCAACCTGAAGGGGGCAAGCCATTCTTTTCCATCTGAGAACCATGGTCTCAGACTTGAAGGTGCTGGTCCTCATCCCAGCTGCTTCACACTCGGCTGCAAACCGTCCCAGAGCACACTGAAGGTCCTGGCTTGATGGAGCCAACAGGACAACATCATCTGCAAAAAGCTTGACGGCATCCCTTACTTCTGGTGTTCACCACCGGGTTCAGGGGTTTCCGCCACAACAGGCACCGGAGACTTTGCGGCCACAGCTCCGAGTGGCCGCATTGACAATGGAGGGGAGAACATGGTCCACTTGGACTCAATGTCTCCAACCTCCCTCGGAAGGGGACTTGGCCAAACGTTCCCAACAGACCCTCACAGTACTTTTTGGTCTGCCAAGTCTGTCCAGCTTTCTCCTCGCCATCGGATCCAACTCACCACCAGGTGGTGAACAGTTGACAGCTCCGCCCCTCTCTTCACCCGAGTGTCCAAGACATACGGCCGGAGGTCAGATGAAACAACTACAAAGTCGATCAATGATCGCCGGCCTAGGGTGTCCTTGTGCCATGTGCACTCATGGACAACCTTATGCTTGAACATGGTGGTCGTTATGGACAAACTGTGACTAGCACAGAGCTCCAACAGAACACCGCTTGGGTTCAGTATCGGGGGGGCCATTCCTCCCAATCACGCACCTCCAGCTGTCACTGTCGCTGCCCACGTGAGCGTCCCACAGTAGAATGACGGAGTCCCCGATCTGAGCACTTTCCAGCACCCCTCCCAGAGACTCCAAGAAGGCCGGGTCATTTGCCCTGCCATTTGGCCCGTAAGCACAAACAACAGTGAGAGACCTATCCCCGACCCGAAGGCGCAAGGAAGCGACCCTCTCGTTCACCGGGGTGAACTCTAACACATGGCGGTTAAGCCGGGGGGGCTATGAGCAAGCCCACACCAGCCCGCCGCCTCTCGCATCAACTCCAAAGTAGGCCCCCGCCTTCGACTGCCACCCAATTCACTTTGCACCGGCCCCACGTTACTCTTTGGGCCCCAACCCAAGAATTACAAACACCCCAACGAGCCCCAACCCCGGGCCCGGCTCTAGGGTGGGGCCCCGGTTGCGCCATATCGGGCAATGTAACGGTCCTTGATTTTTTTTATTTCCATAAAGGGTTCTGAATGGGTCAAACTCGCTCCAGAATCCAGTCCTTCTCCTCTTGTTCACAACCAACTTGTGGAGCATAAGTACTAACAACGTTCAACATCACACCTTCAAGCTTTCAGCTGATGTTGCTATAAGCTTTTGAGAATCACTCATGCAGAACACATCACCTTCGACAGCTCTCCCTTCCCAAAACATATGAATACATAAAACTTAAATTAATGAAGTAGGCTAAATATCAGCTCATGTAATTAGTATTTAGCACCACAAATATGATTTTTTTTATGAGCCATTGTCATTATAAAAATAATCTGCTTGGTTTTTCATTATATTTCATTTTATATTAGGCCTAATTTTTGTATTTGTTTATTTATTTTCTTAACATTAGATTTTATATTATAACGCCCTATAACAGAACTTTTGAACATAAATATTAAGTTTAACTATTTTATTTTGAGATTTAAAAACAGTGGCAAAACTGTGGGTGGGGCTTTTGAAGCTGCAGCTCTGCCACTTTAAAGCCTGTTCCAAAAGACTCTGAGGAGTTACCCAGGACTCTAACGTTGTCTTGGAATGAGCCAATTCTATTGGAGCCACCTCCAAAGGAATCCTGGCAATTGGAAAATGGCCTAGTCCTTGGGAAGAGGAGTGTATTGGAAGAGTTCTTGTGCAGCAGGTGATGAAGTGGATTCCTCTATAAAGGATCTCAAGGAAAGATCCTGGTTTTCGAAAAACAGCCTTTGTCTTCGGCTAAGAAACAATAAAGTGCTTTTCCACCCCTTGTGCAGGCTCTGGATTGAATTCTATTGAGCTTTGATTAAAAAAATCCCGAATAAGGGAATTTCACAACTCCTAACGTTCGCTCAAGTGAAAGTACATGCACATCAAGAAAAAGTACTCAGTATCTTCTCCATGTAAATGTACTTGGTGGATTTTAATTAGTTCCCCACCTGGTAATGAATGACAGGCCGCATAGCCAGTAAGCCAAGGGTCTCCGAGGATGAGTGATGGAGGATGTTATGGCTGCAGAGAGAGGCAGTTTTTTTCTTTGGACTCCTCGTCAGAAACAGGCAGCGATGCTAATGACGTTCTCCCCGAAGCGCAGAGGAGAAGATCCGGCGAGAAAACGTACTAATGACTCTCCATCTATATGTGGTCACCGGCTACAAATACCATTCGCTTATTAAATCTTACCGTACCAAGATGTTGTGCAGGATGTTTGGAGGCATTTAGTTACCCCAAAACGCTTGGCAATTAAGCGTGTAAGTGCAATTAACAGAGTATGTGAAAACGGCTTGGAAATTATGTGCATGGCTTTCCCTGGTTGGACGTCTTTCATGTTTTTTGTGTGGTCCCTGCAAACATAACGCAGAAATGAATAAAACAAAGAATACTGCGCGTTCCACAAAAAAGCCTTGTCGTTCTTGCTTGTATTTTACAAAACCAATATGTCACTGCAGACGGGGAGAAGGCGGCGTAATTACCTTTTATTACCAGTGCTTCCTCAGAGGATCCTTGAGTGATTAAGGAAATGATCGTGCCCCAGTGTGCAATACAGATATAGCTGTGCACATACACTTACTGAAACTCTGGTAAACTGAGGTCACAGACTGGAACAGAGGAATTACTCCTGCAGCAGCCACTAAATTTAGAAGTGTATAAACTTTTGGCTTACATTTTACCTACATAAAATGTTAATATGTGTCGGGTGCAAACACACCTCAAAACAGAGATAAGACAGACTTTATCTATTACCTTCACTTTTTAAAGGGACAATATCTTTTTATGGAGCCTTTTCCTGTTTCTTAACAAGGTGAGCTACACGTGCATTTGGGCAACGGAAGATAAGCCGATTGCAAGGGCAAGCGACACCAGCAGCCAACGCACTTGAAGAGTTGGAAGAAGAAAAATCAAATGTTAGATACATTATTTTTTGCCAGAGATAGGCATCCTCTCTTGTTTTAGTCTAAAACATACCAGATACAATGTGGAAAGCATCATTTGACCTCTACGTGACCACAATCAGATGCGCTTGAGAGAGTCATTTAATTGTTGCACTCCATCAAAAAATGGAATAATGCCAGACACCAGGAATTTGAGCTTCCAGAATCATAACAAAGCACTAAAAACTTGAAGCGCTTGGTTTTGTTTGGCCCTCATTTCAAACACCTTCATGGTGTGTATGATCCTCTGTCGCTACTCTTCTTTGCCATGTGACCATGAGACTCTGGGATATCAGTCGTATACATATGTAGGGTAAATTCTAAAGCCATCTGACAACTATCAAAACTGTGTATTGTAAGCATTGTTGTTTTTCTTCAATTTCTCTTAGTCAGGCTGACATAATAGTTTATATGATTTATAGCCAATGTCCTGCTGTTTGCACATGGCTTAGCTAAACTTAACCACAGGTCAGGTTTTGTATGCTCCACATTTCCCAACAGCAGCACAAGCCTGAGCAGGGTGCTGTCTCAACAGTTTGACTCCCTCTTCTTCCTTTATATGGACGGCTATGAGCGCATCATGACTATGCTGTGCGTGTAAACGTAGCAAGTGTCTCTAGGACTCAAAAAGTCAGTAGCATGGCATTGGCTGTTGGTCTACAGAGCATGTCAGCATTGAATCAATGGCGGACGAAAATGCTACAGATAAAGTGTCTGTTTAAGTTCTAGTTACATGTGCTTACACAAAAAAAGCCCAAAAATAGAAAAAACTAGAAGAAAGGGATGCAAAGTCCATTGTATCACTTTTTCACACAGTATTTAATGTATACGTAGATGTGTGTTCTATTTAAGGAGGGAGGAGTAAATTCAGGATTACTTTATTCTAAAGTTGAACTTAGAGCAGAAGTTTAAGGTATGCTCTTAACTTTAATTTAATGTCATTTCTTAGGATTTCTCAGTGGTGTATTAGTTAAGTTATATGTTTAATCAAATCATATCAGCCAGTGCTGTGTTGTTGTTGGGGGTTGCTATTGTGGGTGTGTGTGTGTTTATGATGGCGCTGGGGTCTATACAGCACAATTGATAATGATATGGCAATTTGGTGCTCCTGACTCCCTCACTGGCTTCAATATAAAGGGTAACCTCAGCTCCAGATGAATGGCCGTTAACTCTAGCCCACTATAAACACAGGGGACGTGCACAAACAGCAGGGATCAGGTCAGTGAACTTAAGGCTGAGCACAGTGGCAATGAATGTGTGTTAGTTTTGCTCTATATATTTTCTGGGCTAACTGAGCATTGAAAATGAATCGTGAAATATTTCCAAGCTGCAGCTACTTCAAGCGTAGAAAAGAGTAATCATGTGTTATTGTTGAAATGCTCATTGTTATTAGACCTGAAAAGCTCCCTTTAAGTGTGGGCCATGCAAGCACAACATTCATAAAAGTGGTTTAAATTATTGAGGTCAAAATACATTTTAATTGGTTCTACAAATTCAATACCATTTACAAATGACAACAAGAGCTAAAAATAATGATGTGTTTAACTACTGAGATTCTCAGTGTAATTGATTTTGGGAAGACAGATGCTTATTTCTCTTAATAATGGTGGTAAATATTAATAACAAGTTAATACTAATATGCTCATATGTCTGATGCTTCATGAAAACAGAGAGAACCGCTCATAATTGTAACTTCACATTCTGCAGATTCACATGTAAAGGAAAGGAGGTTTGTGACACAGTTTAATAAATAGTCAATAGTGTATGATAGTGTACACCATAGTAAATCCTGAATGAATGCCCTTAAAAACTACTCTCTATTATGACAATAAATGGATAGCACCATTCCACTTTATACACTACAGAGTTTTACTATTACTCTGAGTCCTGCCACATTTAAAAATATAAAATAAATATTCTGATGACACAACAATAGTAGCTTTAATGAAGGGGTCAGAAAAAGAGATTGTTGACTACTTGCAAAACTAAAAGAGTGCTGGTTCAATTCTAGGTGTTAGATTAGAGACTCTGGCTGATGGTAGTGGAGCTACGGACAGACAACAGGACAGATGCTATACTGAACAACATGGACCATCCCCCTTGGGCTTTCAAACAACAGAGAGCAGCCAGTGGACGTCTGAGGTCAGTGAGCTGCAGGACAAAACGCCACAAGAACTCCTTCTTTCTCTGACTGCCATAATCTATCAGTCTGTGGCAGAATCTGAATCCCTTCATTTGTAGAGACCTAACAACTAACAACTTCAGACAGAGTTACCTTCAAATGATAATTCTACAGTTCGAAATTGTGGCTGTGTTTGATAAATCATGAAAATAAATGTTGGGTTTAGCACTAATTCTTTATTTAATTGCTCCTATTTATTGCTCCTAACACATGTGAGAAATTTACTTTGAATGAGATGCTGTGTGATTTCAACCACACAGAGCTGAGGTCATCTTCTCAGCTCTTGACTTTCTGCTCTTTGTTCCCCATCTGCTGCTCCGGTTGCTTGCTCTTGTCTACCGTCCAGGCCCGGTGTTGTATGGAGTAGGATTGGCTGGCCTTTCCCATTCACTTTGAGGAATATCTCTCTAGTAGAAATCCCATTAGACCCATCACCACTATTTATCTAAAATGGGCTGGACTTTATGTGATGCTTCATTAGTCTGATTGCTGTCCAGACAGTTTATTCTGTACCCACTGGTGATCCCACCCAAATCCAAAGAGACCAAAGTAATCCCTCGTATGGAATAGAAATAGTGTTAGGATGGTAATGTAGACCGCAGACTGGTCACCTCAGCTGCCGGTTCAGTGTATGTTTGCCCCTGCTGGCTCGCCCAGTCTCAGGTCCTGTGTTTGTTTAACGTGTGGGATGTCTGGGGACTGCCTCATCCTGGAAGCGCTAATGGTTAACTCGTGAAGGTCTGGTCAGTTCCTCTGAGCTGTGTCCGGAGGTGTTCGATGTGTTTGCTGTCCAGGTCACCCCCTCCTGCTGATCAAATCCTCACTCTAATGGCACTGTTGACTTTGCTGCTGGCTCCACTGCCGCTCTCATTTTCACTGTTGTTTTGACTCTCACTCTGGCCTATTACAATTGAAAATTTAACACCAGCTTAACCCCACGCCTTCTGTATATCGCATTTCATTTCTAAAGTCATCACTTGGCCGCTATATTTATGTGTTAGGTCAGATCTAATAGAAATGGCTCTTTGTTAAATTTCACTGAGCCTTACTTTTGTATTATGTCCCATGTGTGTCTGGCTGTAATGATTCCTGTCGTACTCATAATCAATACAACCAGTTCTTTGATACAATCATATAAGTAATTACTTTTAGCACTTTTATGGAACACAGTTTATTGAACAAGAACAAGCAGTGTTTGCTTAACATTTACTTCTGAATACATGGAAGTTAATTAAATGTTGTCAGGGAACTCCAGGTAACTCTTGTATGGATCATGTTTTGTTGAGTGTGTACAGATGATAAGAGTAGGCTTCAGGAGTCAACAGCTGTGAGATGTTTTTAAAGAAAGACAGAAAACAGAGAAATAAGTCTAGTCTGACTTGAGCGGTGCAAAGTGGGTCGGTTAAGGCAGCTAATACCAGTACTATACCACATAGTGGCGCTTGGCCCGGGGTTACAAGTGTGTGGGTCCAAGGTGATTAGACGATAGAAGCAGGAAGACAAAAATAAAATGGGATTTTTTTTTTTCTCATGAGATATGCCTTGTGGTCTTGTGATGTGTTTATTAGCACAGCTCTTAAAGACTAAGCCAGTGTAATTGCTCTTGCTTCTTGAATTAAAACATTGCATTTATTGTGCATTTCATTATAAACAAGCAAAACTTGTGGCACTAAATAACGAGTCTCTAAAATGCTCAAAATTGTCACAGCCTTATGCATGTTATGGTAAATAAACTGGAAACTATTCTCAGAGAAAAATGTAAACTTTAGTGGAAGACCAAATGAACCTATTTGGACAACTGTCTCATGTTTATTGCAGCAGCACAGAGCTTTACCTCTGGCCTTTAACGCTGCTATACACAGGACTGGCAACACATATTCAAGTTTTTACATAGAATTGACATCTAATATACAAACATAACTTTTGTTGCACTTCACCTTTCATTGCTCTTCTGGACAGTGGAAATGAGAGCCAGTTACCTGTATCAAACTGAGCCGACCCATACAGTACTGCTCCAGTGGAAACAAGGCTATAGAGAGGAACGTCACAGACCATGAAGAACTGAGCTGAATTGGAACCAGAGTCGCTGACGTTACGTGCTAACTCATACATATGAACGTTGGAAAATTGTGCAAATTGTGTTAGTATAGAAAGAGTGGATTTGTTTTAAAAGGCAAAAAGGGAAATGGCAGATGTGAGCAAACAGGCGAGAGATGACAATGGAGGAGAATGAAGGGGCTAATTAAGGCTGTGACAAGGGGTGTCAGGAGAAACACTGTGTAAACCTCTTTTATGTTTTTGTAAATTAAAACACAGCCTGCCTTTTGACAGTATCTTTGAAGATACAGTGCATTCTAGTAAAGAGATTTTGCAGTGGAGATTTCAGACCCACTGAGGCACATTTGTGATTTTGGGCCTCACTAACAAGGTTGATACTTGATGTAGGCGCAGCGCCCTTTCCCTGCACTAACGTTATAGATTTAACTGACCCCCTGGAGCCACACTGCCGCAGTACAGAGACCACCTTTCATGGCATGGCTTGTTTAAATGGCTTTCTTTAATTTTGTGTCCATGTTGAGTCAAGGACAAGCTGACAGATGCCTCCAACTGTGAGGAAGTAAAAAAATCACCCAGTGTTATTTTTCCCTGGCTCAACCCTCTAATGGGCTGTATACTCTTAAAGTCATATGCCTGTGCTCCCGCTGTGACAATAGCACAGCATAAGGTTGTACCTTAGCTTATGTAAATGTCCAGGCTGGTGCTCTATTACCCCTGAGCAGTATGCACTGGCATTTCACACATCTCCAAGCCTCAGCAGTTTGTTCAGTTGAAAAAAGCTCACCAGCAGATATATTCATTACTTCTCCAAACAAGCAGCAGTAAGGTTGATCATTTCATTGCACCAAGGACAATTTGCTCTGTGTTTATGCTAGATCTTTCTCTGTGTTTTACAAAAAAATATTTTTTTCTGTTTTGTCCCTTATTGGTATTATGTCATACCCGAATGAAATTATACACTCACCTTGGTTCGCCGAGTCAGACACTGAAGTGTTTTTTTTGGAATAGTGGCAAAATACAATCTTCTCCAGCCTCTGGGATAATTTCATTTCCACCTTCTCATACCACTGCCCACTGACTGTTATTAATCTGTCCCATATGTTCTGCTTGTGCATTAGTATCACTCTAGGCCTGTAGAGGAAAACCTTTTTCAGATTACTACAGCACTTGTGTAATGGAAGTGACCCTTTAAGAGGGATGCGTTTCCACTGTGCTGTGTGTAAGACACCAAGTACCAGCTACAGAAAACATGCAGTTGTTATTGTCAGATAGAAAAATTTGAAGAAAACTTTCAAAATTGGAGCCTGTCCTTGCAGTTTTGGGCCTAAGGCGTGGTACACCCTGGACAATGGTCTTGTATACATATATTCAACAGATGACCATTCTTTCTCACATTCATTCACTAGTGCAAAACCTCATTTCAGAAAACATTTATTAGGAGTTTTTCTTTTTCTTCAGAGTGCATTGTCTTAGTAACTGTACCTCACTGTTGGATCCAAATGCCAATGAGTTACTTTGGTAATACGGTAAGATACATTTCAGTGGGATGTAGTAGTTTGTACCCTTTTTGACAATGGAAATCCCTCCAAAACTGCGCTGTACTGCTGACTAGACTAAACTGTACGGCACCAGTTCAAACATGACATAAGTAATAGCACAGTAATTACAAGAGGCTACAGGTATATGTACACTGTAGAATGTAGAATCAAACACAACAAAACCAATATTGTTTCTTAAGTAAGACTATTGCATTCATTAGTTGGACCTCTCCCAACAGCCCTTAGCTTTAGCAGTGGATAACTCAATTAAGGCTCCCTATTATAATCAGTCTGAGCTAGCACTGAGTAGCTCAGTGGCATCTAGAGCCTGCTGTTGACGCACAGAAAGAACTCAGCAGCCTGTGTGTGCTTTGCCTCACAGATGGAAAAAAGGCACAGTAGGACATTGATTGAGGAGCTGCCATTTACATGCTGCAGGTTTCTCACTCCGGATTCACAGCTTTGGCTTTTATCAATACTGATCACAAAAAATGGTGATAGCGTTGTCTTTATGGACACCGGACGGATAGAGATTCAAACCTGAGCCCCCCCAAAGCAGAGACTGTAGTAAATGTAATTACTGAGGACCACAGGGAGCATATGTAGAATCTGATTAATATGAATTCCAGTAATGCGCAGCCGTTTCAAATGAAAGAAAATGACCGTAATAATATGAATTTGATGATGGCGGTACATAAAATTTATTATAAACCTGATTGAATGATTGTGTTTTGTTTTCATAAAAAATTGCTGTTTACCCAATTGTCAGTGGCGGAGCTGAGTTCTGAGGATTTGTCTTTGAAGTCTTGGCCTCATACATAGAGTTATATAAATGTCTCATCTGTGGCGCCATTGCTTTTCCCTGCTCGGCGCCGCAGTAGTGTGCTCACTCTGATCACGATTCAGCTTTTGGCCAAAAACAAAGAGAAAGAGAGAAAACTCATTACTGCTTCTCTGGACCTTCCAGTTTCCCAACTGCTAAAAATAGATTGTGTTTACGGCACATGGTGACACTAAATTCACAAAACATATAAATCACTGATAGCTACTTAGGGATCTTCATTGTGATAGCCCAATTTAAAGAGCACCTATATAAAGCCCAATGTGTATATTTTTTATATCTGCATAATATTTGGAACACACGCAAAACCAAAAAAATACTTCCAATGTTTGAAAAAGAATTAGAATCAATGAATGAAAATGAATAACGCCAGATTAAACTAATCCATTGCCCCATCACAAAACTAGTTTTTGGTCCAAAAAGGGTTATTTCCAGATTTACTAAAGGAAGCAGTTTTTTTCCACACATGCACACTGGTGTGTATGGGTGTTAGGGATGCACAGATACCACTTTTTTGGAAAACGAGTACGAGTACGAGTACTTGCATTTCAGTACTCGCCGATACCGATACCGAGTACTTAATAAAAAAAACATGATTTAAATTTACAGGTAACAGCTTTAGTCATATAATTTAACAAAAAAACAAGGCACGGGGCAAACACTGCTTGTCCAAATATCCGTGGTGAAACTAAACGAAGATGAGGCTTGCAGTAGGCTGTGGATGTGTTTGTTCACGGAGTCGTGTAGTTTAGGCAGCTCCGTGTCAGTCATGTAGCGGCGGCTTGGGACATCATAACATGGTGGAGACACATGAATCCCACATTTTCTACCTCCGAAAGTGGCTGGTCACTCAATGCAATGTACTCGATGATTGCCTGTTATTTTCACAGCACGTGGATTGTCTCTGGACATTTTCTCTCGTCTTGCAAGAGTTTGCTGCAGTGTGAGTTGTGTTGGTTTAGAAGCGTGGGTAAACTCTTTATACTCGTTGTCGTGTTGGGATTTTAGGTGCTTGATTAAATTACTTGTGTTAAATGCGCTACCTTTTGAGCCTCCTCTGGACAATTTAGCTGAGCACAATTTGCAGTCCGCCTTTGTTTTGTTTTGTCTTCATTCACTTTGAAATAGTTCCACACAGCTGACATGTCTCATCTTTCCTTCGTTCTCCCCGCTCTGAGCTGCAGCCGGGGCCTGGGGGCGGGCACTCGGCGCCTGTGATTAACCCCTTACACGCCGCTCAAACATAGACATTTCTCAGACCATGGTATCGACCCCGGTATCCCGGGGACTTTTAACGAGTACGAGTACTTTCAAAAATGTGGTATCGAGGCCGATACCAGATACCAGTATCGGTATCGGTGCATCCCTAATGGGTGTATGAGATTTTCTTGATGTCATGTGATGTGTTTCATTATATTTGCTGCTGAATACATGCATACATAGGCACATGCACATGGGGTGTGTATGGACCTATGTATGGATGGCTACATCTACACACAAACACATATTTGAGTGCTAGTATGCAGATGACTGATATGTATATACTGTATGTTTCTATGTGTATATTTATGTGTATTGATACTGTATATTAGACCTTAGACCTATTAGACCTTTAGAAACACTGTCCTCAACATTGGTACATGTTGACTTTGTGCATGTATTTCCTATACGTTCTTTGTTTCCTCTCTTCCTCTTTGCTTAAGACAGTGCAGTTTAGCGGTGCATGACTTAGTGGCATTGAAATAAACTGGCAGTCAGCTCTGCCCCACACTTTGAAGTATTAGTAAATATGCCACTACCAAGGCCAATCCCTCCCATCCAATCACAAATTAGCAGTTCACACAAATGTTTGCAGCTTAGTAAATCTAGGCCATACTGTTTAACCTCATATGTGTGCTTGGAAACCTTATAAATATACTTTTATTGTAGAGTGTAAGATAAAACTTCCTTGTCATCCCCTTTGGTGTATTCCTTTTATCTGATGGGCCCCAAGTGACGCCCCGGTGTCTGTCTCTGCTTTGCCAGAAGTGCTCGCTGGACAGTCATCGATGGTCAGAGGTCTCCTAGTCTCTCATCTCATTCCTGGGCCAGGGTCCAGACAGACCCATCTGAGGCGGCACAGTGCTGTCTTCTCAAGACAGGATTTTTTTTTAATAGACTAAAGTCTAGCCACGAGGCAAGATGATAGAATGGAAAAAGTTTTTGGGGCAAAGTGAGAAAAAGAAAATCAAGTTGGGGTCTATGTAAGTTTATTGGCAAAGCTTTCAAAGTTGTGAAGGCTGAAGGAAAACGTGTGTGAATGTATATGCAAGACCATCTTAGTTCAATTACCTTGTCCTTGCATCCGCCTCTTTGTGTGACTTGTTTTCAGAACAGATGCTCCTGGCAAACTTTAAGTGTCTGTATAGGTCAGTCCTCACTAAGTCTTTTATTAAGTATATCCTTTAGACTGTCCTTGTCCTCACTATGTCCTGTTGAACATCAGAGACTGGGAAGGTCACATTATAGACGCCAGACAGTACTGATGATTTTTAACGCCTAATAAATATTCCTCAGTCAGAGAAAATTACACTCAATAAACTATTTATCAAATATTATGTTGCTGCATAATGATAAGTTATGATGTATTAAGGACAATCAGAAGCAACTCCCATTTTAATGGGACCATAAAGATATAACAGAAAAATACAGAGAGACAGAGAGAGCAGTATGTTTACAGATGCATTTACATCCACATTGTTTTAAAGAGCCATCTGAGTTGAAGAAAATGCTAAAATAATTTTTTGTTGTCAGTGTAAATAAAAAGGTGGCAAAAACTTGCATGTGACACCTTCAACCATGTTGTTTTTCCTTACCTCTGACTGGGAGAAGGCACATTCATAACCTGAATTAGTGCAGTAAGTAGAAATGCTCTTTGTCCCAGTGCAACCAGGAGTCTGATTTCTTGTCGTAGTTGAGGCTCTTGAGAATCCTTCACCCTGATAAATCACTCAAGAGAAAAGCCCTCTAATCGCAGGTTGACTGAAGCCTAATTCCCCAACACCTAACACAATTAGACCTATTAACACCAATAACTAAACAGAACCAAAACACAGCCGACTCACTCAGATAAACAAAATCTGTAAGATGTTTAAAGCAGTGATCACCAACTGGCGGCCTGGGGGCCACATCAGGCCCCCTACAGCTTTCCATCCGGCCCCCATCACATTATCAACATCAGAAAACATGAGAGGAAAAATAGTTAGAGTTAAAACATAAATATAGCTATTAAAATTACTCAAAAACGACTGAAACTGAGCTCATTAAGCCAGAATGACAACTTTTAACCCTCTGTACAGAAATGTACATCGGCTAATTAGCAAGCAGTTCCAGCAGCTTTGCCGTTGGGTTCTGAGTTGCCAACGTTTGTGCAACACTAAAACAAATTCCTCTTATGTATCGGAAGTGTTGTTTGTGACTTATGTATACATTCCAGAACGAGGACAAATTGGTAGTTCTCTTTGTGAAAAGTCATTTTCAAACAATAAACGTGCTTTATCCACAAGTTGTTGTTTTATGTTTTTTCAACCTCAAACATCAAAGTTTTGAGTCATAAAAAAACAAGAAAAAATTACATAGAGGAAGTGACTTGATGATTTTAACATTGTAGAGTGAAAAAGCAGTCAAAAAATAAACTAAGAAAATATATTTAACCGTTACGAATAAAATAATAAGAAAAAACAATGGTATTTATTTAACTATATATTTGAGTTTGAAAGTCTTGGCCCCGGCAGCACCTGTGACAAAACAAGCTGCCCTCAAGAAAATTTAGTTGATGACCCCTGATACAAAGCAACGTTTTCAATTAGTGCGTGAGTGTCACGCACCTCCACCTTTTAGTAACCCTACCACACTAGCCTCAATTCCACAAGGTGTAATTCTGTCTAATCAGGTAACCGCAGTGTTCAGCTCTACCTTTTCCAAAGCTTAACACACAGCACACCACTTGGGACCCCAAGCTGAGGGGGGACCACAACGGTACCAACTCGACTTGCATTATACAGTTGAGTCAGTTTCGTACCAACAAGGGTACTGTTGGAACCAAACACCAAAGTGTGACAAAAGTATTAGGGTTATTTGAAATGGAGGCCCTTCCAAAAGCGTGCCATACTGAACTGCACTGCTCCAGTAAATCGTATTGTAGTAAAAGAAAAATCACTTAAGATAATCCAATATTTAAATCCAATATTTAAACCCACTCTTAGGGTAGATGTGAAAGTTACTGGAGGCAGCCACTACCTGTTTCAGCTTGGAGGTAGATTTCTGATCGGATTCTCACTCCTTGACAAGTTTCACAGATGGGAAAGCAAGATGGAAATGAAGAAATGGGGAAGAAAGGGGGGGAATGTTGAATGTGTTTCATTGGAAGTGGTCTTGGCAGGAAAGCTAAGTTGCCATAGCGACATGGTGAAAGCTCTGCATACAGCGTGCGAGACAGAGAGCAAAAGAAAGAGCAGACCTTGAAGATTTTTTTTGTCTCCCACTATCTTGGTTGGTACGTTACACAATGAACATAAACGTTGCTTACCTGCCCAACACTCCACTCCTAGTCCTAATTATTAATTGAGTCGGTGTGATTCCTCCATGTCATTACTGAAAGCTTATCAGGTCAGTCAAAGCTCTGCTGGACTCTTTAGCGCAGCACATCATTTACTCCTGTGACACTTTGTAAAGGCTGTCTTGCTAATTGGTCCTCTTTGATTCGCCGGACTGAGTCACTGAGGGGGCCTCCAACTTTAATCAGCTTTTCCCTCAGAACATAGATTCACATTGGGAGACAAATGGACAGTATCACACATGCATACAAATCTGCATCCAGCCACGACTGCACATAATACACTAGTGTTATCCAGTGTCTGTCCATGGGTCCTGACACGCCAGTACAGAGAGAGTGTCAGAGGATAAGCTTATCTGTCTGTGTCTGCCACCTGCGGGGTTTGTTCATGGCTTCATATCTATCCACCCCAAGGATGCAAGTAAACACTTTACAGCACTAGATTTGAAGAGCAATGTTTTAGTTAACCCTTTCCCTATTCAAGCCAGTCAAGGAGCTGCCATTGTACATTTCTCTTATAGAGCATACGCTGGCACAACCAGGCTACCCTAATAGGATCTATTTGACAACTTTGCCATAAATTTAAAAAGTCAAACAAACTTTCTAATAGCCCTTTCACCAGCTTCAGTGATTTTTAAAGTATGTTTAAAAATGCTTGTGTTTTAGCATTATTGAGCCAACTAGGTGTCTTTGTTTCTAGGCAACAACATCATTCCACAGTATTTTCTGAATGAGATATAAAGATTCCTCCCAGCGGGTTAAAGTCTAGAGGATTCAAAATTTTCCAGTCCTTTATTCAAGAAAGCTTAGAACTGACTGGATAATCAAAAAAACAAATAAAAAAAAACTTTACAATGTCATGAAGCGGGAGTGCATCAGTATCCTGGCCACCCATTCCAATAATCTCTCAATGATTTCCAGGGGGCGGGACAAATGGATGCAGATCAAACTAATCAGAGAAATGAGAAACCTAACCTAAAGCAATGAGACAACTAAACTAGTTTAACTTCTTTATGAGTTATTGCATAAAGCCCGCCCTGATTTAGATAAACAATTAAAATTAGTTGATGGTGTTGAGCTTAGGTGGAAGACAGGCTCAGTGGGTGGGGTTCCAGGCCCACTCAATTATACCAAAAATGTTGGTGGGTCTGGCAGGCCAGGCTAGTGCATCAGTGGATCACCTGGTAAGTGATAAATAACCACTCTCCCCATTACCACTTTGGCTCATAATTAAATACAATCCTACATAATGATAAAAAGTTACCCCAGATTAAAGTCTTACTTGTCTTTGCCACATCAAAATATTGTTTTTGTCATGAATGTAAAAACAGTAAGATGAATGTAGGATGATGAATGTTGTATACTGGATGTATATGTTGAGTTTTTTTTCTCTGAGGATAATATATGGATGTTCAGACAATCCTTACCCCATCCCAGTCTTGGAAAGTAACAATGTACCATATCACCCTTAGGTTTGAATATTTTTACTCAAGTCCATTAAGTATTTTGCTAGAGAATGTTTTGCCTGCTTGTGCCTCTGGGAATGCTTTCTCATCGTACTCTGGGAGCTTGCCTTTTGTTTGCTGTTTCTCAGGCTGTGTTTGTCAGTCTGTCTAGTGCCATGTGTGGAAAGGATTAACCATTTCCCACAAATATCTAATTTCGCTCCACTGCTCTTTCCTTGTGTATTTGCCTCCATCAGGACAACTTAAACACTGCCGTGAGAAGGCGCACTGTGGATATCTAAGCTGTGCTGTGTATACTGTATGTGTGTTATGTTTAAAGCTACCAAACTTGAAGAGCTGAAGTGCCTTTTTTTTGGCTTTGAGGTGGCACCCTTTGTCTACACTGGGCTCAATGCGTAAATCGATTTCAGATCTGGGCACAAGTTGTACTATGAGCCAGTGTCTCTTCTAAAGCGGGGAGTTGTTTGCACAGTATGTGAAAATCTGTGACAAAAGCTTGTACTCCGGCAGATGCTGTGGGATCTCCATGGTTACCGGCGGCAGGCATGCTTACTCGCTCTTAGTAGACCATCATTACCGAGAAGATAAATCAACTAAGCACTAGCTATAGACTGACCTTCTGTAACAACAGCGGGCATAACTCCGTTAGTCAGTGAATTTTTCTTTTCTTTTCAACTTTGCTTAATTTTCCAGTGTTTTCCAGTTTTCTCTTACAGACACACTGCTCTGGAAAGCACTTGTCTTTCAAAAGAATAGTGCAGTTTTTCAATGTGCTTCTTATAGATCCTTTTGGAGACTTTTTAAATCTATTTCCCACAGTAGATTATTTTCCACTCCCAGTTTGGAGAAGCAGACAGGAGCAACGCCACAGACTAAATCATGTACTGCACTACACTAGACAGATTTTTATTCAATGTCTAAAATATTGGTCCACAGGATATTTATAGGAGTTTAGATGATATTTTCTGAATATACGTATGTTAGTGAGGAATTGCCCACATTTTGGCTGATATGATGCAAAATGTATGTAAAAATACCTGAGAGTATATGCCCTGATAGTATGTAAGTCTTAGAACCTGGTTAGTTATAAAAGCACACATACATAACACTGAACCTGTATCATTGCTCCTGTCTGCTTCTACAAACGAGAGCTTTGCTGACATTTGCTCCCTGTAGGGAATTATTTACATATCCATACGTATCTCTTAGACACCCCTTTTTTTTTTTTTTTTTTTACAAAATACAGGACTATCCCTTTAAATTCTTCAATATTTGTAGATGGATTTAAGACTTAATGTTTTATATGCTGCTGCTCTTTTTAGTTATACTGGCCTTTCTGTAGTTTGATCTCTCTTTGTAAAGCATTTATAACCATGTTGGAGAAAAGCGTGAAAGAACTTATCATTTGTCAGGTTAATGAAATGTAACAATCTACATATTATCTATAAATGTCAAGACGCTGTCGCTCATGGTAGAAGCAGTGGCTCTGCTCTCTCTCAGTTTGCTCTGTTTTAGACCATGCCTTGTTTAACAAAAGCAGTAATGGTATCTCACAGCTAAAACTAGTCTATACCGAAGAAAATTAGGTCATTTCATTATATTGCTGCCCGTGCTGGGCTTTATATTGTATTTTCCATATACTTTAAAGAGGTCAATCCAGGTTTAGTCTGGTTTTCAATAAACTCTCTACTTATAGTCATACATTTCTGCTGAGTTTTATTGTACATACTGTATGTCTATAATGACAAAGTGTTTCAGTCCTTTACATATTCCAACATATCACAGTTCAGGCTTGAACCATGCATGTCCAAATACAGCAAGACAGAGGAAAGGACACTGAGTAACTGGCAGCTTCTCCTTCGCAAGCAAGTGTTTGTTTTATGTCAATTAACAAAACAAGGCTCGGCTTAATGAGGCTAATGAGAAGGCACCTCATCTGGCTCTGCTAGTTTAACAATCTGTCAGCGAAGAGGCACAACACACCTACACGTATGCCTAAAACAACACACACATGCATTTTAAACCAATCAATGTTAAAAGCAGCCAGAGCTATTTCCTCTTAAATGGAAAATGTTACAGTCCTGATTACTGTCAACAGATGCATACATATGTCTGCATTGGAGGCTTATCAACATGGATATTTCGATTATTAATCAGTGCTCGAGATCATAATTAATGATGACTGTAATCATAGCTGGTTCCATGGCTGATGATGATGAGCACTCTCCATTTCTCCATTAAAATCATTGGCTATGGTTGTCGTTGTAATCTACCCCATAGTGATGTGGTGAAGCTTGATGTGGCTGATAAGGCCAGTCGGCAATTACCATTACTGCTGTTATGAAATTAACCATGAGTGCATATTTGGCCTCCAGTGTGTAGGTCATTGAACCTGAATAGCTTGTTGCATATGTGTTGGCATATTAGCCTCCTTTATTGGCCATGTCATTTTTAAAGGTGCATTATGTAAAACTTTGTAGCATACAGCTGAATAACAGCTCAATATGACTTTCTGTGGCAATGTATTAGCTGTGGCTGAATCCACTCTCTAGTCGCTACACAGTGCTCTATAGTCATTACACCATTTTGTAGTGGTGTCCAAATGTCTAGTGACTGAAATGTAGAGCAGTTTACCACAATGCACCATGAAAATAGGGAACAGCGATGGACACTACATGGTCAGAATAGGCCATAATGATTTGCAAGCAGTCATTCACTAATGTGGCAAGATTTATTGAATATAACACATAGACAGAGTTCAGAAAACCTTTTTTTTACATGTTTGCCAAAGTCACAGTACTAATAGCAAAACATAAAAACAGTTGTGACTAATTGTAAACTTTAAAATTTAGGGCACTATACAGTATACAGATTTAGGGACTAGGACACAGCCAATACCGTCATTCTAATGTGAAATAGACATGTAAATGTACCTATAATAGAAGAAGGCAATGGAATGATCCAGCCCAGTTTTATTCATTGATGCGACAAGACGTGTACTTCACTTTTTTTACAGAGTTTTTTACAAAGGTCCACTATCAATTATTAAGTCAAGGTTTGTGTACCAGGTTTGTTCATGTCATGTGAGAAACGGCAAAAGTAACAATTGCAGCACAGTGTCCAAAACCGTTTACAAATTGAGTGCACTATGTCGTCCACTATGTAGTGAGCCATATGTAGTGATTGAGTGGTAGGGGATGTGGGGTTGGTTTTAGACACAGCCTTGTATTAGCATAAATTAGACATTTAACGCATCTCTGAAATCAGATGCTTAAGCTGAGCACTTTGTGAGAAGCACAATTAAAAAAAAAAATTATTGAACAAATCTTGAATGATGGCTTTAAAATTGTAGGAACTAAACTGTTTTTGTTCCTACATTTTTAAAGCAAAATCATCCTCTGACCTATTTCCATCATATTTTAAATGCAACACAAAATGTCTAACTGTTACTGTAGGTGTTTACAGGAAGTGAGTTGGAATTTTAAAATTCTAACCTGCAGGGCTAGACACTGGCAAATTTAAATTGCAGATACAGATATTTAGCATTCTAGTAAAAAAATAATGACTTAAATAGAGATCTGTTTGTGTGAATCTCCATATACAGTATGTATATTTAGTTTAATTCATTTAAAAGCAATAGCACATGTCTCATTCTTGTCTGCTTGTCTCCTTTTTAAAATACTCCATTGGCCAATAGTTCTTCTGTGGTATTTGCAAACCCACAAGCTCTTGTTTTGTGAGTCATTTACTAATCGCAGAACATATTCCCAGCTTACTAAAAGGCTAATTGCGGATGCTTAATGGATGCATTGGATTGAAACCTGTTGAAAAGTGAGCAATAGCAGGTGTTTCCGGGTGTGCTCCTGCCAGCTCGTTTTTGACTTTCTGTGTTCTGCATGGTTGAACGTTGAGCCACACAACAACACTGGCCATTAATCTTTCTGCAAACAAAACCCAGCATCCAGTTTTCATGAGATATTGGATGCACAGTTTTACATTGCTTTAAATCACAAACCTAAATATGAATGGGATTGACGCAACGTGTCCCTGTTTAAATGTTGAGCCCATTAGAGTGCACGTCACATGTTTACTCGGTTCCTCTGGCCCCATGGCAACCATTTTAAAAGTGGGCACCTTGTCTGGTTCTGACCTTCATTTATCGCGCTGTTTACTCACGCAGAGGTACACACATCCCAGCCTCGCAACCGCCAAGTGGGAACAGTAAATTAGGAGAAGAGATTAGATTGAGATGAAGAGAAGGTACACAGGGTTGAGTATCACACTTATGAGGAACCTGGTTAATCATACTTCTGTATAAATGATAAATACTAGACCTGCAGCCATCTTTAGCACTGTTAAACGGCAAAGTGGAACTACAAACATGGCTTGTTTATCACATTTGCTGTGACAGGAGAAGTGAGCGACTGAAATAATAGCCTGTTAAGCTTGTCCTCACATTTGACCAGGGTTTGACCTGTCACTTCCACAGCATGAGGAGTAAAGGGTGTGCAGGAAAGTTTAGGATAAATATGTCATCCTTTAGCAGGCTGTGTAGAGGATGTTTCTCCACCAACAGTGCTCAGTTTGTTCCACCTGGGCAACAGAAAAAGAGATAATGTAAGTAATGGGACCTTTTAATGGGTTCTGTCACCCACCAGTTTACATCAGTTACGCCAATCTGCTGTTCTCTGAGCCATACAACATTAATCACTAGAAATAGATGCGTTCCTCTCTCTGCTGCAGCAGCTATCAATTCTAATCAAACTAATATGAACACTGCACAGTTTCAGAAAGAGCTCTATGTAATTATTAAACTAGACAAATACCGACTTCAGATCAGTTATGTTTATATGTTCCTGCCTCACAACAAGAAGTTTGTGAGTTCAAACCCCGGCCCACTCAAACATCCACAGCCAACTCTGGCCTTTCTGTGGAATCTGCATGTCCTCCCTGTGTGACCATGGGTTCTCTCCGGGTACTCCGGCTTTCTCCCACCGCCCAAGGGCCATTGTCCAAGGTGTACCCGCCTCAGGCCCAAAGCTGCTGGGATAGGCTCCAGTCATCCGTGACCAGGACAGAGTGAAAGAAAATGAATGAATGAATGAATGAATGAGTTTTGTCAAACTGCACTCTATGACACAATCTGAGCTTGTGTATAATAGTTTGAATGCACTTTGAGAGTGACAGGTTCCATGGAGCTTTGAATAATTTTTCCCACAGTAAAGACAAATGCAAAAGTTAACAATTTTAGTTAAAGTGGCCATCATATTGGACAAACTGTGAACTGTAAAATACTGTTTGGTTGCTAAGCACTCAAAGCCTAATATGTTTGTTTTCCTATTTATTTGTCGGAGTTTGTTGACAGCTGCCAAAAATCAGGATAAGGTGTAACACAGTATTTCCTATACTGAATACACATTTCTATATGAGAATATATGTATATGTGCAAAAACACAGAAAGGGGACACTTCAAAACCCGATCAAAGCTGGACACTCAAGTCTGTGTAATGATTTGATTTCTCATCTTTAATGTTTACTTTTATCTGTTGAAAAAATAAATAAAAAAAACATACTGTAGCCTATAAAGCATGTTTCAGAAGTATTCACCTCTTCCTTTCTGCAGACTTCTACTCCACATCACTCACACTTAACTGCCTGTTTATTCCTGGAATCCCTTTACTATTATCTGTTCGAATTTTCTCCCGCATCACAAACAATTAATCAACTCTGGCTGCCAGGTGCACCTCATCTATGCCTCCTATCTGCACCGACTCTCCCCGCTCATCTGCATGCCGCTGCTTGGTCTTTACGCACCGTCTAGCTCCCCTTTCATTAATTCTCGTCTATCTCCTCAGAAACTGTGTGCAGAATATAAACTTAACAGAGGCGGCGTGTCATGTGATGTGTGAAGTGTGTTTCCCTCTGTTTGCTGTGATCAGTGGCTCGAGTTAACTCGCAGATGCTTGTTTCCACTGAGCTGATCAATACCCGGAGAACAGACACTAAACCCTGGACCATTTATCTCAGTGGTTACATACGTACTCACAGATCAATAGAAAAGGTCTTTTATTTCAAGCTATTTGCAAAACAACTGTTTGAACCGTATGAAAACACTAAAAACCATGATTAATGTTTTTTTTTAAATGAATGTCTCATTTAAATCACACTAAATCACAAAAAATAGATTGAAAAAAGAGGAGTAAGGACAGTGTGACTGCATTAACTGTGAAATGCTTTAAAATAGCCTGGCCATCCATACTCATTCATTTTGCAGTAATTCTCTCTCTCTGTGAAATGTGTCTTCACAGTAGTTCTACAAAAACTGTCAGACCAATTGTTAACCTGGCTCGCCAAATGGTCTGTTCCATAGAACAATCTGGGAGGCCTTTCATAGAAAGAGATTGCAGAGGGAATGTACTTTAAATTAATTCCTGGTTGATGACTGATTGAATTTAAGCAGATTTTATCTAATCACAGCAGCATCATGTTGTTGTTGTATTGTTGGTACATTTGTGTATTGTGTGTCTTCTTAGTACAACCATTGCGTGCAGAAGCAGTTTATTCTGTCTCCATTATTATTGACCCCTTTGGAATCCAACACAAACCCACAGAGAGAAAAAACAGGCTTTATTGTCAAGGTAGTAAATAGACATGAGCTGTGCCCAAAGTGGAGCCCGGGTGCCAAATTTGGCCCACAATGAGGTTTGATTTGTCCCGCCAAGAAACTTCATGTTTTGTGACTGAAATTGCAGACTGGATATTGATTTAATTTTCAGTGACAGTTGAGCATATTTATTGGTAATGTAATGGCTTTAGTCCATTAAGGAGCAGCCAATAGGTATACAATATATCCCAGAAACAGCCTACTGCCCTCACTCATGGTACTCACATTAACTTTTAAAATTAACAGGTCTTCAAAAAGAAAACACAGGTAACTATAAAACAGTTCTGGTAGGTTTGTGCACACTTTAGTCCACAACTAGTTCTATTCTGATGGATTTTTGGAAGGTCTGGGTCAAAAAACTATTGCTGGGTTTCCTGGCCACGCCTGGGCCGCACCCATGAGCAGCACACAAATCCTTGCATCTTTACTTTTATTACACTTCATTTGAAAGTTTATTTAAGAGTAAAAAAGCACAGTCAAAAAACAAAAAGCCTTTTAAACAAACCTGTGAGAAAAAATATTTGTTTTATTTACATGCAAAAAATATTGCATGTAACTAACACATTTATGTTGTGGCCCTCTGAATGGTTTGGGCACCCCTTCAATAGATAATTACCTTTGGGACATTTTCTGGGACATAAGCCCTCTAAAGGCCATATAAATAAGCTATTAACGCCGCAACTAGTTCAAGTGAACTGACAAGGCTCATGACAACGGACACCTATGAGAACATGCACCACGAAAAAAATCCCCCAAAAAGTACTTTAAAATACCGTGACACTTCACTGAAATACTAACGTTACTACTCTGAAATGGTTGACAAAGGGTAGCCTATCCACCAAAAGAACATAACACCCTGGATGCTGTTAGCGAGCTAATGTAGTATATGTATGTAGCCCAAAAGTATGTAGCCATATACATTAGTTATGCCGGTCAAAGTTTGGTAGCTACCTAAAGAAATAGGTTTGGTGACTTACCCCTGAATCTCCTTGCCTCTTCTTCAATAATTGAATTCCCGCTTCTGTAATTTATTTGAATTAGTTGGTCTGTAGACAGGCTTGATAAGACGTTGTCAAAATGATCAGACATTTTCTTTGCAAGCTTTTTCTGTCTGTAATTTACTATGAAATGTATAGGTGCCCTAAGATTACCTTGCTATTGTAGATTATAAATGTTATATAAAATGGCTAATAATGATGATATACTTTACTTTTTTGATGTGCAAAAAAAACAATAAGAGCTACCAATTTTGAGTTATCTTTTTTTATTTTTTACCTTTGAAGACTTTTTTACAGTGCAGATTTAAACTGAGACTGACTGGGTGGGTTGGTTCCTGCCAAAGAGGGAACAGAGGAACAGAGGAAGGTTTGTTCCTATTTGCATTTGTGAGCCCGTGTCTTTAAGCAGACAGTGCAGGGCCATTTTGTTCAAGCACATATCCTTTAAGGGGCTCTGCTTCTAAGGCTAACAGCGGGCCTCAGCGCAATCTGTCTCCATTTAGTGACCCAGTGTGGTTAGCAGCAAACCACTTAAGGAGCCAGCACCTTCCCTCTGCTGCCTCATGAAGACAGAGTTTGATACCCAAATGCATAACGCCAGGTGCATTTCAATTTTTGTAATAGTTATGAAGCATTATGGATTTTGTCATTACTACTGCATTATGGTATTTTTCCTGGGCATACCTCATTACACATACCTTCGGAGTACTCGAGCCATGTGACCCTTCTATGACCCTGTTTCCACATCATCATACCCAAGGTCAGCCGTGCTCATTGTTCTGCTCTGGCAAACAGAAAATAAGGAAATGATAAATGATATTAAATTTCATTCTGAGGTAAGTGCGAACTGACCTAAGGCTCTGACTGGAGATGGTGACATTTATGATGATGTTTTTACTTGGTTGGTTTTGCTGCAACTTAAGATAAGAAATGTCCAACATAACAAAACCATAGGGCGGCATTCAAAAATAGGCTACAGAGACCAGTTTTATATTTTGATGGAGTGCACATTTAGTTCAATATGTCGTAATTTCATAAAGACATGATTTAGGAACGACTGCTGCATTTTACTGCAACCCATGCTTTTATGGTAAAAGTTATTGAGTAATATAAGGTTAGGCTAATTGGAGGATAGTTGTGACCCAGTGACAGTTAATGTCCCTTCAGTCTGAATCATTTACAGATAAGATGTCTTACTCCTAGAGAAGAAGTACAGGTATGAAAAAAAAAAAGGTGCATGCGGTACAATTAAAAGTGTAGTAAATTATTATTAATAATGAAAATAATAACAATAATATATTTTTCTAGGGCTGTGACTCTTTTGATTAGCATACTTGACACACGTGTTACATACTGTAGGCCTACTTTTTATTGCAGCTCCATTTTTTCTAAGTAGGGTAAGATACTGATACTGTTGACCGACTGCTGTGAGGCACAGAGGATTTTTGGGCGAAGGGGGGGTATTTTGCCACCCACCTCGCGGAGGTCTGTAGGATGTCACGTTAGTAATGGCTTCAGAAAGATAATGCTGCTGTTATGCTAATTGGGTGGAAATGTGCCTAGTAACTGTAAACTTTGAAAGTAATGAGTTGAAAAATGACAGCATGTCTAAACTATGACTTCAAAATGTCCTACTTTTATTAAGGAATTAGCTTAACCATATGTTTTTGGCTACAAGCATGGCACTAATTAGAACTTTAATTCTCTTGACTATATTTTCATACCTAAATATCGTGTCACTTAAATTTGACCGCAAATTCAACGACAGCATCTTAACAAATGAAAACTGATGTTGCAAAAAAATCAGTACAACACCAGTAAGATAATAAAAACCATGAACTGATAGCATTAGCGTTAAAACAGTTTTTTACAAACACTCAGCTACTTTTCTCTGTTGTATTGTTTTTGGAGCTCGTTTGTAAATCACAATTTTTTCTTTTGGTTAATATTTCTGTTACCATGGCAACTCTGTGATTGACACAGACAGTCTACTGACAAATGAGTTACAGGGGGCTTAAAAACGGGACTGTCCCGGGCTAAAGCGGGACGTATGGTCACCCTAGCTTTAATCAAAAACACCTGGTAAGTTTTGGATGGATATAACCTGTAAATACATGTTTAACATTAATTGGGGTGACCAGAAAACCAGCCTATACTACATTAAAACTGTATAATTTAATACCGTTGGACTACAAATTTGGTTGAATTTTTTAAAGACTTGTTTTGCATTATAATTTCTCATTTTGAACCAGTTCTCGCATTTATTCTCCTGGAATAGTATGAAGCATAAACTTGGCAGACAGAGTTTGGATGAAATGCAAAATGGCCCATAGGCTTGTACAGTCAGGCTACTGGAGTCAACGCCCAGCCAAAAAAGAAAATGCAAATGTTTGTTTTCTTAATTTTCTTAGTTTTTGGCATTGACAGACCTAATCAAAAAATCATAATAAGAATTGCTGAAAACAAATAACAATAACTCTGTAATATTGTTAGATTGGGGTGCACTTGGCAGAGCGAACATCCTCGGCCAACTTGGCCTTTCTGTGAGGAGTCTGCACGCCCTCTACGTGTTACTTTGGGTTCTCTCCAGGTACTCCGGCTTCCTCTCACCGCCCAAACACATGCATGTGTACAGGTCAATTGGCAAATCGAAAGTGTCCCTAGTGAATGAGTGTGAATGGTTGTCTGTCAGTGTCTGTCTCTAAATGTCAGCCCTCCACTGTTCAGGGTGTACCCCGCCAAAGGCCCAAAGTTACTCCAGTTACCCGCAACCCTTAATGGGATAAGCAGAAAAAAAAAAAATTAGAATAAAGCAATTCCCGATTAATGTAGTAGCAATGTGGCCTATAATAGTGTTTATAAGTAGTAGTCACTTACAATAGATATTTTTCAAATAAATGAGTTCTTTAAGACAGGGCTTTAATCTCACTTTAGTTGTCCTAATGTAACGTGTCTAGTCATTTGGACACATCAACATGTGATCTGAAAGAAAGGACTGACTAAGATGCTTCAAATCCACAGAACAGCTGCTAATACTGAAATAGTTCAATACTTCTAACAGTTGAAGAGTTATGATAAATAGAGAAGTTGTTTTATAAATGTGTCAGTGTTTTCAAGTCTCAGCAGCTCAAAATTAAAGAATAGTATGAATATGTCACAGTATTCATACCATGACATTTTTAAATTGTGCTACACCTTGAAAGTTGTAATTGTTAAGATAAGATAAGCTTTATTTGTTACATGCACAGTTATACGTATTTTGAAAATGTATTTTGTACCTGCATACAGTAGCAAATACACAACACACAAGAAAAAAAATGTAAAATATAAATATGTAAAATATAGTTCTATACAATTTAAATGATTAAAGTGCTTAAACGGTACAGTAAGTTAAATTGTTAATTGAAGTCCAGTTTAAGGCTCAGAGTTGAGCAGACGGATGGCTTGTGGATTAAAACTCTTCTTCAGCCTCTCTGTTCTAGTCCTCAGGCAGCGGAAACACCGGCCTGATGGCAACAGGGAGAAGAGACTGTGTTTGGGATGGGTGGGCTGTTTGAGGATCTTCTTGGTGTGTAAATGTCCTACAGGTTGGGGAGGGTGCTCGACTGAACAAACCAACCTTTTCAGGGCCAAGAAGTCCTGCCTGGTGCAGTTTCCCAACCAGGTGGTGATACTCTGCATGTGCAGGTGTAAAACTTCCAGAGCACCTTGAGAGGGAGCTTAAAGTCTCTGAGCTGTCTGGCCTTCTTTATGATGGTGTGAATGTGACGAGTCCAAATGTAATACAGTTGGTCACTAGGTGTTTAAGGCAAGCATTTACCTATGGATAACTGTTAATAGTAAGGAATATTCATATACAGTAGATATGTTTTATCTATTCATATACTGTCAATACAATAGCCCCTTACCCTATATGGACCTATAGTAGCCTGGCCAGTCAGACCCTTTCACTTTGTCACTAGTAAAGTGGGTCTGAAACCTCTCCCATTAAACAAAACCTCCACCAAACAGTTTATCCAAAATGAAACGGCTTTTACGCTATCCTCTCGTTTTCATTGATTGTATGTCTATCCAACTGCATTAGTTTAGTCTAATTTAATAATTTGTTTCACCCGCTGGAAATCACATTAAAATCAAGAGGGGCCAGACTAATTGTTTGCATAGAACAGACTGAGACCTTGAATGACTGGCCAGGCTACCTATGTAGTACAAAGCACTTACGTTTTTGTCATATTACTTTTATGAGCAGTAATATAACCCAGATGAGTGAAGAGCCAAATATTTGATGAGGTGGTACTCACTGTGATATGTCAGAATTTGTATTACAGGCCACATGATTATGGATCTTTGGAGGATGTTTTGTCCAGTCAGTGCCATAACAGTTGAATAAAATGGACAATACATGTAGGATGTGCTTCCATCTATATGTCTAATTAAATGGCTTGGTGTTTGTTCTGTGTTTCTCAGCTGAGTATTATATCTCATTTGGTATTCCCTTTGTGTGAAGGCCTCGTTATTGTATTCCTATGGAGTGCACTGGCATTTGACATGCACTCAGCAAAGACTCTGGCAGCACGTCAGATTCTTCCCAGCACAGGACTCTCTTTGGCCTCCTCTTCTCCTTGTGTCCTGTCTGTCTCTTACAGCTCTCAGACAGGTGATGGACTCTGGGGTGAGGGAGGCTGGTGTTTGCTCAAACCTTTGTTATTTAATTAGATTCATGTGGTTGTGCCTGGATTTAGAGCAGTGTGTCTGGTTGATGTCAGCCATGGAGGACTTTAAACTGGTGTTTGAGTGTTGTCATCTGTTCAGGCTTTTTTGTCTATTAGAAACTATGTCATCAAATAAGACATCAAATAAGCAAATGAGCTAAGTGAAATAATGGTCTTTTCCATGTACTTAATATGGAAAAGACAAGTTATAAACACAAGTAAGAATGCTAAAAAGTTAAAACCTACACATATTTCTGCATAACTTACCTAATATGTATTTCTAATGTCTGTCCAAAAAGCAAGATGCTGTTTAAACTATTTAGAATTTACAATGTGTATGAGATTAAAAATCTGTTGCTTTTCTTTTGTTCAGTAAGCTGGTGAACAGGACAGATTTCCATAGTATTAATTACAAAAATCTGTAAATCTGTAATTTGGGGCTGAAAAATAAAACAGTAAACTGTCCTATGTCAACGACTGTACAATGTTTGTAATTATGCTCAGTTAGATGAAGTTGGCAATTCGATTCCTGGTTCATACTGTTGTTGTGCCACAACACTGGTGTATGAATGTGTGTGACTGAGGGGAGTTTGGTGGTGGTCGGAGAAGGCTGTGAGCACTGTGTGTATGGCACCCCCCCTCTCTGTTTGCCCCAGGGGGGAATGGAAGTAAGGTGCTTTGGGTGCCCGAGAAGGGTACAAAAAAGCACTACATACAGTAAATGCACACCATTTTACCATTTACCATGTTAAGGTGCAGGTTAGTGTCCTATACTGATTCATGACAAGGCCATACACTCACAAAAAGTATTCTGGCTTTGGCTCTACCAGATATTTTGTCCCCTTCGAAATATAAGATTCTATCTGACATTTTTGTCAAACTTGAATTGTTCACATGTTCTTTTTCTTGCATAACTTATTTATATTATATGGGGTGTATTTTAAAGTTTTATTCATTTCTGAAAATGTTGAAAATAAAAATCTAAATCAACTAAAACTCAACTGACCTCAACTGAAAATCAACTGACCTCACTGCAAAATTATTATTTCAACTGATTTTGAGATGTTCAGAATTAGAAGGTTATGGAGCAGTTTTAAAAAATCCCACTTCCAAAGTTTCAAAGATTTTGAAATTGTACATTTAGAGTCTATTTAAGGTGTCTTTAATTTTAAAGTTTTAAAGAAATTTGTTCCATGTATTAGTTTTTCTTTACTGGTATTTACTGGTATTGTTTTTACAAAATGTTTAAATGAGTTATTTATGTCTGTGGGAGCTTGTGTTGGGACGATGACAGTGATTACCTCTCACCAGTAACTGAGCTTTTTTGACTCTGCCTCTCCATTTACAACTGAATTTAATCGGTTCACATCTTTTTAAAATGCTAATAATGACCCGCGGCTACAATACAATGCTTAAAATAAGGAGAACAGAAGATAGACAAACGCAGTGACATTGAAATTATGTTTCTAAAGAGAATATCTTTTCCATCAGTCTTTCAAGTCGCCATGCAGCACCCCCCACTTTCTTTCTTATGTTCATGTATGTTTACTTTTCACAGTGATGTACAATCTTTGAAAACAGGCATGACATTTTTATATGGCTGCTATTGTTCCTCTGGTATTCAAATTAGAGACCATTGGGTAGAAGTCATAGGTTCTTCTTTTGTACTTTGTTTGAGCACAGCTTGCCAGTAAAAAGAATAATGTTCATTCATTTATGAGATAATAACAGAGATAACACAGAAACAATATTGATTCAGACAGTCGTTTATCAAGTTTTTATGCTTGATGCAAATGTATTAGTTGTTTTGGCCGCTGTCTACCAAAAGATGGAAAACATCTTGGCTGATGTGTCATTTGAGGGGCACCTCTGCCTCGTGGGCTGGCAGCTTCCCTAGACTCTGATCTTGTTTTGTGTCTGGACAGCTGGTTTCAAAGTAATGTGCTGAGGTTTGATGTTAAAGAGCCATTTCTTTTCCCGTGCTGGTGTAAAATCACCATCTGTCTCAGTGTCAACTCTAATGTGCCTGGTCTCTCTGCCAGACCATCCGGCAGACAGAACCGCATGAGTTCAGTGTAAGCATGGAAACAGAAGATTCTTGGCCACTGTTGACTGCCAATATTTCTGGTTATCTGAAAAGCAGCCATCATTTTTGCCACACTTATTCTCTATTTATTTTGTCTCTTTCTTCCAGGAAGACATTTGCATGTTAGTTAAAGGGAGAAGAGATTCTTCTACACTGGTTATTTGGCGCAATTTGAAATGCAGGCCTTTCTCTCTCCTCTCTGTAGATTTATCTGTCTCGCTCTCTGCCGTCCTCTGGGTTGAATTAATGAGAGTTTAGTGCATGAATGTTTACAAGATTAACGAATGCCTCAACACCTAGTTTTTAAATATAAGTGGGCAACATCATCCCACTATTTTCCAGATACATTATCCTAAACACACTACACCTACCAAAAATGACAGTATTTGTAGTTATTCAGTGGAGGACTTGTCATTAAGTATCAACGAACGTCCTCCTGTTTCACTCAACATTTTCTGCTCTGTTCCTGTTTGCTTCTTGTCAGCCTTTGTCAGCTTAGATGTGATTCCACTTAAGAACATTTCTAAACAAATCTGCCACCACAATCTGTGGTTGTCTTTGTAGACTTTACATTTTAAAATTAGGCTGATGCTTGACTTATTTATAACTAAAACCATAAAAATGAAATGATCAAGTAATGCCCAATGCTGTGTTGACCATGCTCCTGAGTGATAGGTGACCAAAAGCTATCCTGTTTTCTTCAAGGTCTTCATTCACATAAATGCTCTAGGCTATTTATACATGTAGCATATAGCCTCAAGTTTAAATGAGCATGGGCTAATTACCATTGGCTGAGAATATTGACATCAGAGAAAGAGCCAGATGAGAAGAGGTGCTCTGCTGAATTATTCCTACTAATTACTCAAATGTACACCTATGGGAGCTGCACATGCTCTGTGATTTTCATATATTTTCACATGTGCCAGAGTGTGTTAGAGTGCCGGAGATAAACTTGCTTTTTTACTGCCAAAGGAAAGGGTTTTGCAGCTGTCTGCGCCTTAAGAAGGGCATCTTCAAAAGCCTGTAGCAAAGACACATTTCCTCTTCAGAGCGATAAACAAAATGGTTCATGTGCTTATAGGTGTCTGCACTAGTAATAAGGATACTGAAAAATCCATAATGGCTGCTCTTTTTCTGCCACTTCATTAATGATTTCCTTTTATTTGCTAAGCTTACTAAGCTTTCATATGGCTTTGAGGTGAGCTTCATGCTCTTTGCCATACATCACCTAAACTGGAGAGTCATTTTCCTGTGAGACTAAAAGAGCTCCACATAGTGAGCAAGCAAAAGTAGATTTGTTTGTGCACAGACTCGAGTTCTGCAGATCCCTGTGGACTCAGAAGTGCTGGTATTAGCTCGTTATTGAAGCTTCAGAGAAATGAACATTTTATCTTCAGCCCCTCTCTAGAGGCTATTGATTAGCCTTTCCCAGTGTGTAAATGTGTGTGCCTTTGTTATTGTTGTTGTTATTTATCATCATCGTAATGTGAGCTGATGAGAAAAGACCAGAAAGTACAGAATTCTTTATTTAACATAACTGTTCAACTATTTGGTCCTGTTTCTACGTATATTGAATCAAATTGCATTGTAAAAAACCAACCCAGCAGAACTAAATCCAGAGTTGGAGACAGAAGATTCAAAACAAAGGTGGGGAGTGCTGCTGCTGTGCTGTGAATTTGAAATTCCACGCTCTCAAATAACTTGTTGATGTGACAAATTGAAGGTCCTCAAACACAAATTTACGGTGGCCTCAAAGGATGCAAATACACATTAGTACAAGTAACAGTTTTGTAGCACAAACGCTGCAATTCACAAATCCAACATCGCACTGCAGTCATCAAACCTCCAAATCAACTTCACAACATGCTTACTGCAAATCAAGACACGTGCAAATGGCCAACAACAACATCAATGGCCAACAACAACATCAATGTAGAAAAACGCTGCATCCAGTTTACAACACATGCTTGACAAACAGGCAGCATTGAGAAGAAGCGCTGCATTGAGAATAAATTATTAAGTACACACTGTGTTGTAAACTGGATGCAGCGTTTTCCTAAATTTGTAGGTGCTGCGTTGTTATATTGAAATGGAGCTTATGAATGGTGGAATTGATGTTGTTGTTGGCCATTTGCACGGGTGTCTTGATTTGCAGTACGCATGTTGTGAAGTTGATGCGGAGGTTTTATCTCTTCGCAGTGCGATGTTGCATTTGTAAATTGCAGTGTATGTGCTGTGAAACTGTTGCTTGTACTCGACCACCGTACAAATGGAATCAATTGAAAAGTTCAATTCACCTTCAAATTAATTAATTTGTTGAGATGAGACCAAAAAACCACTGAAACTGTCATACAATGTTTTTTGTTTCGTCAAGATAATCAGACAGTCTGTCCGTCGAGGAGATGGAGGATATTGAGAGTTTTTATTTCATTTAACATGAAATTTGTCTCCTCTTCACTCCAGAAGTGGCTCTTTGACTTCACACTCATTTCCGTTTCTTAATTTTTTTACACATGCAATAATGTAAAAGAACAAAATTAATCAGATTAACGGGTGTACGCGGATAAAGAAATCGAAGCATTGGGGTAAAATAGGTGTGTTAATCTGATTTCTCATAATCAGATAACTGCTGTAATCAGATAAAAGAAATCATATTATGCTGTTAACATGATCACTTTGGTAACTCCAGTAATCAGTTAATGATCAGATTTTTAGTGTGCATGTAAACAGGCTCAGTGTGTAGACTGCTTAGATGTTTTAGTTTACATCATCAGCATCATTGTAGACAATGATAATAACAAACACATTCACTCATGCGAGAAGTGGAAATTGGTGGAAAATCTGTCCTCATGGTCACTTACCATCTTTGTCTCTTATCAGAATCCTCACTCCTCGCCGATGTCACTATTGTCTCTGAAGTACATCTGGTAATAAAGTTATTTTTAACCGTGGCTATTATGTCCAACATCATAAACTATCCAGCGCTCTGGGCCCACTGCCACTGCTGTCATTGCAGTATAATAGGCCATATATCAACAAGTGATTGTGTGTGCGTGAAACTCAGTGTGTACAATGTCAGCATTTTTAGATATAAAGTAGGCTTGTTGGATTCTAAAAGCTTTGGTTTTATCAATTGTCGACAACAGGTTGACATGAGCTTGAAAATGTGTACAGTTGGTTTGGGCAGAGATTAATTGTGTAACTCGTTTGTTACTCGTATACAGTAAATACAGTATAATCCACAAGTGAATTTCTGAGGAGAAACAGAGATCCTCAAAATGTTTTTTACACCAACTGCCCTGTGAAGTCAGGCTAATATGGTGCTTTTCTCTCTGTTGCTTCGTTCCTACTGCTCGACTGTAATTATTGCACTTGGCAGACAGTCACGACACATCGACAACAGACGAATGAGAGTGTGGCGAGGGATAAGCAAAAGTTGGAATGGGGATTCTAGATGTGTGGCTGCGGATTTGAACAAAAGTACAGAAATTCTTTTGTCAAGTGTCTCTAATAAAAATAATGTACATATTTAAGACACAAATTAGTGAGTGAAGAGCATATTAAAGCTGAGCCCATTTGGAGGGGTCATGGCGCTGTTGGGTGGCATATTTGTACAGGGTCTTTGGGTTTAACGCTTACAGCTGAAAAGCACTGTGACAAAACACATTGGAACCCAAACATAAGAAAGTTCATTTTCAATTATTTTAATGATGGGATTAACATGTGACTTGTGACTTGACTAATTTTCTTCTTAAGTTTACATATAATAGACATGTAATAAATATTTTGTTTTCTCAAACTGAGTAATTCACATTGTAAAAGTAGTATTTCAAAGTTTCATTCAGTGTCTTTACTTAATATCTGAGAAGAAAAAAAGCATTTGTTCTGCATGTAATTGGTGCTATACTGTATGTATTTGGTCTAATGTGTAGTAATCCTAGCTTGAAAAGTTGTGTCCAGGACATTTTAGATCTGTTTTGCCACCATCATTGTACTGAACATTGACCCAAATACAGTATGTTTTCAGAGCAGATGACAAATTCAGATCAATAGTCATAAAAGGGTTGCATGGTAGCAGTGTGGGTTGATCTATTTGATTAATCACAGTTTTGAATAATTAGTATCATACAAGCAGATGCCACAGACAAGTTTGTTTTACAATGAAACATTTAACAATAACTGTACATGTTAATAGTGTAGGGAATATTATGTTATTTGCCAGAGCAGAAAAAATAGGTCTGTTAACTTCATGATTCTGTTTTATATTTCATTTATTATTGCTAAACCTTACCAAAATCTGATTAAAATGTAATTATGTCCTTGTGCACTTTGAGCAAAGGCACAGACCTTGTACACAGCAGAAATGCACCAGTCCATTGATATCCTTGACCCAGCCAGAATTCTGTCTTTTGGTGGTATAGCAATAATGCAGTGCAGGGAATAAAACAGTTCCTAATTGGGTGGCAGGATTTATGAAATTCTCTCACAGGAGCCACATTGATTATTAATAGGCATTCTGCATCAAAGAGCCAGCTGCCACTCCAACAGCAACCCTGGAAACACGGGCTTACTGTACAGGCACAACTTTCTCTGTTCACTTCGGAAATTTCAAAGCAGACCGCAGCACTAAATAACAGTACAATGTGTTTATATACAGGACCAGTCTTTATTAGAGTATCTTACAGTTTAAGATGAATAATCAAACTTATTATTTTAAAACTCTATTCCTTATTTTAACAGCAATTAAACCAAAAGATGTACATTTTTTATAACATCACACTGCTTCCATAATGTGTTCCATTCCCCGTAGTTTATGTCGCTTTTTGATAGACTACATTAAAATTTTAAATGGATATGACAAAAGGCCTCAAAGTTATTCTGAGTTAATTTAAGACAAGTTTCCCCACATCTTTTTCTGTCTGATAGATATTGAGGTGCAACAGTAGAGCAGCAGGACAGGTGCAGGCAGAATTCTTCTATTAGGTACAAATCCTTTAGTGAAAAGCAAAGTCTTTTTTTTAACAAATCATATTGACACAATAATAAAACAAGATTAACATGAGCAGTACGAGTGTAAATGTACAGTTTGTGCGAAGCAGAGAAACAGAGGTGGAGACACATCTGTTTGTGGTGTCAGCCTTAGTGAACTGAAAAGAGACTGTGGCTGCAGCAAGCGTAGAGTATTGATTGGGAAAGCTTTCAGTGCATGGTTCATTTTCCATATGAGGCCTGTGTATGTGGCCCCAGGCTCTCAATGGTTCAGGCCAAGTTTTGTTGACACTTAGCAGCGAAACCATGTGAGCTCACTCTGTCGTGTGCTGTATGTGGTCATTATACTTAAACATGAATAATGCAGAGAAAAAAATACCTGTGTTTTTGTAATTACTTTTTGTCTTTTGCAAAATGGTTGTATATCTTTTAGGTATAAACCAAAGTTCTGAAAAGTCCTTCGTTCTGCTGCATTTTTGCATTTTATATTACTATTGAATACATGCCAGAAGACATTTTGTCAGGATTTGTCTGGAAAAGCATTTGCTGGTAAACTGCAGGACATAATTATCTTTTTGTTGGACCCCTCCAAGTCTAATCAGTGAAATAACCTCATTAAAATGAATGCTTTGAGGGAGCAAAGAAGAATAAATAACAATGCATTAGAGCCACAGCACTAATGTGTGTGTACTGTGTGTTTGAATAAAGTTGGCCTCTGGTGCCTTAGCTTGTGAATGACCATGACATTTGCTTTAGCAGGTGAGGAGGAGCGTGAAGCTGACTCGGATAACTCAGAGAACAGTTATCACATCTACGCCAGACCACAGGTTGTGCGGCTGGTTAATCGGAGCATTCCCCCTGTCTCCCACCCTCCTTTTTTCTTTCATGCTCCTTTTCTCTGTACGTTTTTTTGGGGCCGACTGGCTGTCTCAGCTACAGCCTCTGAACCGCTCTGCTTCATGCTTCTGTGGCCACCTCCTTACTTTTATCTTACTTGTCTTCAGTTTACTGTGAGTGTCCTCCTGTACATCTCTATGGTTCTTTCAGACACATGCATACATAGCGCTGGATACATGCACACATAGCTCTGTATGGTCATGAATTATTCACTTTGTTTTCACTGGGTTGTAGTGCGAGAGATGTGTGTGTTTTGCAGTGCAAAAAAAAATCTGAGCTGAAAGGAGAAGAGGCAATAGCTTTTAGCTCAGGCATAGGACCTAGCCTCCTTATAATTCTAGTCCACTCTCCTAATGTGCCAAAGCAAGGGGAATTGCAGATTCTGGTCTGCAGTGTTAACCTATAGATAGACCAAAAGACTTCTGTTTGCAGCAAAAATATCTAAACCCATTACAGGTGCAAATTAATTCTATTGTCTGCAGTTATATGTGAACATGGTCACATTGAATTATCATTTAGTGATGTGCAGTGACAGTGGTGCCATGGTTAGGGGATTATTGGATGCTCAACTAAATTACTATTAGTTAATTAATCTGTGGAGACAAACATGTCTGCCTTTGAATTGAAACTGAACGGACTCTGTGCGTCTGTAAACTCTGCATAGAACCTGAAGCATTTAGACCCAGGGGTATGATGTTTATACATTACCTCTAGACTTTGGAAAAAATTTAAATAAAAAGGACAGATAGTTATAACCTTTTTATTCTTCTTTGTCCAACCACATGCCTGTTCCAGTAATTAGATAGCTTCAAACGACAAAACACACTCACACACAAGTTTATCTTATATGATGCAAGTGGTAGAAATTCCTTCTGGACCATACCCCTGTGGGTCTTGGGGAAAAAATGCGTATTGGCAAGTTAAGTAACGATTTTATCTTTCGTCTGTCTGCCATTCTGAAGATTATATTCAGAGGAGATGAATGAGTGAATAATAGGAAAATGACTTTGAAGCACCATACTTCCTAGTCTTTCCTGAAGTCTTGTTGGTAACGTTTACATAGAGAGGTATTACCTGAGGTGAACGTGGAGATTCAAGAGATGATTTGAGAGTCTGCGAGTCTAGTAAAGTTATAAGAAGTCTGGTAATAAAACGTCTGAAAAGAGTGTTGGCAAGTTTTTTTTTTTACTGTTTGGCCAGCTAATAGGACGCTAACCGTTGTGTCATTGTATTCAGTGTTTTTATAAGCATTAAGAAAGTTGAAAAAGCTTTTTATAAATTAAGTCTGTAACGGACACTGGGAATACAATGAATCAAAGTACTGACCTAGGTTTGAAGTTTAATAATTTACAGAGCTGTCACAAATGTTTCATGGCTCACATTCTTTGCAGCATGAGAACCCTGCTTGTTCAAACTGTGGGCTGTTGAAGTGGCAATAATTAAACCGTTAAGGTTAATCTTTTTATACATGTTATATAAAGGCCAATGAGAGCTTGTCTGACGGCTGGTTGTTATACCAATGAAGTAATCCAATCAGCAGCCTACACTCTCATTGATAGATATTGTAAAGTGTGAAGGCCAATTGCTGCGTGACATTGATCCTCCTCCCCATTCCGGTGTTACCACTGTGTCGATACCCAGCTGTGGATGAACAGTATTTCACCTCATCGTTACACATCATATTTAGAGCATCACCCTTTATCTCTGTTGTCTGCTGCCAATACATCACCTCTCTTTATATAATAGAGCTTTTAAATAAACATATATACTAAAACATGTACATTTATTTTATGGAAAGATTTTATGCATTCCTTTTACTGTTTCCCCTCATTGTTTTTCTCTTCATTGTATACGTTCTTTTAATCGTGTCCCATGCTAATCACTTTAGTTAAACCATTTTACAAGATGCTCTGATGTAATCCATTTTGTTTGCCTTATCTCTGCCTGTTGTTATGAAGTTGTTGTATACTTATCTGCTCTTTGTGTTTTCCCCCTTCATCCTTCTCTAATCCCTTATTACCCCCTCCTCTTTGCCCCTTCCCGCTCTGTCCCCCTCCATCCCTGCCTGCCTCTGGTTCTGTTTCCCTCCCAGGCGAGTGATGCGTGCTGCCAGTGGTGTGTGTGTGGAGCGGGACTGACATCCATGTGCATGTGGAGAGAAAGCCACATAGACCAAGCCCCTAAGACGGAGCATGCCTCTGCGTCCGGCAGCCGGCAAACATGAGCCAGCCAGCCCTCCACGGCAGGACCAGCAGCACACACACCCGTACACGCACGCAGCCAACGGCAGCCAGGGGGGCAGCTCCGACAGCTCCCGGGAAGAGGACAGCGCCATTCCCTTTCCCGCTGCTGGTGTGGCTTTCTGTCCCGGCGCAGAGCGGAGCCGTGGTGCACCCATGGAGGAGCCAACAGGCAACACGGTGGTCATCCGCATTGGAATTCCAGACCTGCAACAGACGGTAAGAGACGCTTCTGGAGCCACTGTTGGAGAGAGCAGAAAAGATGTGGAAGCTGCCTCTCCCCCTTTTTCTGGCTGGACATTCTTTATTGCTTTAAAGCTTTTGATGTTTAAAAAAATTACATGCCTTTAGTTTTCTTTTCTGTCTTTTTAACCTGCTTTATCTGGTCCTTTATCTATAGGCTTCTCCTTTGAATACTTAATGGCTGTATTTGCTTGCTTTTTGCCGTTGTTAGCCCCCCTCCCAACCCCTCTCAGTGATATCTTGCAAATAAATCTACCTCTTCATTAACTGGGCTTCACTTGACTTTGCTAACTGGCCACTTAAGGTGAGAAAGAAAGCAAAGACAGGGTGTTAAGAGAACAATACACTGTAGGCTAATGTACAATGTGAAAAAGACAGTAATATACATTACAAAAGATAATCTGTTAACTTTTCTTCTACCCTCTAAATGAGGGTAGGACTGTATGTTTCTAGCATGAAACACGTTGAAGAAGCATACACAGCTGGTGGCTGCATAGATGGCTACCTATAGTACAGGAGTCTAAATTTGAGAGCTTTTTTATTATTTGTTCTCTAGACATCAATGAGCAAAGAAGCTTCTTTTGTTTGTTATTGCTGATTAGCTCCTTGTGCGTGGCTGCTATTGTATGAAGGCACCAGCAATACAATCCTGGAATAAAGATGGAAAGTAAAATGAGTGCACTTTAGAAGAAAGCAGAGAATTCCCCAAAGATGCTGCAGAATTGCCGCCTGTGAACAGAAACCGCTTTCATGAGCTCAAACACCTGACATAGAGCAGCACATGTAGTAGTTTGAAAGACAAAACTATGGCCAAACCCTGATGAATGGCATGTTCTGAGGAGCAGTCAGAAGTGTCCCATGTGTGCACTAAGTGAGTAGATTACACTAGAATAGACGCCTGAAGTAGGATTACATGTCTCCTGCTGTGTTTCAAGCCTGGATCAGGAGAATGATCCATCATGCAAAGATTGCTCCATGCACCACTTTCTGTCTCAAGCAGGAGCGTAGAGTAAAATCACACTCCAGAAGGGTTTAATCTTCATACTTTTCCACTGTTATTGGCCTATAGCACTAGCATTGTCGCTATATGGTCTTATTAATGTTACAGTTTGACTTCAAACTGAAATCAAAACGCTTTAATAGTAACAGAGGTGCCTCATAAACTGTGTTGGTCTATGGTCCATCATTTGTCATTTATCAAAGCACCAGACACTCAATCTATTTCTGTGACTGGAGCAAAAACAGACAGCTTTCCAATACTGTAAATGGGTGTCATTCATCTTGACCAAAGTAGAGGGAGACACAGACACTGACTGTTGTAGTTCTGCCCACCTGTATTCACCAATAATCGTGCCCTCTTGTGATCACTCATACTTCCTCTTCGTTGTTAGTGGGATAGGAAGTCTAGATGTTTTTTTTTTTTCTCTCTTTTGGCAGTTGAACTCAAAACTTCAGAACATTTAAGATACTTTTGTGCAAAAATAATTTTACACAGTTTAAACATGTGAAAGCTTGTTTGACTCGGCTTTGTCATTTATTCTCACCATCATCTCGGTGTTGTAATGTCACTATGATTTCACCTGTAGGTTTAGATTGTACATTTGTAGGTTTAGATTGTACATTTGTAGGTTTAGATTGTACATTTGTAGGTTTAGATTGTACATGTGTAGGTTTGGATTGTATATGTGTAGGTTTAGATTGTACATTTGTAGGTTTGGATTGTATATGTGTAGGTTTAGATTGTACATTTGTAGGTTTGGATTGTATATGTGTAGGTTTAGATTGTACATTTGTAGGTTTGGATTGTACATTTTATGCATTCACTGCTTTGCTTCTTTGAAGTTCCGTATTAAAATATACATAACAAACATTATATGAATATGTTTGTTCATTGAACAGTCTTGTTCTTCCAACGTTAATGTATTCAGTGTACAGGGTTGGGTTGTCTTCAGACCCTGCATCCCTATTGAACTTTTTGGCCATTGGACACATATACATAGTTTGGCCCAGTCTCAGATATAAGCTTTTCTTCACTGGCTGGAGGTAGGATGTTTGTAATTAACTTCTTATTAACACACACACACACACACACACACACACACACACACACACACACACACACACACACACACACACACACACACACACACACACACACACACACACACACGGAATACACAGTCCAACAAAAAGTTGGCTGGAGGTTGGTTTGGGTGAATGCACACAGTAAACCCAGGACTTCATCTGACTCCTAAAGTGGCTAACTTTGAGCATAAGGACAGTGAATACATTTAATTTATTGAACTGAAGGGAATAAATTGAAAGGGATCAGCTGAAAGGAAAAAATGTTGATGAGGTATTCTTTAAATTGCTTATCATTCACAACATTGTTTTAAACTTGAGATCTTGTTAACCCAGTACCTGAACATACAACAGAAAGAGCATCTTCAGCGTCAGTAGAGGACAGGGTGAACCAAACATGGCTTGATCACATCTTGTGAATGAAAAAGGGTTTTAAAGACAAATGGACAGATGGTGTATCGTTTATTGTGGGGCATCTCTCAGCAGAGAGTCCACCTCTTCATGTTGCTATTTTTAGCTTCATTCACAGAGGCACTCAACGTGTCTAGCATACTTCCAGCTCCAACTGTCCATCAGATCTCAAGGGGCAGAGTGTGAGATAAAGAGAGATTTTGACCTATGTGTACTTCATATTTCTCATATCTCAGTCATCCATCTGTCAGTGAGTCCATCTGCTCCTGGTCTGTCCTCACATGCCCTCACATCCTCTCAGGTGTAAACCCAGGTAGTGTCCCATCAACAGAGACAGTGAATCATACGCTTTCAACAGTCAGAGTTTTGTCAGTTAATCTGTCTAACTAAATCATTTAATAATCTGGTTCTTTACATAGATTAGCTCTGAGAGATCAATTTTTCTATAAACACTAAGAAACATCACTACATTTTAAGATCTGTAATCTGTATTTATACAGTATTCTATTTCATGTGTGTAGCCTAATCTGGATTTATCATGGGCTTCATCTGACATAAGAGTAATGCAGTTGTGTATACTTTTCCTCCATTTAAAATAGGTAAAGATTTTTTTTTCCCTAAAACAGATGTTGATATTACTGAATGATAACTTCACTTAAAAGGTAGACTGTCTTTTATGTCTTTGCTTTTTAAACTGCAATTTCATTGATCCATCAGCATTGCAAATAACCCAATCACACACTTTGATTATCCACTGACAAGTTACAATGAGTCATTTTTGATAGATTTGTTATGCTTCCACCTAGAGATCACATTGTGATTAGTTTTTGATGGAGCAGTTTTCAATGCAATTTGATTTGGTCACACTCTTTCAGACAGTCTGTAATAAACGTTAGCTTGTGGCTTTAGTACAGGTATTTTAATTGCAGTTGCTGCTTCAAAAAATGACCAAAGATATGCCAATGTGTGGGCCGATGGTGAGTCAGTCCTAGGGTGGTCATGTTTTCCTTTTGACTGGCATTAACAGAAGAGCTTGTTGACATATTTAGTCTTGCCTGTCAACAGTAATGGATACGAGGCCTTTTAAGGATATTTGTTGTCTATGCAAGTGTGTTCCTGTTTGTGTTTCTGGTGGCCTGCAGTAAAGCAAAGAGGTAGGGGTGAACTAGAAAGAGAGAGTCTGGATCTTATTCAAGTCAAAGCTGCCCAGTGACAGGGGGCACAGATTCCTCTCTGTGCAACTGCACCAGAAGCAGTAAGCTCAGTGGGTAGAGCGGCCGTCCTGCAAGGCGGGTGGGCGGTTCGATCCCCACTCGAAACATCCCAAAACATCGTAACATCCCGCTCTCCCCCACATACTGTCATTATGTCCTTGGGCAAGACACTTAACCTACATTGCCTCCAGTGGTGTTCTGTAACACTTGTAAATAGCTTAATGTATGTAAAGCGCTTTGAGTGCCTACTACAGTAGGTGGAAAAAGTGCTATATAAATAAAAAGCAGCGGCTATATTGCATTTGAGCAATATCTGCAGATATTTGTTGAGTTTAATCATTGTATTTGTTGCAGCTGGGTATTGCTACCAGTCAATAAGTTCAGTTATTGATGTGAGAGGTATCTCTCAGGAGGTATCTGCCTGGTTCACGTTACTTCAGTCTCACATACGGTACTGGTGGGTCCAAATTTAATCAAGACAAAATGATAAGTCCACCTGAACACCATCATGTTACCTGCCAGATTCTAATGTGGAGCTGTCCATCTCCTCATAACTATCATGTACTGTATGTAAGTTTACCTTGTAGTTATAATAGTCTTAATGGATTACACTTTGTTTTCTCACAATAAAAACGAAAAACATATTCATTATTTTTGATGTTCTGTTGTTGGTCTTTTATCATATCTTTAAAATGCCCTAATATTAAGCCACTCCAGTGTAGTTTTACATAAAGGAAATTGGATGGTTAATTAAATGTTAGTCCACGCACACCTCCGTCTTTTACTTTGGCGTCTTGTCCACACTTTACTGCAGCCTGTATTGTTGCTGCACCTGTCTGATGTGGTTATTAAGATGCAGGAGAGTCTTCTGTGTCGTGCTGCTGCCTTGGTCCTTCACAGGAGGATGCAGAGGAAAAAGTTTACAATGCTGCATGTGACAGAAAAACTTACAGAAGAACAAAGTCTGGTATTGAAGACAGTGGCCGATTTTTATAAATATTGGATTTTTGTAGCAACACTACAGTAGTGTTTACATGTGTGGGCTACCTACTGAATGTCTTGTAAGATCATTTTTAATGGTCTTTGGTTTTGGTTTGGGTGAGTTTACAGAATAAGACTCCTGACTCTTTACAAATTCAAGGCCAGGGTTCTCTGCAGATGGAACATTAGGTTACTCTGAGCCTTATTGTTTTAGGCTATTCTGTTTGAAATGGTTAAAAATGCACCTCTATATTGTCCTTCTGGGTCATATTCATACTGTTTACTCCACTTTTACAGTGTCTACCCAATATGGTATGACCCTAGATTAAAAAGCTATTTGTAACTTTTCCTTTCTATATTAGCGACAATGATTACCAGAAGGAGGAGTATACATTTCTGGAAGAGGATAGAAAGTCTTCCAAAAACATCACTAAGAAAGGCCCATTAATGCATAAAGAGCAGCATTTTGTTCCAAGTAAATCTGGATCATTCTTCTTCAAACACAAGCCCAGACACTCTTTCTGCTTTATTTGCTTACAGTGGCCAAGTGTTTTCTTCATTTTGGCAAATAAAATAAATGATCTCAGGAAATGGCTGAAGGGTCTAACCTCTGTGTGCTGTGCTGCTTTTAACAAACTAAACTCTGTCCAAACGCAGTTGCCAGCCTTCATGTTGTAATGCGGCTTCAGGTTTACACAGCTTATCAGCAGAAGATGGCTACAGTAATTTAATTGTGAAAGACGTATTTATATACTCTTGGCAGGTATGGCTGAGTGGACTCCAGGGCCTTATACTGTGTAGCTGGATTAGGGGGTTAGCCATTCAATTTCAGGATTAACCCTGAGTTTTCAGTGTCATATTAACATATGCTGAACCACTAAACCTGAGCTAACCAGCTGGTGTGGCAAAATTGTTTATAAAATAAACACATGCCTATGGAAGTAAGTAAATATTAACTTTCCCATTGTAAATTATCTTAATACTTTTAAGAAGTAAAATTGTAAATGATAAATGGTGTGCTTTTTTTAGTGCTTATTTGCAACCTTCTCAAAGTGCTTTACATGATGCTTCCATTCACACACACTCACACCTGGGGCAGACAGAGGGGGGCTGCCTTACAGAAGTCACTCACAGCCTTCTCCGACCACCACCAAACTCCCCTCTACATTCTCCCACCAGAGCTGTGACACTGGAGGTAAGGTGGATGAAGAGTCTTGCCCAAGGACACAACGACAGTATGAACTGAGGAGAGAAAAACAAATCCTCTTACTTACTAAAGAGCTCCTAGACTTTTTTTCTAGTGTAACGTATGTGCATTATGGATACAATGTAATGTAAAAAAGAGTTAGTGTAGATTGACAGGAACAGTGTGAGACAGAGGAGAATGACATTGAGCAAATGGACTCAACCCGGACTATAAACCGGACCGTTTGAGTATTTGGTACTTGCTCTACAGATATCTGATTTAAATTGAGATCCACTGAAGGATTAATTCAAATTCAACTTTAAAGTACTTTAATTTTCATGTTGGTTGTTTTTGCCAACCAAGGTAGACTATGGTAGAAATATCTGTGTAGGATATTACTAGTGATTGTAAGGTAATGGGGTGATGGCAATTAAACAGAAATATCTTTTTTAAACTGTATTTCAGTTAAACCATATCTTAAAATTTGATATTAATTGTATTATTATGTTATATTGATGCAAATAAAAAATGCACACACACTTTACAGAGGCTTTATTGGTCTGATAATAGAACACACTGAGGTCTTTGGTACTAGACCCAAAGGCTCAGTTATAATTTGAAGGAATTGCAGAATATAGTGAGGGTCTGTAGCCCCTTTAAGTTTACAGACGCCTCAACCTTCTGCTCAACCTTCCTTGACAGTGTACCACAAATTAATAACTTTGTAATAAATGGACAGCAAGAATCACGCACCATTGTCTATAATTAGGTGAAGTTCAGCCTCAGCGTTTTCTCAGTGAATAGAGTGTGTAGTAGGTGTTCATTGTGCCTTTTAAGGTGTTTCCGTCTTCACGAGCCCCATTAATCCAATCCTTGTCCCAAGAGTGTGAGATGGTAATAGTTCAAAGAAAAAAGTGTGTGGTCTGTTCATTTTATTTTGTAGGATGGAGTACAAAAATGAGTGTAACAACACAGTGTTTTTTGTTTTGATTGGTAGTAACCTTGGTGAACTGCATTAAGCTCAGCTGCAGAAGGCAGTTATCTGTGAGTTGTCATTATACAGTGCGTTGTTAACAACCAGATGAGCCCCATTGATGCACTTACATGTAGCAGCTGTGTTCATAAATACATTTCTGCTTGAAATAATGTCAGAGAGAGAATAGACAATGTCTCAATTTCCATCGTATAATGTTTGATTTGGTCTGTTTAAGTAATACATCAAAACAAAAAGAAAAAAAGGATGCTGTAAGGATAAAGTAATAAATCTAAATAAATCATTTCCATAAAGTACTATTGCAATTAAACTTCTTGTGCAGTTCAAGGCTGCTCTCCTAACCTGACTACATGGTGGCAAAATGAATTTGTTCATACGAATAACAGGAATATACTCTACTAATGAATTATAGTTTAATCTGCTTATGCTGTTTAAAAGTTGCCATAGCTAGTGAGCATAAACCCGGTTTTGGCTCCTCACTTCTACTCTTGTAGTAGGTTGAGTTCTGTTAATTAGTGCATATTTCATCTGAGCAGTGACAGCCAGAGGTCTTGGGAGAGTCATTTCACTTTCTCCTATTCTTTCTGTTCACCAACACTTCTTCTCTCTGTCCATACATCACTTCTTGCTGTAAGGCAGCAACAATAAACTGACTCCTCTATTGTGTCTGGTTGCCATCTGTGGCTTTTCAGATACTAAACTCATATTCTGCTCCATGCATCATTCTTACATAAGCCATAATTAGGAAGTCAGTTTTAGGCCATGTTTTGAATACAGACGTTAAATGATGCAATCTGTGCATTATAGATGGGAAATCTCAAACTATATTGAGAATAATAGCAATAACATTGTGGATAAAAAAGGTCATGCTTATCTCCACTGAGTAATTCTGAGTGACACAGAACGCCACCATCTGATCACATGTCTACATATTAACACATAACAGTCCTGTGAGTCTTTCACAGGCTGCAAATGCACAAACGTCACGTAGTATGTCTTTTAATACTGTTCACTGCCTGACTCACAGTTTGTGCCCAGGCTTGAGCCTTTCCCGTCTTCTTTTATCATCTTCCACTATTTTAACAAAAATTTGACTGGGCATGGGCTTTGATGAGAATGAAATGATAACGGTTAAATTCATTACCCTATGGTTTCATATCTCAGGAGTTCACAAAGAGAAATTATATCAACTAAAATATACCAAAACTCATGCCACTGTCTCACATCCAGCAGTAACATCACATCTGAGAGTGCACAGTCATGTCAGCCATCACACTGTATATTAAAATCATTCTGACACACATGTGAGCAACAGTAAAAGCTTACTAATGGCTCATGCACTCTTCCTGTTGTCAGTGGTAATTGCGTGCTGCCATGGAACCTGTTCATGTAATATACTGCACAAAACAGATGATTCACTCTTCCTGAACCATGTCTTTTACTGTCCACACTGCAAAGAGGCCAAGAGGCAAAAGAGGCCCACAGCTGCTTTCTACCACATCGTTTCTCTCAATCTGTAGGACTATTTCACATCTGTCCAATAATCTGTGATATGGTAGATTTAGAATTAACTTGTGTCAATCTGTATCTCATTTTGTGCATTTTTTGTCCAGATTTAGCCACTCATTTATCTCTTTATGTGTTGTTGGACATAAAGAGTGTTAAATGGTTTAGACCAGGGACACACCGATTCAGCTTTTACAGTACAGATCCTGGTCCAGATCATAGATTGTAAAAATATGGATGTTATCTGCCCATTGGTCACCTATCCGATATTGTCATTACGACAGGGCAATAACATGGCGGCTACATCCGGGCTTTTCGGCTTTTACTCCATAGTAAAACAATAGTTTTTAGATAGCATAAGCGGACGTAATAATCAACCCTCTCAATCAACCCCGGCCCTTACGCGAGGACCATTTAGGAGGTTCCATGGGAGACGCTTGGTCCAGATGCTTTGAGTATCTGCAGGTACCAGTTGGATACCAGTTGGGTACAGCATATTAATAAAAACCCTCAAATAGTCACATGTGTGTTATGCAGATGGGTAAAAAAGGAATTATACAACATTTTATTGAAATGAATAGACTTAATAAAAAGAAAGTAAAAACCAGCTCTTTTACCATTGTATACAATATCAACTTAGTAGAGGGTAATTCAGTTTATTTATGATTGAAGAGATCATCCTCAGCTGCAAGACGCTATCTTTATTTATTTAAATTTAAACCAGCTGATGGATTTTTAGGGACTGTAGCGTCACTGTTTTTTCATTAAAAATTAATAAAATGTGTTTTACAACAGCTTTCGTCAAACCATACTAATGTAAATCGTATTAGTGAGTAAGGACCAGGTAAGGGCAGCCGTTGTCTCCTTGGGGCTCCATGGTAACGCTCAGAGGGCGGGGCTGTGAAACTCCGATAAAGTTTATAGAGGTCATAATAAAAGCAAATTTATTTTAAAGGGAGTCTTTCGTTTTTGTCTGTCTGGACTAGTCTAGTTTAGACTCAAACCAGCAGGGGGTGCAGTACAGTTAGGCTTTTCCAGTAGCCTGACAAACATGCTCAGTGTGGATCCTATTTATTTGATATCTGTAATACATAAACTACATCCCTCTACAATGATTAGGCAAGCAAGTAAAAAGGTAGAAGTTTCTAAACCTGGCACATGCCACGCACAGAAGGAATTCAAATTGAGCTTCCTTATCAATATTGCAAGCACAAGTGACTTATTCATTTCTTTGTGTGTAGTTCTTTCTGAACTAGTGAAGGATTTTGAAGTCTAAGCAGGCTACAGTTTATTTTGGACACAAAAAAAAGACCAGAAAAATGCATATTGAAAATCACTATTAAACTAACCTCTGGAGTAAAGTTCAGTGAATAATATTCTGTATAGGCTATAATGTATATATTTAATAATTGATTAGGAATGAAAGAAATGTCATAGTATGCCAACTCCATAATCAAGGCTAAATGTTAGATTTATATTATCATTTAACTGATCATTAAGAGTTTTCTGCTTTTAACTTTACCAACGCAAGTGCAATGTGTGGTATTTAAAAATGTCAGGTGCCTAACCCTCTGTTCTCCTCTGCTCTTGTCTCTGCAGAAATGTTTGAAATTTGATGTGGATGCTCCTATATGGCTGTCCAAACAACGGATCTTGTGTAGTCTCAACCAGAGCCTCAAGGATGTTCTCAACTACGGCCTGTTTCAGCCGGCTTACAATGGCAAGGCTGGCAAGTTTCTGGATGAGGAAAGACAGCTAAGGGAATACCCCTTTCCATCTATTGCACCCGTACCTTACCTCGAGGTAAGTGTAGAGTCCTTTAGGCCAGGGCACTCACTCATTTACAAACAAAATGGCAAAACCTGTTGAGCCTACATACTTGTTGTAAACAATAACACTAGTTGCATCAAAGTGTAGAGTTAGTATCTTTAACTGGAGGTATTGGCTTGAATGCTCTTTTTAAGAACAAGACGTTTACAATAAACATCTGCACTGTTTAAACAATATTTGTTCATTTAAACACACACACACACACACACTCACACACACATACTATGAATTCAGTTAGTGGGAGTAATTGTGCACAGAGCATGTTTTTTTCTGTAATTATATATTAGCCAAAGCAAACTGACAGCAATATGACTGCACAGTGACAATGTCTGCAGCAGCTGTCATTCTGTAATTGTAGTGCTTGCTTATCATCGTTTTCATGAGCATTCTTTCATGTTTTCATTGGTCCTTTTGTTTCACGAGAAAACAAAACAGATCCTGGCTTTCTAATGATTGTCTGTTACTAACTGTCTTTCATGATTTATAATCTTCTATTTAAGCCAGAGAGAACTGGACTGCTGCTATTCCATCTGTGAGTCTGCACAGGCACCTGCTTTTATATGCGGTTGTGTTTTATTGATTGACCAACAGTCATTCCCTGACCTCCTGGGTTCAGCTTGAAGTGACAGGTTAGGATCAGTAGCTCAGAAGCCTTTGCTTTGCAGTGGATTAGCATGTAGAACAGTGCCATATCTTGTATACATGTATGTGTCCGGTTACTCTGAAAACAGACAGAAACCACTGAGTAGGAGCTCGAAGGTACAGCTTATGATGATAGATTGATTAATGATTGTTACTGTGGACAACTGTAGCAAGATGCCTCTGCTCACAGGTTTGGAGAACTTGACCACATGGTGTGCAATGATGCCCATGAGGTATTACTGGTACATACTGTATATGTGACTCTGGACATAAATGATCATGATTTGTTGTTGTTGAGTGTTAATTGCCCTCACCAGGTGGGAGGAAGGTTTGTGCCACTAGGCTAGAGGAAAGGATACTGGGAATGGAATCTTGTTTATCAGTGAGAGAAAATTAAAGACCAACACGTGGACTGCTGTAGCTTAGACAGCAATGTGCTGACTAAACAAAAGGTCTCTGGACTAGACATTTTTTAAGATACTGCATAGGGGCAGGTTCAAAACATGTTTGATGCTGTAAACTGCCTGGGCAGATCATGCCATGGTCCACCTTACATCCAACTGTCTTCTCTCTTCTGGAGAGAGATGGGGGGTTCTACCCTGCTTTGACTGACCCCAGTGCCAACAGAGCATGATAAAGAGCCCCAGGAGCATTTTCTATGTAGGGGAACATTGTCATTCTGTGTGCAATGTCCATACTGGTTGTTTAATAGAACACGAGTGCTCACGTGGCAGAGTGGTTAGCACTCCTGCCTCACAGCAAGAAGGTCGTGAGTTCAAAACCCGGCCGACTCTGGTCTTTCTGTGAGGAGTCTGCATGTCCTCCACGTGTTACCGTGGGTTCTCTCCGGGTACTCCAGCTTCCTCCCTCCTCCAAAGACATGCATGTATAGGTTAATCGGCAACTCTAAAGTGTCCCTAGTGAATGAATGTGAGAGTGAATGGTTGTCTGTCACTGTCTGTCTCTAAATGTCAGCCCTGTGACTGACTGGCCAGTGTCCAGGGTGTACCCCGCCTCAGGCCCAAAGCTGCTGGGATAGGCTCCAGTCACCCGCGACCCCTAACGGGACTAAGCGGTAGAAAATGAATGAATGAACGAGTGCTGCCCATGTCCTTCTGTCCCATACCTGTCTGTGTATGACCTCAGATCAGACAAGACAACCCAGTCAATATGCTGAGGAAATGTGCCACTTGACTGTTGTCACTTTTGGGGCTAGTGTAAGCTCCGAACATTTGTCTTGCTTTCCCATTAACATTTTATACTTATTAACATAACATAAAATACTTATTCTGATTAACTTATTGATCAGACTGACATTGATCTCACAGACAGCACTGACACAATTATGGTTGTGTATTTACCAGTGTGCAATTTGGAACTCTGTATTGTTTTGAATAACTGCTGAAGAAAGATTCCACTCTTTCATGTTTGCTTTCTCATATTTTTCAGTTCCGCTATAAAAGACGAGTCTACACCCAAACATACCTGGATGAAAAGCAGTTATCAAAGCTCCACACTAAGGTAACACAAATAGCTGTCTCATGTTTCTTCTACAACAATGTGCTTTACAATTCTTTTTACTTTTTACATGACTGTCTTTATTGGTTTTGTCTTTTTGTTCTTCAGAGACATTACTTTATTTATAGATGATTGACAGGGGTTGTTCTGGTGTTCCTGAAATAACACAGTCCAAAATTGTGAGAAAAAGGTGTATGCGCGGATGAGTGACATTCTTGAATATTGGCTTTTGTCGTGCTGGGCAATATTGACTAAAAGTTATATCTTGATATACAGTATTTATTCATATCTCAATATACAATATACAGTATACTCTATCTCGATATATTTTTCCCAGTGAGCAAACACTTTCATTTTCAACAGGTACAATTTAGATTTAAATCAATATTAAACAAATAAGGTTGTTTGATTATTTTTATTAGTATTATGATTCTTTTATTTATATGAAATTGTAGATTAGGAATATCTTTAAGACTTTTATTGGTATGATAAAACTCAGGGAGGTGGTAAATGAACATCATATCCATAACTGTCTAGCATTTATTTAATCAAAAATATTTTTCAATAGGTTTTAAGATTATTGTCAGCTGTCTCCTCCAACCTGCCGGACTGAATCTTTGGTCATTATTTATTCATTTTTAATTAAGCCTATAATATAGAATTATTGTCAATTGCAAAAACATAAGACCAGTGCTTTTACGAGGTTAATTTTGGCTCTAAATATCAGCGCATCTCTAACACCGTGTTCAGAGTCAACAGCACCTCGGCACGAATGCTTTATCTTTCATCGAGCAAACTCCTGTCTACATCTCTCTGACCTCAGCTGGTACAGTGTGGAGTTGGTTTAGACCAGTTTGCGTTTGGCTCACTTTTCAAAGCTGTCCACGGAGTCAGGGAGAGAGAGGTGCAAGCAGCCCGGTGCTGTGTGTAACACAATACTTACTCAAAAAATCACCAAACGTGAGCTTGGTCTTAGCCCCAGTTGACAGTTGGCAACTTTTATCACACTAGGTCCAGTAGCCTATTTTTCACTCACCCAAAGAGAGCTGTGCACTTGTTGTGCCCTCTTCTCACCACAGGATGTATTGAATTATGAGTAACTTGAGTAGTTTAAACAGGAAGAACTGAGCTGCTACTGCTCCAGTGTTGCCAAATACTCAAAAACAAATAATTGTACAGACAGCCCAAAATTATTGTATTTCAGCACAAATTATTATACAATGAAAATCTGCCCAGTAGAAACGCCCCTTAAAGGGGGTTACGACGCTTAAAACTTACTCAAACAAACCAGCTAATGGTCAGACATGCTCATTTCAATCACAGTAAGAAGCAGTAATTTTATGACGGCTATGTGATGTTACATGGGCTCCTCCATAGTTGTGAAATGTTTCTCTGCCTGCATCAAGCCGAGCCGATGGCCCGCCCCCAGGAGCCATATACTCCACTGTGATGGTAGGTTGGTTCAGTTCCAGCTTGCACAAAAAGAAACCTTCCACACACAACGTGGTAACGTGCCATTAATATAAAACTCGCAGGGCGCACCAACATTAAACTTTCATATCGTCCTGCGGGCCACAAAATATTGTCTTGCGGGTCGCAGTTGGCCCCCGGGCCGCGAGTTTGAGACCCCTGATCTATAGCCTCACGTGTATTGTACACAAACGTAGAGTCTCCCTTCAAACCCTCCCAATAGGCTCAAAGGTAGCAAACTAGTGATGAACACTCACAAAGGTCCTCTTACTCTAACTGCAAACTATAAAAAAAAAAAAAAAAACATTAAGGCTTTTAAAAACTTCTTTCTGCTCATTGCAGTACAACAAGTGTGAGCTAACCTTTAGAATAGGTCCGACTGTGATAAGGTTGTGCAAGGTACAGTGTTTTTGGTCCATTTGTGTCTGTCTTCGTAGAATCTACTGTACACACTTATTTACTTGTTGCAGCACGTCCAGGAGGTGATAGCGGGCAATTGCATTTGTCTCACGAGAGTTCATTAGAGACGTAATTGGAGCATTTACGCAGATCCAGAGTCAGTTTTTCAAACAAAACAAAAACAAAAGTAAACATAACATGAATGATGAAGCTGAATCTGATTCTGAAGCAGACCAACAATGGATCACAGCCGTGAGGATATCCATGATCAACCCCACTGTAACTGGTGTCATAAAATTATTGTATATTTATGGATTTTTACAATTATTGATCGTACAGAGGTCATAATTATTGTACAAATACAATAATTATTGTACAAATACGATAATTATGGTACGTCTGGTAACACTGTACCGCTCAGAGGGAAGGGCGGGAAGCAATGAGTGAGTCGTAGATGCGGAGACAAATTTGCGTAGTTATATTGGTATATAAAATATATTGATCTTAAATATTTGTCTGGAGGTTCTTAGTCATCCAGGTCCACTTGAAGAAAAGGTTAAAGCAAAAGCATCTGGACTCAATCTTCAAGGTGAAGACGTTTCGTCTCTAATTCTAAATCTAAAGAGACTTTATCAGTTCTGAGATGAACTGATAAGAGAGCTAAGCTTATATCTCTAGAGGGGGAGGTTTGACCTGAAACTAACTCTGATTGGACCAGGCTGTTCGGGTCTCATAGTCATTAACTATAAAAGGACAGTGTGACTCCTGATGTGAGAGTCGTTAAAGGCTCAGGTTGTTAGTGACACTGTTTTATTCATTTTGATTTAGGTTTCAAAACACTGTTAATAGTGGGCAACATGATTCTAAAGCCACCTCCTTTGTTTAGAAAGGGATTTTTTTTTTTTTTTTTACCAGTTTCATGTTTAAAGGTCTCAATCCCTTCCTAGAGCCATTTCTTTTTTTGTCATGGTCTCAAACATGGAAGACTAGATTTTTAATCAAGGATACTTTAGACCAGGGGTCCCCAACAGCCAGGCGGAGAGAGGGAACGTTTATTTGATCAGAAAAATACAGCTCCTAAGTCTCCTGGCTGCAGTTATAATCACAGAATAAAACCCGAACTGAACCAGCCTTGGTCCATTATTGTGTCAAAAAAGAAATCCAACTCAGAGGGAAGTTGGGACGTCTAATAAGGTGGGGAGTTATGTATTTTATTCTATTTTATTTTGTCGTTACTTGTTTGTCTTGCATATTTTACCTAATTCAAACTCAATTTAAAATACATTTCTGCCGGAGCGGCAGTAGCTCAGTGGGTAGAGTGGTTGTCTTTCAACTGGAAGGTAGGCGGTTCGATTCCCACTCTCCCCACAGTTCATACTGTTGTTGTGTCCTTGGGCAAGACACTTTACCTACCTTGCCTCCAGTGACTGTAACACTGGTAATTACATTAGAACAATGTAAGTCGCTTTGGATAAAAGCGTCAGCTAAATGAATAAATGTAAATGTAAATTTTAAATTTATCTCCACATTGTTCAAGAGGCTGTAGGTGTCAAATAAATGGGACTTAAATAAATAAGTAAAAGTATATTTTAACACATATCCTTTTATTTACATTTTTTGGACTGTTGCAGTGAGGAACGTTAACTATGCAAACCTCGATCAATTTTAGTTTAACTTTTTTGGGACGCAGTGGCTCAGTGGTAGAGTGGTCCTATAACTGGAAGGTTGGTGGTTCGATTCCCGCTCTCCCTCACAGTTCATACTGTTGTTGTGTCCTTGGGCAAGACACTGTTCCAGCTGTAACACTGGTGAATGGAACCTTAATGTAAGTCGCTTTGGACAAAGTGTCTGCTAAATGTAAATTTTTTTGGTCCAAAACATCCTTGTGCACCCCTCACTTACCCCCCACTACCAACCAGGTTTGTCATTCTTCAAAACTGGACTTGTCTGAATAATACAGTTGTTCTTCCCATGCAAATTCTGTTATCTTCAGTTTTACTGTGTTCTTACAAAGTACTAATGAAATTATTTTTTATCTGTCTTCTTTGCATAATAACTGAAGGACAAAAGACACGATGTGGCTTACTTTGCAGCTTTACTAGGAGCAGTGTTCACTATTCATTCTGCAGAAAGCTGTCCTGGCAGAGGTCAAGCATTAGCCTACTTTGCTAGTATGGAGTGCAGTAGCTGCAGGCAAAAGTTTAAAATAAGGTCATAGTTGATAGGTTTCTCTTGATTTTACAGTGCTCTGCCATACCGACTTCCTCGACTTGTATTAATTACAAATCTAAACAAATATAAAAATAAGCTTTACATTTTTTGTTGGGGTATTAATCGTAATCATGTGATATGTACTGTATAAGAAAGAGTAGTTATCCTTCAGTATGATTTAAAAAAAAAACTGTCAATTTTCCAACAAATATCAGAACTAAGATTTTTACATAAGATATCAAATCTACATCTTACTTTAGTACTTTCCACTCACTTGACAAATGAATGTTTGAGCGCATAGGTATTCATTGAATAACGCAGAATAAAAGCCTGAGGCATTGTGACCACTGAGACAGCAGTGTAAGGGGGTTGGGAAACTAAAGAGGCATAGAGTTCATTTAGTAATGCACTATTTGGTAATATGGTCATGGGCGCACAAAGCACCCTTCAAGTGCTGGGCCATTTAACATGTGTTCAGTGATACGTCAGATCAAATCAGTCTTATACCATTATAGACTGTTGGATTAAAATTGTAGCCACAGTGTCAAATACAGTATGTCTACAGTAACAGTAAAGATATTTTCCCTAATGTTAGTGGCACTTAACAACACTACGTGGATTCCATGATTGAATGATTGTTTCCAATGAAAGAAGCTGGTTGTAGGGGCTCTTTGTCCAATACAGTTCACTAATATAGCCATTACTGCGTGAAATTAAGGATTTCAGTTTCACAGACACATTTGGACTAAAATATTTTCAGTGGGAAATCCCTTGTAAAAGAAAATGCTTTAGAGATAATCCGGTAAAGTGGAAGATGAAAAAGACCCTTTGAATAGAAACAAGAATATGCTTGTGCTAACCCAGTTTAGCTTGTCTGTTCTTTGTTGTAATATCTACAGATGCTTTCTAATATAAATGTTTGAAATACAAGTGTTTACAATCAATGGATGTATTTGTTTTTAATAAAAAGCCCTGTTGTTATAGGTGCTGCAGTTTAAACAGTTTCCTACACTAGTGCTGTGTGTACGAGTGCTCACAGAGTTACAGTGGGGTAGTTTCTCTTCCACTCACTCTCCTCCCTCAGTTTGCCCTGCCTCTTGGCGCTCTCTCGCTCCGGTCTTTGTGCTCTCTCCAGCATCCTGCAGAATCACCCCTTACCATCTCACCATTTGTCTGTGCTCATGCTGTCATTGTGAGAGGGACAATGTAGAGCTGGATGTGCTACTTTGACTGAGAAGGGCAAAGAAGCAGGAAAAGAGGAGTGTATGCCAGTCTATGGCCATGTGGATAATGTTTTGGCTCTGGGACTGTAGCTGACCTGGGAAATGGGATCTGCTCTGGGAAGGAGACGAGCAGCTGAGAGAAGGAATAAAAAAACTAAGCAAGCCAGGAAGGCCAGACTCAATAGTAAGGTACCCCACTTAAGCTCATCATCTAGTTGAATTGGATTTGATTAGACCATAATTATGTTTATGTTTTCCCTGTCTCTCCTACATTTAGCTTTCCAAACACTGTCACACCTCTTGCTTCCCCCTGTCTATGGCTGGCTTTTTTGCTGTGGTTGTGGTGCTGGAGTTTTGCTCTGCTGCATGTTGGCTGTGTAAAGAGCTGGTGCAGTCTTGTCTGAAACTCTGACAGAATGCTGATGCTTTTCTTCTGCACCGGTTCATGTACTAACCACCAGCGTGGATGTCTGTGTCTTCTCCTCATAGTGGGGCTACTGGCTGGAGTGGAGTGCAAGTGGTCACTATTTTCATGAGCTAGATGCTACTACAGAGGCTCCTAGATCAAATGATTTTTGGAAAGCGAAAGCTACATATGACAGATAGGACAGCCAAGAATGTGCACAATAGGACAGCACATTACACCAACTCAGCTCTGTTGCCCCTGAGCTGTCAGTTTGAATCAGGCACATGCCAGCTGTCAGGATGATGTCCTGGAGTGAGCCTGGCTTACTACTACTCACCTGACCCATGCTACAAAATATAAAATATCCACTCACTGTGCTACATTAACGTCACTAACCTTGTTGACATTTATGCTGTAAATCTGAAACACGTTCTGCAACTGTGTTGTGTAATATAGTTAATCTGAATAGAAAATAGAAACTGTCATCTCATTTTATTTTAACTGAGTAGGTGTAAATTGTCTGAAAGAGATGTGATTAGTCAGATAAATCAAATTGATTTAGTTTTGGTCTGTGTGCAGTGAAACCAGGCCATGGAATTTGTATGGCCCGGGGGTCCTCATAACACAACTACATCCAGCTCACTCTGGCCTGGTCTACTTTAGGTACTACTGGCAGTTATTCTCATGGATCATTTTCACTGTGGCCATTTAGAGTCAGGAAAACCCATGTGATTTGATTAAGAAAAGATGACACTTCAAGTTCCTAGACTTGTGCCAGTGAGGTTGTAAGTTCTGCACTGCATGTTACTCAAATAAGCATATACAAGTCATACCCAGAGATTATGCCTTGTCTTAAACCACAAAGCAATTACAGACCATTTCACTCTGAATGGACTGTGTGCCACTTCCACCAACCAAATAAAACATGAAAACCTGAATAGTTTTTGGCTCGTTAGCTCTGCTACTAAATATGTAATTACATAAGCAGAACTTTTGCAGAACATCTTCTGATTATCCGCAGTGGTGAGTGTCATGGTTGGAAATAATTAATACTTGTGTTCAAAGTGCAAAGCTTGCAAGTAATCTATGGGCTGCATCATTTTCTCGGTTTCTGTTTACATTAGTTGTGTCAGTATCTTTATTTAACAATGTACAGCTGCGAAAAGTTGGTTCCATTCGAAATAGTGTGAACATGGAATGGTTAAATAGAACAAAAAAAACACTCTGAGCTTGGGCAATGTTAAAGTTTTTGACAAAGAACCCAGCCACATTGATGTTTTTCCTAAATGTGTTGTTTATTATCTTTTCATCTCCACTCTTAGACCACTGACCACAGTATTCCTAATAAAACAAACATTTGTCATTTGGTTTTGTGATGCAGATTTTTCTCCCATTATAATGGAGGTGGGTTCTGTCTTTCATTTTTATGTTTTTATTTTTTGTCATGGCTGTCCACCACACAGCAGACTGCCTGTGTCCTGGACTGGTTTGTGTACGAGTCTGTCAAAAACCACCTGACTGGACCTGAGTCATCACTTTCTCTCTTTGGACTCATTGGTTCTGATGACAGCAGGCATTCCTCCTCTGGCATACACACTGTGCACAGTTAGGCACGTAGCTTTGTATTCATACTACAAACATAAAACATATAAACTTTTTCGGACAAACACATTATGGCTTTGGCTCTTTTAGAAATAAAGTAATCTGTCTCTGTAGACTTACGCATAATTTCCTTACTTTATTTTTCTTTGGCTTGTTGCTCATAGAAATGTTAGTACTGGTCAACTAATCCTTCTGGTTTCATTTTCACTAACATAACAATATAAAAAGGGGAAATAGTCAATCATGGCATCTATTTTGTAAAATATGTAAATAACAGTATAGTGGTCCTGTCAGATGTTCATTTTATTTATGCACTTAATTAATATGTAAGTATGTATACACAATTGATAAAAGAGACGAAGCACAAAGCTCTTTGCTGCCAGTGTTGACCTGGACTGTGGGTGGAATTGGTTGAGTGTTCAACAGAATGTGTTCAGGGGTCCACAATAAGCCTGTGTGTTTGGGAGTGCTGTCAAGCGGGGAACAGGCCATGGCTTTGCCCAGCTTTGTTTAAGCCTATAGGCACTATCAGATTCAGCTCATTGTCCAGCCTGTGCAGCTTTCAGCAGGAGCAATACTACATAGTTGCCCAAAATAAGCATATGTTGTTGTGAAGAGGATTGCTCGGAGGACACCATGCTGCTACGTTTAGAGAAAGCTGCTAGGAGCTGGCCAACAGAGGTTAGACACAAAATTATGTCTTTAAAGTGACTCGTACAATCAGGAGTAAGTGCATTTGAGAAGTGCTGTGCATGTAGCCTGGGAGAAAAATACTTAGATTTGACTCTCATTTTTCAAACTTTATCTTGAGGCCAATTTCATTTCACATACAGCAGTGTTCATGTGTTTACTATGAGGTTGTGTTGCTAAAATGTGATTTGTTCATTATGAATGCTGTATTATATTACATTAGTGTTAGAACTGTGTAATATGAGAAATTACAATATAATATGATTACTGTCATTTTAACAATCACAGAAGTGAGAGACAACTGTGTCACCAGTTGAAGTTAGTCAGATGTCAATGAGAGACCACTGAAATATTGAAATGATATTATCACAATATTTAACCCATATACTGTGTGATAGTATTAGATTCTGACAGTATAAAACCTTTGAGGAAAAAATCACGGTATTACATGGTTTTGTGGTTACAACTTTATGCTCTTCATTTCCAGGTAAATGGAAATTGCTATAAGTTGTTATTCTAAGAGTAAACTTCCTTTGCTAAATTGTTAACAAAGACTTTAACCAAGCTGATCCAGGAGAAATCATACTTCTGAACGGCTAAATTTCAAGTCATTTGCAACACCAAAGGACATCTACAGTATGTTTTTCTACCATAATGTACGCTTTAACCATTTCTTTGTTACTGGCTGGTTGAACTGGTTGTAGCTGCAATTTCGACACAGACTGTTTCGACAAGGCCTTTAAGGTAAATAATGTGTTAGAAGCAGTTACCATAGTAACAACACTGCATCATTGACTTGTGGGATTAGCTTTACTCACTCGTGCATCATAGTCATGCGTTTTGTGTGTTAAATTATGAATACCTAAATGTGCAGATGCTGTGTGGCCATACGCACTTGAGTGATACATTCTTTTATAAAGCTACAATTACTTTCATTACTTTTAATAGTGTAGCGCTTAGTCTAATGCTTAAGAGTGTATTGAATCACTGGTAGATTTATTTTTCTGCTGCACAGTAACTATTGAAGATTCCTCTCACACAGAATCCTATTTCTCGGTCTCAAGTCCATACTCCGTCTTATAGTGTGTTGGTCTTTTTGTAGCTGAGAGCATTACACTTTAAGCCTGTTAGGTATGAATATTGAAGATTACAGATGCTCTCACTTCCCCAGATAAATGCAGGATGGCTTCCAGACAGACTGCATCAGTCATAAGAGCTTACACAAGACAAAAATATAATTATTACGAGGGAAGATATGCGAAAATAATGCTTCAAATGGCCATTGGTTGTGAATGTTGCAAAGTGAAGCCCTGCATTGTCAATGAAAGGCTTTTAAGTCTGTACACTGCTCCTTCTACTACTTCTCATGTGACCCCACTTCTTGTTTCTGCACCACATCACTTCAATGCATTTTTAATGGAATCATGCTTTGAGATCTTATGCTGCAATAAAGCCATGAATTATAGAATAAACTGGCAAATAAAACTAGCTTCGTTTTGCTCTGAAGAGTTCAGTGATAAAATTAGCTTTTGTCTTTTTTAAATTGCTCTGAAGCAATAGAATCACTGAACACTTACCATATTTTTTTCTTGTTCTGTGAGGTCACTGTAATGTATCACACACAGCATATGTTATATGGTGGAGATTTCAATAGAATTGGAGTATTTGTGTGTGTAACAGTGTGTAAGCAGCAGAATTTTCCATTCATTCATCTAAGTGCGCATAAAACACATATATAGACTGCACATATTTTTGTATAGCCCTCAAGCTACAGCATATGTGTGTAACTTTACCTTATATGTATCTGTGTATTGTTATATCAGTGGTGCATTTGTAGGTTTTGAGGCAAAGCAATGTATTAATCTATGCTATGTATCTGTGCTACAGTTTTAATGAGGAATTGAGGAATTATAAATCCTAAAATAATCTGTAGGTAAACTTCTGTTTCCAAAATGCACACACAGTTCATGTACAAACAGTAATATGGTCCAAACACTTATTAATGAACTACACACATCCAGAGTGATTAGGAGACTTGTAATGTGCCTTGTACGATGAACCCAGTTAATGTCATGTCCCAAACTGTTTTGTTTATGTAATATATTAGTTTACTGTGTTTTATTGTGAAGAGTCTTCTGTCTGGCAGATTTACTTCCTGTCTTGTCTTTTCCCTCCGTTGTGATTACCTGCTCCGCCCTAATGTGTTCCACCTGTGCCTCATTGTGTTCCCTATACGTTCTGTGTGTTTTCCCTTGTCCTTGGCTGGATTGTTTTTTTTAATGTACTTCAAATCCCTGAGGGGTGTCCTTGAGTTGGTTCTCAAGTCTCAAGTAACGTCTGAACCCTTCATGTCTGAACCTCTCATGTCTGAACTCTGGATTGGAGCTTATGTTTTGAGGAGTGCCTTTGTCTTGTAGCATTAAGTTTGTAGTGACTTTGCTGGTGTTTTTGAATCCAGTGTTTTTGTGTTTGACCTTAGCCTTGTTTTGACTAAACGATTTGGATTTGGCTCTTTAGCCTTTTGTGTTAATAAACCCTTTTTGAACTGTCCACCTTCGTGGGGTCTGCATTGCTAGTCCTTCGTCCTGTTCCAAGTTGTGCATATCCGTGACAGTTAAACCTACCCAAAATGTTTCTCCTACCTAGTTAGACAAAACCTAACAATCCCAGTCTGGATAAGTGGTATCACAAAGCGAGTTATTAACTCGTTTAGTAAACCCTGGGTTCTGAAGTGTGCGTTCATGTGAAACAGGAGGAGTTGACACTAAACAACCAATCACAGCGACATGTGGGAGAGCGTCCACATGAGGATAAACACTCTATATTTTAAACGCTGCATTAATATAACTATCACAGAGTCAATAAATCCGTTCATCTCAACTCACGCTTGTGCACACACTTCAACACCGGCAGCTTATTTCCTTGTTACTGATTGGTCAGTGTCCATGTTTCTATTGTTTATCTGCAAACTTAACCTGCTCCAGAGCAGGTTAGCCGTTCAGCCTAAGTTACCACGGTGATCTACCTCGAAAGAAAGTGAACCAGCTTTGTGATACCGAAAACCCAGGGTTAACCCTGAATTTACCTCGCTAACCTGATCCAGCTTCAGAGTACAGGGCTCTGAGGAGGCAGGTGACTCTACTGTGACCCTCTATGATCCTGACAAATTTTATTTACATCAGTACCAGCTGCTTTGAGGTTAGCTCCTAAGTGCTTATATGCTTCTTTAAAGAATTATGAGAACAAGTTTATATAATATTCATGAGTTTAAATCTTTATGTACTATTTGCATTGACAAATTATAACTATTTATGAAGTAAATTCCCCTATTTTAAATGGAGTAAAACATAAAAAGTAACAAAATATAAATAGCACATAAAAAGTGACACTTTTTATCAGCATGATTATTTTTGCTGACAGCAAAACCTAAACCAAAACCTAAACCAAAACCTACCTGTACTAAGCAGAAACATTTTGTATAATCCTATTTTTATTGGGTGTGTTGATGTGTGAATGTGTGCTGCTCTACGTGCCTTTTAAGGTGCCCTCCTTAGGCATAAAGTGATTTGAATTTGAAATAATCTAACGGTCTTTATGAAAAGTGTGAAGTCTTAACTACATATCCCCAGCTTTGTGGCTCTGAGTCCATGTGTAAGCCTTGATGCGAGTGAGGGAATAACTAAACATATGGTTGTCTTCTCGGTGCACATCCTGTAGCTGACAGTGACAGCACACTCCGTGTTGATGGAGCATATTGACTTCTGTTCAAAGCCAACTGTATTTGTTCCCAACTGTTTAAGCTGCGCTCAAATCATCCTGATGTCTGACAGTCCCCAGAGCATCTCCATGACCCGCTGCACTGGCTCACCCTGTTTATTGCCTAAACAGTTGTGACACTTGAGAGCATGTGTGTGTGTTTTACAGGCCAGCTCACTCTTGCCCAGTATATGATCCTCTCCAATAAGCATCATGTTGTTGAGCTCTGTAATTACAACTCACCCATTGCCCTGCTGACTGCAGGCCAGCTGTGTGGGACCAGGGGCTATGTGGCTACATAGTAGTATGAGTGTAAATATAGGTCACTGAAACCTTCTGACACAAATACATTCTTCCTGTATAGACCACACATGGATGAACATAGGCTTTTCATTAACTGTGGACAGCAGCTTTTATATATATAAATATAAAACACAGCACACAAAATATCCATCCATCATCATCTTCCGCTTATCCAGGGCCAGGTCACGGAGGCAGCAGAATAAGCAGAGAGGCTTAGACTTCCCACTCCCCAGACACTTCCTTCTGCTCTTCTGGGGGAATACTGAGGTGTTCACAGGCCAGCCGAGAGACATAGTTCCTCCAGCGTGTCCTAGGTCTTCCCCGGGGCCTCCTCCCCTTGGTTTGATACCTGGCTTGAGTATTACGATACAGATACTATAACAACACATAACATCAGCCTGAAACATCTAATCATGGGGGAAAAAGGCTTAAGTTCCCTCTAAGTTCTGCTCCTGCCAGACTTTTGAGCTCTGACTGTATAATTCTGTAATATGCCGCTCTTTACTTCAGTCAGGGATAACATGGTTACAATATTAAAATAGGTATGTCTGTGAAGGTTCTCAGTCATCCAGGTCATCTTGAAAAAAATGTTAAAGTAAAAGCATCTGGACTCAGTTTTCAAGGTGAAGACGTTTCATCTCTAATTCCAAGAGACATTTAATAAAATTGTTAAGTATTATCCCCAAAGGAATGTGTGACTCATATTTCCCACTTTCTGCTCTGGTGACTGTCTATAAGTGAGCGGCAAATGCCAATGACATTTGAAATGAACACTTCAATAACACATCTAAACTCTTTAACATCTTTGTCAGTTTGTGACATTGATGTTGCTCGGTAATTATGCAAATTAGCCATGCAGCAATATGTGCATTTACAAAAGCCAAAATAAGCCTGCATCATTGCACACAGTGTCTCAGGATGCACAAGCACACCTGAGAGGCACTATTATTTATCATCTGTAAACACTGTCAATATGCAAAAAACACAATACTATAATAAATCCAACAAAGTTTTTTGTGTTAACGCAGTACCATGTTAACTAGGGTGACCATACATTTTTTAAGCCCCCTGTCCTGGGGGATATCTGCAAAAACACTAAAATGTCCCAGGTTTCCCTTCTTCGTGTCCCAATTATCCCATTATTTGCTTGATTTATTTATTTTTTACCATTAATGCCAATCCTAAAGCCAAAGCAGTGCACTTTGCTTGTAACTCATTTGTCAGTAGACTGTCTGTGTGTCAATTACAGAGTTGGTTATGGAAATCTTAACCAATTGGAAAAGATCAACAGTGTTTCATTTATGTGCGTGAGGCTATTGCTAAGTGTCTTTCATCAGCCAAAAATAAATTTGCCATTTACTAACAAGCTTAAGGACCAACACCAAGTTACTCAATGCAATCAGTTCACATTTTTTGTGTGTAAATTGATTTTGCGCAGAATTTTCGATTAAACAATTTCTATTAAGGTGCTGTCATTATGATTTGCGTAAAAAAAAATGTAATTGTCACATTTTTGAGGTTTGAAAATCTGTTCACCCTCTCAGAAGTGTTAACAGAAGCGTTTTTCAATCACTCACCCATTTGTTGCACTCATTTACATTTTTTGCTTTTTCTGAACAAACGTCCTGTATTTCCCTGTAAAGTTAAGTTTGTCTGTAATTACCTGTGGGTGAGCTGGGGCTCTGTCACTCCTTTGTGAAGTAATATGGAATAGCAGCTGTTTGCTCTTTTTGATTTGTTTAAGGATGTTTAAACAAAGACATTTAGACCATATCTGTCTGAGGTTTGCCCTCTCTCCCACTATATCTACAGTTGTGCTCATAAGTTTACATACCCTGGCAGAATTAGTGATTTTTTTTTTGGCCATTTTTCAGAGAATATTAATGATAACACAAAAACCTTTCTTTCACTAATAGTTAGTGGTTGTGTGAAGCCATTTATTGTTAAACAATTGTGTTTACTCTTTTTAAATCATAATGACAGAAACTACCCAAATGACCCTGATCAAAAGGTGATTTTGGTCTGATAACATGCACACAGGTTGACACAAACAGGTTTGAATGGCTACTAAAGGTAACCATCCTCATCGGTGATCTGTTTGCTTGTAATAAGTGTGTGTGATAAAAGGTCAGTGAGTTTCTGGGCTCCTGACAGACCCTTGCATCTTTCATCCAGTGCTGCACTGACGTTTCTGTATTCTGAGTCATGGGAAAAGCAAAACAATTGTCAAAGGATCTGCGGAAAAAGGTAATTGAACTAAACAGGTAATTGAATAAAACAGGAAAGAAATATAAAAACATATCATAAAAACCTTGGTATTTTTCTAGTTTCTCATGTTCCTTGGTCTTGATTTTGCCATCACTAGGTATTGCCACATCAACCACAAACGGCTTTCCTCTGTTGTTTGTCCACTATCACAATGTCCGGTTGGTTCGCCATTACCATTCTGTCCGTCTGAATCTGGAAGTCCCACAGGATCTTGGCTTGTCCTTGGGCAAGACACTTAGCCCACCTTGCCTCCAGTGGTGTTCCACCTGTACAGCCGGAGCAAGAGCTTGGTTTGCATTGCTGGCAGTAAGTCAGACCTGTTCCTGGTGCATGTTGGACTCCAGCTGGCTGCCCCTTATCACCTTTCCGGATCACCCAACATTTTTAAATGTTAAATGTAGCTGTATAAAATATAAATGCAAAATCGCAAAAGGCTTGTGGATAAAAACTTAGCCTCTCGGTTGTAGTCCCCAGGCAGCTGAAGCGCCGGCCTGATGGCAACAGGGAGAAGAGAGTGTGTCCGGGGTGGGTGGGCTGTTTGAGGATCTTCTTATAAAACTCATCTCCTTTTTGTGACTGTGCATATTACATACTTACTTATTTCCATTCTCTCTAGGCATGCCTATTTTTCTGTTTCTGACAGCACCCATGCAAATTTGGACAATAAAGTGTTTAGTATGTACCTTTTAGCTGAATGGGAATACTCTCATATTCCAAACAATATTGAAATATTGATTGAGTGGATTCAATCATAGCTCCCCTGCTTTCTCTTAACAGTTTGATTGATTGGCAATTCTGTGTTAGTGGGTTATAACTTCCTCTTTTGTGTAGTTGCTTCAGGCAGATCATGTTGACTACTATGAAGCTTTACTTGTTTCGGTCTATTTGCTCATTGCTCATAAAAATGCAGAGGCTCAGTTGTGTTTGCATTTATTGTTAATATTCAATATTCACATCATATCTCAATATACAATAATGTAAAAGGCACAAAATGAACCCTTAACGTCACCTATGTGGAAGCCTGGAATGGACTTTTAGTCACTGTGTTTGGTCCTGTCTTAAAATTCAGTCATATTGAACAGACATTTTTAAAGACATGAGTGACTTTGGGTCTGGATCCTGTGTCTCTGCTCTTGGGCTTTAGAGAAATTAATGATGGTTCAGGCTCCAACAGATTATATGACCTCACATACAGTATTGTTCAAAAATAATAGCAGTATAATGTGACTAACCAGAATAATCCAGGTTTTTAGTGTATTTTTTATTGCTAAGTGGCAAACAAGTTACCAGCAGGTGCAGTAGATTCTCAGAAAACAATACCCAGCATTCATGATATGCACGCTCTTAAGGCTGTGCAATTGGGCAATTAGTTGAAAGGGGTGTGTTAAAAAAAATAGCAGTGTCTGACGTTGACTGTACAAACTCAAAACTATTTTGAACAAACGTTTTTGTTTCTAGGATTTCTGCAATCCTGTGAATCACTAAACTAGTATTTAGTTGTATGACCACAGTTTTTTAAAACTGCTTCACATCTGTGTGGCACCTCTCAGCTGTTATTCCACTCCATGATTCTTTAACAACATTCCACAATTCATTTACATTTCTTGGTTTTGCTTCAGAAACAGCTTCTCGATTGTCTTGTTGAAACAACAATTTCAAGGGCATGTCGTCTTCAAGTATTTTGACATATGCAAACTGATCGATGATCCCTGGTATATCCCTGGTATATATAGGCCAAAAACCATGGTAGGAGAAACATGCCCATATCATGATGCTTGCTTCACTGTCTTCACTGTGTACTGTGGCTTGAATTCAGAGTTTGGGGGTCGTCTCACAAACTGTCTGTGGCCCTTGGATCCAAAAAGAACAATTTTACTCTCATCAGTTCACAAAATGTTCCTCCATTTCTCTTTAGGCCAGTTGATGTGTTCTTTGGCAAATCGTAACCTTTTCTGCACATGCCTTTATTTTAACAGATGTACTTTGAGGGGGATTCTTGAAAATGAATTAGCTTCACACAGACGTCTTCTAACTGTCACAGTACTTACAGGTAACTCCAGACTGTCTTTGATCATCCTGGAGCTGATCATTGGCCTTTGCCATTCTGGTTATTCTTCGATCCATTTTGATGGTTGTCTTCCGTTTTCTTCCACGTCTCTCTGGTTTTACTCTCCATTTTAAGGCATTGAAGATTATTTTAGCTGAACAGCCTATAATCTTTTGCACCTCTTTATTAGGTTTTTCCCTACACCAATCAAATTTTTAATCAAAGTACGCTGTTCTTCTGAACAATGTCTTAAACGACCCATTTTCCTCAAGCTTTCAAATGCATGTTCAACAAGTGCTTTGTGGCTTCATCCTTAAATAGGGGCCACCTGATTCACACCTGTTTTTTCACAAAATTGATGACCTCAGTGATTGAACTTGCCACACTGCTATTTTTTTAACACACCCCTTTCAACTAATTGCCCAATTTTGCAGCCTTAAGAGCGTGCATATCATGAATGTTGGGTCTTGTTTGTTTTCTGAGAATCTACTGCACCTACTGGTAACTTGTTTGCCATTTAGCAATAAAAAATATAATAAAAACCTGGATTATTCTGGTTAGTCACATTGTACTGCTATTATTTTGAACAATACTGTATGCTGCAAATTTCCCTATTTTGGATTAAAGACAAATCTCCCACCAAATCCAACTGGTACAAAAGTGTCATGGAGATTTCCCACTGGAATACTTGACCTGTCTGCTGCACACAAAGGGACAGTTCATGGAGGTATTGCCTCTTACCTCCACTTTGCTAGCGCTGCTGTGCCTTCAGTCCTGAGCAGCTGTGTGCTGGACTAGCCATAGACGTTTTCTTTTTTTTTTTGTTATCTCCTTGAACCTATGCTGAGTTGTGTTTATTTGTGTTCTGTCCTTCATTCAAGATACTTTGTCAGTCCTAAACTGGTCAGTGAGCTGAGACTTTCAGTGTCTAGCAATTCAATTCTGATTCAGATTTTTTTTTTCAGAATAAAAGCCATGCCATTTTATAGTGGCAGTAAGCACTTTATTTTGGCAGAGACAGAAAAGTACAGTGCGTTAGAGGTGCACAGATTTATCTGAACTTACTAAAAACACTGCTTCACGGAAACAGCGGCTGATACACAGCAATGGATCAGAGTAGATAAGGCCTGACTGAACAGAAGTGTCAAAAAATAAATAAATAAAAAATAAACCTGTTAACCTAAGGGAACACTGGAATGCTGGTCTTTGACATTCTATGAATCCTTTACAGGTGAATGAAATGAGCTGATGCTGTTCCAGTGTTGATCTGGGAGCTGATCAGTAATAGTGTGTTAAATTAAAGCAGATTTATCCATCATGCCTACTGTACTGTAGGTCACGTAAATGTCACACTCATATGAAAATTACACATCTGAGTCCCTTGGGTAATATTGTTAATGCAACTATTTACACATAGTCTCTCAGAAAACATTTCAAAGCCCAGTTTACCAGACAATATAACATTCATCATATTCATCACTGGCAAATCATCCCTGAGCCTCTTCAAGTAATTAATGGTGTTATAAAGGACACACAAAACCCACAGCACAACCTTGGAGCACTTGGTGTGTGCTTTAGACTCCAGAGTGCTCTTTGTATCCCATCACCATAACAACTGCCTCACCGAACACGTTAAAAAAGAGAGAGCCTGGATGAATTTCTCTCACTCAGTTACACTTGAAGATGGGCAGAGTAGTGGAGCAGGTCCTCGCAGCTGGACGGGGCGTGTTTCATCGAGAGGCAGGATTGTGGGGATGAGCTGGTGTGAAGAGTCACAGATGTGTAAAAATCAGTGAAATTTGGATGCTTTTTAAACAGGGGCCGCTCATGGTGAGTGTCTCAACTATGTGATTTCTGCTGAGTCTATTATTATAACGGTTGTGTGGCTTGTAATTGAAATATAGTATCTGTGTATCTCTAGCATGTGTGTGTGGATGTTATGTAATGACAGAGGCTGAGAAACCTTGAGCAGATGCATAATCCAATGAGAAGAATAGCAGAGTAGCTGTAATTGCTGTTCTGTGTTTTAATGAGCTGTATAGTATAGTACTTTTTGTTTTGTGTGTGTGTTTTATTTAGATAAAGCTTGTTTTATTGGTGTTCTGTCAATATTCCATATAAGGTGTAGTGATGATTAAATCACTGAAGAAGGTGATACTAAACAAAGTGACTATGTATATTATTGTTGCTTCTAGACTTCATTTTTAAACCCTCTAATGCACAAATATTCCTACAAACATTCCATTTTGTTTCTTTGCACTTGCTCAATTTGCTTGGCATGACTACAGAAATACAGCTTTCAAATGCAGAAGCAAGCACTGTAGCTTTCATCTCTTCTCTACATTATTTAACATGCCCATCCACATGAGTCTGACATCACCCGATCACTTCTGTCCTCTCTTTCTCTCCCCATCTCTCCTCCATTAGGCCAACCTGAAGAAGTTCATGGAGTATGTGCAGCAGAGAAACATTGAAAAGGTCTCAAGATTTTTGGAGAAAGGCCTGGACCCTAATTTCCATGACCCAGAGACAGGAGGTACAACATTTTGAAATTACACACATTATTCTGTCTTCACTGCGACCATGTGTGGATTTTCTGAAATAGGCCTTCTGCATGTTGGCTAAAGCTGGATTACTTTTCTTTGTTAATCTCCTCATGTTTATGCAAATGTTTGTCTCGCAATGAAAGAGATTTCCCTGTTGGCTGACCTGTCGTGCAATTGAAGAGCAAAGAATACATTGGGTTAATGCCAGCCGGAAACGGATGTATGAGTGTACCAAATGCACTGTCACTGTTGTCAAATGTTGACAGATTATTTTTTTTTCTCTGTGGTATAAACGGTGAATACTAATTAAAATGGTGCCAGTGTTTTCTCACATGCTCATCCTTGGACTTCCCAGAATGCCCTCTCACGCTGGCAGCACAGTTGGAGGGCTGTGCAGAGCTCATCAAGGTATTGAAGAGTGGAGGGGCTCATCTGGACTTCAGAACAAAAGATGGCATCACAGCGCTACACAAGGCAGTGCGCAGCAAGAACCATACCGCGCTCATAGTGAGTATACACACACACAAGGCACACAATCATAGCACAAAGCTGACACAGCCCTTTTATTTCTTTTACTACACCCATTTCTTGCTTGCAAACATTCCCTCTGAAAAAGAGCAGAGCCAATTTCTGGCTGAGGGCTGTTGGGCAAGATTGCTCAAGCCCCAGGTATGTGAGGCAGCTCTCTCCAAATGGCTTTGTTTATGGGTAAAAGTGGTTTACATGAGTCATATAATCAATTTCTTGCATGCTTCTTTTTCTTCTAGCTCAAAACAACATTTTAAAGACCATTTATATATAAAAAAAAAAAGTCCAATAAGATGCCATTGAGGCGCAATTATGGGTTTTGACTCAGATTTTTCTCTTTCCACTTGTACCTTGCCCCTAGACGATGTTGGATTTGGGTGCATCTCCAGATTATAAAGACAGCAGGGGGCTCACTCCTCTTTACCACAGCTCCATGGTGGGAGGAGACCCTTACTGCTGTGAGCTTCTTCTGCACGATCATGCGCAGGTCGGCTGTGTGGATGAGAATGGCTGGCAGGAAATACATCAGGTAATACACTGAAACAAGTACCAATACAACACTGATAATAGGTGCAGAATACAGGTGCAAGAGGTACATTCAATCACTGTTGTGACCTGTGGTTGTATGCTGCAATATACATAAAGCTTGAAAGTTCATTGGCACTCACAGTAGCATGTTGTGATTGCTATGGCAATAGCTATGTCTGAAATCACCTAGTGGGGTGTCTAACATATGCAGTGCAGAAATTGGTTCCTGTCTTGAAAGAGCAAACACAGCATATTGTTCGTTATTTTAATGCCCAAGGCAGCCCTTGTTCTGTAAATACAATAAAGGCTTATGCCTGTGTAATGTATTTGTAAGAACCTACTACAAGAATCTACTCCAACTCCAACTTAAAAGTGGATCGTAAGGACAAAATATCACAATTAAGCTGTCTTGAAAATACAAATTTCTCAATATGGAATAGTGAAGAGAAGACATGTGACTGAGAACATCATAATGTGATCTTTTAGAAGCAAGCTTTTTAAATTGAACTTAGGTGACGCCACATACAGTATATGAAACCCACTCCACCAGATGAGTCACCAAGGTACCTTAAACTCTGCTTAAATACTGTAAATGATGTAATGTATTGGTAGCATCTCTGCTTGATGTTAATGCTGATTTCACATCTAGTTACTTGCACTGTGATCAGTCAAGGGTCCTCTACAGTCAGAGATGTAAAGGTATATAGTGAAAAAAACTTCCTGTAGAAGAATGGCTATGCTACTTGCATATTTAATAGTTTTCTTTCTCTTTATTGTTTTACACTGAGCTGCTTTGAGCATTAGTATTCCACTGTAGTTGTATATGTCCTATACAATAGGTTGCCCTGCTGAAGGTCCGATAAGATAATAACACCAATCCTAGCGTCATTTGTGCCCTGTCTCTCTGCTGTCACATATGCTTAGTGAGATAGAACACACAGAAAAGAGAGAACCATTGTTTGGCCTAGTCGGCAATGACACAGTACAACACCAGTGTGTGAGGAGAAAAGAAAGAGCGGATAGATAGGGATTAGATTCCAGAGTTTGTGAAACAAGGGGCTGAAAAAGGCATCATTGTTGCCAGATGAAATTTAAATCAAAGTTTTAGACTTGGCTTTGAGACTGTGTTGATGTGTGTGTGATGTATTCTGATGCCAAAAGAATGCTATTGGGTCATTTGTTTGAGAAACAGAAGCAATAAACTTGGACCATGGCAGGTCAGGGGTACTAGTGCTATAAATTAGATAACTTAATTATAAACTGGTGACAGCTGATAGTGATGAATAAATAATGACGAAGAAAGACAAATAAAGCGTGGGACACTGTAGAAGAAAAATAAAACCTTTGTAAAAGAGCTTACCCTGATCTGAAAAGATGAAAAGATGAGGAAGAGTGCTGTTTTGTTGCTAGGTTGATATAGAAATCCTGATGAACCTATCAGTAGGAGCTCATGGATAATTTTTCTGTACAAAACTTTACTTTACTTTATTAGATGTCACTTTGTTTTTCAGGCATGCCGCTATGGCCATGTACAACACCTTGAACACCTATTATTCTATGGAGCCGACATGAGCGCCCAGAATGCATCTGGAAATACTGCCCTTCACGTGTGTGCTCTCTACAATCAGGTACCAGTCATTACCTATGCTTTTTAGCTTGTGTCTATGCTTGGTGTATGTGTTTTGTTAGCCTCATTAACACACACATGTGTTGGTAGTTCTTTAACATTTCCTTGCATAGGGCAACTGAAATTTTATATTAGTCTTTGTTATATTTTACTCTAAAGAATATGGGAGTATGTTGCTAATCTGTCCAATCTGATGGATAATTTACTGTAGTAAAGTATTTAGAGTAGTTTAAAGTTTGAGAGTTATAGCAGGATGCTCCTGGGATACTTGTTGACAGAGTTATAACGTATGTACAGAGGATTATTAGTTGAATCTTTTTTTTTATTAGTGCTAAGTTCTAAAACATTACAAGAACTCACTCCTCACCCCTCTCACTTGTCATTTGTGTGTGCATGTTTATGTGTTATCATTTTATCTGTGCACTGCATGACTAATTCTGGTCCTGAGGAACCTGCTTCACTCAGACCAGAATGTGTAGTCTCAGAAGGAGGGCCTGTGAGTGTGTCTGAGCATGTCATGGAGCCTTTGGAAAGCACTACATCAATACTTAATATACTCAACACGTCCATGTGGCCAGAGACATAACATGTCCCCTTGTTTAGTAAATTAATTTGAAATTTAATTACACAGTTTCATTTACAATAACCTGTGTATTTCTTGTAATCCTACAATGTGGTAATGGTGGGCTGTTGAGAATAGCCAACCATTAGATGCAGAACACCATGCTGAGCTGATTGATTAGAGGAACAGCAGGGTTCCAGGAGGCTGGAAACAGGTCTGGTGTGGATGATTACGCACAATCACACAAAGAAATTGACCGGCAGAATGTACTAAAAGACTAATAGTAGAATCAATAGTCCCAAGTGGAGAAAGTACAGAAAAGGACCAAGAGACAGCAATATCTACCTACAATTTTTTAGCTGAAGAAAGTGTTTTTTACAAAAAAAAATTCCTAATAAGGATAACCTTTTGTAAACATAATTACAGTGCAAGAAATATTATCTGCATGAAAGACTTTGCTAAATACAATAGAAAATAGAATAAAAGGGATATGCAAGAAAAATAAATTTATCAAAAAAAAATCTATTTGATATTTGCGGACAGTCCCCCGAGATCCCTGTGTTCTTATGTAATTACTGTATATGATGGATAAATAACAGAGCGGTTTAATCAGGAGAGGGGACCATATCCCCTGCTTCAAATCTAATGAGAGAATGAATCCTAAACTGTAACTGTGAGACAAACCATCTGTTACCCCTGTTTTCACTTGACTGACCAGCATCATTACTGTTACTATGTGGCTTCATATGCAACTAACACAGCCACCTCTAGTAAAACCATAGTGAGCCCTACTGAAATGCTGTTTCTTAATGAATTCCTATAGGAAGGCTTGGAGAAAAGAGCAAGACAGATGGTCTCAACTGTAATTGGGCAGTGTGTTTGTGCTGTGTGTGAGTGTGGGTTCACAACTTAGTGCAGAAAGACACTTAATGGGGACACATTTAAGAACTGAACTGTTCTCGTGCCTCAAGCAAACACTCATTTAAAGGTAACATACTTACTGTACAAAATAAATATAATAAAAGACAATACATCATGAAAATATAGTTACAGTTAGAATAAAAAAACCTTTCCCTTCTTAAAACAACACTGTGTAACCTTTTTCCTGATTTGTACTCACTAAAACTCACATGGGACTGTTATGTCTAAATATATGTCTCATGTGTGAAAAAAGTTTGTTTATGTTTTGATTAGATTTACATAGTGAAGTATCTGTTGAGCTGATCCTTGAAAGAAGCCTTATTCTATTTTTTTTATGCCAGGGAACCATCAAAATGACTTTATGAACCGTGGGGCTACACATTTTATTATTTCAAGGCATTGTATTATCTGGTAAAAAGTGAAAAATAGTATATCTTTTAAAAGAAAAATGTTGATTTATTATATTTTGGGAACAATTTTGGCTCTGCAAGTACAGAATGTTTAATGGATGTTTGTTTCTGATATGGTTAATGTATGTTTCGTTACATATGAACCCTCCCAGCCAGGACCCATAACCTTTCCTGTCACTCCATAGTTGGGTTTTGCCAGGGGCCTGTGCTCATTTACACTGAAAAGTCTGACTCTCTGTATGAACTAATGAGAACATCTGCTTTGTGCCTGCCTTGTTGTACTTGCTGTGTTTAGATGGTCATATTTTATTATGGCTCTGTCCATGTGCTTACACTTTTCTGGGTCAGGGTTGAGTCTAGCATCTCACTCTTTTCATTTCTGGCAAAAAAATCAATGTTGGGTTACATCAGGTACTTACTGACAATGATAATAGACTTAACCATGCTTTTTCCTGACAATTCTATGATGAAAATTATAATAAAAAAGGCAACACTCTCAACAAATTAGGGGTCGGCACTGCTCTTGCATCAGCTTCACTGTCCCGTACAAAAACAAGCTGAGCCCAACCAGACACACACTCTCAGACAGATGTACATCTGACAGTTGCATCAAATGATTTTTGCTCAACGCTCTGATGCTCATATATTAAAATATATAGAACATCTGCTGGATAACATTTTATTACCTCAAAGTCAGAGTAAGCTCTTCTAATCCAATTCTATTTTCATCAAATTCAAGAGCTAGCTCTTCATGGCCCATAGGTTGGGTGTTTTTGTACACACTCTGTAAAGTGAGACTTTCCTGAATAAATAAAGGTTAAAACAAAGCGACAAAAATACTAACGACTGAAATGAAGTGCCTGTGTTTGTGTGTTGCTGATATTAGCCACTATGTAACACATAAATCTTATTTTTCTTTCAGGATAGCTGTGCGCGGGTCCTTCTGTTCCGAGGGGCTAATAAAGAGATAAAGAACTACAACAGCCAGACTGCCTTTCAGGTATGTGTGACATTCAGTAGCCTTGGCCTCTCAGTTCAAACGAACGTGTACAGCTAAATTTTGGGTGTACAACCATTTCCACACAATTTTTAGCATTTATCAAGCTGAACAAGGTCAGGAGGTGGTGTAAATATACACTAGTTTAAAGTCAGCACCGAGCTGAGCAGCAAAACCATTATTTAGAACTAACAACGCATTGGTACAAATATTCAATGTTACACTCCACTTTAACAGTAATTTAGTGTTTTATCTACTTTTAGGGCCATGTGCATTGCGAGCTTTCGGGTAATTGTGTGTTAATATTGATACAGTCTATAACACAGCAATCTGTTTATTTTGTCTTTTAAAGGGTCAAAGTAATGTCACCAAAGTAAGCTGTCAGTTGTGGTAGATTTAACCAAAACACACGTGTTGTTATTAGACAACTTGGAGAAAGATAAGTTTAACTTTTAGTTCAACACGCAGTGGCCACTTACCTAGAGCCGTGCTCCACACCCCCTCATCCTGGGGCTGTGAGGGAGGGACAGGAACCCCTTCCGCAGTGTTACAGGTGTGTCTGTCAGGGCGCTGTGAAAAATGAAAATGTTTTGATCCAACGTTTGATCCAAACACAATATTAAATGTAGACAGTGGTCCATGTCCAACACATTTCGGTTTGTCTCGCTAAATCCCTCTTAGACATCCAGGTTGCACCAGAGCTGGCCTCGGCTTGGTGTGGAGCTGGACCTGGCTCCTGCTGTGGCTGAAGACTGAGCCCGCTGTGGCAAAAGGGCATTTGCTGTAGGCTAGAGGTTCACTCTGTAACAGACCTGTCTATATTTTCTCTTTTATTCTTATGGAAAATGGACTTTGCAAAAGGGCAACCGTTCATTCACAATAATAAGTATCAGACTCAGCAGGTGCCCCTTACTGCCTCCACTGAGGCGACTAGCAACGCTGGGTCTGGGGCTCGATCTAGGACTCGATCTAGGACTTGGTATGTTTATTGTTTAACGTAGTAGTATCATTATTATTATTATTATTATTATTATTATTATTATTATTATTATTATTATTTTAAATAAGAGTTATGACAAAAGTTACATCAAATACGTACTTTCTGTAAATATTAAACCTCAGATATGGTTTGGTTGTCAGCAAAAAACATTTATTTGTCACATTTCATTCAAAAAACAATATAATCTTTCATCTTGGAGTATTTATTTGCCATTTTGTGCTCAAGGAAGGGTGTATGCCGTATACCCATGGGCGAGTCCAGCTGAGCAGTGCATATTTAGGGGCGTTTCATTCAGATCACGCCAGTTTCAGTCCTCTGGCTTTATCAACAGCCGGTTGTGCGTACACTAGGATTGGCTTGGTGCGCACAGTTTCATTAATCCAACGCTCGCTCTGTTGTAAGGACCACTTTTACGCACAGATCTGCACTTGTTTTTACGGAACTTTGATAAATGTATGAAGTGACAAGCTAAAAGGATGTGATTTGCATACTTTACCTCTACTTTAGACCCCATTAACAGAGATCATATTATGACCAAGACCAGTATAGAGATTGTGTAGGTGATTTAAGAATTGTAGGGATCAAGACCGAGACCATGGCAAGGTGAGGCTGAGACCACCTCATGGATCTCAGAGGTTTAGTAAAGGAGGGAGAGTTAAGATACAATTTTAGAGGTTTTCTTCTAATCACAAGAAAGATGCAGACAAACAAATCAGTTGTGAGTGGTTAAAGACAAGACTAGTAAAAATGAGTTTGAGACAAGACTGAGACCATTAAAAAGTTCTGTCTTTGGTACTTCATCTCTAACTTTAGCACATTTTAAACACTATAGCGACTCCTGACCTCTTAGACCCACCAACAGGGACATGTTTCTGAATTTAGGTTACTATGGTGGATGAATTCTGTGTGAAATTGACACTGACACGGATTTCCTGCGTCAATTAGAGTTAATTTATTTGTATACACACAGCCTGCACCATTTCTCACAGTGTCAACAGTGTTATTTATGAACATTTGCTACCACAAAGCATTAAATGTGAAACACATGTTCTAATAAAACACCTGAATTTTGTTCCATTTCTTTCTCCGTTTCATTTAAATCTGCAGGTGGCCATTATTGCAGGAAACTTTGATCTGGCTGAGATTATAAAGGTCCACAAACCATCAGATGTTGGTAAGTTGACAGTATTTACTAAATTATTCATAGATTAAACCACAAATGGGCTCTGATTGAGCATGCATAGCTCTGTGAATTGACTGTGAGAGAAAATGAAGAGGAAAAGATGTAAAAGTCTGGAGAATGTATAAGAGGTTTGGTGGAGTCCTGCTGAGATGAGTGCTTTCTCTTTGACTGAGTGTACAGGAAAACTCTGCCATCTAGTGCCAGCACAATGAAGTTATCTATTTTCTGTACAGTTACAGTTCTATTTCATTATTTACATTATCAATAGAAGATACATTATCAATTGTAAATATGAAATATGTCTGTGAGAGGAAATGTTACGAGTAGTATTTAAAACTAAATGAAATGAATCAAATCAGAGTCCACCGATTAAAACCTTAATTAAAGTCAGGCCTACTACATTATCCACATATCATGTTATAAGATGAAAATTAAACTTTCCAATTCTGTTAATGAAATTTGCGTAGGTATGTATGCAATAGATACATGCACAGTTATCAATAGAAATATGGTAAATGAGGCATGTATTCTACCGTTGATTGGTATGTCTCTTTTATTCCACAGTGCCTTTCAGGGAGACTCCCTCTTACACAAGCCGTCGACGTGTGTTGCCCGGCCCCCTGCCCTCGCCGCGCTCCCTGCTCCGCTCAGCGAGTGACAACAATCTGAACGGGGACCACGACCACATCCATGTTCCTCGAGAGAGTCGGGGGCGACAGGGTCACTCCCCTGTTCCATCACTGCGCAGTCTGCCTGCTTTCGTCCAGCACCACAGTAGCCTTGGAGAGGTAAGTTGAGGCTTGGTGGAAAATCTACAGGACAAAAAGAAGTGCTAAATAAAAGGACTTTGTTTTATATATAAACACTTTCCTTGTACTTCATTTGTATTTCCTCGCTGTACAAGAGCCGTCATGGAGAGATGCCTGACAGCAGCCTCCAGAGTACAGGCAGCTCCAGATCATCCCATTCCCGCTCACCCTCCCTCCATCACATGCATGAAGAAGACAGGCCGGTTCCCAGAAGATCTCACAGTCATGGCTACCCTCATGGACACGGACAACGGGGGAGACTCAGGTTTGTTTTGAACTTGATTCTGTACCTAGCCTCACCCTATGAAAAACAAGTTTTATTTCCTTATTATATTTGCCTTAAACTGCTACTGGAAATAAACATGACATAACATTTATTTATTGAATTTTCAAACTGCAAATCGTGTTCCTGTCAAAGCTGTTCCCACAGCCTGCCCCAAAAAGACACATAAAGCATAAACTGTGACAGATGTCAGCATATGTTTGAGTTTGTCCCAGATTCACAGCGGTGGATTCAAACACTAATCAGGGTGAAGACTGGCTGCGGTGATGACAGGGACGGCTGATATATGTAAATGGGCTAGGCGGGCTAGGTCCCTCCTCCGATTTTATATAATAATAAATTATTTTATCAAGAATATTTTTATTATTTTCAATTCAAAATTAGATTATATATGTTTATTTTAATATATACTTTGGTACCGATATCCTAACATTGACACAAAAATGGAAAAGCACTATATAATAACAGCACTATACATCTTCCTAATTTGGTAATTGAAAGGCGTGATGGTCCGCCCTGATGTATTAAGAGGTTTGTTGTTTGAAAGAGTTTGTTTGGCTTCTAATCATTCTAAATACTTCACAGCCGTGTTGACATAGTGTTGCTGTAACTTGGTGTCTCAAATGTGATGTGTCTATAATGTAAACCATTCACTGAAGCTTAAAGGAGTCAAGATTGTGTTTGTAAAATTTGAAACTCAACTGACTTTAGATACAGTTGTGCTCATAAGTTTACATATCCCAGCAGAATTTGTGATTTTTTTGGCCACTTTTCAGAGAATATAAATGATAACACAAAAAGTGTTTTTTTAGTTAGTGGTTGGGTGAAGCCATTTATTGTCAATTGTGTTTACTCTTTATAAATCATAATGACAGAAACTAACCAAATGACCCTGATCAATAGTTTACATACCCTGGTGATTTTTGCACACACATGCACACAAGTTGACACAAACAGGTTTGAATGGCTACTAAAGGTAACTATCCTCACCTATGATCTGTTTGCTTGTATTCAGTGAGTGTGAATAAAAGGTCAGTGAGTTTCTGGGCTCCTGACAGACCCTTCCATCTTTCATCCAGTGCTGCACTGACGTTTCTGTATTCTGAGTCATGGGTAAAGCAAAAGAATTGTCAAAGGATCTGCAGAAAAGGTAATTGAACTGTATAAAACAGGAAAGGGATATAAAAAAATGTCCAAGGAATTGAGAATGCCAAACAGCAGTGTTCAAACTGTAATTAAGAAGTGGAAAAGGTCAGGTAGCCCACCATAAAAATTTCAGCCACAACTGCCAGGAAATTGTTCGGGATGCAAAGATAAACCCATAATAACTTCAGCTCAAATATAGGTTCTCTGAAAAAAAGTGGTGTGGCAGTTTCAAGATGCACAATAAGGAGGCACTTGAAGAAAAATATGCTGCATGGATGAGAAAGCCATTACTACGCAAATGCCACAAAGCATTCCACTAACAATACGCCAAACAGCTCAGAGACCAGCCTCAAAACTTCTGGAATAAAGTTATTTGGAGTGATGAGACCAAAATTTTACTTTTTGGCAACAACCATAAACGTTACAGAGGAGTCAATAAGGTCTATGATGAAAGGTACACCAGTCCTACTGTGAAACATGGAGGTGGATCACTAATGTTCTGAGGATGTGTGAGCTACAAAGGCACAGGGAAAGATGAATGCAGCATTTTATCAGAAAATACTGGAGGAAAATTTGTACTCATCAGCCTGGAAGCTGTGCATTGGGACGTACTTGAACATTCCAACACTATCCAAAGCACAAGGCCAAGTCGACCTGTCATTTGCTACAGCAGCATAAAGTGAAGGTTCTGGACTGACCAACTCAGTCTCCTGACCTCAATATCACTGAGCCACTCTGGGAGATCTCAAATGTGCAGTTTATGCAGGACAGCCCAAGAATTTACAGGAACGTTTTGCCAAAAAGAGTGGGCAGCTTTACCATCTAAGATAATAAAGAACCTCACAACTACCACAAAAGACTTTGTGGTAGTAAATATGGAAATACGTGTTATTATAGCACTGGGGAATGTAAACTTTTGACCAGGCCTCATTTGGGTAGTTTCTGTTTTCATTATGATTGAAAAAGAGTAAACACAATTGTTTGACAATAAATGGCTTCACCCAACCACTAACTATGAGTGAAAAAATATATATTTTGTATTATCATTTATATTCTCAGAAAAATGGCCAAGAAAATCACAAATTTTGCTGGGGTATGTAAACCTATAAGCACAACTGTAAATGCTGGAATCATGTGTACAATTGGGGGACCCTCTGAGGCAAATAATAAATAAAAATTTAACTTTTGTTAATTATTTAATCACTACACAGTGTCTGGAATTGTCAAAAGAAAGGTCTTGGAGATCTCCAGGAAAATGTATTTAGTAAAAAGAGTACCCTGGATTATGTGTGTGGTAATGTCAGTGAGTCAGGGCACAGTAATGAATGTGATGATTTTTTAAGCAGCAAGCAGTAAGTTTGTTTTTGTCCTATTGGCAGAAGACATGGCAATAATATGTGTGGTGTGGCTGCACTGTTCAGACATATTCAGACAGATGGAAGGGCCCTAATAATTATTACCATAGGGACCAATGAACGACACCCAAGTGAGTATGAGTTTTTTTTTTCTAAATAAACTGAAAGACAGAGAATACATTTGGAAATTAGAGCTATGAGTAATGCCGATGGACGGGCCACTCGGCTCAAGCTGGCTTGTTTCTTGATAGACGCATAAATCGATAGATGTAGTTGTGCTGGAATAAATCTCTTTCCTTGTCCATGCAACGATTAGACAAACTGCACGGTAAACTGGGACTCTGATCACATCTTGGAGCAATAGATCGAAGTGGTTCAGCAACACTTGGTTTAGTAAGCTTTTTTATTATGCTCATATGTCAGCGGAACTGGCCTGTGTACAGCACACCTTTCTGTGTTTCTGCGGATGAAACACTCTGATGTCTGACAGGGGAATTGCATTACAGACACCACTCTGCCACCCCCTCTCATCTAATACTCTCCTGTCAGTTTACTCTATCCATCAGAGACTCCCACTCTCTCTGCTGCCTTCGTTTCACCGCGTTTATTAATCTGCGCCATCATATTCACAGGACAAGCAACATTCCTTATTAAATCACACGCATATACAAACTGATGCTATATATTTTTAGTGCGGTGAAGACTTCTAGGAAGGAACTGTCAAACATGTCGAAATTTCCACTGTTCATGTCAGGGCTGTCTCTTTTTTAACTGATCCCATTGCAAAGGTGACACACATGAACAGCCCGGTTATGTGACTGTTCATGTTTATTGGACATGGTAAAATCAAGAAAAAATGTATTTTTCTCCCCTCACTGTTGTTCTCCGTGTCTCTCTTTGACCTTCTGTTTATGCCCGTAGTAACTCTCGAGGCACTATGGGTACCAGGGGAGTGTGAAATTAGCTTGGCCGGTCAACAGCCCGCCCAAAGGCAGAATCCAGCAAGTTCCTGTAGAACACGCCATCATTTCACTGGCCTTGTCCTGTGCTGCCATGGTTCAATAGTCTGGCTATACTTCAGAAAAAAAAAAACATGTTGATGGAAATACTGGTGAGGGTACAGTTAGGTCACAGCTCTTTGTGAGCAGTAAAGTGGAGTGAACTTTTCCACAGTAAACAGAAGACACTCAGTTTTTGAAATTAAGAAAACCTTTAAGGCATGGCTTTTAACTAACTTTTCTTCATTTGGGCTCAATAACAAGTTTATAAGAGATATGAACTCTTTCTGGTTTTGCCAGAGGCTGCTATGGTTGGTTGAGATAGATCATGTGAATACTTTAAATTGCTGATATGCAATTTGATTGATCAAATTTGGCTCTCTTTTGGTAGCAAAAACGCTGGAAGAATTAGGTTAAAGTAAAATAAAGTAAATGACAATGTACTTCCCCTACCATTATATTAGGCAGAAGCTCCTGGACCCTCTGCGCGCACACCGGGAGATGACGTGTGAAAGAAGACACACATGCAAACACAGATGGATGTATTATGAGAACTGGATAGGGAACAACCCCCTTTCCTTGAAACAAATTTGTTAGTGGCCACTAGAGGTATTGCAACAAAAAGAAAATTCAACCCATAAAAGCTTTTTTCCATAGAGCGCAATGTAAAAACAAACGGCTGGTATTCGGCTGACAGGCCACCTGCACCTACCAAAATGGTCAGATTTTAAAGTGTTTATTACCTTTTTTCATGTCATAAACTTTTTCTCTGTTTAAAATTATTATATTTACAAATAAATTACTTTGATTGTTTGTGCAGTCACCGCTCTATCCTGCCTTTGCGTCTATTGGTCAGAATGAATCACATGGAACCCAGCGGCGAGTAAAACACAAGAACACATGCGCGAGTGCCATAGTGCGCCTGCTCAATGGGCCGCACAACACGGAAGTACCACGGAAAGTAGTGTTAATAATTAAATACACAATATTTGAAATTTTGAATGCTAATCACCGGGAATATTGACTACATAGGACAAGCTAGCATCATTGACCACAACAATGACTTTAAGGTCGCTAAAAGAAGCCTGTCGGGACGATGAAACATGGAGCAGGTTTTTGTTCAGTTGAACACTAACAACACTCCCCTTAACAGCCCCGAACCAAAAAAGAGTAAAAACAAAAAAGGGGCGCAAAGGAGAAAGAAACTGGATGAAGATGGAAGACTGAAGAACATTGAGACACTTATTGAAAATGTGTGGGAAAGTTTGATATCCTGGAAGACAAACTGGAAAAAACTGAACTATGTATTGACGCCATCTCTCAGACCGCCAAAGACAATAAAGAAAAGATTGGCAAGCTACCAAAACAAGTTGTGCATCTGACAGCAGAAAACCACTCTCTGAAAGAAAATTATTTGAAGAGTGCCAAATACAAGAGAAGATGGGACCTCAGGCTGTTGTGGTTACTTGAGAAGGACAATGAAAACACTAGAGAAGTAGTCATTGGTATTGGCTGTTGACAAGCTCTGAGTCACTGTAGATACGATACGTCGTTTGGAAAGGAAAAGTGCCGCCAACAACCAGTTTGCCATGTGGATGGTGAGAGATGACGTGTGAAAGAAGTCCAAGGAAGCAAGGGTCTGCCAGGAGATCAAGATCAGCTTCAAAGAGGACTTTGCTGTGGCTTTGAGAAGGCCAATCTTAAAGTCTTAATCTTAAAATCAAAATCAAAATTGGTTGAATCTGAAAATCAGTGACCTTCCACAATTTACGGCACATGATATTCTACTTTACAATAATACTCTCACAAAATAAACCTTGAAATTGATCAATGTTATGTGGTTTTAAGAATGAAATGAGACTCCTTACAAACTCCAGTCTGTGGAAGACATATGTAAATCTGCTGAAATGTTTTTGTTATTGTAATGTCCTGTATCATTATTTATGCCTTAAGTGTCTATATGTATATTTTTTCCTATTTTTTATAAATATTGTATTGTATTTCTTGTTATTATTGCCTAGCAATGTTTACAATGTTTGACAGCTTATCGTCTCTAACAGAATATGTAATGCATGTTTTGATATCAATAAAAAAAAATCTTCCATTGAAAATAATGGGCGATCATGTTTTTTTAATACTCTCTCACTATCCAGTTCTTATAATACATCCATAACACAGACGCATGAATCCCGCTCTCTTTCTGCGCCCTTTTGCACGGACCATGATGTGAAAGTTACATCATGGTCATAAATAAGCTTTGTTCACGTCCAATGAAGCAGCAAAACTATACACACAAGTTCCTCTGTAGCAATCACAGATGTATAATTAGTTCTAATAATGCATCCATGGTAGCAATGTAAAGGTACTGTTTACAGCAACACTACACTTCCTGTGATACTGTCAAAATAAAAGTCGCGTCATTCGACAGCACCGAAAAGGTCCGAGCATTAGAGCTGAATTTATTTTCTGAGATTATTAAAGACACTGCTTCAGTTTAATGTACAATGATATAATTACATTTTATTGTATTTTTTTTATTACATTTATTTTTGAACAAAAATCAATACAAACAAGAGGGTTCTGCTTAAAACCTGCTTATTCTGCAGCACTAACAGCACTTATTTGAGGTTCAGATGTAGTTATTGAAGAACTGGGGCAATTCCAGGGTTTTGTTAAAATGTCATGATGTCAGCCCAAATGCACGAGAATACAGGGAATGACATCTATTTAAAATTTCATGACAAGCTCAGTGCCTCTAACCCTACATTGGCTCTAGTGCTGGACACATACCAGAATTGGGCCCCTCCCCCCCAAAAAAAGTTTTAAACCTAGGGAAACACTGAATAAAGTTTTGTAAATGTATGATTCAATACTTTTATGATCTTTATTTTAAAAGCTCATATCATAAGAATGGAAGGATTTTTATACTGTGGAAACTCAGTAGTAGTAGAAATTGTTTAATGCCTACATTGCCATGCCTACACATTTTTCAGCACCACCATTATACACCAAAATCAAGGTGTGTGGGTTGTTTTTAAAATCACAACTTGGCTGTATTATGACCTTCGGATTGACTGGATGAATCGGCCACAGCAGCACCTTCCTTAGTTTATTACTAACTGTTCCTCACTTTTTACTTTCTCTTTTTCTTTCTTTAAATTAGTTACCCTTGCGGCTGGTCGGCTGTGGATTATTCATGGTTTTTTAACAGAAAGGAAGAAAAGAGGACAAGAATAAAGCAGTAGAACAGAGACAGGAGGAGGAGGAGGAGGAGAAGCTGTAGAGGGGGACCAGTCATGTCTCTTAACTTTGTGGCTGAGCACACATTACTTCTTGATAGCTGTTAATCTCCCTACTGTGGAGAGGGAAGGAATGGGGGGAGAAAATATTTATTGCAGTGTACCAGAGCCAGATAAGATTGTTGATCATTACGATGCAAAGTGTGATGCTGATTATGACAGTGTTTATAATGGTCTCATCTCGCTTTGGGAAGCTAAGCTATTTGAGGAAAAAGCCATTTACCTTAGAAGGCCAGGCACTCCTGTGAGAAAATTTTACACAGAAGCTGGTAAGTTTGATAGCATCTGTGTAAATGGCATTTGGATCTTCAAGATTCTGTAGGGTGTGTATAACTCCCTGAGACTCATTTAGATAGATGTAGTATTGAACTGTTGAAATGTTAACCTGTCTTAACTTAGACTTATTGATCCTAATCTGGCATCTGCTGGCAGGTTAGCTCAGCTATTGACTTAAAGATTTTTGATAAAGGACATGTATCTGAAATCATTTCAAGCCAGGTCTGTTCTTGAAAACACAACAAGAGGTAGAGCTACACAAACAAACTGCACCAACAGATGGTGTTCAATCTGGATAAATTAATGACCACTGTTACACATCACTGAAGCGCACTAAAACACATCAGGCTGATTATGAACAAATATACTCACTCTGCTTGTAGGACCCATGTTTATTGATAAATTATATAAACATATTCATATGCTGTCAATGAGTCCCTCACAATATTCCAGGATTTTTGGTAAACACAATAATTTACGCGGTTTAGGCTAAAATTTTAAAAGCATTTATTTTTATATCTTTTAAAAATCCTAAAAAAATTCTATTGTTTGGACAGTTTATTGAAACTACGCACAGATGCTGATAAAACCTGTATGATAATGTAAGATGCTGAATCATGACTGTCATTGGCTGAGGATGTTCTGTTATTTTAACTAACACTATAAATTGAATATAAAAGCTATCATATTTATTGTTCTTACATAAAGTACATTTTAAAATGGCTGTCTACATGATCCCAGGTCAAATGGTTGACTCATGTTGGCAATATTTTTTCTACTGTTATTGACAGTTGCTATGGCTACAGAGGCAGGGCTGATGTCCTTGGAAACCATGGATCTTTTATAAGTCTGCAAACTTTGTACAAATAAATATGTGTGTGTGTGTGTGTGTGTGTGTGTGTGTGTGTGTGTGTGTGTGTGTGTGTGTGTGTGTGTGTGTGTGTGTGTGTGTGTGTGTGTGTGTGTGTGTGTAGTATTCACCTTTCAGCTCTACATTATAAAATATTAAAATGTTTTAGTATTGAATGTACAGTCAGGTCCATAAATATTGGGACATTGACACAATTATAATATTTTTGGCTCTATAGACCACCACAATGGATTTGAAATGAAACGAATAAGATGTGCTTTAACTGCAGACTTTTAGCTTTAATTTGAGGGTACTTACATCTAAATCAGGTGAACGGTGAAGGAATTACAACAGTTTGTATATGTGCCTCCCACTTTTTAAGGGTAATGGGACAATTCACTGCTCAGCTGTTCCATGGCCAGGTGTGTGTTATTCCCTCATTATCCCATTTACAAGGAGCAGATAAAAGTTTCAGAGTCCTTTTCAAATGTTCAATTTGCATTTGGAAACTGTTGCTGTCAACTCTCAATATGAGATCCAAAGAGCTGTCACTATCAGTGAAGCAAGCCATCATTAGGCTGAAAAAACAAAACAAACCCACCAGAGAGTAAGCAAAAACTTTAGGTGTAGTCAAATCAACTGAACATCCTTAAAAAGAAAGAACACACCGGTGAGCTCAGCAACACCAAAAGACCCGGAAGACTACGGACTACCGAAGAATTCTTTCCCTGGTGAAGAAAACACCCTTCATAACAGTTGGCCAGATCAAGAACACTCTCCAGGAGGTAGGTGTATGTGTGTCAAAGTCAACAATCAAGAGAAGACTTCACCAGAGTGAATACAGAGGGTTCACCACAAGATGTAAACCATTGATGAGCCTCAAAAACAGGAAGACCAGATTAGAGTTTCCCAAACAACATCTAAAAAAGCCTTCACAGTTCTGGAACAACATCCTATGGACCAATGAGACCAAGATCAACTTGTACCAGAGTGATGGGAAGAGAAGAGTCTGGAGAAGAAAAGGAACTGCTCATGATCCAAAGCATAGCACCTCATCAGTGAAGCATGTGGTGGTAGTGTCATGGCGTGGGCATGTATGGCTGCCAATGGAACTGGTTCTCTTGTATTTATTGATGATGTGACTGCTGACAAAAGCAGCAGGATGAATTGTGAAGTGTTTAGGGCAATATTTTCTGCTCAAATTCAGCCAAATGCTTCAGAACTCTTTGGACGGTGCTTCAAAGTGCAGATGGACAAGAAGGAAAGTAATGGAATGTTATGCAATGGCCAAGTCAATCACCTGAATCTGAATGAGCATGCATTTCACTTGCTGAAGAAAAAACTGTAGGGAAAATGCCCCAAGAACAAGCAGGAACTGAAGAGAGTTGCAGTAGAGGCCTGGCAGAGCATCACCAGAGATGAAACCCAGAGTCTGGTGATGTCTATGCGTTCCAGACTTCAGGCTGTTATTGACTGCAAAGGATTTGAAACCAAGTATTATAAAGTGAAAGTTTGATTTATGATTGTTAATCTGTCCCATTACTTTTGGTCCCTTAAAAAGTGGGAGGCACATATACAAACTATTGTAAATCCTACACCGTTCACCTGATTTGGATGTAAATACCCTCAAATTAAAGTTAAAAGTCTGCAGTTAAAGCACATTTTGTTTGTTTCATTTCAAATCCATTGTGGTGGTGTATAGAGCCAAAAAGATTAGAAATGTGTCGATGTCCCAATATTTATGGACCTGACTGTAGTGACGTATTTATCTAATTAATACAACAACTTCTAAACAAATAAAAAAAAAACAATATGAGAATCCATCAAAGTCCCTTTTTTTCGTCTGATAAAAGTTCACGTCAACATAATCAGTGAAATGCATGAAACTACTATGCATAGACTGGTAGAGGCATGTCACTTGGGAGGCAGCTTTGACTCTGGAACACATCTCCTTTAAGGGATCTCATTTTTGGGCTGTCTGTGTGACTTTGACACAGCCTCATCTCACTGCCTCGGCCCCTCCCAGCGCATGTGTGCTGCTGATGTTCAGTGCTGGGGCTCAGACATTAACATGCGGCAGCCATCCCGGCCCCTCAGTCCCTGCGGTAATTGGAAAGCCGTCAGCAAGCCGCTGTTTCGATGGCAAAGGGGAACAGAGAAGGAGAGGCTGTGTAAGATATGGGGAGTAGGTAAAGCAATAGCTGGCAAGAGCCAAACAAAGCTTGAAATGAGGAAAAGGGAAGGCAGAAGGATGTAGAAAAAACAAAAAGGACAAAGGAGAGCTAATTCCAATGAATGAAACAAAGACAGAAGTGGATCATGCAAAGTGGACATGAACATGCTAGAGATAGTGATGTGGACAGAAAGACGAGGATAAAGGGGATTGGAATGTCCTGTAATTTAATGAATGCTGAATTAAAACAAGTCAGTTAATACTGTCATTAAATGTCTACAGTATATCTGTGTATCAAGCCTAGAGTAAGGACAGTATATTAATGTTCATTTAAGAGGTAACCATTGACAGCAGCAGCAGAACAATGCCGAATCCTACTTGCACAAAGTTGGCAAAGTAGTGATGAATGGAAACTGCTGCTGCTGTATTAGAATTCAATGCCAGTGAGAGAAGATGCATTGTGAAGAAATGTTAGAGAGGGATAAGAGGGAAAATAGGAGCAAGAGAATGACCGAGAGAAGGAGGGGATTTAAGGAAAGGAAAATAGGGAGGAGCAACAATTAAAGCAAATGGGCTGGAGCTTTCCCCCTCCCCAGCGGACTCACTGGCACACACACACACATGCCGTCTCAGGGAGCTATGGATGCTCACAGGATGACACACAGGAGGAGGTCCAGCGTGCATATGTGTGAGCCTGTGATGTGTTAGCGACTGGCTGGCTGTGAAACCTGCCATGCTAGCGGAGGTGCGATGTTAGCAGCGGCAGGGCGGTCTGTGCCTGACTGTGTGCACAGAGAGAATGCACATTAAGAGCTTTTGGTGTGTGAATGTGAGCAGGCTGTCAAAGGGGAGGGGACCCACGGAGCGCAGCAGCAGCACAGCAGAGGGGTGGAGGGGAGAGGCACGCACGGCCACACTCCCGGGACGAGGAGCTGAAGTCGGGGAGGACACTCCGCCTCTCTCCTCCACAACCGGACAACCAGGATCAGAGGTCCAGCCTGGGAACACTCTGGAGATAGCTGTCCCTCTCTGTTGAAGATCCACTCAGAATGGGATTGAGTCAGACAGGCTTCCAGACGCATCTGACAGACATCAGACGGTGCAGACGCTAATACGGTGAAATATTTGTGCCTGTGTCTTTTGGAGGATGCTGAGGACAGGACAGAGATAGAAGGAGGGGGGCGGTGGGGCAAGAAGGTTATTGGCTTTTCTGTTGTGGAGGGAACAGAGGGTGAGTGTCCACTCCTCTCATGACTCTGCCATGGAGATCTGAGTGTTGACTGTTGATCTGGGACTTGTATATGAATCCATCCCTGTCTTTGACATCCAGGGGGTTCCACCAAACCCCGCTGCTGGCCATGTCGGTGACCACGGGCTTCAGTTACCAACTCCCTGGAATCACCACAGTAACTTATGTGTTTGTTTACAGCCCTGGCTCTGTGCAGCGAGACACAAGTCCCCCCATCACACCCCACCAATGCTGTCAGGCCCCCGGGGGCCCAAGAGAAAACTCTACAGTGCTGTCCCAGGACGTACCTTCATTGTAGTAAAGCCCTACACACCCCAGGGGGAGGGAGAGATTCAACTTAACCGTGGGGAGAGGGTCAAAGGTAAGCAGATAACTATTATCTATGTTAGCTCTTTATGTGTAGAATTGCCAATTGCTGTTTTAGCATCTTTTTAAGAGTTTTTTCTGCTTAACACTTCTGAACAATAAATTTTCATGGTCACGTTTCTATCACTTGTGTGCTTTACCTCCATCTAGAATTCACGTCACTGCCATGTTATTTCTAATTATATATTTACCCTTTCACTCATGTTATAAATGTGCAGTTTCTGCGTAGCTCTGCTTTCATGCATTTGTGTGTGTGCTCTTGTCTCCATTCATGCTTTACTCCAGACTATGACTGTAATGACGTAGAAGGTAACTCCATACTATTATTCTCCCCCTGCATCTCTCCCATGTGGCGGTCCTACCCCTAGAGTGTAGCACTTTTTTTGGTCCCTATGAAGCCAACAGAGATATATGAAGTACCTCAGTATAAATCAGTGATTAATTCAAGGAGAGGGCATGCAAATTCAACCCACTCCCATGTGCTTTGGGTTGTTGTTATGCATACACACTCTTTTTGCTCTCAACATGAGCTTCTTTTTTTTTCGCCTTATCACCTGTACACAGACACCTGATCCACGCAGCCTACTTCTGCTACTTCACATACAACAGCTTGGATCAAACCCACATTAGCCTAATAGATACAGTTCCCTCATGTCCTCAGAAAGGCCGAGTGCACTCATGCCTACACCTCTCATGTCCCTGCTGGACCAACACAGGAAATACAGATTAAGTGCCAATTTGGAATTTTAATTTGGATTTTGTTGGTGTCCCCTTATCCCTAAGTATGAGTGTGAAGTACCCTGTTGTTCAGTTCCTCCCCTAGAAACCCCTCTGCTTACCTCTGCCCTTGTGTATGCTGTTGGTTTTATGACAACACTAATAACCCAATAACCATAATCACCTTTGGGTAAGTATTGGCAAATGTTAGCAGTATGTTTCCATGTATTGAGCGAATGTGCTTTTGTAGTATGTAACATGCCCACAACCCTGCCACACTATTATGCTGATGTATCATGTTGGAAACCAGGCCAATACTATGGACCAGCCAAGTGAGCCAGATGGCTCTTAATGCTACAGTGGCCTTCAAAACCATTAATGTCTTACATTCTGCTCAGCTTTGTAGACCCGGGGAAAAAACAGAAAAATGTAGCACATCTTCTCTTTGTTTAAAAAAGGTTACTGGCCAGTACAACCTTCACAATTTGCTACAACCACCCCCACCCCCTCCCCCCCTATGTCTCAGACACTATTTATTTTAGTTTGCTTATTGTTGATCATTAACCTTGGACTGCAGCTGAATTCTGACGAGTTTACAAACTCACAAAAATACATCTTGTTCGGCTCCAGGCAAAGTATTCCCAGTCCGACTCTTGTGTCCAATGATCTGACAGCACTGACAGGTCTGGGCATGTTTTAGGTTTTAAGTTGCAGCGACCGTTTTACTGTTACAAACATAAACAACATGGCACTGCTCTGATTGGATTAAACTGTGAATGATAAATCCAGTCACCGACCAGTTATTCTTTGAAAGTACCTGCCTTTTTGCAAACACTTTCAACAGGATCCTTCCCAGGTGATACTGTGAAATGGGCTTTGTTCTTTGGAGCAGTTTTATCTGGCAGTCAGGTTAGATGATCATGCTTAATACATTTTCTACTACTAGTCTGACACTATCTCTATACTACATACATCATAAAGTGATTGGGTAGCATGTAAATATATTGTTTTGTCCGTTTTTACTGTATACTAGAAGTGTCAGGATATAACAAGAGCCTCTGATTCTGAGATCACCACAAAGCCTTTAGAGACTTTAGAGGTAGATGGCCCTAGGTTTGATACATAATACATTTCATCTAATCTGCATTCAAAAATGGATGAGCTTCTAATAGGGCTCATTTGCAATGAAGGACAAGAGAGGGCAACGCAAGTGGAGAAGAGGCAGAGGATCTGACAATTTATGTCTTCATTATTTCATTTGATTAAAGAAAATCAAGCCTGCCACTGCTACATTACAAGCTTAAAACTAGCACAGTTCTTGTGTCCTCAAAATAACATTCTTTTCACAGTTCTTTATACCCCCCCTCAGAACCTCCCAATCACTATCCCCAAAAACCCAAACTCCACTCCAGTGTTCACCTCTGTGTCCTTAATGTTCTCACATCCTGTTTATTAGCAGCACTAACAGAGGAGCACCATTATGACCACATCAGACTTGGTAAATGTCTCAGGATGAATGTCTCCGTTTGTGCGGTTGTGCACCTGTATGTTCCCATGTATCATGTAAAAAAATGATAAATGCTATGCATAGCATTTATATGTGCATATATATATATTTTTATATGTGAACAAGAGTAAGTTGTTTGTAATGGGAGCAGATTGGAAGCCTGTTTGAGGCCAGAAATATTGTGTACGATACATGGGAACATATGTCACAGGAGTTGAACCAGTGTTGGGAGGGTGTTATCACCAGTAGACAGCAATATGACGCTGATTTTCAAATATACCCCTAAAATAAAGGATAAATACTGATCTTTTATTTGCAGCATACTAGATTACCAATTGTCTTGGATTAATATTGATCTTGTGTCAAGGATGATATACGTTTTTATTGTTTTATTGTCCTGGCATAGTTGCAGTTAAACCAAAGAGCCCTACCATTAGATCACTGCTTGATAGTACTGTTGATTTTAATTTTGTTTTACAATAGTTTTAGTAACATAAAGTAGACATTTACACATAGTTTAAAATAAGTATGGAATGATTTCCGGTTTCAAGATACACAACAATTTCAAAATGTTGTAGTAATGAAAACCATTGCCGTGACATACAGCCCTTTTAATAGTTAATTCCCAAGAACAATAGCTAATTTGAGCTAATGAAACCAGACCTGACAGTACCGACTGACACATTTACAAAACAGCTTATGTATTTAACATAACTGTTGACACTGTAACCAGCTCTTAAATCAAATTGCATGGTGGGTGTGTAATAGTTTTTGGTGAGGTCTGGGAGATGCCTGAATGGGACTATTCAGATAGAGGCTGTATATTGAAAACAAGGATGGCGAATACTGCTGCTATAGTTTAAAGAGTCTCTCAATTTAACTTGATTTACAGCTCTGCCTTAAGGGATTGTAATCATGTATCTGGAAGAATTGAAAACCAAAACAATCTTTATATTCCTTTCATTGAGATATTAATATTGTGTTTTAAGTAACCGCAATATTGTGATATCATCATAACATTTTTCCTAAATTATATTATATTAGCAGAACTTTTGATGATTGTTATTAGTATATTATGTCTAAATGGGATTATGTCATAGCTGGTGCTCCTTGTCATGAGCACAATGAGAGAGGAATACACTGAAGGTAATTTTTTGATACCTTTGTAAATTTGACAGAAATTTGTGATAAGATTTGTGGGCAAAGTACTTCCCACTACCCCACTGCCCTGACAATATCTATGTTGTTAGACTGACTTATAAAAGTGTTTATAGGTTTTCCTTCAGTATTAAACATGCTTGTAAGAACTGCCAACCTTGACTGTGTGATTGTCAGTCCAATGGTCTGCAGTGATCAGCTGATTTCACTAAACAACTTGCTTCAAACGATAACAACCTTTTCTAAAGCTAGCATCTCTACTCTCGGAGAGATAGTTTTCACTGGTTTTAGAACAAAGAGTGGATCTAAAACTGAGGAGGTGCAGCTCTGACTGTGGTGTTGAATATACAGTGTTTTTTAAACTTTAAACTATCGGCAAAAGAAATGTGTTTTTATTGAGGATAAGTGAGTTCCTTGTGTTGGCCCGGCCCTCCAGCAGAGTGCCATGTTCTGATGTGGCCCTTTAGTACAATGAACATTTCCATCCTCTACGCTCCCATAGCCACTCTGCTCTCATTCCCTGCTCAATGTTTTTGCTCTGTCCTTTCATTGATGTAATCTGATCTCATCATCTGGATGGACACCTCTTGAGAAGCCACTTACCATGTCACCATAGTAACGAACAGGGACACATACCTTCATAACCTGGTCATGGTTTTAGTGAAGACACATGGACATAAATATTAAGAATCATATACAAACTGCAACATGTGTAGGGGCAGATGTGAAGAACAGCATGCTTCCTCAGGAGCATTAAACGCACCATCCTGACATTCTTCTTTTCAACAAGGTGACACATTTAGGAGCATGCGTTTGGATCTCACACACACACACAGACATGCCCTTTCTGCAAACGGCATTATAAATCTTGCAGACAGCCATGAAAATGAAACCAGCACAAGTAACGTTGAGATTAGACATTCTTCTTTTCAACAAGGTGACACATTTAGGAGCATGCGTTTGGATCTCACACACAAACACACAGCACATGCCCTTTCTGCAAACGGCATTATAAATCTTGCAGACAGCCATGAAAATGAAACCAGCACAAGTAACGTTGAGATTAGACATTCACAAACATGATTAATGAGGTTTGGCCGCACCCAGTGTGTTCAGAATATTAACACTACCATGGGCAGTGCAGGATACCTGAACAGGCACAATCAACATAAAAAACACATACAGTAGAGTGGATTTTGAATGAATTTTGAATTTGAATGAGCTTCATTCAGATTTTACTGCTGTTATGATCTTTAGGAACAAGATAAGATGACGTGCTAAATAGAACCATTGCACTCAAAGGTTCTAAAAGTTTTTGATTTTCTGTATTATTATTATTTATACAAAGTATTATGGTAAATGGCATGGATTTTATATACGTAGCACTTTTCTGCTTTACATCAATCTTCCATTCACCCTTTCACACACATTCATACACCAGGGCCACAGACACTGGAGGCAAGGTGGGTTAAGTGTCTTGCCCAAGGACACAACAACAGTATGAACTGGGAAGTGCGGGAATTTAACCACCAACCTCAAAGTTATAGGGCGGCCGCTCTGCGCTCTTACATCTACAGGCAGTACATATTCACATGTGTCTGTTACCAACAAAAAGCAAATGAGTCCTATTCCCTGTTTAAATGTAGAGGTTCACAAATGAAAAAGCAGTTTTCAGTTTTTAAGAGTAATAAGCATATATTTTTTTCTGTTACCAAGCAACAGGAATTACTGTCAGTGAATAACAATTCTGACATATCACTTAAGACAGAAATAATGGTGGTATTATCCCTCCAGCGATTTTTAAAAGATCCATTTGCAGGTCAGGATGGGTTAGCCTACATTGAGCCTAAGTGCTGAACTCAAGCTAAATATCATTGTTAGATTCACACTGTGATCTTAGGGTGAATTAATAAGCCTTTCAGTGTGTGTGCTTGTGTATCTAGAATCAGATGTAATGTGTTGTGGTGTGTGGTAATCTGTGGTAATCTGCTTTTGTGCTACATTTGGTGTGTATTTGCCTTTGTGCAGTGCACTGTAAGTAATTGCCTCCCACAAGTTAGATAAACAGCATCCTTCAAGTTCTCAGCAACCAGCTGTCCTAATATCTGAAACACATATGGAACAGATCTTTCTCTCTCTCAGTATTGTCCTTGTTTGTTTTTGTTTTTATTTGGTTGTTATTTTGCTACTACTTATGTGCTATTCATTCACTTCATGATTCCGTCCTAGCAAGTCTCACCCGCTGCTCATATCCTACAATCTAGTCATCTACAAAATCTATTTCATAAGTTGATATGACTTAAAAGCTTTAGGCAAGGGCATTTATGTCACAGCAAACCTTCTAGCGGTCCAATCAGAGAAACAGTGGGGTGCACAGTCCCGCCCACACACCTACTTGCACCCTGCTGAACATACAAGCTGTCCCACTATTGCACTATTGCACTATTATCACCAGTCTTATCTGTTTTTGTTTCCTAAATGCATCCATGGAACAGTGAACTCTTACCCTCTGCATTGTTTAGAGAAATTAAAACCCACACTTGCTTAACATATGTCTAATTTACTAAGCTACACGCTCACACAAAATGCTAATAAGATACGCAGCAGAAGCAGCAGTCGCAGAGTTAATCACCGTATGAATAAACATGAACACTGCTGCAAAAAGCATTGACTGACGCAGATACATATTCAGCAAAGACACCAATCTGCTTGTGACTTGCAGTCACTCTATCATGCCCAGTGTGATGCAAGCTATTTAACTGGACATGACAAGGGCAGGCTTGTACTGACTGACTCCATCTGCTGCTAGCAACAAGCATATTTAGATTTTTTGACACAGTATTATAAAGGTATGGTATAAATAAGCATGTAGATGTTGTATTGTAAATAGGCCTTCAAAGGAATAAAAGGGTTGGGACATGGCCTCTTCCTTTTGCACTGTGTGTTATAAGGTCATACACATCTTTTCATTGTAAATGTGCTGTGCAGTTCACTTTAATCAAGATAAGACATAACAAAGCTTGAGCTTTGAGGCCAATCACTAATCACTGAAAGCATGATCAGCTAATACTGACCTATTCATTGTGTACCAATAATAATGTCACTTTTCTGTAGCCACTAATACAATTTGGAGTTAAAAACTAAAAGTCAAACAACTGGCAATCTTTTATAATAATTAACTTTTTCTTAACCAGTAAGCATAATAACTACAGACAACAGAACAAAAACATTTTGCACTAATATAGTTATGGTTATATATCAGTCAGCCTCAGCTTTACTTTAATAAACTTTACAAAAAGCTTGAGGCAAATAACAGGCACTGAGTTTGGAGTGAGATTTCAAGCCGCTCACAGATACCTTGAACGCTTTCTATGTTTTTTTCAATAAAACATCAGACCAATTTGATTAATTTGTTTATTCGTTAAATATAGTCAATTTTAAAAGAAACAGAACAGAAACTGTCTTAAATTTGACACATTAATAACAGAAAGTGTTAGCTATGATCACCATGAGACCAGAGGAGACAGAAGCCACAGTGAGACGGTGCTAGTTCTATCATGTCAAACAATTATTTAGCAAGATTTTACAATTCTAGTTCTTAGTAAATGTAGGATAAAGAACACGTGTAAAAGACTGACCAACTGTTTTGATCGATTGCAAGCCCTGTATAACTGAAGCACAGTTTTGCTTTGCTCTCAAACAGCGATGTGTCGGGGACTCAGGGTTACCCGATACGACGACTTATGGAGTGCACTTGATAACCTAGTACTGCACTTGCTCCACTGTAGAGATAGGATTTACAGCTCTTTAAAGGAAGCTGGATCTTTTGGATCAGTTTCTTTCAAAGAGCCATTCAAAAGACTGGTTCATTTGGCTCAAAATACATTTTTATTAAATGAAACAGCTGTTCTATGTTATGATTTATCTGCTGACTGCTTAATAATAAATAAAAATAGTTTTTTTACACAGATCACAACTGGTAGTGTATTCATTAACTGCAGTTAAATAACTCCACACAACGCTTGCACGTCTTGTCGCTGCCCTGTTCTGCCGATGAGTCACGTGACATGGCGATACACACAGAGCAGGAGAAGGAGGCGGAGGTGACAACTGCACACACACACCTGTCTACTGTTTAAATGACCTGCCCGGCCTTATTGTTCTCCGTCTCACTCAGTTGAGTAGATAAGGGGGAGCTTGGGTGGGCATCTATGTCAAACACACAGCAAACAAAATAAAAATGATAATATTGAAGAACAGCTTGCAACTGCGTTTCGATTCTCATAGTTTAAAGATCCGTTCAATAGATTCGGTTTGTTCTTGAACCTGACGACTAGTGCAGGAAAAGGGAGGGACTCGACCTGGTTGCATTATTAAAACAGCCATAAAACCATAGATTGTAATAAAATGGATGTAATCTGCCCATTGGTCCCCTATTCACTGATATTGTCATTATGACAATAAAATGGCAGTTACATCCGGGCCTTTCCACTTTTACTGCATAGTAAAACAATAGTTTTCAGATAGCATAAACAGACAAATTAATCAGAGAGTTGTCACGTAGTAAAAACTTAGTTCAAGAGACCAGAGCCATCTTTAGTACCAGGCCTTAAACATGAGATTTACACTTGTAAAGTTGCCATTGGGTTTCTCCTTAGATTTCCGCTTTTGGAGCCTGCCCTCTGGTGGACGGAGGTATATCGCTGTATTTTGCTGTAAATCTTACCTTCTTCTTGTTGCCTTTAACGACTCTCACATCAGGAGTCACCCTGTACTTTCATAGCTAACAACTACGAGACCAGAACAGCCTGGTCCCATCAGGTTTAGTTTCGGGTCAAAACCCTCCCTCTAGAGATATAAGCTCAGCTCTCTTACCAATCAATCTCAGAATTGATAAAGTCTCTTGGAATTTAGACACAAAACGTCTTCACCTTGAAAACCTAGTCCAGATGCTTTTGCTTTAACCTTTTCTTCAAGATGATCAGGATGACTGAGAACTTTTACAGACAACAAACAGTTTAAATATTATATTCTGTCTACAGACAATGCACTAGAGTGGAGGAGAGCTTGTATTTAATTCCACAGATAATACATATTTTGGCATGATAGTTCAATCATGATTTTCTTTACTACTTTACTCATTTACTAGTCTTGGTTAAATGATCCATATATGTATCTGTATGAAAGTTTGAAAGTTTATTAAAATTTCTGTGGTGCCGTTTTTGTAAGCCTATCTATATTTGGGCCTTGGCAGGTGCCCATGGCATCCTGCTTGAATCAGTGAGAGTGCATTAGTGGCACAGGGCCATCTGCCTCTCTCAGCACAGCTGCCTGTTTTATTGTCTGCCTCTGCAGGAAAACATAGGAGTTTTGACGCATTCATTCATACCTGACTAAAAAACATGTTTGTGTCATTTGTGCCATTCACTCACTCACTCACTCACTCACCCACAGTTCCCTTATGTGAGTACTGTATGTGTGTATAGTTATAGTACAGAAAATGAATGACTTAGCTCAAAGCCAAAGAGCAAAGCAACGCAAGAATTCCAATAAGATCAATGGGCCGTCACAAGTGCACGTACAAACTCATCCACTCAGGCAGGGATGCACTGAAGCCCACAGGCAGGGTGTGTGAGGAGTATAAATAGCTCTGCATCCTCACTGATGCTATTTTAAACCAGGAGTCGTGACTGACTCAACCAAGGGCAAAACACTCACACACTGAATAACTGTAGTCAGACTTTTGGTCAGACAGTAGACCTTTAGGACAATCATGAATGAGTGAATGAGGCGCCTATCTGAGTACAGCTCTGGCTTTTTCAGCCTGTGTCTGCTTTTAGATTCATCTCATGTCACTGCTAAATACAAGCCTCTTTACACCACACTTAATGTCTCTTGGTTTGTACATGGTTGGCCAGCACCATAATTAATTGATATTGTGTTCATTAAAGGATAGGAATGTTGCACTTACAACATATTTATATGAAACCATCCTTATGTCTGTTAGAAGCTAATGATGATCAAAATAAAATAAGTACATGAGTACATTATCTGAAATACATTCACCAAAAATCAATGTAAGCAGGGATTTACATCAACCTTTCTACTAGTTATATTGCTCTACTTATTGCTTTTTCATTTGGACCACCCTTGAATTTACGGCCTCTATCTGAGGACTGAGGAGTTCCACAAGGATTAACACTTGTCAGTCATAGTCCTTTTAATAATACTATCAAACTTCTCTTGTAAATAAATAAATATGTAAAATATAAACTGAACTGACCATCTGGGCTTTCATAAGTCACTTATACAAAACTAGTCATGTTTGGCAAGTCTTGTTTCACAGAAAAGACGTATGGCATTAGTTAATGCAACTAAGGTAATTATTCAACTATCACTAACATGAAGGAAGGATCCTGCAGATTGAAAAATGCCTATTTCCTAAATTTTCCTGAAAGCTGATTGGCTCATATACAGCTTGTGATTACTCTAAATTACTACCATTTGATTCAATAGCTTTTTTAATTTTAAAAGCTGTTTTGTAATTAATTTTTTTATTCGCTTGTTTCGGGTCTTGTTTTTGCTCATATTGCAAGAAGAATGATTCATACCATAACATTTTGAAACCTTGGTATAACCTGTAATGAGGTTGGGAGGATGGGACAGTATGAGATTCTGACGGTATGATAACCTTGAGAAAAAATATCACGGTATGACGGTATTGATCATTAAAGCTTAAAAAGCCTTTCCAGGTAAAGTCGGCATAGTTAAATGTTTTTTATTTAATTGAACAGTAGAAGAATTATTATAGTACAGAGTCTTTAAGGCAGGACTTAAGCTGCTGTTATTTGAGTCTCAGTTCACATCTGCAGAACAGCAGCACTTAACTCTTAAAACTGAATTTATTCTCTCTGTTCTAATTATTCAGTAAATAGCACAGACACTGTGCATCACTTCACATTACACAGTTTTATCGAAGCTTTGAAAAGATTTATCAGCAGAGTGTTTACTTTGGTTTCATTCACATTAAATGACCAACTGTCACGTGTCTGAGATGTAACAGAGCATGTGATGTGAGGTGCGTAACAGAGAACGTAGCCACTTTTTCCTCCTACTACAGTGAAACCTTATCCAGTATTGTTCAAAATAATAGCAGTACAATGTGACTAACCAGAATAATCCAGGTTTTTAGTATTTTTTATTACTAAGTGGCAAACAAGTTACCAGTAGGTGCAGAAGATTCTCAGAAAACAAACAAGACCCAACATTCATGATATGCACGCTCTTAAGGCTGTGCAATTGGGCAATTAGTTGAAAGGGGTGTGTTCAAAAAGTTGACTGGAATAGGGGCAAACCTATAAAGAAGTGCAAAGAATTATAGGCATAATGATCTCCAATGCCTTAAAATGAAGAGCAAAACCAGAAAGATGTGGAAGAAAATGGAAGACAACCATCAAAATGGATCGAAGAATAACCAGAACGGCAAAGACTTTGATCAGCTCCAGGATGATCAAAGACAGTCTGGAGTTACCTGTAAGTACTGTGACAGTTAGAAGACGTCTGTGTGAAGCTAATCTATTTTCAAGAATCCCCCTCAAAGTCCCTCTGTTAAAAAAAAAAAAAAGGCATGTGCAGAAGAGGTTACAATTTGCCAAAGAACACACTGGTCTGAAGAGAAATGGAGGAACATTTTGTGAACTGATGAGTAAAATTGTTCTTTTTGGGTCCAAGGGCCACAGACAGTTTGTGAGACAACCCCAAACTCTGAATTCAAGCCACAGTTTACAGTAAAGACAGTGAAGCAAGCATCATGATATGGGCATGTTTCTCCTACTATGGTGTTGGGCCTATTTATCACATACCAGGGATCATGGATTCAGTTTGCATTTGTCAAAAAACCTGAAGAGGTCATGTTGCCTTCTGCTGAAGAGGACATGCCCTTCAAATGTTTGTTTGCAAAGTCTTGGTTCCAAACCAACAAATTTAATGTTATGGACCTTAATCCAATCGAGAATCTGTTTCTGAAGAAAAAAACAAGAAATGTAAATGAATTGTGGAATGTTGTTAAAGAATCATGGAGTTGAATAACAGCTGAGAGGTGCCACACAGATGTGAAGCAGTTTTAAAAAACTGTGGTCATACAACTAAATATTAGTTTAGTGATTCACAGGATTGCTAAATCCTAGAAACAAAAACGTTTGTTCAAAATAGTTTTGAGTTTTTACAGTCAACGACAAACACTGCTATTTTTTAAACACACCCCTTTCAACTAATTGCCCAATTGCACAGCCTTAAGAGCGTGCATATCATGAATGCTGGGTCTCGTTTGTTACCTACTGGTAACTTGTTTGCCACTTAGCAATAAAAATATACTAAAAACCTGTGTTATTCTGGTTAGTCACATTGTACTGCTATTATTTTGAACAATACTGTATGTGGGTTTCATCAGACACCACTGGATAAGTAGCTAAACTAAACGCTCTTCCATATAGCTCTCAGTAAACTTCATCAAACAAACACCAACAAAAATATAGCACTGTTCAGACTGAGCTTAGCTGCTCTATCCTGCCTCAGTCTTTAAAAGTGTCCTGTCCCCCGCCTCATAAACAGTCTGTGAAACAAAGTATGTCTAGTGAGATGTCTACTGATAAGAGAGTGGAAAAGTGACTAAAGTCTACATACAAGTTCAATTTGAGGTCCCACCTTTCCTGTCATCTCTGTCAGTGAGGAACAAAGAGCACACTCACTTGTCCACTGCAGCAGCACCACACATTGACCCCAACAGTGTCCAAATGAGTGATGGGAGGATGGCCAGGTTAATGACTCTGAAACTAGACTTGGAGAAAGTCCACTACATTGAGGCAAGACAGTAAATAAAGCAAGTTAAACATGAAACACAGCGAGCCATTGAGTTCCCCAGGGACAGGAAGTTGTGTTAAGCTGAGATCAGAGTGGGGTATCCTCTGTGCCGAGTGTCATGTTATTGCAGCAGGGAGTTGATAAACACACATCTCTTTGTCAGAGGCTGCTGTATGTTTGACTGAGCAGAGGGCTTTATCTGTTCAGCTAAATATTTGCACTTATAGTTTTAGGCTTGGTGTCAGTCTGCAAGCTTTCAACATTAAATGTAAAAAAAAAATTTGTACACATTTGTATTATACTATTTAGGCTTATTTCTGCATGTCTTTGTATTTACATTATATTGCACATAAACCTAAAGCAGCTTTTGGTCTTATCTCTAACTCAAACTAATTTTTACATTTTACTTGTCTAAAACAGTCTAGCCATTATCTTATCTTCTATCAAATTATCTTATCTAATTTAAAACATTTCTCTAACGCTTCACCAAACACAATCCTCTCCATGAGTTTGTATTTGGTCCAAGACTGGGCTGTTCCCTGGGTACTCACTTTCACCGAGTCATGGTCTTGGTCTTGACTCTGTCTTAAACACTAAACGTCTTGTCTTCTCTTCTCTTCTCTTCTCTTCTCTTCTCTTCTCTTCTCTCGATATACTCTGGTCTTAGTCATGGCTTGGTCTGAATCTAAGTCTGGTCTTGATGTATATATTGCAAATTGATGGGATGTGTTTTAGGGTAAAAGAGCAGACAGATTAATGACAAAAGTGAATATGGGTATTTGAACATTACTGTCGTTTCATCAAAAACCACTGACTTGCTTGCAGAGCTCTAGGTTACATCACCACATGTCGTCTCGCCAGAGTAAAATGCAGCGTGGAGGTAGTAGACTACATCATTCAGCATGCTGTCTACCAGCTGCAACACCATACACTGGTATCCTAGCAACCAGTATAGAGGAAGGACTTGCTCAGGCAGAGCTTGAGTTCCAGCTGGTGATCTCTGAGGAGAGGTGCGTGCGTGCGTGCGTGCGAACTCACCAGGATAATGGAGTGTTGTAGAAATGAGCGTGCTGGCTCAGTCCTACAGGGAAGATCAATATCAACAATACATTCATCCCTAATTACCTCAGCGCAACTAGAAGGCATCTTACTCTTTCTCCATGCCACCCTCATGCTCTTTTTCACATCTGCATTTCTCACTCATAAAGAAGGATATGTTATTACTTTAAAATGTCACACCAGTAAATAACACACAATAAAATACTTCCTACATTTAAATTAATTCTATCTCTCACTCGCTTATTCCTCTGCAAACCTTTTTTGTATAAAGGCTTATTTTCACTTGAGCGGTACATCTCAGAACAGATAAACACTGTTCAATTGGTAAATAGAAATGAGAATCAAAAAGAAAGCACAACTGGCACATTTTCTGAATTTTAGATTGTCTTGTTCTAATAAACAAGCTAATGCTAAATGCCCCTTTTTTTACTCAAAAAATGGCAGCTTCACTTAGCAGCTGTTTCATGTCAGCATCAAGCTGGCACTTTGTAAATAAAACATTGTATTTGCTGTACAAAAACCAGGTAGAATTGCGCCTTTACCGAAACCACACAGGTTTCACAACCTTTCTCAGACGACAACTTTATGACAGCATTTGACTTGGATTCCCCTGTTCTTTCTCTCTCAGTATTAAGTATAGGGGAAGGAGGATTCTGGGAAGGCACGGTGAAAGGGAGGACAGGCTGGTTCCCTGCAGACTGTGTGGAAGAAGTTCAGATGAGGCAGTATGACCCACGGCTCGGTAAGACCACAGCCACACATGCCTATTCTGTATGTACCCATCCTGTTTAACTGGGCTCTGTCCATGGTCCTGAAAAGACCAGGCCATCCAAGCACTGCTCATGGATTTATTCTTCATTCAGATATGTCTAAACAGCAAATGGTATGCTTTATATATAATTCAAATGATTGTAATGGTATAATTATTGAAATAGTGTTCAAGAGAATCCAAGTTCTGTGGTACAATGTTTTATTTAATTGAAAAACTATTGTGGATCGTTTAAAAGAGAGTATTGAGTTTCTCTACTTAAGCTTAAGCTTAATTACAGTTGAGATTGAAAGATCATCCTGTTTAGCCTGTGTTAAAGATGTACTCTGCTGTTGTACTCAGTTTGAATAAATAGGCTAGAGCTAGAAATGTGGCAGATAAAAGGCATACAAAACAAAATAATAATACATAAACACTATACCTCATGCTGTGAGTCTACATCACGTACATCAAACAAATGTTTTTGCATTTCTGCTTTACATATAATGCCAACAAAAATGCAAAATAAAAATTAGGTTATTAACATTAGTTACAATCTCATTTGCCATAAACAGCTTAAATAATTACCATATTCCATCCATCCATCCATCTTCTGCTTATCCGAGACAGCAGTCTAAGCAGAGACGCCCAGACTTTCCTCTCCTCAGACACTTCCCCCCGCTCTTCTGGGGAAATTCTGAGTTCCTAGGCCAGCCGAGAGACATAGTCCCCCCAGCGTGTCCTTGGTCTTCCCTGGGGTCTCCTCCTGGTGGGACATACACCTCCTGAGGCATCCAGGAGGCATCCGGAACATGCCCGAGCCACCTCAGCTGGCTCCTCTCAATGTGGAGGAGTAGAAGCTCTACTCTGAGCTCTCTCCAGGTGTCACTGTCGTTGCCCACGTGAGCGTTGAAGACCCCAGCGTTGAAGTCCCCTCTTTCCAGCATCCCTCCCAAAAACTCCAAGAAGGCCGGGTACTCATTTGGCCCGTAAGCACAAACGACAGTGAGAGACTTATCCCCAACCTGAAGATGCAGGGAAGCGACCTCTCATTCACCGGGGTGAACTCCAACACATGGCAGCTGAGCTGGGGGGCAAACCCACACTAGTCCGCCGCCTCTCACCGGGCAACTCCAGAGTAGTGGAGAGTCCAGCCTCTCTCGAGGAGTTGGGTTCCAGAGCCCAAGCAGTGCCCAAATATCTCTAGTCAGCATCTCTCAACCTCTCGTACAAGCTCAGACTCCTTCCCCCCCAGCGAGGTGACATTCCATGTCCCGAGCGCCATATTCCATGTCCGGGTATTGGGTTGCTGAGGCCCCCCGCAATTGTCTGCCAACCAACCGCAGCAGGTGGTGAGCTCACGGGAGGTCAGCCTCACGTTGTTCCTTAAGGCTGAGCCCGTCCAGAACCCTATGGGGTAAGACCCGGCCACCGGGCACTCGCATGCGAGCTCCAAACTCGGGTCTGGCTCCAGGGTGGGGTCCCAGTTGCGCCATACCGGGCTACATCACAGTCCTTGATCTAGTGCTCATTATATGATTGTAATATTATAATTACCATATTATTTTACTTAAATAGACAGATGTTCTATAGTAGCTCTAATTGTCAGCGTTGTTTTCGAAAACACATCGCAGATCTCTACAGTTGGTGTTGAATGTGCTACCCATGCTTGTGTGACGGATAGAAATACAGCGCTTTGTAAACAACTGGGAGTACATCAGATTAATGTGACCACATCACGGCTGAAGCTGTCATTTAATTAGCAGATGGCACGTTTTATTTGCTGTCATCCCAGGGGCTACAACATCCGCAGCCATGTGACTTCATTAGAATACTGTTTATGTTATGAAATTTTGCTCAGTGTGAAATAGCATTGCAGGCAGAAAGTATAAAAATGGGACAAGGGCAAGTTTGTCATGAAGGTGCTCTCCGCTCATTGGTTGTTGTGCATTTTGTTGGACCTATTTCTAGAGCAACTGGCACATTTTCCTTTTCCACATATTTGTTGAGGGATTGAGTTTACCTCAGAAGTGATGTGAAGAGATGAAAAATGCCAGAATCTGTAAATACCTAGTTTATTGCCATGAAAAGATATCTGAGAAAGAAAAGGGGCCAGATAGCTAGGGAGATGGATGATGGAGCACAGTCTACAGAACATGCGGAGATGGCAGAGCGTGTCCTTGAGAAAAAGACTAACAGCAGGCAAAAAGATGGGACTGACATTAAGTCCAACTCTCTCATGAAATCCTGGAAAACCGCCAACACGGATACCTCTCCTGCCACCTGGGTCCTTCTCTGAAATTTTGCCTTAATTCTGGTATTTTGTCAATCAAAAATTATCTGTGTTTTGCCATCATTAAACACTTAGAGTACTTTTGCAATCATGGAAATAACCTGGAAATGTATTCAATTTTATGTCCCAAATATTATTCCATATATTATCCTTGGCTACACTTATTTAATCTGAACTGTCTTTAGAAATTAGTTAGTTCACCATCGCGTCCATGCCCCTCCAGATTTGAAAATTGTGTTTTGATCTATTGAGGCTGCTGTTGTTTTTTTTTTGTTTTTTTTTAGTAGAGCAGTTGGACTAATTCCAGGTGATGGCTACAAATGAGAAATAACACAATACAATAATGAGAAAGGGCTGTCTTGAGAACATCCTGTAAATGCTCAGGAAAGTGATTGGAAAAGCATTTATCTAATTTTTTTAAGCAAATTAAAGCAGTGCATTAAAGAATTGAAGAATAATTGTATTTATTGAACACACTAATTCCTGAATCCACAAAAGCGTCTCAAAGCTGCTCGGCATGTATCCCAAGATTCATCAGCAGTGATACAACACCACTAGTGCACACACCGGGGCACACTTACGGACAAGTGTTGTTTATCCAAAGACAACCACTGAGGCGTCACTGACAGCCGGGCCAATACGTCTCAGTCTAGTGAAGCAGCAAAGACAGACCTGTCTACAATTAAGGAACCCAAATATTACGCTTTACTGTGTCTCTCTCTTTCCCACTGTTGAGGCAACCATGAGAACCGACTAGGAAAATGACGCTTTACCCTTGGTGTCAGTGTCTTTTCAGTCAAGGTTTAAACATTACTGATATGGAGAAATAATTGCCCACAAATGACTTAGTGCTGTTTCAAAGTGTCACTGTACAAACTATAAGCATATGACGCGAAACCAAAAAGTGACTTAATGATTATTATTAAAAATAAAGCTGTCTGCATTTGCTTATGTTCTATTTATCTTAATCTCAACCATCCTTTCCCCTCCAGACTATTGTAGCATCAGAATCACATTTCGTCCCAAGGCCAGGTGCCACAGAGGTGCTGCACAGTCGTGTGTTGAGCATGTGAGACACAGTTTAGACCACGTGCTTGTCTCTACCTGCCTCTTTTCTCTGTTCATCTTCAGCCTGTGCTGGAGGAGATAGACAGAGAAATGGAGAGAGCGGGACAAGGAGGGAGAAAAGTCAGAGGAAAGAAAATAGAAAAGGATTGACCAGTTGAGTAAATGAGGGTAAAAAGCGGAGACTATTGATTAAATCCATTAGGACTACTATGAGTGATGTGTCAGTGGAGTGCTGCTGGCTGTGAGCTGAAAATATATCAGATTGAGATGGGCAGTTCATGTATTATTATTATTATTGTTATTATTAAACTGTAAAACACTGTTGCTGCTTTTAGATAATTTGTTTAGTTGCAAAAAGGCAGTTGGTAAATGTTCATTGAATATCTGAAAGTCTCATTTCTAAGCACACATTGGGCTGGCTTGTAAGTATAGGTTCATTGTATTAGCAGAAATATTACTCTTTCAAATGATGTGACCAAACAGTTTGGACAGAAAGTGGTTATTTTTATCTGAACTTCTAATCAGAAATCTGCAGCTAAAGACATTCACACACTGACTGAATTACTTTTTATTTAGTCTTCTTTAGGTGCTCTTTAAGTTCCAGGATCATTACAGGTATAACTGCTCTCAGGCCCTCTTACTGTACTGTATATGGCTCATTTATTCTTTGATTGGCTAGGCAATGCTTTGTTTTCTCTGAGGTTCAATATTATAACAAGCATTCAAACTTTTATTTCTTCTCTTTTATCCTCCTTCACTCCATTCCCCATGCTCTCTTCACACAGCGGTGCCATTGAATGACTCACAGCCGCATGAATCAACCCAGTCAGATCCAGCCTGAGCTATTTTTAGCCTGCCCATTAAGAAGTTTTGGAGTGTGTCTGCACTCCACCAGAATGCTTAAACATCAGTGTTGCTGCGGCAGCTCAGACTGACACGGGCCAAGCAAAGCGTTTGAAGCAGAGGGTAAAGATACAGGGAGAGTGCAATAGGCTGGTAAAGAATCAGAGATGTTTGTGGGGGGCTGAGGGGACTGTGTGTAAGCTACCAAGATTAATTTCATTATAAGAGCTGTTTATGTGACTAGGGTTAGCATTTTTCAGAGATTCCTATGAAAGTTGAGTTATTTTCAATAACATGCTCTGTGTGGACTGTCACAGTTACAGATGGACATTGGCCACTTACCTCCCGTTTACATGACGCTGGTCAGATACAAGAAACAGTCATGTCGTTGCCAATTTGCGTTGAATCGACCACTTAAAGGTTCCTCGAGTAAGGGCACCACCATACAGCGATATACCTCCGTCCACCAGAGGGCAGGCTCCAAAAGCGGAAATATAAGGAGAAACCCAATGGCAACTTTACAAGAGTAAAACTTATGTTTACAGCCTGGTACAAAAGATGGCTCCGGTCTCTAGAGCTAGGTTTTTACTACGTGACAACTCTGGGGGGAGATTTTTGATTAATACGTCCATTTATGCTATCTGAAAACTATTGTTTTACCATGCAGTAACAGCAGAGAAGCCCGGATGTAACCGCCATTTTATTGCCCTGGGGTGAGAACAATATTGGTGAATGCATAAGCAATGAGCTCGCACTATCCACTATACAGTATATACAATCAATGCTGGTAATTACAATCATGTTATGATAAACATGTGACCATTAAACCAATCACACAAAGCAGACGTGGCGACAGCAAGTTGATATATTAAACTTTTTCCGAATCCAGTTGGGAGTACGGCAAAAACGTCCTTTTTCCGAAGAAAAGTTAAAAGCTTCCAGTTTTAATGTCCAGGTTACTTAAAACAGACGAAAGTGTCGCGGCAAACTTTTCCTCTGTTGCAGTCGGTCTTTGTTTTGAAAAAGCTCCGCAGCGCAGAGTGGCATTGCCCACCTCACTGCTGAGCTGACGGAGAGTGCCCATACCCACTTTCTTTAGCTCAGAAAGGAGGAGGAATGTCGACGCCAGGCAATCTTTTGCCACCCCCTCTTTTGTAGAGACATTGGTTGTGCATGTGTGTTGTGCCTATAGTGTCATCGTTTACAGAGAGGAGGCTGTCTTCACAGTTTACACAAAAGCAGCAGCTGGAATGAAAAAAACAACAACTCCTCGGCTGGATTCAAAAGTTTGTGGTTTTGAGGTGTGAAAACACTGGCGTTGTGCAAACGAGAGGCCTATCCACAACAGAATCATTGTGGATTCTGCCAAATGTGTTGTTGTCTAAACAGCCCCTAAAGGTAACCTGACAAGCAAGATATAGTCTGCTCCGACAAACACTGTCTGTTCCACAGAACCATCTGGAGGGCTTCCATTGAAAGCATTTATAAAAGTGTGAATACTTTAAATCAATATCTGGTTTTATCAACCACAGTTATCCAATCATGTTGTTTAAGTTTGTAATGGTAAAACGGTCACTACATCTTCAAACCTAAAACACGCCCAGACCTGGTAAGGCCATGGTTTGGACCGCAAATACATTGCTTGGAGCAGTTCAAGATGGATTTCAATGAGTTTGTAAATGCATAAATCTTGGGAGAATCCAGCTGCAGCTTCATCTATAATCTATACTGTTCTTTGTTCTTTGCGATTATTGTGCAAATAATTTCACATTAGGTCGGCTTGCAAAATTAAGTATGCATTATTAAACCTGTCTAAAACATGATTTGCATTCTTCCAAGACTGAGTAAAGCTCAGGTTGAGGTTCCTTTTACCAAAATGTAAAAAGCAGTTGTAAAATGTATCAACCAAATTGATGTTTCAACAGATCAGGACTTAGCCTTTTAGCCTGTATCTCTGACCACATTTTATAGGCATTATATTATCATGATTTATCTTTTATAATTCATAGAGTAATAGACAATAAATATTTTTTTATAATTATAGGTTTTATAGACTTGAATTATCAGAAACTGATGTACCTTGTACCTGCAGAGTGAATTTCTTTTGTAGTTCCTTAAAATTACCCATACAAGCTGAGAATACAAATCATGCAGATAGTAACTCCAGTCAGGATTAGGAAAATGAAGTATGCAAATGTCTGTCATGTGTAAGCGCTTAAACACACAAGGTTTCCCCCGTGTATGTTGTGCACAAGCACACACTTCTCTTCTCTATTCTGTGTTGAGTCAGCAGATACATTAGCATAACCAGCTCATTTATTTTATTAAAAGACAGAGAAAAGAAAAGAGAGGTAATAAACCACAGGTTGCAAGTGTGTCTTCAGTATTAAAGTTCAGCTGACTCAGTCCTATTGACTGGCAATTTAAGTGGAGTCGTGCTGTTAAAGCTTGTAAAAATGTCCTCCACTGACATTTTCCAAGGTGCCTATGTGTGCACGTGTTTGTCTGTGCTCTTGTGTGTTTGTTTTTCGGTTCCAGAGTGATGGCCGCTGTTCTTCTCATCAAAAGTCAGTGGAGTGTGTGGAGCCATCTCTCTCACGCTTTGTCTCTCTTTGGAGGACAGATCCATATCAAATCATAATAGATGGCAGAGCTATTTGAACAATGAATCAAATCTGAAAGAGCTCTCACTCCAGAGCAGACTTATATCACATTTGACAAGGCCTGTGCATTGGCTGACAGGAGGACACAAACAACAAACATGCTCGCAAAGGACACACTTTGGCTCACTGCGTCTGGAAAGTCAGGACAAGTCCTTGGTACTCCAGAGCATTTTTGCGACCAGCTAACCTCTTTGTGCCTTATTGTCTGCCTTTAAACCAACCACAAAAAAATGGTAGCCTACTCTGTGTACTTGATAGGATGGACTCCTTTTTTCCCTTTGAAGTGTTTGTAGTAATAGAATAAAATATGCCAGCACAGTCAGCTGTTAAAAACTCATTGTTCTTGTGCCGTTTCTCAGAAAATGGGTTGGTCTGTTGATCTAGTTTTGTTTGACCCTGACTCAAAGACACTTCATACTTTTGTTGTCAATTTATTTGAAAAGCTTGTGCAGGAGTGGCTTTCTGTTGATTGTAGTTGATGACATCCACTTAGACAAAGCTGAGGTATTTATAGGAAGTGGTCTGTGCTGGAAAACAGAGAGAGAGAAGAGTAAGAAGAAATCCAGCAGATAAACCAGAAATTAATGCTTGTTTGTTCTGCTGCAACTAAGAAGTCTTCTTTTTTACTATGAAGAAAACTAACTGCTCTGAAGAGGAAAATGGTGCTAAGGAATTAAGTTTTGAAAAAAAAAATAATAAGTATTATTTTGACCTGGATGGGGTGTGATACACGACTTGAGCTGGCTGTCTTGAACCAGGAATCTGGAGTCCTTCTGGAAATGGATTGTTGTCCTGTCATGGTTTCGGAGCTGCCTGTGCTGTGCAGTCGAATAGATGGAGTGGTGACTGTTGTGAAGGCACAGCAGCCGAGAGCCATGTGCCATGACCTGTACTGGGGTGAGTTCCTCTGTCCAATGCATAAATACAGCAGCAGTATTAGTAAAAGAGAGTTCAGTCTTAATATTCAAAAATATTGCTTCTGCTTTGTGAGTTATGTATATGACTCAGCAAAGAGAAACAAAAGCATTTATCAGACATTTGTGTAAATGCAGCATAAATGATTAATGCAGCTTTAACTTAAAACGTTTTGAAAAAGCCTTTATGTCCTGTCAATAATCTGTATGTATAATTCTGTTTTTGTTACTGTTTCCTTCAATATTGTCTACTTGCTGCAAGAACTGAAATGTTTACACTTATATATCCTTAATGGTTTTTATATTTGGCATTTGGAATGTGTCTTAGGAGTTGATATTTTATGTAATTAAATAGAGATGGCAGATCTGGAAATGTCACTTTCTAAAACCGCAGCATAATCACTCACACTCAATAGCTTCGATGAACTCTTTTCTTGTAGCTCTGGCATTATTAGGACTCATCTCCTGTTCTGTTTTATTAACAGCCTGTCTCCCTAACTGACCATCAATACACAGTTTTTTATAGGATTAGCTGACAAAGAGATGCTCACATTACAAAACCACTTTATAACTCAACCCTTCCACTGTGGTGGACACTTTATCTTGTGCATGTAAAGCAATGACATTCCAATTAGATTATAACAAGCTGCATGGAAGGTTAGATTTCACTCGCCTGAATTTATACTCACAAAACGTACGCATACTTTTCTGCCCATTTACAGAAAAAAAGATGTGCACATTACACTTGTATCAAAAGAACTAGCTCATGTTCTTTCTATAGTCTTTTATCTGCTTTAGGTTAAATATGAAACCTACATGACAATTATATAAATTCCTTAAAGGTTTTTTCCAGATCCCGATAAAACCCCTGGATCGTGTGAGTCTTTTTGTACTAATACTTTCCCTTTAATACACTGCCCTATCATTGGTGTTCAGTATATGACCAATTTTCTTAAAATGAAGAAAGAACTCTATTCACATGTCATTTTAAGTCCTATTCAGAAGCACTTTGGTGTCAGATTATGACTTGGAAAGAAAATAAAGACATAGCTGTGTCCTATGTGCCAGGAGAAAATGGCTCAGCCTTGACTCTGGCTCTATGGTCCAGTAGCTCCTGACGGCTTTAGTGCGACGACAGACACATTGTGTGATGGGACAAAGGGGCAAAATGAAACTCTCTTCATTTTCAGGGTTTTAAACCTATGGTATCTCTCAAGCACATTTCAATAGTCCTTTAGCATTCAAAGGTACAAGGATCACCAGTGTGTGCTTAATACTTTTATCACCTAGTTTAGTGGTTAGCATGCACATGGAAAAGGCAAGAAGAAGGTGAGTGAAACAAAATAATTAAAAAGTCAATATGGGCCACTTCATGTGTAAAAGAGTGCCAAAGTTTTTCGTGAGTTGGTGTTTCTGTTCATTCCTGCAGCTGTGATGTGGCTCTTGTGTCCTTCAACAGGACAAGGACAGTCATAGCGTTACAGTCTCAATAATGTAGAAGAAGAATGGACAGAGAGGTGGATAGCGTGCTGTCAGAGCAGAGCAGGAGTGAGTCTGATGAGGGGAACTGCCCGATTGATGTTTGGTAAAGTCTGATGAACTGAAATGATGCAAGGATTAATCTTGTATCCTAGTGTACATAGTCTTAATGTGTGCTGTTACTATGACAGTGCTGTATGTGATAAGACATGGTTTAGTAAATGCACATAGCATGAGTGGCCAGATTGCATTATATTTTTTAATATTAAATACACTGAATAAGGAATAAAACCTTTGAAACAGCCTTTAATCCCAGTTGCAATTCATATAACTGTGATCTTTGTACCACTTTGTAGAGCCTAAGTGACCTCTGGTTTTGGGTGTACCAGAAACTGTTCTAAGTCAAATAACTTTTTTATCGACATGGAAATCAAACAGAAACTTTCTGCAAGTGAAGATACACCAACACATCTATCTTTCTCTAGTCCCTTAGATTTTGAAACAAATAGCAGAATAATAACCAGCACCAATACTTGGGGTCAACCTCATTATATCAGGGACTCACCCTGTTGTGTTTCCTTTTCCCCTCTGTAATGTACACTTCAAGCACACAGTTTTGTGGCAGGCAATGGAGCAGATATAAGTATTCGGTCAGAACTAGATTTGTTTTGTAGTATAAAGCTAGCCATGTCTAAAGTCCGTCTCCATGCAGTGTTGTTGAGAGTTGTGTTCTTGTGTGCATTCCGCTTCATTCTAAATCATCATGTGACAGGGTTAGGATGTCTTTTTCATTATTTTGTTCTTTAGCATAGTTTCCAAATGGTGCACTGTAATATCAGCCAGTTTAGAGAACTGCTAGGAACAAGGAGCAGTTTATTTGTTTCACTACGTTAGTGTTTCACAGTGTTTTGGGGTCAAAATGTGAAATCTTTACATGATTTTCAATGTTAGTGTCAACCGCTGATGGCAGCCAAGTGCATCATAAAGTGAATGAGTTGAATCCATAGTAGTTGTTTTAGCACCTGTATGTATGTGTATGATGGATGGAAGTAGAGGTGAGGTTATCTGTGCTCCCTGGGCCCTGCCTTTAGAAGGTTTTGGCCTGTACAAAACAGATGACAGTGGTGATGAATGGTGTCACACTGTGTGCACCCGTTCACACACAGCAGTACAGTACTCACACACTCGGACACTCACATGCTTCATTCTCCTTTTATGTCATGTATAAACCAGGGACAAGTGTATGATGCATGTCAAGCCCAGCTGGCATGTGTGCTTGAGTCACTGCTGTAAAAATAAAAATAAATAAAAATAGAGAACTGCTGACTCATCTTTGACTCACCCAATTACTACCACTTCTTTCAGGACTACCTTTTTTGACAACTAATGCTCTCTAAATGTCACATCTCTTCACACCAGAGCAGAGAAGAGTAACCCGATAACCTACACAAAATGCCAACAGGCTTTCGTCTGTTAATTTGATCTACTTCTAATGTAAAAAATCATATTTAATCTGCTTATTCTATATGAACATCTGATCAGTATTTTATTTCTAATATTATTTAATCAGATTATAGTTTTGGTACGTCTGACCTAGTTATAAATCATTGTTAAATCTTGTCTTAGTTGTGTCCTTCTGTAACTGTTGTTACATATTGCATTTTATGGTTTATAGCCAATGACCAGTAGAGGTGAGAGATTACTTCTGGAGGAACTTCTGACGTTGTATGCACTCTCTTAAAGTATTGATTCATTGTGTTTTGATAAGGTAAGAATCTTTCTGCAAGACAAGGATAGATAAAAGTTAAAGATGTGAAAGTTGTAGCACACACACTGTTTTTGTCACCCAGTGTCAGTGGGTGCAGTTATCAGAGCGCTGCCTTGCTCACACTGACAGCCTGTCACTCACACTCACACACAGGTGGACAAGTGGATCTGAGAATGGCAGCCACTTCAGGACCTAACCACTCTGATGTCCTGCTTCACATTTAGCAAGTTCTTTTTTTTTTTTTGCACATGCACGTCCTTCAACCGGAAGGTAGTAGGTTCGATTCCCGCTCTGCCCACAGTTCATACTGTCGTTGTGTCCTTGGGCAAGACACATAACCCACCTTGCCCCCAGTGGTGTTCCAGCTGTGACACTGGTGAATTGAACCTTAATGTAAGTCGCTTTAAATGAAAGCGTCTGCTAAATGAATAAATGTAAATGTAAATACAAGATGCTTAATAAATATCAGCAAGTATTCGGTTTGTAAATGTAACTATGGATACTCAACAGACTGGCCTTATATCCGAGTCGCCCAATGAAATGAAATGAATGCAAGTCGTAGTGAAGATTCAGTGTGTATTATTGGGATGAAGAGAGGCCAGTGATCTGTTTATCAGCACTTCAATAGATACAATAAGTCAACCTACATAGTGACAGTCAGCAACCACACACTCACTTCAGTTTTGTTTACACTTAAGGCACAATTGTGTATGTTTAAATACTCTATTTGTTTTGTCACAGTTATGATTATTAGTGATAATTGCTTCTCTGTGGTGGGTTCATTACGCTCAGTGCAAACACAATTATGTTGTAGCAGACATTTTATGCGAACACTGAAATTAGAGCTTAGGCACAAAATGCCAAACTGACACTAATTCAAAGAAATATCTAAGCTCCCTCTAAATGATATTACCTTAAAAAAAAAGAAAATTAGATTCACTACATAGTAGTGAATCTAATAGTCACTTCTGTGGTACATAGTCACTTCTGTGCTAAAAAAAAAACTTTGAACAATTATACCAGATAATATAAACCTATGACATGTTCTTCTGTGCAAAGCAAGCAATGCAATTGGTCAGTCACGGCTCTACTCACTGCACCTGAGCACTCTTTAAGGTTTGTTCATGTTTTTCTTTACAAAGGACATTCATAAACACTGCTCAATATGGGTTGTCTGTTACAGTAATAATGAGAAATTTATAGATTTTGACTGACCTGGTCCAGTCCCAGAAAGGCAGCAGCTCCAAATAAATGGATGGATGAAAAGGGCAGATATTGTTTGATAGACTTTGGCTTTGCTCTATCATGAAGCAGAGCACCATCTTCCATTTTCTATAGAAGCAATGGTGCGTGACAGGTCTAGGATGGCAACATAGTGAGGGGACTTCTGAGATATTACTGACCGTGTGAGAGTCGTGTTTGACAACTGCTCATTCACAAGGATTTCAGGTTGCAAAAACATGAAACATAAAAGTCCACTGCAACTGTAATTTTGCTCCTGAAAGATTTAGCTTGGGCTTTCCATTTTGAATGTGTATAACACTGACTTTTTCAACAAAGTATCTTTGCAAGACTTTAATTTCTGTGTACACTGAATTAAGATTTTGGGAAGGCATGTTTATTTATTTAAAGCTTTTTATAATGTGCTGCTAGCAGACAATACCAAAATATCTGCTGTGTGTGTTTTGCAGAAAGTCGGGAAGACCGCACTAAGAGACTGTTTCGACACTACACTGTGGGATCCTATGACAACTTCAACTCATACAGGTAAATGCAAATACCTTTCTTCAGAGTCTAGTTAGCTAATCTTCACAGGTTATAACTTCTATCTGGAAAGGTTTTTTATGTCCTGTTAAGCTGCTGCCATCTAAAGGCAATGCACTCAGTTACACCTTTTACATCAAATAATTTTACATTATGTGTTGTCAGTGTCTTTATTTGTGTGGCAGCCTTTGGACACTATCTTTGAAATATCTCTTAAAGGCTTTAAATTGTGTGCGTGCGTCCGTGTCTGTGTCTGTGTGTGTGTGTGTGTGTTAGTTATACCCGTGACTGAGTTAGTCAAACTAGAAACAAACAACAGCATTCTATCACATTTATATGCATCTTTGGTAAAAAGCAGATTATACAATTTTAATAGAACGTTTACATCTACAAACCTATGTCTGTCTAATGCTTGTCTAAAGCTCAGGTAGGACACAACTCATTGAGTTAGGGTTTCACAACCAGTAACAGTATTATAGTACTACAACCAAAATGTCAGAAATTGTTTTATTTTGAGAAAAGTATGGATCGCTAAGCCTGTCAGAGAGTTTGAACAAGCGCAATGCACTGAGTGTATTAATGTGGCTTTTTAGGCCATAGAGATAAAAGTGGAGAGGATAAAAGGCTTTCGAGTGAAACAAAGTAAATGCTTGTGCATATGAATTAGTTCTAAAGTGGTTGATATAAAAATCCAACATTTGACCTGCCTTCACAGAAAGCTTTGTTTCGTGTCTCATGGCCCAAACAGCATGAGGGCTGTGTTCTCTTGGTAAGTCTAAAAGAGTGTGCTGTAACTGAGCTACTGGGCCATTTTAACACATAATTATAGTGCAATAGTTTGAGGCTTGCTTGGCTTTTAATTTGAAGGCAGAAGTGTGTTATAAACCCCTTGTGTCTAACCCTTTTCTCGACCATGGCTCCTATTGACTTGTCCCTTTGAGTGCACAACAACGATGCTGGACTCATACCTGCTTTCTGTCCGTCTCCCTCACAGTGACTATATCATCAAGGAGAAGAATGCTGTTTTACAGAAGAAGAAAATGAGGGCTTTGGTTTTGTTTTAAGGGGAGCCAAAGGTGAGGTAAAGAAAAGGACATCTGGGTCATTCCACAAAACATTCCACTTTGAAATCAGGTGATAACTTAATCTGGTTCATATTTTGACTATGGTAAATTTTAAAATAAAAGAACACTTTATTATCAAAATGTTCTTTTATTCTGGACTGATACACTATTACTGCCTCACTTTCTGCCCTCTGATGTTGTGGATGCAAATGGGACTGGTTTTGTGGAATGACCCACTGAGTCTTGTTTTGTATTACACTCTGTTTAGTGTGAGGTTAAGGCTTAATGTATATTGTTACTGTGTGAATCAACACAGCCAGCTTTGGTCAACACTCAGCTTGTGCATGCCGTTGCACCCTTTATGTGTGAACATGTGAGTGTGTGTTGGCCGAGTTGTCCACTTGGTGTCCCATCTGTTTCCTACACATGGCGTTCAGCTTTAGTACAGACATACTCCTCTCTGCCCTCTTTTTCTACCTCCTTTACCCTTATGCTGAAGCTCAATCAATTGTCCTCTAAACATGTTCCTGTCCCTGTCCATACTGAACTTAAATCACCTCTCTACTCATCTCCATCACTGCAAACTCATTTAACTCACACTTGTGCCAGCTCCCTGCCTGGGCTGGTAACCATGACAACCCCTCCCAGGCACCTTGCCAGTAGTCTGAGCGTGCTTTACTACTCCAACACTTCCATTGGATCTTGACACAACCTGCACTATTTTGCTCACTCTGTCTTTTACGCCCTGCTCACCCTAAACACACAAACACAAACCTGAGGAGCACTTTTGTGTCAGCGAGTCACTTGGACTTAGTTCCAGATTAAATGGTTTTGTAGTATGGTGCACACTTAGCATGTAGATGTATGTGTATCTGCAGGATAAGCATGCACTTATACATTTATAATAAATAGATATTACATTTATCTGTCTAGCTAACATACATTTTTAGCAAACATAGTCAATTAATATATTATTGTTTATTAAACCAAAGAAAACATTTAATGTTCATTACTTCAACAGAAAAACATAAAACCTTGTTTGTGTCGTTGTTTTTGGTGATCTAGTACTACTACTACTACTAATGTTGTTTGTTTAATATTTTTGAAGCTGAAACCCCCATTGAAGAGTTTAGCCCTACCCCAGCATTTCCTGCCCTGCAATACCTGGAGTCTGTGGATGTGGAGGGAGTGGCCTGGAGGGCTGGCTTGAGGACTGGTGACTTCCTTATTGAGGTTTTTTTTTTTTACATTGTTTCCTTTATCTTTTTGGTGGTGTGTTTGTAAATTTACCTTTACTGTCAAGATCATTTAGTGTAAAGTTTATGCTCTTCAGCTGTATCATCTGCTTTGACATGAATAAATAAGCCTTGATTATGTCTGTGTGTGTTTGTCCTCCAGGTTAATGGGGTGAATGTTGTAAAGGTTGGCCATAAGCAGGTGGTTTCCTTGATCCGCCAGGGGGGCAACAGACTCCTGATGAAGGTGGTGTCTGTCGCACGCAAGCCTGAGTCTGATGAGGTTGTACGCAAGAAAGGTAAGGTCTAGGTGATCAATTTGATAAAACATTCATGCAAGTGTAAAACATAAAAGTATAAAAGCTACACATCATTTTGCAGGTTTATTATGACTGTGATAACAATTGCAGTAGCCATATTGCAAAAAAACAGCTTTGAATGCAATAATATTATTCCATACAATCATATTTTAAGTCAAAATAACTATCCTGTCAGAAATTGAATTGTTGTGCAGCCAATTAAAAATGAGTGATCTAGTCCAGAGTCCTAGTCCTAGTCCAGAGTCATGTACAGTATTTCTTTACAATTCAACTTTTACTCTGCCAAAGAAGGGAGTTAAATATTGTAAGTCTTATCCTCTTTGCATTATTCAGCATCGTTAACACATATTGCATGTTTCCTTAATATGTGTGCTGTCCAGGTCTGGGGTGAAAAAGCTGAAATGTGTGTGTTGTTTCTGTTGCCATGGCGAAGTGACCACACTCTCCTGCTGTAAATGTATGAGGTTTCCATGTCAACCACACTACTCAGCCCCCACACACTCTTGGCACTATGACCTTAGGAGACTGGGATTGTGTTTTGTGTGCATGTGTATAAACTTAGTCTACTGGCAGTTATTTAGAGACACATGTGATAATCAATTTTGGTTTGATTAAGACACAAATCTTACAATTTGTTTTGTCCCTCTTGGGTTAAAGCTGTTTCTGCTGCTGTTTGTATTGATTGTTTTTGGATCCCAATGTTTTTCTTAGTTGTGTGCATACATTTTTGCTTGTTATTACCCAGTGTGTCAAGGTATTTCTGCAATAGAAATACTGCTATTGTGCAAAGTAGTATGGAGCTACAATTGCCTGAAATGGTAAATAGAGCTCATTTCCACTCTTAGACAGTCAGAGAATATATGTCCAAAGAAAAAAGACCAACTCCTAGGAAGCGTCCTTTGTAGTGTGCTAAATGTATGCAGGCAGACAAAAGTGCTCAAACAGCTGTAGACAAGATGGAGTGGGTCTTGTGCTCTGGTGTTGTGGGACAATGGGATTTACAGTGTTTTTTTAAACGTCTTAAGCTGTGTTAAATGCCTGCTTGTTTCCTGTCTGACTTGCTCTTTTTTGTGTGTGTTGCACCTTTGCACAAATAGACATTTTCAGCAACACAGACGCTAACTTTGAGCAAACACACACACACACACACACACAAAACATTTTCTGCACCATGCAAAGCCTCACTACTGCCACTGTTGCCATGGTGACTACACTGCATGTTTGAATTAAGCATTACATTACTGCAGGAGCATCTCCCTCTGTTTCGGTCTCTGTTGTTCTCCATCTCCACGGCTCTGTCCTACTGTAGCACTCTGTGCAGATGGAAGCTAATGAAGATGCTTTATATGGACTATTCCAGACTGCCGTATGTACTCTGCTGACAACAGCCCGACTTTAAGCAATTTATATGCCATACCTTTGCAGCACTGAGTGTTGAGCTAGTTATATTGTGAGGTGCTGGTAGCAAACTTGGTTTGTTTTAACATGTACAGGCTGCTATTGAATGGTGTTTGTGTCATCTTTCTGGTTATTCCTTCACTGTAGGTTGATTCTTACATCTTGTAGCATTTTTGTTTTAATTCTGTAAGTTACTGATAATCACTTAAAGAGTCTTTTAGTGTCTAGCTTTCATAGATGGAAATTAAAAATAGCAGCTCTGTTACAATGTACTGTATGACTGGGACACTCGTTTCCACTCTGTGCCCTGCTTTTTAGCTGCTGAATGTATTTTTATCCTTATATCTATGGCTGTGTCCTATGTTTTTCCTTGGGAGTTTTCTTTGAGTATCTGCATGTGGTCATGCATGTAGGTGTCTGTGTCTAAATCTGTGTTGGTGCATTTCTGTCTGATCACTACCTAACTAGATTCCATACTTATTGCATAGGTGGCATATTTACAAGATGGATGGCTTTTTTATCTTTATTGTCGCACTAATTTTACACATGCTGCCGATAGTAACAGATAGATCATGATGCGTGGGGAACGTAAGACCCCTAACCATGTTACTGGTGGAGTATGCTGCTGTACATTTATAGCAAACAGGCAGCAATTCTTACAGGACAAGGACTGAATGAGTAAAGACAAAACAAACAATTCCTCTGGCCTTCAGACCAACAGAGACATGAAAAAGTTGGGCTCTAACCTCAGTCTGAACAAAGTCCTGGCTAAATGTGAGCCGTACAAATCACCTGACTTAGTCCAGATGAAAGCTGTGAAGCCAGGATGGACTGGACGCCTGGGGGATGCCAAGAGAGCATTGAGCCGCAAAGCCAAAGGATTTTCTTCCACTTCAACGTCTTCTTCAACACCATGCCTTTTCTCCACAGCTCCACCACCACCTAAAAGATCTCCAAGCACCACGCTGACGCTGCGCTCCAAGTCCATGACGGCTGAGCTGGAGGAACTGGGTAAGCACAGAGCTGGCATCTAAAACTCCAGACTCTTCTCCCTGTTCTCTCATTTCTGAACTTTCTCTTTAAACTCCAGTTCTTGTAACTTTTAGAAAAGAATTGTTCTTGGCTGTTCTTTTCTTTGTCCAACCTCTGCTGACTGTATCTTTTTCTCACCAAGCTTCTGCTCGTCGGAGAAGAGGAGGTGAGTCTGAGGCAAGAAATTGGCACCTTTGAACTTCAAAACACTTTATTACTACTCTTTCAAAGCAAGCGGTGATGATTAGAGCTGGAGAGCAAAATGCATTACAAATGGGATTTCCTAACCTTTTATCTCTACCCCTTTTCAATCCATTGCTTTTACTTCTTATTTCTTAAAGTGAAATCATCAATAGATTTGAATTATGTTTGTCTGCAATTTACCCATGCAAATTTAAGCTCTGATTACAGTATACTTTGTTAGTAAAGCAATTAATGATGACACATAATTCCAGTCTTATGTCTCAGTATTTGGTTCTGGCTCATTTACTCCTCAACAGAGAGACTGGATGAGATGTTGGCTTCCCAGGAGTCTATATTGCACTCTCAACCCTTGGAGGGAGATTATAGAGCAGCCACTGTCAAACAGCGGCCTACCAGCAGGAGAATAACACCAGCAGAGATCAGTGTGAGTACACCTACACAACAATTCACTCTGCTGTGTTGGTACGCATAAGGCATGGCATTTTTACATACTGTGTGAAATAAACATCAGCAGACAGTTAGTTTATTGTTTTACAGGCACAAGCAATCTTGTATAACATTAAAATAATACATTTGGTGTTTGTGTTTCAGTCACTGTTCGAGAGACAAGGAATGACTCTACATGGAGGCCTTCAGCCAGGCATGGAGAGAGGGCATATACCTTTACCAAAGGGAATGTCCAGGACTAAATCTTTTGGTAAAACAATTAAACTTATTAAAAAATATATGAAAATTTTCCATCTGTCAATATTTAAAGATTTGGCAATGTAACATTCTTTCATTGTTATAGAATCATATATAGAAATCTTACAAATATAGATACCTTTTCTTTCTAGAATGTTCATACTGTATTTTTTCTATCAACCCTTGATTCATTGAAATGAGGCTATGTCTATGTCAGCATATGTTCTGTGTTCTTCCCGTTTTGCCCAGGTGCGACGGAGGAGGATCGACTCTCTGCCCTGGCAGGCGAGCACCGATTCCCCCGCAGTTCCTCCATGACAGACAGCCTAAGAGACCATTCTCAGCCCCACAGCATCCCACCGCCCCCACAAACTGCACCCCCTCCCCCACCATACTATCTGGACACAGGTCCCCCGCCAGCCTTTTTCCCCCCGCCTCCACCTTCCAGGACACAGAGTCAGGGCCATGAGCCAGGCGGGCGCTCCAGCTTTAAACCCTCTAGCCTAGACCTGCCATATGAAGCTGCTCAGCGGCAGGCAACACACTTGGAGAGACAGAAAAAAGCACGCTCCATGATCATACTTCAAGACTCTTCTCATCTACCCGTAGAACCTACAGAGATTCCTCGCCCTTCTGCTGCTACTCCACCTGAGCGGATTAAACGGAAGGGTCGGATTATTGACAACCCCTACGCCAATGTGGGACAGTTTAGCATTGGACTTTACACACCTACAAAGCCTCAAAGAAAAAAAAGCCCCCTGGTGAAACAACTACAGGTAGGTTAACATGTTATTGAAAATTCATATCTTATAAGATATTGATCCTTTCAAAAACTTTTATTTTTTTGCAGGTAGAAGATGCACAAGAAAAAGCTAGTTTGGCCTTGGCAGCTGCCCACTCTAGAGAGACATCACCCTCAGGACGACTGCCACATACCCATGGACACACACACACCAGCCGTGTGGATTATTACCAGCAACAGTTGATGGCTGAACGTGAAAGTCTGCGTGCCCAAGGAGAGATGATGTTTCAGGGTAAGGGACCTTTTGCTGCTGCAATAGCTGGAGCAGTCAAAGATCGAGAGCGTCGTCTAGAAGAACGGAGGAAATCCACTGTCTTCCTTTCTGTTGGGACCATGGAGGGGGCAACTAGCACCAGCTCCGAGGCCCCCTCTCTTACTCAGTCTCACTCCATTGATGAAAGATTGCTCACACGGGAGCTCGGCCAACTGCCTCCCCCTGCCCTGGCACTAAGCCCCTCACCCAGTGGTACCACCTTTATCCATCCACTTACAGGAAAACCCTTGGACCCCAACTCACCACTGGCTCTTGCGCTGGCCGCAAGGGAGAGGGCACTGACATCGCAGAGCCAGTCCCCTACTGGCAGCCCAGGCCCTAGGACTAAACTTGACCGGGCAGGCCAGGGCATTATGTTATTTGAATCTCAGACCAAAGAGTCTTCTCTTAGAGAAGGGGCATCCGCATCCCCACCCTTCTCCCCTAAAAGCACCAAGGCAGCAGGGTATGGAATTGGATCATCTCCGAGTCCAGTTCTTCTCTCCCACACCACCAAACAGTGGGCCACCTCGCCGTCACCTGTATTATTCCGCCAAGAGATAGACACCAGAGTAGAGGAGAGGAAGGATGACAAGAAGGTAGAAGATAAGAAAAGCATGTTGATCAGTATTATGGACACATCACAGCAGAAAACAGCAGGGCTCATCATGGTCCATGCAACTAGTAATGGTCAGGATGTTGCAGGAGTTTCAAAATTAGAACAAATGGGTGTCACAACATCCACAGAGCCAAGTAAATCTGCAGCCTCTCGAGCTAAATCTCCAAGTCCCACCGTGTTGCAGCCCCAGAGCCAGCTCCAAGCCCAGTCTCAGACTGCTCGTCCAGCTAGCCCCGCACAAGAAAAGAGTCTGGCTCAGGGAAGCTCTGAAGAGGACGTTGATCCATACACAGTGACTCTACCCCCTGCAATGTTGTCCTCCAGTGATGAGGAAACAAGAGAGGAGCTACGCAAGATTGGGTTTGTTCCCCCGCCAGACGAGTTTTCCAATGGACTGCTGGCACAGGCTAAGGGGGCATCTGTGACCGTAGCTAAATCTGTCACTATACCTACCATCCCCATAACGCCAACATCCCAAACCTCCTCAACACCAACAACTTCGACACTAACAGCAAGCCAGCCTCAGCCTCCCCCACCCCCTCCCCCCAGTGCAGCAGCTGTCTCAGGGAAGCCCTCGGACCCTTTAGAGCCCCCACCGGTGGCTGAGTCTGGCTCTGCAGCCGACTCCGGAGTAGAGGAGGCCGACACCCGCAGCTCCAGTGAGAAAGAGAGAGACCACCATCTTGAGACCACCAGCACTGTCTCTACAGTATCCAGCATGTCCACGTTGTCCTCAGAAAGTGGCGAGCCTGCTGACACACACACTACACACACCTCTTATGCCGACGGGCAAACATTTGTGCTCGACAAGCCGCCAGTGCCTCCTAAGCCTCGACTCAAGTCACAGATAGGAGGCAGTAAAGGGCCGGTCACGTTCAGGGATCCTCTTTTGAAGCAGAGCTCTGACAGTGAGCTGCTATCCCAGCAGCAGGCTGCTGCCCTGGCTGCTGCTGCAGCTGGAGGGGCTGGACTACCTTCTGGTGGATCTGCATCAGTGACAGGACTAGCCCCCTCCAAGCCGCGCTACCTTTTCCAGCGGAGGTCTAAGCTTTGGGGAGACCCAGTGGAGCCCCGTGGTCCAGGGGTGGGCCTAAGTATTGGGAGTTTGGGCAATCTGGGTGGGCTTGGACTGGGGCTGGGTGCAGATGAGGGAGGAAAACCATCTGTTATGGGGGAGCTCAGTTCACGTCTACAGCAACTAAATAAAGACACTAGGTCACTGGGAGAAGAACCACTAGGAGCATCACTGGACCCTGGAAGAAAGTCCCCTGTGGCCGGCGCCAGGTAAGATTTCAGTGTCCATCCGAACTATGCTTTAACACATGATGATCAGATCACAGACAAGAAGTCTTATATGTTTAGCTGATAGACTTTCAGTTTTTGATTTGGCAGACGTTCCAGATTCAGCAAAGAGGTAGAAACTAAAGAATATGACAATAACAGCGTATTTAATGTCTGTAAATGTACATAATCTTATTCGATTTGAACCATGTCTCATCTGACTAAGAAGGACTGTTAGAAGTTTCATTAAATATTATATTTACTGACTTTAATGTATAATGTGATTGTGATTAATTACATTTTCAAATATGTAGATGAGTCCTTATCTAGCCTGTCCACTGTGACAGCAAATTGTAATAAGATCCGAGGTTAAGAGCAGTGCAGTGACAGCCTTCTCATCTTAACATAGTGTTTGCAGTGTTTAGTATGTCCTAACCCTTTTAGATTCAAAAAGTGTTTGATGCATTTTTATAAAGTATGATAAACATATGGACAAGATGGTTCAGAAGCACAGGGATGTTTTGTTATATTTTCACACTATACACTTAAGTCTTTATATTTCTACAGATGTGAGGACCCTGAAGACAGTAAACCTTAAGGTTATAATCAATAGGGTAAACTAAAGCTTTTTTCAACTATGTTTTTCCTTCAAAGCCTACAAACTAATCCAATTAAATTTAGCCACAGCCTTTTCCATGTCCTTAATTAATTAATTAAATGTAAATCTGAAATCTGGCCTTGTTTGCATCTCTTGATTTAATCACTGCACCTTAAGTCAGTCAAAACATTATTTTCTCACATTTAGGACATCATTATCTTGTGTGTAAGTACCGTATGTATTATTTCACTGATTGCTTTTTTGTTTCTAGAGTTGCATAATTGCTCCTCTGTTTGTATTCTTGTATATTTATGAATGTATGTGATTATCTATAGATGCAAACAAAGTGAGAATGCCTTTTTAAAGCACGTGTTTCCCAGAAGCCTCTCTCATCTCCACAGTCTAACTGCTGGGCTTGGTCTTTTGATCCCAACAGTTTCTGTCATTACAACTTTTCCTACAACTTTTCCCCAAATGCTTGTTCAAATGATACATAACACAGTACATTCTTTATGTCTCTTTGTCGTCATCACTGGTACAGTATGTTTGTTGAGAAGAAAAAACTCCGGTTTCTTCTCATCACAGTTAAGTAATATCAGTGGTGACTTCAAAGATGGAAGGATGTATTTTCCAAACTACAATATTTGAACAAGGCTCCATTATAATGGTGTGTCATGTCTGCAATGTATAAATACAAGTCCACACCAGCCATACCCTTGAACCGGCCACATGTTCCAAAGTATGGTTTTAGGATGCAATTCATTTTTAGTATAGTTTGGACTGGAAAAGAAAAATACACATAATCATACACAACATATTTTAGTGTACTGCACCTTATTGATTTCAGTTTGATGAGCTTTTTGACGTACAGGACAATCCAGTTTTGTTTGCTTCCATGGTATAAGCTGCTGCTGAAAGACTAATCTAATATTATCATAAGTTGTTAAAATTCCTTGATGGTTTAACCTTGATGGTTTTCATTGAACTTAAAGTCAGACACAGTTTTGTGCTTTTAATGAGGCACTTTGCAGGATTTTCACCTTAACATAACAGCCTTTGGGTCATTGTAATGGGTTAATGGCTCATTTCGAGGTGAATGGGATCTGTCCCAAACCCCTCTGGCGCCTCTTAGGGGAAAAAACAGCCTTGCAAACAATTGCGAGAAACGAATTGCTTAACGAGACTACACACATAAACACTCGCCTCAGTCAGTCTCAGATATTCATCATGGCAGACCCGGCAAAAAAGAAGCTAAAGCAGAGAAAAACTGCTGCTCATTGGTCAAACGGGAAGAGAGGAGAGCAGGGAGACACTCATCACCAGTGAGTTTTTACAACACTGTTTTTTAACATTACACCAAAGCTGTAGGGAGAGCAATATCAGGGAAAATACAAACAAAAACAGCAAAGAAACTGCCAGACCTGCAAAGTGCCACTTTAAGTGAAAGTTAATCATATCAGGGCTACTGTTTATGTCCCAGCATAGCTTCTACAATTTTTACATCATTATTCATTATGCTTCCTTCAGATGTTTCTTGTCCTCTGGGGCAGAGATTTCTTGAGTGTGACCTAACTATTCAATCCAGAGCATGACTTAGCTCCGACTGGGTACTATCAGTAAAACCATTATTCAAAGTCTCTCTTAACTTCTCCTCCCTGATGGTCAGTGCAGTCCCAGAAGTGATCATGCGCACCATTATTGCTCCTCCATCCTCTGGACCTCTTCATCCACTGAACCATCCCAGCATCCACTAAACTTTAGTATTCCCCTCTCTTCCTATTTTAGCATAACTTTAGTTTTAGCACAACCTTTTAGTTTAAGTTTTTTTTTTTTTGGGGGTTGTTGAGGGTGGCCATGATCCCTGACTGCCTTAGATATTGGGCATTAAAACACATTTAAGACATAATTGACACAGTATATTGAAAATTGATACAACAATATTCCATGTAACAAACATTCACACTTCAAAATACTGTGCCATAATTGTAGTGCTACTAAATGTGCTACTGTTATATTCAGAGTATTATAAACATAACTGTTCATAAGACAGTACATACTGTTATGGCAAATGTGAATTTCTTTACAGTTGCACTAAATGTAAAGATTCATTGTAAGTATCTACATCCAGTTATCTTGACTGTAAATGCAACCCCAAAGGTCCAGAGACATTATTGTGCAGTGTTTGGTTTGTGAACAGTGTACTCATTTCTCTCTCATGTTACTCACTGGTCAGACCTTCCAACACTAAAGCCTGCTCTGCTGTCATTGTCATGAAACATCAACACAAGCATGTGTGCACATGAGCTCCCATGCACTCATGGACATGCTATAGACATGGCCAGTGTGAAAGCAAGCAGAGTTGGCTGAAGTCTGCTTGGGAGGCTATGTCTCACTGAGTGATGCTAACATTCTCTCCCATTGCTCTCTCTTTGCTCACCTTGCATGCTCCGCCCGCTGCTCTGATCTGATTGGTCTAGAACTGACTGTGCGCCCAGGAGGGCGGGACAACTGTGTAAGTGTGCATGGAGCTCATCTCATCTCTGTCAGCTTTCTATAGTCTTTCTTCAGCCTGTGTGCTTTCTAGACTGTTTCATTACACATTATGTTTAAATACCATTTAAAAATCTTTTTGAATGGAGCACTTTTTTTCCACCAAATAACACTGCCCTTAATAACATGCATGAAACAGGCACCATTGTAGCACTTTTTTTTCTTCTTCTTCTTCCTGCCTGCAATCAGTTAACCAGAGCTCATTTAGTTCAATCTCTTCTTTATTCCATCGCTGTCCACTTTTATAATCATATTCTACTCCTGATGGCGATGAAGATTCATAAAGCTCATCATAAACCAAAATGGTTTTCATACAAGCCTTCTGGATTAAGTTTAGAAGATCAAGAGAGGTTTTCCGTGGTCTCTTCTGGGATCCCCGAGTCCCTGAGCGTCCCCATGTCCAGAGGCCTTCTATTAAAACCATTTTAGTCTACTTTTAATGGTAATTAAATGGCACTTTTTCTCCTGGGGTATGTGAAAAGAAAAATGATATACATGATACCAAAAACATGAATGGTAAGGTTCCTCAGTCAGTTAATCCTACAGTATTTTTTTTGTTTCAGGGTGTCTTCTCCAGATGGTAAACTTGTGTCTTTAGCCATAAACAATGCTTTTGAGTTAGTTCATAATTGAACATTTCACATTCTGTTGCAGTAGTAACATTAGTAAGCTGCAGTACAAATATATTTCAGTAGTTTCATACTTTTATTTGGTTTTAAAGAGCAGATAATAAGGTGCAGTTCATACATGTGTAAGTGATTAGAATGAGACAATCTGAGGAGCTGCTCTTAGAGCTCTTTCTTGGGGGAAATACGTGCTAGTTGCCATGCTGTCTCTGATGCCTCCTAATTTTGGAGCACAGATGATCAGTGTTTGTGTGTTGCTATAATAAAACTCTCAGTGCTTCGGCCTCAGAGTTGGTGTGAGCTGATGTTAGCTTTGACTTATTAACAAGCATTAACATGGGGCTATAACTACATTAACTTAAACCTTTGTAGAAAACGCTGTCTCTTGATCTTTTCTATTCACTTGCTTTTGCATGTTCTCCTCTATTTATATTTATAAACTCTGTCTTTGTGTTCTCCGTTAGACTTTTCAGCAGCCTAGGCGAGCTCCACACCATTTCTCAGAGAAGTTATGGCACCACATTCACTATCCGCCCCGGAAGCCGTTACCCTGTGACCCGACGCACCCCTAGCCCAGGTTCACCTGACCGGGACCCTCTTGGACGATACTCAGGCTACGGCCTAGCGACCTCACCAACGACAACACCACAAACTATCCTCAAATCCTCTAGCCTCAGTCTGCCCCAGGAGCCTAAAGAGGTCCGCTTTGTGATGAGGAGCTCTAGTGCCCGCTCACGTTCTCGTTCTCGCTCCCCGTCCCCTTCGCCGTCCCATTCGCCCAGAATCGGCTCGCCCCTGCTCTCCCTCAGACCCTTCCACCAAAAGCCCCTACACCTCTGGAACAAGTACGATGTGGGAGACTGGCTGGAGAGCATCAACCTGGGCGAGCACAGAGCAGGCTTTCAAGAGCATGAGATCGAAGGCTCTCACCTCCCGGCTTTGACAAAGGATGACTTTGCTGAGCTGGGAGTGACACGAGTCGGACACCGCATGAACATTGAGCGTGCACTAAAACAGCTGCTCGAGAGCTGACACCTGCCCTGAGGTACAGCAGCAGATGGAGAGGAGACAAGAAAGCAGAGCAAATAAAGAGGAAAAACCTAGTTACTCCTCTTTTACTCTGCCTACTGTAACATTTGGCTCTCATGTGTTTACCTGGGGTCCTTAGCCATACCCTGCTCCATACATTTCATTCAGTCCAGCATTCACCACTGACATGGAGTTCATATTTGTATTCACTCGATTGGGCCTTGTCCCCACGCACCTCTTTACTTCTAGCCAATTCAGCTGAACCTCAGAAGGGACTTTGTTTTTTGTTGAAGAGAATTGCATGAGCTCCATTTAAAACAAGTGATACAATAAAACATCAGTTGTTCCTTAGTAACGCCCACAATGTGTCCCGCAGAGCCTCCTCTCTACCTCTAACCTTCCATCTAAGAGCCCTCTTGATGAAGCCTTCTGCAGAGTAAAGGAGGAGGAATCTATTCTAAATAGAAAGCTCAGTTGCCTTTCAAAATATTTCTACAGCAATGAACGATGTTGAACACCGGACTGTGGACATAGAGTCGATGCAGCTTTGACAACAAGTGTGTTCTGTGACCTGCTGTTGTTTTTAACCCAAACTGTCGAGCCTAGAGGTGCTCCACAAAAATAATTGTGGGAGAAAAGCGCTCCCTCCGCCTTGGTACACAGACTGTGCTAACTATTATATTTGGAGAATGTTTAACCAACACTCGTGGCTTTTTTCATAATCAGTATTTTGATTTTCCAAAGGGAATATTATATATAGGTATTATATTATACAATATATGTATGTTAATATAGCTTTCAGAAGAAAAGACAATGTTGCAAAGAGGACATATAATAAATTAATCTACGCCTGTTTTGGGTTTTAGTATAGAAAGTGAGAGAAAATTTATTCCACCAATAGTTTACTCATTTCTACCAATTATATACATATATAAATATATATATATTTGAAAGAAAAAAATAGCAATTGAAACAAAACTTTTGTCATAGATATACAATTTTCCTTATGGTCATCCTTTCTTTAACCGTAGCATGACGAGTTGTATCATGTGTTGGACAGAGAGTGTGTTGTATGTTTTTATTTTCTTAGTCTTCCTTCATACTAAAGGGCATCCCACAATGTGAGGCTAAGACCCCCGGTAACCCCATCCCTACTGCTGCCACCTACCATGTGCTTCTCTCACTGTACCACTCAGCAACAACAAGTGCAAAGTAAGATTTTTAAAGCCTGTTAGACTCAGGGGTGGATGTTTGGCACACTAGCTCCTTTGAGGACTTTACTCAACCACAGTTTGAGAATATGCAAGAACGCAGGCTGGAATTTCCATCCCTGTGAGCTCTAATGATGCTTTTCATACCAGGCTTTACACAGTATAGTGAAAGGAGCACTGACACTGACCGTGGAGAAAAATACCTGCTAAAAATCTTGAATTAAAATCTTTTGACTGAACAGATTGCAAGAACAATATAAGGGCTTTAATGACTTGGATGTGCGTGCCCTTTTAAAAGCCCACTGTAGAAATGCATGTGTCCTGAATGGAGCTGTGGGGATGGGAGTGCCTGGTCTTTTGAGTACTTTACAACCTCAGTCTGTCTCAAATGTTGCTGCTTTTCTACACTTTACGTGTTGAGTAATATATCACACACACAGGCAGCCACAAAGACCTTTAGACCCAGGTTGTTGAAAACAAAAAAAACATTTTCCTCTGTGAGACAAAATCTGTTTTTGTGCTTTTTGTGAGTAGCTTCTACCGGCAGTGAGTTTTATTCAAACAACAATATTTGATCCACAGCTTTGTTGTCGAAAATCTTGCACATCAGCAGCAGTCTCACAGCCAAGACTGTTTCACTTGGCCAAAACCCTGTGCAACCTCTTTTTTTTTGTTGTTTGTTTTTTTCCTATTTTTGCCAACAATTATTAAGGAGAGGCAGTGAATATAGAAGTAATAGAAGTTCCTGTCTGGGTTGATGGAATAGCACTTACTGCCTCACTGTGACCTCACTGATTCTTTTCCTCCAGTGTTATGTCCTCATTTGAAAATCATACTTTTGTCATTATTTATTACCCTCTCACACTGTGGGTACATTTTGTAGCGTGTGGAATATAATACTTATAATTTTTATTTTTTTTCACGAATTTAAATTTTAGAATGACAGACAAAAAGAGGAAATATAAATATTCTGTCTATTCTAAACACTTGTATAAATGAACAAACTACAAATATTTGCTTTTTTTCATAAGCAATGTAGATACAATAGATTTCATATAAATTTTTGAAAAAAAGTATATAGATCTATATATATGAATGTTTGGCATATATGCATAGTTAACCACCTGTGGAAAGGGTGAGCAGATTTTATTCTTTCTATGAACTCTTGAACTTTTGAACTCTGAACTATGAACTAGGGGATGATTTGCACAAAACAAGGCGACAAGGTGCTAACATTTAAAAGCCACCCATCATCCAAGCGCAGGTGTGCATCTGGATCACCACGTGTGACTGGTAAGCGTGTGCGTGTGCGTGTGTGTGGGACTGGTCTGCATCGTTTTCCCGTCCGATTTATGCGAATGGACCTGAGTGCAGTGTAGTGAGCGTGCATCAGTCCACTAAAGCCTTACTATCATCATAGATTTCCGGCAGTGGCTGTGGCAAAAAACACAAACAGAACATCGACACAAAATAAATAAAATACACACACATAACATGTTTTATGAAAAAGTCTGTACGGCGTTATCTGTTGTCACATTTTTGACACTGGAGTGCTCTGAGATAGAGAGACAGAGTTTACTACGGGCTGTTGGATGAACACATTGTCCGATTTTTGTTTCACATTTCACCAGGGAACCATGTAGGATCAGCTTATGCAGCGTCTCTGTTTTTGTACACCCCATTCCAGATGGCATTTGCGCTCCCTTTACCCCTCCACTCTGTCAGGCAGCACTCCTTTTTCCTCTTTCAGACATTCAGTTTCTGAGTTTTAGAGTACGTGACATGAGGTGATCCAGTTAGGAACAACCAACACAAAGTAAATGTGCCAAAAATAACTTAACTTTGAACTGTATATTGACTTTGCTTTAGGACTATCTTAGTTACAGCATTCTTGAGCTGTTCGACTCAATGATATGGTGCCATCTCCTGGAAATCTTGAGAACTACAGACATTTCGTAGATCCTTCTGTATTTCCTATAGGTGGAAATGCTGTCACTTTTATTTTGTAAAGTAGCAGGCTTTAGATATATCTTCATACAGATTATCACAAGATACAGATAAATATATTCCTGGTGGAAATCTCTAAGTGTAATATGTGTGGCTTGTGAATTTCCACATGAGCGTTATATAAACATTTCTATTGAAAACCTGATGATTGCTTGATTTTTACTGTGATAAACAGAAGTAGCCTGCTAGTTACTGTTCCCAAATGATTCCAAACCACAAATCAAATCTATTTTACAACCTGGACAAATTCTAGTTTACCACAAATACAGATGCAAAGAGTTTAATGTGTAACAAACTTATATTAGTGCAAATACTGAAGGGTTATCTTATTTTTAATCAACAAAGCACAATCTACATAGTGTGAGGGAGCAGTGTAACCTTTTTAAAAACACACTGGAATCAGTGCTCTTATGTAAGGGTTTTATTTTTATTTATTGTTGGTTTTCTCCTTGTTTGCACTGTGAAGTTTAGATTGGTGGATGCATCGCTGCAACATCTCAGCCTTGCCTCACAGGTGAGCGTCCCCTTCTCAGCAGCTGATGAGCCAAATCATTTCCAGTAAACAGGATACTGTCAGCAATCCTTCAATAATTTACCACATACATTATCAAATATAATAGTCACTTCAAGCTACCTAGTATTCCTCATGCAGCCTGACTAAGGGTGATGGTGGCTGAGGCAAGCCCTGAGATGTTACTCAGGATATCTCCACCACAGAGATATGTTTATTCTGTAATAAATTTATAATTAAAACATAAAAGGCTTCAGAGTTTTTCATTTATGCAGGATGTTTCATAACTAATGCACACAAGACAATTCTGTTTTTAACAATGACAAATGTTGGGTATTTTCTCTACAAACATTTAAAGGTTTTAAAGTTGTTTTTTCTAATGGAAGAAAGCCGTTACCTCATCGTAAAAACAGTCCAAACATGATGTGTTTAACTGACAATAAAAATATTCCTACATTGTGGTTAAATACCCATGTGTCTGTCACTGAACTCCTTTTCTAACAGACACAATATCACAATCTGCCTGCACGCCACATTAAACTTTCATTAAAATGGTGCTTACGAGCAGACTTCACAAATTCAGCACAAATACAGACGCAGCCTCCTGCTGGCATTGCAAACAGCCCTACACACAAACTCTGACAATAGCAGCAAAGACATTTCATTATTACACATTCTCTTGGTTTTCATGAGTTGATTTTCAATGATTCACATTCTTCACTAAGAAACTGTCAGGCTCACGTTAAAAATTTTAAACTAAAGCTATAAAGCCAGTTCAATGTCACAGGAAGTTCTTAGTACAAATATATTCACAGCGGTGCCCTCCTTGAAGAGATGCCCAGAGGTTTAACAAAAATTATTTCCAACATATTTCACATATATTCTCAATCATCATCGCCGTCAGAATTAACTTCTTTTTTCTCCAGATCAAAGTTCTGTGGGACAAGGCAACACGACTTAATTTAGAAATGTTAAGGAGAATTATTGTTTAGTATCTGTGTGTTTTAGTTTTACCTCCAGTTCCTGCATTACTTCATCCATAAAATCTCGAGGGTTTTGTTTGTACTCCACTGCTCTCAAGATCATTTCTCTGTACATCTGTAGGAACATTGACATACTTCAAGTCTACTGGAACAACTCAAGATGACAAAACTAATAAAAAAAATGAGCTGGAAATGATTAGTAGTAGTCTCTGGTTAGCTTTTAGAATCTAGTCAATCCAACAACAACAACTCAAACCTTAACTACATTGGTCCCATCAGCTGCTGACACAAAGTAAAGGGGAAGATTGAACTTCTTTCCAATGTTAAAGCTTCTTTGTGTCGCCTTCAAATCAGCTGCAGAGAGAAAGAAAGACAGACAGTATGTTAAATATCTGGTATTGCATAAAACAAAGGCCAACTGCGAATTCATCACGAGTCTTATTCTACATGATAACCACTTAACTGACCATCAATCTTATTGGCTACGACACAGCAGGGGATCTCTGGCCTGTACTCCCGCAACTCCTTGTACCAGATGGACAGGTTTTTGTAGGTGATCTTTCTTTGCACATCAAAAACCTGAGAATAGGCAGAGTCAACACATCCCAATGTTGAAATGCTATAGCAAATACCCATCTGGACTTAAGTGCTGGTCTTACCATGATGCATGCATGGGCCTTGTGATAGTACGACGGGTGCATGCTCTGAAACCTCTCCTGACCCGCTGTGTCCCAGAAATCTACCAATTAAAAGCACAACAGAAATGTATTGCAGATGGGGTAACTTGCTTAAGGAAAGCACAAACAAGTTAATTATACTTACCTACTGTCACGGTCTTGTTTCCTACTGTGGCTGTGTGTTTGTAAAGCGTCAGAGCATATGTGGACAGCTGCTGTGGCCGACTGCACGTGAAGTTCAGGGAAAATATTACTTGACCTGGACAGTGTCTTTAATGGGTTGACTTAGTGTTACCAAAACAACCTTTTTTATAAAACCTTGAACCTTGGGACTAATGGTTAGAAGGGTTTTGCATAGGGATGCTCATATTGACCGTTTAACCGTTAACCTATAGTAAATATTTTGACCGATTAATACTATCAGTTAAACGGTTTAAAAAGTTTTTTTTTTTAAGTTTTTTTTTATTTGTTTGTTTGCTGCATGGTTTAAAAATAAAATAGCCTACTATATAGCTTATATTTATTAACTCACGGAGCACGTCGGCAGGCGCAACCACACACCTGACACATGCCTGAAGATGTCTGTGCGGCCATTGGTGCATATCCAGGTCCCGCCCATGTCAAAACTTTTCACAATTGGCTGAAAAAGGTGTCAATCGAAGGCTAACACTTCCTGTTAGCATTTTAGTAGCTTTTTTTCGCGGACTTATGGCTTTTATTAATAGAAATGACAAAAAATGTCGCAGCAGTTTTCAAGTTGGAAATACTTCTCTGCAGTTTTTGAGCCTTGGAGGATAATAACATGTCTTGTGGACCTAATTATTTTACTGAATATTATTCACTGGACCTTTTACGGACAGAAAGACACGCTCGCTTACATGCATTTGTTGCTGTTTCAGTCCAAGAGACCCGTCAAAAGGTAATACAAGTCCAAACTAAATCTTTGTGCTTGTCTGTAAAAAGGCTTTGGTGTCGGCGCTGTGGTTGTAACGTGTTAAAATGGTTTATATCGTCTATTGCATGACGACGTGCAAGCACAACGCAGGCTTTCTTTTGTAGCGTGTTTACGTCACGGGACCAGGACGTTGTACACTAAGCCGTTAGTGCCAATTCAATATTATAATCTTATCAGTTAACGGTTAATAATCGATTAAGGAGCGGCGGTTGTCGGTCAGGAAAATTAATCAAAATGAGCATCCCTAGTTTTGCACTAATGTTTTATAGGAACGAGTAAATGTGGTTCAAAGGTAATTAATTGATGGTCTAATCAAATTTACTTCAGGGTTATAAAATCCAACTTATTGATTGGATTTTTATATTTCTTCCATTTGCTCAGTTTGATCATTGAAAATAAAAAATTCCATTTGTACTTTACATTACATCTTCACACCTTATTAAAAGTTTTGCAAAGTGCTGTAAATTAGTGTTTTTGAAAATCCCAGCAGACATCATGGGCCACATACACTAATCAGTCAAATCTTTGATAGGACCACTTTCTGAAGAATCTTCGACACGTATGAGGACTGTGGTATGAGAAAAGAGCCCAGGGTCCAAAAGACAAAAAAGGCTGGGAATCGCTGCTGTACATCTCAAAACAGGTCTAATATTTAATCACACATGGTTTCCTGCTGACTCAAAGGATACTATTCGTCCAGGAGAAACCTTTCCATGAGCCTAGATAAAAAAATAAAAATAAGAACGAGCCAATGCATTACAGCCAGATTTATAAATCCCAATAGAAACATTATAGGCCTTAAATGGCTCATACTCACTTAGATTTCCCCACGGCGCTGTCTCCCAAACAGATTATCTTCACTGCTTCATCTGCGTCGTATTTCCTTTGGTCCATTTCAGGATTACTCCCCGCGTCTGTGGCCATTTTCAATGATATCAAAGAGGTTTTTTTAGCTTATCGTCTTGGAAAAGTTACAACTACCTAGCTGCGCTGCACTGCGACTGCTGACTGCAATAACGTTAGGTGTTAGCTAACTTCCCGTGAACTAGCTGAGGTAAACATTGAACAATAAGGATAAAGAACTGTCATTTTTCCTTTCCCGCCGTGTTGACGTGCGTGTATTTAGCGTTAGGATAACCTGAACATACAGTAGAAGAGTAACTAAATATCCGAACACGTTGACCCTATTCGCATTAACTAGCTAACCTATAGTCTTTGGTCCAAAAAGCCCAAAGCTAATGCTAAAGTATTGTTAACGTCAATAACTCCAGCAAAGGCGTTAACATTAAGCTGGAAGAAAATCCGTTTAGCCACGTAGATAAACTGCACTCCGTGAGAGTCTACACGTATGTAAATATAAATGTTTGTTGACGACTTCTTGATAGCTAAACCCAAGTGCGGCATAAAATCTCAAAACAAACATTGCTAAGTTAGTTTTTGCTGGTTTCTACGCAACGGAGACTTCTTCCTCGTTTGCTGGAGTTTGGGATCATTTTGGATCCTTATCGCCACCTACTGTGTTGGCTGTACGCAATTTGCAAGATGAAAAAAATATGATTATAGTACGCTTTACAGGATTTATATTTACAATCTATGATTTATACACAATAGTAGAAATGTGGGGAAATATTGACTCTACGTGTCTAGGTTTCATTTTCAGCTCATGACCTGTAAACTATTGATGAAAACCACACATCACATAATTATTAAGGCTGTCTATGAATGTTTGTTAAAATTGAGGTGAGAAATAAATGCATATCAGTCATTTATTTGTTCAAGTTACGTAGCAGAAAGCAGGTTCAATTAACTTACTGTATATTAAAAAAAAATATTTAGCATTCCTAAGACTAGACAATGCCCATTCATGTTAATGCAACAACCATTTCATTTTCAATCTTCAAAAGCAAACAATATAAAACATGTAATATTTAAAAATATATTTCAAACTTTGCTAATTGAGGTTTCTATAGTTATAGAAGGTTTCTCTCAGGCTTGACTTAAACACTTTCATCAAAATGTCAGCACTTCCCAGTTCTTCTTGAGGGGTCTGTTGAGCAGAAAAAGACAATTCATCTCAAGTTTGTAATATGTATATTAACCCACATAGGTCATACCCTTGTGAGTGCTCTGATCAGACGCTGCAGAACTGCGTCCTCTTTGTGTGGACACAGACCAGTCACTGTGCCCACACAGCTCAGCAAACACAAGATGGTGTGCCTCTGTCCCTGTGACAACAAGGAATATAGCTCTTTAGTTCCTCAACCCGACTGCTGATTTGGATAAATGGAAAATGTACCTTCTTGAGTGAACAGAGAGGGCTCTTGTTTGCTCCACAACATAGTTTTGTTCTATCATCTGCAGTAAGTACAGGGTCCTGTGAGGCAGACCAGTGTGAACAGTGAGGTATAATGTCATTGCAAACAATTAGAGATGACTTTTAAAAGACTCCCAGCCCTTACCCTTAACTTCTCCAGCCAGGTCCACAGAAGACAGCTGAGAACATGGGGGTCAGACTCAGTGACCAGCAGGGCCCAGCTGCACTCACTGCTGTTCAGCTCTTCCTGTTGAAAACACAAGAGTCTGGACTTACCCAGTCATTATGGTGCTCAGATTGTAAAGGAAAACCAGTGTCTAACTAGTCTTAACCTGCAGCAAGGATGACCTTTGCAGAATGGTTTCTTCAGGAGGACCTGGGTCTGCCATGGCCTTAGCAACAGCCCGAGTCACTGCAGTGGGGCCTGGAGTTTGTGGATTTCTGCACAACTTCAGACAAATATTTATTAAATCAAACACATAGCCAAGAGAAGTTAAACGTTTGATGTAGTAAAAGCCTATATACCTCAATATTGGAGCTGAATTTTGAAAGTGTCTTTTTAGCCGTGGACTTGGACCTCTTGGAACAGCTGCTGGTAGATAGCTGATTCAATGTTTTGGTAGTTTTCTGACCTGGTGAAGGACTCACAGGTATCATATCCTTAACATACCATCTCTCATTTCCAAGTGCTGCAGTGAAGTACAGGCTCAGATTCAGGTCCTTACAGGAAGAATACAATAAAGTGAGGAACTGTTCTCAGGGCAGTTAGAATTCACTCATGAATGTGAAATCCTTTGTGAAAATCTGACCTCATTAACTGTGATTCTGCTGAGGTCAGAGTCACTGTAGCTGCGCTTGTCCAACTGAACTTCTCTTTTTCTCTCCAGGAAACCCAGAGGCTCATCCCAGGATGACACTGACTCCAAGCCCACTCTGACCTTCTGACCTTCATGTAATAAAGGCAGGTACTGTCTAGACACCAGGGTGTCCCTCACCACTTTGCTCAGAGTCTTCAGCGCTGAGCGCTTGTCCAGTTCAGCATGGACCTCTGAAGGAGTGGGCAGACCCAGAGCTAGGCAGGACAGACGCAGGCACAGGAGGTGCACCACCTGAGGGGGTGTTCAGGGACAGGTCAGGAGGTACTGTTCCCACAGTGGAAACAATGCAATAAAACTTCAGTAGGTTTCTAACCTTTGGAGTGTGTCTGAGCATGCGCGCCTCTGGCCCGTGCAGAAGTAGAGCCTGTCGGTTTAGATAATGCTGCAGAGTAAAAGGAGCTCCGTGTCTCAGGCTCAGGTCTGGATACTGGACCAGCTGTGTATCAAGGAGCCGGGCAAAGTCAAAAACCTGGCAGATCTGGGCCCTGGTCTGGATGGAGCGAGGCCGTTTAATGCGTACGTAGTGGACAGCTTCACTCGGGCTGATGCGCAGGGTGTAGATCAGGTAACAGGCTATCAGCACACCTGTCACACAGCGACACATTCTACTGCATGTGTATATTGTATACAGTGGCAAGAAAAAGTATGTGAACCTTTTGGAATTTCATGGTTTTCTGAATAAATATGTCTTAAATGTGATCTGATCTTCATCCAAGTCATCCAAGGGTATAAAATTTCTGATCTTTTATGTCTTTATTCAACACACTCATTCAACATTCAAACCTCCACATTGTTGAAGAGGATTCCTGGCAGAATGGCTTTAGCTCTGTCATATTGTTTGGTCGCCTCACGTGTATGGCCCTCTTAAGTCAACCCATAGCATCTCTACTAGGTTAAGTTCTGGGCTCTTACTCCAAAAGGCAGATTCTGTTTTCTGTTTTTTGTTGTCCTGTTGCATCACCCACCTTCTACAGTTTCAGCTGACGTAAAGACATGCTTACTTTATCCTGGAGAATTGTCTGATATACTTGGGAATTCAATCTTCCCCTCAATGATTGCAAGCTGGCCAGGCCCTGATGCAGCAAAGCAGGCCCAAATCATGATGTTTCCTCCACCAAACTTTACAGTTGGAATGATGTTTTTATGATGATATGGTGTGCTCTTTCTACGCTGTGTGTTTTTTCCAAATAGTTCAATCTTAGTTTCATCAGTCCACAAGACATTTAGCCAGTACCACTGTGGAGTGTCAATGTGCTCTTTGGCAAACTTTAGGCATCCAGCAATTTTCTTTTTAGTAAGCAGTGGCTTTCTTTGTGGTGTCCTGCTGTAGAGATCCTGCTTGTTCAGTGTTTTACGTATTGTAGACTCATGAACAGCGATGTCAGCAAGTTCCAATGATGCCTTCAAATCTTTGGCTGTCATTTACCTCAGTGATGAGTCTTTGTTGTGCTCTTGGTGTCATTTTGACTGTGCGCCCACTTCTAGGTAAAGTAGAAACAGTCCCAAAGCATCTCCATTTGTAGATTGTTTGCCGAACTGTAGACTGATGAATTTCAAAGTCTTTGAATTAACTTTGTTAACCCTTCCTAGTTTTATGTTAAGCAACAATTCTTGATCGTAACTCCTCTAATAGCTCTTTTTGGTGAGTCATGGCTCACATAAGCGTGTTCTTGTGCAGAGCAAAACTCCGAAAGTTTGAGTTTTTTTTTTTTAATCAGTCAAAGTAGCTGTAGTCCACACCTCCAAACGTAGACTCCAGGTGGGCTAAAACCTGACTCCAATTTGCTTTTTGGAGGTCATTAACTCAAGGATTCACCTTTCCACAAGCACTATCATTCTTTTTTTTATTTTATTTTTTATTTTTTTGGGGTATTTATATAGCGCTTTTCTTTTCCACCTAGTAGCCACTCAAAGCGCTTTACCAGTGCTACGGCTGACACCACTCGAGGCAAGGTGGGTTAAGTGGATCGAACAGCTCACCCCTGAGCTACTGCCGCCCCAGTTTGATATAAATCCTCTGGTTGTTCTCAATAGAGACATCTGAAAATCAAAATCTGAAGTTTTTGGTTTAATTATTTTTAGACACATTATGTTTGTCAATACCCTTGACTTAGATGATGTGTTACAACTTGTATTGTTATATTTATTCATAACGTCACAAGTAGATATGTGGATAACTCATACCTGTCCTGCCCAGGCCAGCGTGACAGTGGACAGCTACTCTTCCTTCTTTGACCGCGAAGGCCAGCACCTTCACACTGTCTATTATACTGACAAGTGAGGACACACCAAAATCTGGCATCCCAAAGTTATAAAAGTAAACTGGAAATGCAAACAAAACATGAAAAAACTAACTTCATCATGTTTTGGTTGATTTATATGTTGAGAGTTTCCTGGAGACTCACTGTCATTTTCCATGAAGACCTGAGGGGAGTATGTAAAACCACTGCTGGGGTCTAGAGGAGGTCCACAGTGAGAATGCTCCCCAGGCAGCTGCATGTTGATGATAGACCTGATGTTCAATCTGGGGAGAAAATATAAAAAAACCTGACTGATGTAACGTGTGTTTTTTTCTTTTAATGAACACAGATTACCTTCTAAATTGTTCAATGATGTTGTATCTCCCGATCAGCTTATTAGACGGCCGTGCCATTGCTATGATGTCATCTGTCACCCTGCCATAGGTCAAGAAAGTTTTAGGAATAACTTTAACCACTTGGTAGTTATAAAAAGGTGTTCAGTGATGTCTCACCAGGAGGAGAAAAGGCCTCGGATTGCCTGTTGGTTTGCTTTCCAACACTCTGGCCCCTCATAGCGGCAGTCCACCCCTCCGCAGGCCAGCAGACACAGGATTCTCGGCGGGATGGCCTTCACCAGATTCTCTCGGGCCTGGGAGTAGGACGGCTGTGGGACTGGGATGTGTGAGGTCAAAGGTGGGCATTTTTCTGTACCACAGTGGTCTTCCTGAACTACTGAACAGAGAATATAAAAGTGCAACAAACAACATAACAGAAGTCAATTCTACAGCCTGTAAGCACTTATGGTAGCCCTGCAGGGACATACTATTGTCGGTTAACAAACCCAGTGGGGACAGGTTAAGATGATGAGTTCACAGTTCAAGTTTATTGAATGACTTAGTTGAAGGCTTGTTTTTTGTTTTGTTCAGGCCTTTATTTGATGGACAGTAGGTTGACAGGAAACAGGATGAGAAAGAGGGATATGACATTAGAACCTGCGTGTTTAGCATGCGCTCTACTGACTGAGCTCGGGGGTAGGGTTTCTGGAGCTGGTGGATTCTATGTTCATTTCATGCAGAAAGGCAAACGATTTTCTTGATGTGATTATACATTTATGAAAAAAAAACATAGTTTGACAGATGTGCTTCCGTTTATTTAACTGTATAGCCTCAACAAAATTTAATTTAACTATTTAGACCTAAGCCCCTTTCACACATACAGTAAATTACCAGGAACACATTCTCAGCAGCTCCCTGTTCACACAAAGAGAACATTCCCACAATGGAAAAAGCAGCAAACAGGTGAGGTTGGTGGCTTGCTATGGGCAGTAATATGAATAAAAGTGTCTTAACAAGGTCGACATGATAAATGAGAAAGCAGTGCAAATCAGTATTTACTTTCAGAGAATTTCCTGGTAATGTTCCCGCTTTCATTCACCGCAGCCTTCAGTGAAATTTTACATCTTGATATGTGGAACTGCCAGAACAGATTTTTATGGGAAATCACTTCCTGCTCCTTTTACACATGTCCCTGTTCTGGTAAAATGCAGGAACGTTGCATAGTTATGCTATTTGTGTGTGAAAGAGGCTTTGGTTTCTTAAACATGATGTAGCAGCCAATTCTAAACTGAGTTAGCTTTAGCTCCACATATTCATTGTCTATGCTTTAGTTTACAGTTAATATGAATGCAAATGCTTACCTCTGTTATTATTTCCAACACTAAAATGGTAACTCCCATTAGTGTGCAGTAGTCCAGAGTTTGGAAGCAGATGAATACACAGGGTCTTCTCATCCCTGCAGCATACACATATGACCCAGCTTCTCTAAGCCTGATTAGCTCTCGTAAAGACATTAGAACAGACATTCACACCTCAGAGCAAGCCAATTATATAATGCTTATACCTTCATTTATTAAGAGTTGAGGGCTGCCCTGTCTACTCTACACATAAGACTTCAAGTTTTTAATGGACATATCATATACTAGAAATATTAACTATTTAGGTTAAGCTACTATTGTGACCATAACAATGTGACATTACAGTGGTTGTATTGTTAGGGTGACCATATTTCACAATTTTTTACAAACCCACTAGCAGATGGAAAAAAGGTTGTTTCAAAATCTTTAGGCTTATGGTTCAAACAATGGTCATTTCTCAAAAAAAGCTCAATTGGTCATTTAACCTTTAACCATCCTCTGACCATAATGTACAGTTGTGCTCATAAATACATACCCTGGCAGAATTTGATTTTTTTGACCTTTTTCAAAGAATATGACACAAAAAACTTTTCTTTCACTCATAGTTAGTGGTTGGATGAAGCCATTTATTGTCAAACAATTGTGTTTACTCTTTTTAAATCATAATGACAACAGAAACTATCCAAATGACCCTCTTAAAATCGTGTATTGCCACCTTTGTCTCCCACGCGCAGCGTCCGGGTGCAAATTTTCCTCCAGTATTTTCTGATAACATGCTGCTTTATTTTCCTGTGCCTTTGTAGCTCACACATCACCCATCAGCAATCCACCTCCATGTTTCACTGCAGGAATGGTGTACCTTTCATCAGAGACCTTGAAAAAAAAGTTTCATTTTGATCTCATCACTCCAAATAACCCTAACCCTAACCCACCACCAGGAGTGGAGCCTGCGGCTTAATTTGACTCAACACGGGAAACCTCACCCGGCCCGGACATGGAAAGGATTGACAGATTCACATGGGGCCAGGACTCCCCTGCAAAAGAGATTTTTAATCTCAGTGGGACTTTCCTGGTTAAATAAAGGTTATAAAAAAAAAAAAAAACTAACTTTGTTCCAGAAGTTTTGAGGCTTGTCTCTGTGCTGTCTGGCGTATTGTAAGAAGACTGTTTTATGGCATTTGCAACAACTTTCTTCTGGCAACTCAACCTCATGCAGCCAAGTGCCTCCTTATTGTCCATTTCTTAACAGCCACACCACTTTTTGTGTGGTAGAGAGTCCTATATTTCATTTGAAGTTATTTATGTTTTTTCTTTGCATCCCGAACAATTTTTCTGGCAGTTGTGGCTAATATTTTTATTGGTCTACCTGACCATGGTTTGATTTCAACAGAATTCCTAATTTTGAACACTAATGATTGGTATTCTCAATTCCTTGGATTTAGTTTTATGTCCTTTCCTGTTTTATAAAGTTTAATTACCTTTTTCCACTGATCCTTCACAATTATTTTGCTTTTCCAATGACTCAGACTCTGAGTCTTGTGTCATCCTTCATATTGTCTGAAAAATGGCCCAAAAAAAATAATTTTCTGCCAGTATTTATACTTTTGTTCACAACTCTAAGTACATTAACAACCCACAATCCCCAATGGAACTACAGCCTCAGGCTGAACGTAATGGGTAATTTACAGTGCCTTACAAATGTATTAGGCCCCCTTTAACTTTGCGACCTTTTGCCACATTTCAGGCTTCAAACTTAAAGATATGAAACTGTAATTTTTTGTGAAGAATCAACAACAAGTGGGACACAATCATGAAGTGGAACAAAAAGTTTGAAATATCCAATAAATTAACAAATAAAAAATTGAAAAATTGGGCGTGCAAAATTATTCAGCCCCCTTAACTTAATACTTTGTAGCGCCACCTTTTGATGCGATTACATCTGTAAGTCGCTTGGGGTATGTCTCTATCAGTTTTGCCAATTCCTCTTTGCAAAACAGCTCGAGCTCAGTGAGGTTGGATGAAGAGCATTTGTGAACAGCAGTTTTCAGTTCTTTCCACAGATTCTCGATTGGATTCAGGTCTGGACTTTGACTTGGCCATTCTAACACCTGGATATGTTTATTTGTGAACCATTCCATTGTAGATTTTGCTTTATGTTTATTGTCTTGTTGGAAGACAAATCTCCGTCCCGGTCTCAGGTCTTTTGCAGACTCCATCAGGTTTTCTTCCAGAATGGTCCTGTATTTGGTTTCATCCATCTTCCCATCAATTTTAACCATCTTTCCTGTCCCTGCTGAAGAAAAGCAGGCCCAAACCATGATGCTGCCACCACCATGTTTGACAGTGGAGATGGTGTGTTCAGGGTGATGAGCTGTGTTGCTTTTACGCCAAACATAACGTTTTGCATTGTTGCCAAAAAGTTCAATTTTGGTTTCATCTGACCAGAGCACCTTCTTCCACATGTTTGGTGTGTCTCCCAGGTGGCTTGTGGCAAACTTTAAACGACACTTGTTATCGATATCTTTAAGAAATTGCTTTCTTCTTGCCACTCTTCCATAAAGGCCAGATTTGTGCAGTATACGACTGATTGTTGTCCTATGGACAGAGTCTCCCACCAGCTGTAGATCTCTGCAGTTCATCCAGAGTGATCATGGGCCTCTTGGCTGCATCTCTGATCAGTCTTCTCCTTGTATGAGCTGAAAGTTTAGAGGGACGGCCAGGTCTTGGTAGATTTGCAGTGGTCTGATACTGCTTCCATTTCAATATTATCACTTGCACAGTGCTCCTTGGGATGTTTAAAGCTTGGGAAATCTTTTTGTATCCAAATCCAGCTTTAAACTTCTCCACAACAGTATCTCGGACCTGTCTGGTGTGTTCCTTGTTCTTCATGATGCTCTCTGCACTTTAAACGGACCTCTGAGACTATCACAGTGCAGGTGCATTTATACGGAGACTTGATTACACACAGGTGGATTCCATTTATCATCATTAGTCATTTAGGTCAACATTGGATCATTCAGAGATCCTCACTGAACTTCTGGAGAGAGTTTGCTGCACTGAAAGTAAAGGGGCTGAATAAATTTGCACACCCAATTTTTCATTTTTTTGTTAAAAAAAGTTTGAAATATCCAATCAATTTTGTTCCACTTCATGATTGTGTCCCACTTGTCGATTCTTCACAAAAAATTTGAAGCCTGAAATGTTGCAAAAGGTCGCAAAGTTCAAGGGGGCCGAATACTTTCGCAAGGCACTGTATAAAACACGTGAAAAAGAAAATTCAGTGACATAGGTCTGATGTGTTATGACAGTGGGTGTGAAAGTGGGCCAGTCCACAATAAATAGGGATACTTTGTCACAATATATATACTGTGTATTGTTAAAATATTGAACTTTATTTTGATTGGTTTTACTCAAGCATTGAAGTAGATGCAATTTACCTCGACACACTTCATTATGTTCTAAAATTCCCTGTTAAAATATTAATACAACAATGAAAATGTTTTTATTATTGGTTTTATTGAAAGATATTTTGTAAAATAACATTGACCATCTGCAAGCATAACTCGGAATGGGCCTCAGAATTATAATCATCATTCAATTAGGCGGGCATATTTGTGTGTGTGGGGAGGCATACAACAATCAATACAATGTTATTAAATATTACACACACAAAAAAATGCTACTGTGTCACACTAACCCTGACCTTAAAGGGTTAGTTGAGTATTTTGTAAATGTGGGTTTGTTAGATTTAGAGATGGTGCTGGCGAGTTACTGCTGAAGGGGAAAAGTATCACATAGAGCTCATTTTACAAAATACTTGACTATCCCTTTAATTACTCTTAAAAATATAAAGGGTTGAAAATGAAAAAGAACATGAGGAATCAAGAGTCAATGTAAAATTGCCAATTTAACAGTGTCCATTTAAGTGTTTTCTAGAATAACAGTGATTTACATAAAATACAGAGCGCATGAACAAGAAATGTAATTTATCCATGTAATTTATTACTTGTGAAACACAGCTGCTCTTTTTTTTCTCCAATGATTGAGTAGAAATGTGTCTCACCAGTCAGTGTCAAGTCTGAACATCCACCAGAGCCCGATACCTTCTCGTCAGCTCACCTTGCTCAGAATGTCCAACACTTAGAAGATAATTACTGTAGACATAGCCCCGTCTGAAACTTAAGATGTGAACACAACCTGTCTTCATTCACTGTTCCTACTAGTCTAGTCACAAAATGTCACTTTAATGTGATGAAAATAAAAAGGAATAACAGAGATCGTCTAGACAGACCATGACAATAGCACTCGTAATAGGGAGGGAAAAAAATAAGATGTTAAACGTTCCAAAGACCTAGCAGTCTTTCCTCTTTAAAAAGGATGGAAATAAAAAGAGAATGTTTATAGGCATGTAGATCCTTTACATCTGCCATTCGTGGAGTTGACTCTTTCTGTGTGTCCACCCGCTGCATGATTAGTTCTTGGATAGTTCTTTGGATAGCCAGTCTAGTCCTTCATAAAGCCCGGTGCCTTGGGTGGCGCAGGTGGATTCAATGTGCCACTGTAGAAACACAAGTTAGAGTTATTCAGGAGTTTAACTCAAGTGTAGCCATGAGAAAGGGAGCATTTCTTCTTCCAGAGCGAATACTTACAGGTTTGTTTCGAAGGGAATGGAGGCCAAGTTTCTCTGTGAGCTCACTGACTGATAATGCATTCGGAAGGTCCTGCTTGTTAGCGAACACCAGCAGGGCAGCGTCTTTCAGCTCATCCTCTTGCAGCTAAAAGACAAGCAGAGTCCATTTAGTCTAGAACGTTTGGATCTTCAATGCCAACTTCCATCTTCTTGCTCAGTCCATCACTTCAAACCTAACTGCTCTTCTTTATTAACATTCACAAACAGTTGGTGTTGTGCTAGGGCTGGGTAATATATTGATGTATAAGATGCATCAATATACATCAATATCAATTTATATACCTTAATCAATATGGGATGAGCCTATTGTAATATTGATATAAAAATACGCCGTCAATAGAGTCGCTACGCTAATTTGACTCCCTGTCTCACTCTGCCCCGCTCCGTTCCTCCTGAGGAGCAAGAACTTCATCTTCATCTTCTATAAAACTACTCAAGCATCTGAAACAGTTATTTCTGTTTATTTCAAAACTTGCTCAGTTATTGTGTGGTCTGTTTCCTGATGTGAGAAAAGGCTGGACAAGTGCACAGCTCTCTTTGGGTGAGTGAGAAATACTGTAGATCAGCGGTCCCCAACCTTTTATGCACCACGGACCGGTTCAATGTCAGACAATATTTTCATAGACCGGTCTTTAAGGTGTGGCGGATAAATACACAAAATAAAATTATACAAGCAGCATAAAAAGTTTAATATTTTCTAAATATATTAATAAACGTGTTTTTTAATGCAAGGTGCTTGGTCTCCAAGTGGCGAAACAGTTTTGAAGGCTTCATTGCCTCATTAGAGAGCCGGCCGCTGCATATTATGCAGAGCGGTCTTGGTGCGCGGGAATCACCTGTCGCTATAAATCCATATTTTAAGTAGGACTCTTGGTATTGTCTGTTAAATGCAGCTTACTTTGTCTTGGAAGTCGTATGCTCTTCTGTCTCCTCACTGGGTCTTTTCTCCTTTGCGAAGAAACTTCCCAAAGACGTTTGTTTTTACTCTTTTTGCTAGCTTGGGCGTTTAATTTTAGGCAACGTATTACGTGACCGAGACAAGCGTCAAGAGTGACGGCTGTAATAGAGAGAATCCGGTCATTTTTCAAAATAAAACATTGTTCAGACTCAGATAATAAATAAAACGGAAGTTATTTATTCTTTCTCTGCAGCCCGGTACCAAATGACCCACGGACCCCTGCTGTAGATCTATCGTTGATAGTGATGCTCCGATTGATCAGCCACCGATCATGATCGGGCGATATTGACTAAAAATAGCTTGATCGGCGAACCCCAAAAGCGCCGATCAAAAAAGCCGATCGCGTGACGTAAATCATGCAATTTTTCACACGTGCATGCACGGCGCGCGGCACAGGTACACAACAGCAGAGCGGAGCTTGTCAGTGGCAACATGAGCTCTCCCGTCTGGAAGTTTTTCAAAGAAGACATCCCAAGTCTTGCAACTTCCGGAGACTCCGCAACTTCCGGGAGACTCCCGCATATTGATAGCGGCTCCCAGATGCCCGCAAATTATTTAAAATCTCCCGGAATCTAGAGCGAGCAAGAGCGCGCATGCGAGAGTGTTTCAAATAATGTAGCATGCGCACGTCAGAGAGGGAGAGGGAGCGAGAGACCTTGCGTGTGTGTGCTAGTGTGTGCGTGTGTGTGTGTGTGCGAAGCACTTGTAAGACAGAGAGCATCCTGATTGGCCTGTTTCTGCAAATCCACCAATCAATTGTCAGTGTGGGCGGGCTTTTATCTCTTCTCCCAAACTAAATTAATCAGTCTATCTAAATGATTGCAAAAGGCATGTTGAGGTGAGTTGATAAGTTTCATTTTCATGTGCATATTATTCAGGCTAGCAAAAAACTGCTTAGACCTGTTTAAAGTTGCAACAGAAAATCAATAAAAGCAGTTTACATAAATAGTATAAGCAGCTTATATAAATAGTAAAAGTAATCTACATATTTAAACATAATTAACGAATAATTGCATAGGCCTATAGCTTATAGAAATAATATTTTATGCTTTTATACCTTTTAGGGACCACAACATGTTAGGGAGGCTAAGCGCAGAGAAGGCTGCTCCAATATATCTCAGTTCTTCCATTCAGATAGAGCTGAGATGTATTTCACATCTTTTATTGTGGAACATAACCTGGCATTCCATGTTTGTATGCACACAGGAAAGTTATTTAGGAAATAACTGTTCTGTTATATTCAGCTGTATTTCGGTATACAAGTAAAGTCATGTTCTGTGGTGAAATGTCATATACAGTTAATTTAGAGTTAGTTTCATTTCTACAAATGGTGCAAACTCTGCATGATTATAGATAAAGGATTCCCATTCCCCTGCCATTCTGTGATCGGCAATCGGCAGATCATGATTTTGGTGATCGGTAATCGGTGATCGGCCCCAAAAATGCTGATCGGAGCATCTCTAATCGTTGATAAAAGCAGACTGTAAACTTACAGCTGCCTATTGTCTTCTGACTCTTAGCAGTAGCTTCTGTCTCCCCCGTGACATGTATCTGGGGCTATGACCAAGCTCATGTCCTGCGATTTTAGAAAAAGGTATTTAACGTGACACCCCACTGCTCGCTCCTCTCTCTTGCTGACAACGCAACAGACAGCTACATTACCGAATGAAAAGCAAAATAAGCTAAACGCGAAAAGAAACAGGTCTAAACTAACACACTAAACCACACTACCAGCTGAGGTCAGAGAGATGTGGACAAGAGTTAAGCTAAACCAGTTATCTCGAGGTGCTGCTGACTGAGCAGTGTCTGAGAGAGACGCTGATATTTTGAGACGTTCTGTTTTTAAACTTTCGTTTGATGCTAGAAGAAGCTAATCATTATTACAAAAGAAAATTAACCACGTAAAAAACTGGGGCGGCAGTAGCTCAGTGGGTAGAGCGGTCGTCTTTCAACCAGAAGGTAGGCGGTTCGATTCCCACTCTCCCCACAGTTCATACTGTCGTTGTGTCCTTGGGCAAGACACTTAACCCACCTTGCCTCCAGTAACTGTAACACTGGTAATGTAATGTAAGTCGCTTTGGATAAAAGCGTCTGCTAAATGAATAAATGTAAATGTAAATGTAAAAACACTGGTCCTTTGGCGCATTAGCCTATAATTAGCCTTAACCTATTATAAAAAATAAATAATGACCAAAGATTGAGTCGGGCAGGTTTGAGGATACACCTGACAATAATCTGAAAAATACTTTGATTAAATAATAGCTAGTCATACTAATAAAAATAATTAAACAACCATAATAAGATAGATTTAAATCTAAATTAAAGCCCTTGAAAATAAAAGCATTTGCTTTCTGAGGAAATATATTGAGATGAATATCAAAATATGAATCGATATAATTGAGATATAATTTTTAGTTCATATTGCCCAGCCCTATGTCGTGCTCTTTTACACAAAGTATTTTTTTTTCAACAGCTGTAAAATCTATCAAACAAAGAGCTGCTTCAATCGCAAGAATGTCAGAGTCTTCCATGTAGCAGCCATTGCCTCTCACATTTTATACAAGTGTCTTTAATCAAACAGTGGTGGTAACAAATGTAAAAGATATTGGCAACACAAACTTCGGAGGTTAGTCCAGTGCCTTGTCTTTTCATTTTTAGATTAATTCAGTCTTTACTATGCCAATGGGAAAGTCAAATATATTCAAAATCATAATCAATAAAGTTATTTCATGTTGCATATTCAGCCACACTAGACAGATTTAAAACTACACTCTACTTTGAGTGAAAAGCTGGAAAATTCACACTTTTCTGTAGATTTCTTTATGCTGGAAAAGCTTTGATTTTAACAAACCTAATGTAAAGTATCTGGACAAATCATAGTCTAGGGGTGTGCCGGTTTCAGAATTGGTGATGACGGTTATGGCGTGAGTCAAATGTGACTGTTCAAAACATAACCGTCGGGGGGGAGGGATGGGGTGGGGGTATTAGTTTGAATAAATGAGCAGACACTGATTAGCTACTTGCTCTACGTTTATTTAAAATTAACAGCAAGACAACTAGCAGTGAATGTGCTTATTAAATGAATCACACAGTGAACAAATCCTTAAGAAAAAAAAAAAAAAAACTTTGCAATGAACGTGCTTTGTTTTAAATAAATCACACACAGTAAACAAAACGATCTGACTATGTTCCCCGCAGTGCTAAAAACTCGCTCTGATGCTGTGCTTGTAGCACAAATACACATGTATTTACGTGCCAATTTTGCTAAGAGCGGATAGCGTGTTTCACTGTCTCGCCACCATGCTAGTGGATCTGCCGTAGAGTCAATTGGTTGTTCTTGGAGATAGCGGGTTAACGCCGTGTCAGCGCGCGCTCTGATCGGTAAAGGGGCAGAGATTTCAGACCTCCGTTTATTAAGGAGATCTCCAAGATTGTGCACAGACCTCTCCCGAATCATCTCCAGCAGCAGCAGCCTCCGAAGCACCACTAACTCCGCCTCCGTTTCCTCGCCAGCTGATACAATTTCCCCCGAAGTGCATCTTTTGTCTCCCCAATCCATCCCCCCCATTGCCTCTGTATCGTGGGTAGAGGAAAGATGACTTTGCCAAAAGCTCCTGAGTGGCTGGCACTGTATTTGTGCTAATGTATGAGGCATAGGCCTGCGCTGAGTTTCATTTACGATGAGATGCGCTCTAGTTCACAGTGCAGTGCAAGTGAACGCGGCGCGCTGGCGCTTCCATGTCACGGTTATCATTGTCTGCTATATTTGCTTTTTATTTATTAAAATACATGCAATTGGTTAATGAAACATTTATTAAAATTAAGATAAAATTTGTACAAAACAGAATTCGTTTTTAAGAAAGGTTTTCTACAAAGCAAAATTTGTGGTAAAAAGTGGTAAATATAAAAAATATTTTAATGACACGGTTTTGGCGGTTATAGAGTTCTAATGACGGTGTTCAACTATAACCGCCGATCACACGGTTATATACTAACCGTCACACCCCTATCATAGTCACTTGTGCACTTTTTTTAATATACAGCATTAAGTGTAAATACATACCATCTTCATAAGCTCTTCTCTTGACTCAGCGATTCTTTCTCTGTCGTTGCTGTCTACTACAAAGATCAGGCCCTAGAATGAAAACCCCAAAAAATCTGATTATCTCTTTCCTTTAATGCCACAGCAGCATATTTAATCCAATTTAAGTTTAAACCATTATTTATAATATATATATATATATATATAGCAAATTCTCTGAGATGAATGAGGAATTTATGGCAAACTACCAGGAACTAATACAAATAACAATGTTGCCAGACTGTAATTTGATTAAACACGTCATCAATAAAATAAACGTGAGTCTCCCTTTGAGTCTTTATTCATTAAGTGTACATACTGGTTTATCAACAACACAAAACAGACACGGTTGTCTTGTTTGTACCTGTGTGTTCTGGAAGTAATGTCTCCATAGAGGTCGGATTTTGTCCTGGCCGCCCACATCCCACACGGTGAAACTGATATTTTTATATTCTACTGTCTCCACATTAAAACCTGAAATAAAAAAAAATGATACAATGTTTAAAAAAAAAAACATATTAAGCAAAGATTATAAAACATAAAAAAAGAGTTTCTCTCTTACCAATGGTGGGGATGGTTGTTACAATTTCCCCCAGCTTCAGTTTGTATAGAATAGTGGTTTTACCAGCAGCGTCCAGGCCAACTGCAGAAACGTAAAAAAAAAAAAAGGAAGTGTCTTATAGTAAGAGGAGATGGCTGCATATATTGCATAACACTTTCTTCACACCGACATGACAAAACATGGTATCACGAAACACCATAAAACCAACCCAAAACATAAAATTAAAAAACTTTTTTCACAGTAGCACTACTTATTAAGGTTAAATTCTATTCAAGTTCTGGAGAGGCAATAAACTTAATGTTTGATGTACAGACAAACATGGATCTAGTGAGTGGCTCTGGATTAGGTATATCTGAAACCAGGGACAATAAAACTAACTTGACAATCCAAAACTGGGCTTCAGACAGCTGAAATAAAATTCTCTCTAATTATTACATGCCAGTGTTATTTAGTTTAAGGTTTGTATTCTTATCCACTGTTTTAACATGACTATCCTATAATTTCCTTGTCAGGTTAGTTACCAATAATTTTCATATTAAGTCACAACCTTTCCATAATTCTCACTTTAATACCTTAATCTGAAAAAGTAACACATTGTTTTTTCCTTTTACAGCGGCCTTAGTCCCATTCCGTAGCTGTTAAAAGAATGGTATCAAATGTAATATTTTACAACATTACTTGTGTAACATCGACTCAAAACACGTATAGTCTAACACCCGGTCGAAAACAGACACATTTGACTCTTTTAGTTCAACATTTTTCTGATTTTGCGCAAGCTAAAACCTGACAATAGCTCTGACGTTGAAGCTGCTCAGCTCCAGGAAGCTAACCCCGCACTCATCATTTCTCACACTTACCCATTAAAATCCTCATTTGTTTTTTGCCGAAAAGTCGGCCGAAGATCGACGAAATGGTGAGTCCCATCACTATTCTTAAAGTCTAATGAATATACCAAGCTTTTTCTTGTCTCAACCGGGAACAAAAAACAGTGCGACGCGGTCGTACAGCTGTAGGGAGACGCTAAAACTGCCACGTCCGGGCCAACGTGGAACAGTCGACGTCATCACTTTGAATCAACTTTATTGACCAAGCTTTCATAGCAATATGTACATTTTTCTAGAGGGCAAATATTTGAAAATATCAAACGGAAGGAATCCTCATTTTCCCATTTAAGTTTAAAAAATGTTTAGCAAGTACATTTTACAATTCTACAAAAATATATTTTGGGCTGCTTTATATGCATCTTTTCGTCAAACTGTCAAAAAACGGGTAAGCTATTTTTTCATTACATATCATTTGTTTTGTGAAGTTTTAAAAAAAATATTTTATAATAGCAATTTGCCCTTCCAAATGTAATGTAAATAATAATAATAGCGTTTAATAAATGATATCATTAGTTATGCCAAATTATCTTTATTCATTACGTTTTATTTTTTTTAGTGTTTTTAGAATTTTTTTTAGGAAGTTTTTTTAGAAAACGAAAACGTATTAAAATTTTGGGAATCATTTTGAATTGGTTGTGCATTCAAGACCAGTTTCTACAACCACCAGATGTCGCTCTAACGGCTCTATGAAAACGAGAATATTCTTAGAACCTTAGAACTTGACAAATCTGAGCCAGCCATGCCTCATTTTGTTCATTGTTAGTGGATAAAATATTTGTGTAGTGGAAATACATATATTCTTAAGGTCACGTTGAAGTTTCACAGGGAACGTTTTCTGTTTTAAGCTACCTTTCTGGGGGTGGAGGGAAAAAAAAACACCGCCATGTGACTGTCGCGTTATGAACACATACACCTTTTTTTACAGGTGCGCATAGAAAAACGTGTGATTTTCTCGTGGGCGGTTATGGAGACAGCTAGTTCTTTTGCAGTCAGTCAGGCGGTGTGTGACTTCTAATTATTGATGATTGAATTATTGGATATTGAATATAAAAAATGAATACCACACTGAATTCACACCAGGTAAGTTGATAATTTTACAAACAAATACACTTGTAGAAATGTTTCTCTACTGTGTGAATGCTTGGAGATTGAAATTCTTCTCCTTTTACAGCTGGATGCTCTGACTAATGTTTACATTGCATTACTCACACCCAGGTAAAAAAACAAAATCTGTTTTTATCCGTTTTTAATGTATTACACTTTGTCCATCTAACAAATACAGTCGTTGGTTAAGATTTATAGTAAAAAAATTAACAAAATAGTGTAGGCTTTATCTTCTTCATATCTGTATGAAGTCAAAGGTTTGCACTCCACCTTTCTAAAAAAGTGATGCTGTAATACCAAAAACAAAAGCTGGCATATTGGCACAGACTATATAGATTATGTAAAGGCAGTATAGGTATGGTTGTGTATGGTGCAGCAGCCAATTTAAGTAACTCTGACAGTTTTAATGCAAAGTCTTAGGGTCCATTAAAAGTTCAGCCTGTATAAAGTCATTTGTTCCTGTTGTTTGTAATAACAAGTGTCACATGTTACTTAAATGAATCCATCTGTGTCATTGTTTGCCTCATTATATAATGTTGTTTCTGATCTGCAGTGTGATTGGAAGCGTCTCTGTCCTAGTGGTTTCATTATTACGATGGAGGAATCTCCAAGAACAGGTGAGTCTAATCTTATGTACCTACATACGGGTTTGGAAGTTCATGTAAGGAAAACAAGTCATTTTAATATTAAATTGGTATTTCCCTTCAGAGAAGTGTTTAGTGGAACCAGTAGCTGGAAGGCATTAATGTTCTTCAATAATCTGTCTGTGTTTTTGTCTGTGTGCAGGTGCATCTCCTGGTGCAGCTTGCCTTGGCTGACCTTCTGGCCGCTGTTGTTCTTATGTCCACTAGTGTCACAAACAAAGTCTTCAGAGACTTCAACGGGACCTTCTGCGTCATTGGCCTGCCCCTGTCACTTGTGAGAAGCTAGATTTTTGCTCCATTGTCTTGAGCTTTTACAAGTTAATCATTCACTGCTGTGTAGATTTAAGTTTCACATTCATATTTAGGCTTTTATCAAAGAAGTGAGTTCCTGGCCAGGAAAAAAAGATAAGGAAAAACACTTTCCACAAATCTTAGTGTTTTGTGGAAAGTACCAAAACTTTTAAATTTTTTATAACAGCAACAATTACCTTGAGTCACTCTGTGGCGTGTAGTAAAATCATATAAAAAATGAGGAGCAGTTTTGCTGTGTCATGCCATTAGTTATACAATTGTAACTAATGTTATATAGCACAGTGCTTTTAACATTAAAATGTCATTTTAGAGCACATTATATTGTTTTTGGATTTCAGAATTAAGGAAATATTGAAAAGAAAAGGACATAGTGATAAGAACTTACTCAATATCATTCATGCTCATAGTGCTCATAATACTCGCTCACAGATGAGAAATATGCTGCTGTTTTTTTATCATTTCAATAATTTCCGTTAATTTCGTCTTTAACCAACACATGCTTTGTTAATTGCAATAAAGGGGTAGACACAAGAGGAGAAAAAATTAAATGCAAAGGTAATTCAAAGTTGCACAAAATTAAAGGCTAATATATAGAAGACTATATATACAATCTATGACTTGACTGTGCCTCACATGTAGGAGTGCACATATGCAGAGAGGGTCAGTTAGGACAGACAGATAGAGTAGTGCTGAGTCTGAAGGCTGTAATCTAGTGTACTGGGAAAATGCTCCTCCAAGCATTTGAACATAAAAGTAACCTGTAAAAAAAAAAGTCCTAATAACAGGCTTCAATGCAAGAACTACAAATGGATGTATAGAGGTGACAGAATGGTAGCACATGGGCATTAGTTGGGACTTTCTGATGCAATACTGTCCTAATCTTACATCTATCCTCTTTTTTTGTTTCAGACCTTTTATGTCATCTCGTTCCTGCTGGTGGTGATTTATGCTTGGAAATCCAAGAGTGCAATCCAAGGCTGGAGAACAAGACCGGCGGAGTACGTGGATGTACAGGTGCCCCTTCAAATAAAATAGTGGTTTGTTCTCAAAGATGCTATTTGGTTTTAACCATCTCTTTATGTTTTTACAGAGTCACTGTAGAAGAGTATTTGAAAATAAAGTCATTTATATTTTAGCCTGGTAAGTTTCCATGTTATTTGTTGCATACTTCTGTACCAGATGTTAAACCCATACTCAGTGGTAAGAATGTTTTAATCCCACAGGTCACTCCCCCTCGGGATGTACTTGACATATACAGTACCTAAAGCATACATCTCATTGGATTCAAAGAGCAGGCCCAAATGTGGGTGCAGGTGAGCAACAACCTTTATGTTTTAAGTCATAAAATATTGTAAAAGTAAAACTGACTATCCACTGCTGTTTGGACTTTTTTTTTTACTTTCAGTTGCATTTTGTTCTTAAACACGTGGAATGACGGCTGTTCCGAAGATGTGAGTCTATTTTCTTATTACCTAACTTCTGTTTGTTCATTTTTTAAACCAATCAGTGTTGATGTTATCTTTTCTTTCTAGAACAAAAACCATGACGCTTTCATAAAGATGGTTCTGATTTTCATGGTCGTAGAAGTGCTGACGACTTGCTGTGTAAGTCAAACAGGCCCCTTTCAGACCTCGCATTAAAATCCAGACAGTAATATAATATAATACAGTATATATATATATATATATATATATATATATATATATATATATATATACACATTGAAATGTCTGAAAGGGCCCACACTTTCTGTCATTCTATTTTTATGTTAATCTCATTTGAACTTGTGTTCTGTTGTTGTAGGTAATTTACTATCAGATTACAAAATGGTACAGAGCACGGCAGCAGGACGGTCTTTTCCCTGTGGAAGGAGACGGACAGTCAAGGAAGAGATTCAAACGTGTTTTTTCTACAGCCAGAAATATGGTGCTGGTCATCTTTTTCTGTTGGACACCAGGTAAACAACGCAGAAAGAGAAAATGTCAAATTCAACATTAGACTTATATTTGCCTCTTGCCATTGCAGTTCTGATCCTCATTGTGCTTGTTTTACTGGATATCGAACAGAGCAAGCTGTTTCCACTTTATATTACACAGGTATAACCAACATCAAAGATCACTTCTGTTTTAATGAAAATAGTGTGTTTTAGTGTTTTTCTTTCTCTTTTCGCAGGCTGTCACAGTGTCGCTGCAGGGCTTCCTGAACAGTATGGTGTATGCGTGGAAGCGGCCCAACTTCACAGAGGCTGTTCTCGGGGAACAAACGCCTTTGGTAGCCTACCATGACCGTGTGTCTTTTTTTGAGGAGTCACTGAGGATTGCAGTTTGACTATGTTCTTGCACGTTTTTACTGAACTGAAGGATGGACATGGACTGTGGCTTAGACTGAAGAAGGAAAAAAAAAGATGAAGGAAGCAGAAAAACTCTACAGACAAGCACTGATGCACAGACACTTCCATTGTGCTGAAGACAATAGCATATACTGTAGTAGCATACTGTATGGCATACAATACAGGTTAAGGTGGAAATTTAGCCAACATTATTTTTGTATAAGTGTTCTGCTTTCTTGTCAAAAGCGGTTTTAATCAAGTGTTGTGTAATGAACACCTTTGACTGGTCAAACTGTCAAGAAGGACTTACTTACAACTTTAGGCAGGCATTAGAACACTGTACGGCGAGACAATAGGTTCACGAGGGTCAGAGCCTGACAGACAAACATTACACCAGCCTCATATTGTATAGTGTCCATAACTTTATGACTCTGTCTTTTGTTTAACTGTACATTAATGATTCACAGAGGGCTAACTAAACAGAGCAGAAATCACCTGAGACTCAGAGACACGCTGTTGCTCGTCTCCTTCGAACCAGATCGTCACAAACATACGGCAGGAAACATTGCACTTGTGTATTTAATACTTGCAGCAGATAACTCATTCAATATGCTATAGACCCAAGTGTTTTTGTTGGAACAGTAACTTTTATTGCTATTTGTTCTATTTGTTAATAATTATATGAATTAATAAAGTATATTTAAAAAACAAGACTGTCATACTTATGTAATCAAAAGTCTGAATCACAGACATATACACTATATTATCTGATGTAACCCAGATGTCTAGCATATTCATACAGTCTACAAATGTAGTGCTGGAAAAAAAAAAAAGGTTTTGATAAAAGTTTTGTACTTTAAAAGTCAACCTCATAAGCAGTACATGTTTGTTTAATTTTTGTTTTAGGTCTTAAATTTAGCTTAAAGGTTAATTAATGAATGATTGAACAAACTGTATGTGATGTCGTGATTATAGAACTGCACATGCATGCTTGCTCAGTGATCCGCTGACTAAATATTTTGAATGCAATCAATGGACCTGGATCGACCAGTGCTCTGTACTCCGGATCTGAAAGTCATGATAATATTAGAGCGTAGGGAATAAACAGTGCAAGTAAGACAATGACATGTCCATTTAAAAACGTTTATCTGAAGCAATCGATTTAGTGGAAGATAACAGTAAATAAAACAGTTTGGCAATAATGTCTATCTACTGTACATACCTGTGTACTGCATCATGTGCAGACAAAAAGTGTCTAGTCAGATGTGTTAACCAGGGCAAGATGGGATTTTCCTTTAATCCAAGAAATAATTTACACTTATCGGCAGAATGGGTCAAACAGAGAGTGGTTTGTTGTTTGTGCCATTTGTGATAATGTCATTCATGTTTAAACAGTGTTCACAGTCTGTGGCATTGAGAAGAAATGTACGTATTTACAATAAATAAATAAGAGAAGTCCATATACTATAAAAGTATTCATTTATTATATTTTCATGTCCTTTCTACTTCTGCATGAAGTACATCCTCTTCAGAAGTCCATGGACAGGGATCTCTGCTGAGCCATTTCAGAGTTCCCTCTTCTACTTCCTGCTCTGCGTACGTACACATCATACCTCCCATCCTCGTTCCCCTCTTCGTCCTCTTCCATCACTCTGTCCTGTCGCCCCAGTGAACTGTGATGCCCCTGGACTTTGCCTGGCTGCATACTGGGCCAGCTCTTTTTCCGAAGACTGTTGTTCAAATCCTGAAGTGGAGGCAATGTGCTCTGTAACTCTCCTCGGAAAGGGAGGAGCTCCAAGGATCCCCTGCCGAGATCATGAGCTCCTGGAACAGCTTTGATAGAGTTGAGGGAGGCCTGAGAGCCACAGTGATGTTCGTGGATGCAACGTGAGCCTGATGAGGATCTCCTCAGAGCCTGAAGTGACTGGAGCTCCTCGGACAACACTCCTAGGTCTCCTGACGTGGCCTAAAACAAGACCTTTTGTCAATACAAAACTGCTTTTTAGCAGAAATACACATGTTGTTGCTATTTCAAACTAACTTTATCTCTGAGAGCAAAAAGTTCATAATGTGGAGGGTCAAACACTTCCTGAAATTCACCCCTTTGGAACATGTTCTTCCTCACCAGCACCTTTGCAACAAAACAAGAGAACACATTTATGAGATATAATGAAATATATGTCTCTTTTGAGTCTCATAAATAATTACCTTTTTACGTGGCTGCTTGACCTGCACTAAAATAGAGACAATGAAGAGCAGCAGCACCACTCCAGTCGACACACAGATTACTGTGCCGTGAGTTTTTGTGAGCTGGATAAAAAGACCTTTGGACTTTTTTTCTTGAAAGAAAGAGGCAAAAAAGTAAATACAAAAAGAGCACACAAGTCATTCACATGAAACAATTTCAAGTCTTTATTTTGGTTAAGTCAATTTAAAGGCTTGTAAGCCTAAGCACCCTGCCCCACTGGGGTGAGCCTACTTTTAAAACTAAACAAAACTTAAATGTACTGAAAAGAAAAGTCTGAATTAAGATTTTTGTTGTTGTTGTAAAAGTCCTTCTAAAAGACGTCTATGAGTCAGAAGCCTGTGTTTGAAGACGCAGACTTGTCAAAACACAACTGCAAAAACTTCGCTCATGGCAGAACTCAATTACCTTTGCAGTTGTTTTCATCCCAAGGGAACACACAGTTTTGTATGCCGTTGCACACCAGAGAGTTGTTGATGCACATGTTATTGTCACAAAAAAATAAACTCTTTGGACAAGGAGCTGGAACACAAACAGGTATTACACTATTGAGATGACTTGTCATGATAAATGTTGCATTTCAAACTCTCATTTTCCATTAACATTCCTTTAGAATAAGGACACACTAAGAAACATTTGTTCACAGTAACGCAGTGTTACTAACATCCACAAGAGGTCACTATTATTTCACTTTTTGTAAAGATTTAGACAGTTACTGAGAAAGTTAGATAACAGATGCATAAAAAAGAACTCACGTTCCGAGAAAGACGTGAACAGCATCCGAAATCGACTGAGACGGCTGGTCTCATCGGCCCACATCCTCACTACGCCCACACCAGTTTCCAGCATTATGTCATTAGCTACTGTACTACAAAACTTGGCCTGCAAGACACCCCACACCAGTTTGTCTTTGATGTGTTATCTCATTGCCGCCAGGTTCTGTAGGACAGTTGCTATATATCCTTCCATTTATTAGGAATGTATAACAAGAATATAATATCCCAAAACAATGTCAAATGTGATATTATTATGTGATAGAATATGTTTTACCTTAAGGTCCTCAATTGCATTACTGCCATCATAAATAGCCACAAAATTCTTCTTACATTCATTTGAGTTTTCCATCTGATACTCCAGGAAGTGCAGGTAAATCTGAAACAAAGAGATATTAGCATCTTTTAATTCACAGCAAGTTTACATTATTGCCCTTTGTGCTTTTTTATAAACTACAGATTAACACAAATGACTACAGGCAGTGACATAAATCCAGTTCCTCACTCTAATGATTTTTTTATGTTTTGGTGCATTAGACATTAGTGCATTAGATTTACAGTACAATCAGGGCTCGGCTCTTTTGAGAAAGCATACAATATTTAATTATTTCAGTAGATTTCATGGGGTTAGTGACACATTTATTTTCACATATATGATAATGAGTAATCTAGACTGATGGTAAAAAATGCTTTCTGAAGTTTACATTGAAATACAACAAGTGGTAGGTCTTCTATGCTTATATTTGTATAACAGGGGCTGCACTTTGAGCAAATGTTTGGTGCTGAAGGATGTGAAGCACATGAATCTATGTTTTGTGACATGAGGCTAAAATCCAGCCGCGTGGATTATGTTACGGATATAGAAATATATCACCAGCACATGTGGTGATCGGATATGCAGATGGAACAACTTATCAGTGTCTCTTAAGCTCATGTGTATTATTCTAACTCTTATTGCATCTGGTGCTCAGTGATTTTCTTTAAATACAGATAAAAATAAAAAAGTCACATGCCCTACTCTATTGTTCTCAGGAGCGCGTATAGTCCAGATGCAGTCCACTGCTTGATCTGGCTTTACTTTGTTGTCCTCGTCCACTTGACTGGAGCGGATCATACCATCTGCTCCGGACAGCTCAAACTGACAGTCTGGACAGACAAGAGTGCAGACATGCCAGGGCATTATAAAGTATTAACAGGAATCATTGTATATCTTAAATTAAAAAAGGCTTGTGTTACCTGGGATTGGGTTTAAAAGACCTCCTACATGCAAATGGAACTCAGGATCTATAAGTAAATGACATAAAAGAGAGAAATATGACCACAGCCATACAGGCATTTGTTTGATTGGCTTGAGATATAGAAGGTAAAATAATGTGTAATGGGAGCAAAAATATAAATATTCAGTGGCAAGCCAGTGCACCTTTGTGCCAGTCCCAAGCCCGGGTAATTGGAGAGGGTTGCGTCAAGAAGGGACAAACCTGTGTTAAAACCTATGCCAGACTAAATTCAAAACACTAGAGGATTTACGTTGGTGACAACTAAAAGAAATTGTTTGTACAAGAAAAATATTATGCAATAATGTTTTCAATCTAAATTTTCCCTTGGTTTTAGTCAAAAATCTAAGCTTTGTTTGGACTAACCTTCAATAATCACACTGGTGCCAACAATTAATCATTTCGAGGCTTTATCTAAATGCTTAGTTATTTTGACATACAAAGCCTGACACAGGCATTTTTTGAAATATAAATACAGCTGATACTGTGATAATTATACATTTGCAGTACCTTGTGCAGTCTCATTTTAAACCCACTTTTCACTGGTTGCACTGATGTTAATAAACTAGTGTGTTGGCTCCTTCTGATCCAGAACATGTTCAATTTGCAGAACAGCACCAATGCTCGACTCCTTTGTTTTAAATATACAACCTCCATTTAGATAGTCCCACTCAGCCTTCTCCCAAACTACAACCAAAGTCAGTAGAACTTTAAAGAGATTCATATTTACATACTCACCCCTGTTCAGTCACCCTTTTCCTGGTTTTCACAAAAGGTGCTATGACAGAGTTATATTAAGTATAAATTATGTTCTGTACCTTTCTTGTCTTGTTTTATTAGCCCATCAACAGTATGGGTACAGTATGAGAGATTTCCTGCCATGGCATTTTAAATGCAAAGTATACCATGAAACCAATAACTGTCCCAAGCCAAAATGATATATTTTAGTGTCCTACCGTCTGTGAAGCTGTACTGAACCTGGAAGCCAATTCCTTCCAGTTCTTCATCACTCGAGAAACGGATCCACATGAAGCGTCCGCTGGAGAGGACAAGTCCAGGATTGGCTGAGCCACAGAAGCGATTGATGAGCGGTGAGAAACTGAAAGGACCGTCGCACCTCGATGTGGTCAAAGCGACACTCGAAAGATGCCTCTATGTAAAAGGTTTTATTGAACTGCAGCTCTATCCTCTGACGGGGCTGGGCTGTGTACCACAAGACATCAAATATATATGTATACAAAGAGTTTACAATGCCATCAGTGAATAACATTTTGCCATGTGTTTTTACCATAAGAGCATGGTGTTACCTTCCAATACATACAGACACTCCTTGTTTGGAGGGTATTTATTTGGGTAATTGGGGGAGCTGAATGTACCACCATCTGTGTTTCGCTCCCAGTTTCCACAGTGACGAGAATGTTGTGGCTGTTGAGATGGCTTTACTTCTTTTGAAACTGCAGGGCCATCTGTCAATAATAAAATCAACAGAAAATCTGATTAAATAAAGCGTATGACAGTGAATTAACATATAACAGTGATTGTTACTTTTACCTTTCGTTTTCTGCGCCAGGGCTAATCCTTCCTCAATTAAGACGAAGAAGATCCAGACTGTGAGGGAAATAAGAAGAGTCGGGTTGAAGTGATTTAAAAAAAATAAAAATAAAATGTAAGCGATGGGAGACAATCAAGGAAACGGAAAGCTTAGTGGGATTTATGCTTTGCTGTTTGTGGCTTTGGGAACATTTAAGTGATCCGTAAATGCATGTACTATATACCAGACTGTGAGGTTCAACAACATGACAGGGGGAAATGAGGACACATCTGCTAACACAACTGTTTTTCTTTTTTCTGCATCTCTGTAAATAAAACATTGGCGGAAAGTTGTATCAGTGAGCAACCTGCTGTCTGCTGTGGTTTCGTGCAAACGGCCCCATGATATCATGTCTTGTGCCACATTTCTGTTACATAATGTATGACCCAAACAGAGCGTCTAGCCTACAGGCATTTGCTTTGAGTTTTCACCAAAGTGGCATGTTGGCATTTGGTGGTAGACAGGAACAGTCCTGGAGAGGACAGCTAATGAAAGGAGCTCATTTCTGCCATGTTTTTTGGTCTAAGTCAGTGGTTTTACGTTACTATGCTACTACACTGACTCTTTGGGACCCCTGAAAAAGATGACGTGGCTCCAAAGGGTGAATATTTGATCACTTGGTAGCACTACAGCTACCAGAATAGATAGTCAATTAAAATAACATTAGTCATATTTTTCATACAAAAATAAACTCAAACCAAAGGTGGTTATGCAAGATTTTCTCACAAACATCATCTTAAATGTAACCCCATGTGTGTTCCATGTGTATATGTTTATTCATAGTCCTGTTCTCCTGTCACTTGTATAAAACAATTTTTGGATGGTCTGATCTACATTTCTGTGTGAAGGCTGAAGATGACAGCAGCAGAAGCCCAAATCCTCTTCTGTTCAGGCACTGAGCCACCACCCGCTGATGTGAGCGAGGCAAGTGATGTCAGCTCAAAACATTGGGATTTTGGACGTCTGTGCTCTCAAATAAACTGTAAATACTGCATCTGCTCTGGTATAAGCCAGTGTATGATGTAAAGTGAGTCTGGAGCTTTTAATACATTTATACATACATATATCATTGTTCAAAGTGGTTTTACTTTCATTTGCACCCAAGGATTGTGTTGTTGTTGCACATAAATGTATTCTTTTCTAAAATTTCAACTAATCTTGGTAATACCAAAGCATCTCTAAACAGCAGTGTGGTTTTCAAATTGAAGTAGGAAATCCTATAACAATTAAAGAAGAGTTTGACAAGGAGAGATAAGCATCATAAGATAAGACAAAAAATAAGCATCATACAATTTTTATAGCAGTAAATATGGAAACATTTCTGGAATATTTTAACAATAAATTGTGCAGTTAATGCCACTCACCTATGTACATCCTTTCAGTTGATTTGTTGTCGATCTTGGACAAAAGGTTTCTCACGTCCCACAGTTCATTTGAATCAAACACTAGTTCGCACAAGAATTGGTTAAGAGTACTTCTTCACAAAATCCTCCGTCGTCGTCCTAATTCCACTGGATTTCCTGGAGCCCGTGCGCTGTGCATCGTTTGATCCATTCTCTCAAGTTGAAAATATTTTGCAGAGCTCTATGAGAGTCCCGTGCTCTGGGATCATCTGCGCGCTGCTGCTCCAGGTTTGGAAGCTATTGGCGCTCGCACAAGAAAACGCTCAGTGCGCATGTGCCTCATCACAACATAAAGATTATTGTCTCTTTCACTAGTTCGCGTTAATTATATGAGTAATAAACGTAGTAAAAAAAAAAAAGCGTCAAAAGGCTGCCAAAAGCATTTTAGTTTTACTTAGACAGTCAGAGACATTTTCTTCTTAAGGTGTCTGTCTCCATAATAATATGACCTATCCCTTTCTCAACAAGGGACACATCCGATGAAACAGTATGCTATGATTAAGGTTATAAAATATTGTGTAGACACGTTGTGTGCGTTTGGGGTAGCCCAATGAAGTAACAAAAAAAAAAAAATATATGAAAAACTCAAAAAAGAAACTCTGTCTTCACTGTGCATTCCCTTTATGCTATTCTTGCTTTAACAGGATGAGGTTTAATTTCATGCTGTCCAAACCCATCCCATAGTCTATTACCCTACTATAACTACTGTCTCCTTTTACAAAACCTGTTTAAGTCATCAGTATTCTGTGAGACAGTTCTTTTTTTTTGTCTTATGTGGTGCACACTCAACTACACAATTCACTGCACATTTTCTGATAGTGTTGCATCATTCACAGCTATGACAGCCCCGCTCCCTTGTGACTGAACCGTAAAACCTCCCATCAATCTTTTATTCGTGTGCAGTTTGGATCTGGACACCTCCTCCTCATCACAGTTCTGAAGTGCATTTGAAGTTCACCTGAATACCCAAAGTTCCTCTCCTGACCATATGCCACACTCACTCACTCAGATAGAAACATGCTCACCTTTAGTTCACTTCAAAGGTTTTCACTTTCCGTTGCCAAGGTAACTGTGTCTTGCTTGTCTCTTCTCAAGCAATTGGGGACCTAGAAACCGGGAGGTGGTGTTAGGGTGGTCAAAGAATCAAAATAAAACAAAAGACAAAAAGAAAATGCTCATGTTGCTGCTGATTCTGGTGGATACTGTCTCTTTTTTGTTAGTTTTTATTAGATATTAAAGAAGATGGGGACAACACAGCTATTTTAATACAGTAACCCCGTTCTTATTGGTTATTGAACAATACAGATTTTGACAGATATAAATATTGTTCAACTATATACTACATTTAAGACAATTTAAAAGCATAATTGTTGCAATCAGCCGTGTAGCAAAAAGTTCTGAACATAAATATAGTAAGGCTGTACGATATAAACATAAAGATATGAAACTGCAATATTTGAATGTTCTTTGACATAGAAAAAATTTTAATTTGATTTCAAACATATAAAGAAATACAAGACTCTGGACTAACTTCCACTCATAAAAGCAGAAGCTAAATCAAAATAAAATTATAATAAAAATAGAAGGTTGAAGAGAACTAAAGGGTTAATAAGTCATAATTGGATTCATTTTCCAGACCAGGCTTGTAATTATCATTTTGACTTGGAGTCCAAAGCAGGCATGTGATTATTCTTATTAGCGTGCACTTAAGGATGAAATTAACATAATTAATTTTGCTGCAGCACAAGCCAGGAGACGGTGACTGTGGAGAACAAATGTATTCACGCTCTATTTCCTGGACTATTTTTTTTGTACATGTGAAGCTCTGAACACAGGCTTATGTGTCTTGATATAGTTAATTCAAAGACTGTGAACTGGATGTTTCAAGTTCAATGACATCTCTGTGACACTAGAGTGTGGGAATCTTTAACCATCACAGAGCATGCTGCGAGCCTGGGAACATACTATGTGGACGTTTAATCAGAACTGCTGCTTGAGCTGCACGCTGCAAGAAAACACAACAGCTTTATGAAGTTAGATGAAGACTGTGACTGGCAGGAAATCCCTGTGGATTTGCCCTATCACTGTTGATGAAGAAGCACACAGCACAGTAGCCCGCAGGTTTATTAGAGTGGAGCAAATTACTTTGTTCCAGCCTCTTCGCCTTTATGACCCTGCATCAGTCTTTTCTTTGCACACGGTGATACATGGGTAGGTTATGCCAAAATAAATCATAATAATGCACCATTGATTTAATCCTACACAAAACATAGGCCACTTTTTTTTTGCTTGACAGAAAAATGTATCTTTTCCAAAATAATGTAAACTTTAATCATCCACATAGAGGACTCCTTACATAATAATCAGCTTAATGTTTAAATCCAGGCTGTCCCGGGGGCTCTGGCCAATCAGAATAAAAACACATCACGCTATCAAAGAGGTGGATGATAAGTCTTGACATCACATTTCATAACAAACGTCAAGTTTGTTATATTGATTAACAATTGATAATAGGTTTGTCTTCTCCATACCATTCATATCTTTGTATGCTCCTTCACCTTCATGTGGTATTGAAGAGAGGGCAACAGGGCCCCAGGTAGAGGAGTGGCTCCACAAATAACTACTGTTTAATACCATTTTTACATTTCAATAACACAGAAAGTTAAAACACATAAAATAAATATTATTATTGGATGTTTTTAAGTTCACTTTCCACATATGTTTTTATTATATTTGTTTAGACAGACATACATGTTATTTGCAGCAGGTGGGTTGGGTGGGCCACACTCATGTCCTTAGTGTGTTGTTGAGTAAGTGCCTAAAAATATTGCATTTAGACATAGTTTGGATATTTAGCTGTATTGTGTGCAATTTGCTAAACACTTTGTAACAGCAATTCTTGAAAAGTAACAAGTACATTTCTCAACAAGAGTATGAAGCCTAAAACATGTTAAATATGCTTAAAACAATTACAGATGGTTGAATATAATGAAACTGTAAAATTATCAATGGGCATGGATTCATAATTAATATGCTTAAAGAGCCTTGGTTGTAATGTGTCTATAGGACCGTCTCTCATATTGGACTATACACTTTACACTAGCACTATTAGACATGCATTATGATATCTCAGATTTCTGGTCTGGGTAATGACTGCTGCACATTTTTAAGTACATCATATTTAGAGTGATTGTTAAACTTTCTGGCCATAATGAATTATCTTTGTTCAAGTTGCAGGATGCTCTTCTTCAACCTTGATGCCTGGCGCTATACAGCCAATCATAATGAGTGTTCTGGGACAGATGGCCAATGGTAATGACCCTTACTCAAATCAGGGTTAAGCCAAGGAAGACAACTAGAAGATTAGTCTGGTTCTCATCAATTAGGGTGAAAGGATTGAAGAGTGAAATGAAGACAGGAGGAAGTGAGAGAGAGGCCCTGGATTATTAGATTAGATTTAAATGTATAGACATATCTCCATGTTGATATCCAATTGTGGATTACTCGTCCTGAAAAAGAAAACATTGTAAATTAATATTAAATATTATGAGCAATTCTAAATCTGATTATAATGTGAGGGAGACAATGCTATTTTGTCCTGACATTGAGAACAACTGGTGGACTCTTCTCAGCGGAGAACAGACGTTTTGGACATGTTTGACCCACAAATTCACAAGAAAAGCTGCAACAAGCTTTAGACCATTAGTAAACAGAAATCTTCTTAGCATGCCTGATCTGTGGATATGGCAGACAGCCGCGCGGAGGATAAGTCCCATGCCACTTTTGGTTTCTGAAAGATTAGACAAATATGTAATCATAACAGTTATTGGGATGAGTTAATAAAGAAGAGAATATCTAGATGTATCAGTATCAATGGGACTGAGCAAAAAAATGCACAGTTTATTGTTACAACATAAAGCTGCTGTTCATATGAAATTGTAACTGATATACATTAACATTCAGAATATTTCCATTCATTTTTAATCACTCATCTCTCCTTGACAGCTGTAGAGAACTGACACCATACAGTGTGGAAATCTACTCTTGCCTTGAGTTGTTTTTCCCTCCCTTTCCTCCTTTTTTAATTTAGTCAAATATACAAAGCTGGTCTTTGCAATCAACAGCTAAGCACTAGGAAGGGGCTTTAGAAACATAATTAAAAGCCACAGCAGGCCCCCTGGAGTACAAACTGACAGAAAGTGAGATTGTGACACTAGTGTTTTTTAACTCCAGTGAGTCTCAGAGAGAAAGGTTGGTGAATGGACAGAGGACACAAGTGGGAAAAGAGAAAACAAGGTCACGACACAGGATTATCAATGTACACAAGGCCACAGTCATAAGTCCATTAAATGCAGAGGTGTAAAGTACTTGAGTAAATGTACTTCGTTACTGTACTTAAGGATTTTTTGGCTACTTTCTACTTGTACTGAGTATCAAAAATATAAGCAACTTTTACTCTCTACTCAACTACATTTTTGATTGAATATTTGTACTCTTTACTCCACTACATTTGAACTGACACTTAACGTTTCTCGCTGTGTTTGTGCCATAGATTGTATAATAATTTGTTTGTGCACGTCAAGTCAACTTTGTCTGTCGTGGCTTGCCAACTTTCTTGGGTGTAAGAGGCGATATCGCCATCTGCAGGCTATTGAAGGTACTGGATGCTATTTGCCTATATGCGTTACTCCATTGTGAACGTGAATTAGCAGCCTGCAGAACGCAGAACTGCTGAAGAGCTGGCTTCGGCTTCAGCACTTCATGGAGTGCCAGGACTGATTTGACTTTTTTTGTTTTGTTTTTGTTTGTCCATTTTACTGAAAATACCTTTTTTGAAAAAGTTTTTCTTATGCCTTTTTTGAGCACTTGAGTTTGACTTGGACAGACTTGTTAAATCTGTGATTTTGTTCTGCCATGTCGAAATATTGAGGTGTTCGATGTCTTTTCAATATTAGGAAGTAAAACATCATAAATAAACTTTCTTGTTTTTCACTGACCTACAATATTTCTTTATGTTGAAGACTAATGCATCTGAGCCAACATTCAGTACGAGTAAAATACTTAAGTACTTTTAAAATGGGATACTTTAAGACTTTTACTCAAGTCGTATTTAGTAACTTGTAGTGGAGTAATTTTTACAGTAAGGTATCTGTACTTTTACTCAAGTATGGCTTTCAGGTACTCTTTACATCTTTGTTTAAATGCCATCTTTGTTTGAATGCCATTTCATAGATTTTTAGGGATTGGTTTAACACAAGCTCATAATAGGTAATGTGGAAAAGAGCATGGGTATGGGTTCTCATACTACATGTTCTCGTACTTTATAAATTTGTCTTTCAAAATACAAGCTTTATGGTATTAAATATGGGAGTAAGCAGCCCATTTTTATTCCTATATGAATATTATGAATTATCTAATATCTAACCTGCTGTGCTGCTTGATCAAATATTGGCTTTTTTAAGTAAGTGGTGATTTTTATTGCATTTGAAATGATATATCCAGTCTCAAAGACTCCTGTGTATCACCTGAAAGAGCCAGTGCAACCCACAGTTTATGCATGAACATGATTTCGGAATTAAAAAAAAAAGTCTATTTGTAAGTTTTCAATGGCACCTACTGTATGTGTGAATTTCTGAAATTTGCCATAACAAACATGCTGATTGGACATAAAGCCAAACTTTAATTTATGCTAACTTTAGTTTATGCTATCTAAAAACTATTGTTTTACTATGGAGTAAAAGCGGAAAAGCCCGGATGTAACGGCCATTTAATTGCCCTTTGTAACAACAATATCGGTGAATAGGGGACCAATGGGCGGATAACATCCACTTTATAAACAATCTATGGATTATTCTGAGGGTGATCTATTGTAATTCCTACTCCTGACCATTTGGTGGCGAATGTATATCAATCAGCAATTATCTTGAACCGTGTCACGTCTTTGTTACGCTGCATTTAGTTGCAAAAAGGTCACGGCAGCTGAGTGAGTAGTTTTTTCAAACCGCCAAAAAGTTCTGATATTGTTAATAAAAGTGAAAAAAGAGGACATGATGCAGTGGAGGGTGAAGGAGGACACACTGGAAGCACTGAGCAGTCACTGACAGGTGTTACGGGACAAACCATATGTCTATGGCAGGGGTCCCCAAACTGCGCTCAGCAAATAATGCCCGCCGCCACATTTGACCCGGCCCCTGAGCACCTATATATTTTCTGTGTTATTTTATTCTGTGAAGAACCCAGAGAGGGTTATTTGATCTCAGAAAGGGTTATTAATATTTGGATATGTATGGTGCGCTGGAGTGTCAGCATGTTTTCTGGAAAACAATAAATGATTACAGTTAGGGACCTCCGCGATTATCACACTTTTTCTGTTAGAAACTGACCCTGGCCCCTATCAGAGAGGGGAAAAGTTATGTGGCCCTCACTGGAAAAAGTTTGGGGACCCCTGGTCTATGGGACAAACAAGCAGCAAAAAGCAGGTGAAGAAGAGGGAGTGTTCAGTGGGAACAGGAGTTTATGTGGCTGAGGTGGGAAGGAACAATGTTCTGCGACATCTGTAGAAAAGCTAACACACGTAACGGACTTGTCAGAGTTTAATCACAAAATATCCTTTCACTTTTTGTGTAACGTTATCTGTTGTTCTTAAATAAAACAAATAATCTGTGCTCTATGCTCGTCTTAAAATTTCTTGAAACGTGAGTAAAACAAAAAGCCATTATAAGTATTATTAAAGTATGAAAAATAAAAATGACAGGTAATAAAAGACGAGGACGGACATTTTCCAGTCAAAATGAAGGAGAGTGAGTCTAGCGCGACCTCTGGTATCACATTCATTTGCAACCTTAGATCTGTCCATCTCTTGATGCAATGTAACAAAGAAAAAGTACTGCTATTTTTTTCAATAAATATCGCAAACATCTGTAGGCTACTTTCTACCCTACTAAATTTTAAATTGGTGTGTTACGTGTTACTTTTTGAATGAGGTGTTGGAACTTGTCGGCAATAAAAACAAGTTTTGGAGAAGGGCTACCCTAAGGATTTTAAGATTTAGGAGCGTCAGAAAAAGTAGCAAAAAATTAGCAAAAGATCCTCTGTCAAATCTTTAAAACCAAGAAGAGAAAAAATACTTGATAACTTCCTCCAAATCTGAGCTTGCTGTATTGGAGAAGATACATGTTCATGGCCACAAACCATAGATTGTAAAAAAAAATCCCACAAAAAAATCCCTTTCTATGCGTGCCCTACAATTTTATTTCTAGTGATTAGTTTTATTGACACCCTTTATATGTCGTTTGTCCGCTGAGTGGCGCTAAAGGCCTAGCTAACGCTAGCATAACACAGACCGAAAACATTTCTAGCTAGCTTGTGGTTTCATTTGTAGCCTTGTCGTGAGTAAAAGCTTTTTAAAGAGTAATTGTGTGTTGGAATAACGCAACCACCATGTCAGAAAGGCACAGGGCGCTGCCGTCGTGGATGTCCAAGGAGCAAGCAAAAATAAAAGTGAAAGAGCCGTTGAAGACCAAGAGGAAACCAAAGGTTGCAAGGTTAGCTCGCTTTAAAAAGAAAGCAATGCTTCCAAATTCTGCCCTGACTGTTACATTGTTTTAATTAACAAATTACTGCGGATGTGCTTTCAGGTCTATTTTCTATTGTATGAACGAGAAAGAGCTGGTAGGAGCTGCCTTTTCATACCTCAAGTGTGCACGTAACAATCTGACGACTGACCAAAAGGTGGCGCTCCTTCTCCTTTGTCAAGTTTTGAGTTGTTTGAGTTTGGAAAGTTGCTGAAATATTCTCCCGATGAGGATAAAGAAGAAAGTATTATCCAAAAAAATAATACTTAAAAATATATTAATATTTTTCGTTTAATTGAATTAGACAACCTCTTGCCATTTCCACATCATAGTTAAATTATGTAAAGTTGACTATTTATACTTTTTGGAGAAACGAAACCATTTTGCTTTATCTCACCAGGTTCTGTTAATGTAGAAATAGCAAACTGAAGCATAATTAACTGTTGTTCTCTAACACACTGAACAACCATCAACTTATGAGAATATAATAGTAATTAATATGATGTGCTTTTTTTCATAGTAAAACAAGAACAGAAGGTTAAAGTCTCAGAAATATTAACTAAACGGTTGATGTCTGTTTATAGACTGAGCCCCAAACTGCAGAGCAGACTGTGGCGGAAAAGGGGAATCCTGGCACTGAACAAAGGACTTTAAATCCAGTGGCAGAGGCCTCAGTAGAGGAATCCTTGGAAAGTGGTGATGCTCAGGACATGTCTTATGTGTCAGAAACAGACTTGGACATCACAGAGGTAGAAACGGTGCCATACCTTGTGAGCTCCGAAGGTGACAAGGCAGGAGAAGAGCGTGATCACAATGATGAAATACAGAATGAAAACAAAGATGGAGACTCAGAGATCCATGCCAAAGCAGCAGAGGAGGACGATGCCTTTCGCCTGGTCCGGGAAATTTTTTTCACATAAACTTTGTGCTGCTTTGGAGAACATTTTTGCTGTGTGATTCCTGCTGTGCCTGTAGTCTTTCAAGTGTGAATGCAGCTGTGACAAATGGAGAATCCTCAACTTCACTGTGTTTTTGTTTTTCTTGGCACTTCAAATTAGAGACTTACATAGAGACCCATCAATAGTAAGAACACAGCAGTTTGATTTTGTAATATATGACAAAATATAAATTATTTAAATATATAATCTCAACTTTTTACATTACATTTTTAAGTATTGACCTTCCACTTTCAGTCTCAGTAAGTTACTTCACATTTCACTTGGAACAAAACAAAATACAGTTGATTATAACATCTATCAAATCATCTGCATAAGATTTTTCAACACCCCAATCGGTTTTGTGCAAAGAAATGATAAAAAGAAGATTGAAAACTTGTCATGTCCGCTTCCGTATAATTTTCTTTATTATGATATTGCACTTGTGTGTTTTTGTTGTGGAGCTTTTGTTTATGTCCACAGACTGTAGTCAGTTGGCAGACTCTATTGATCTTTGGGTCAATGCCATTGTTAGAGCCAGCTCCACTTGACACCCACACAAGTGTAAAACCAGGGGTTTATTCCATCCCAAGTCACAAAAAAATCTGATGCCTATAAAGAGGAGAAAGCTAGACGCTCTTTGGCACAGCATGCTGAGCCACATCACTGTTCTGTTTTCAGCGTAAACAGCAAATAGCACAGCCAGCATGGCAAAGGCCACAAGCACCACTGGGGTGTACAAACTCAGGATCACTATAGCTGTGACAATATTATTTTCAACAGTTACTGATAATATTCCAGTGCCACCAGCTTTTAAAGGCAAGCTCGTCGCTGTCTGCCACACAAATGTGTGGACTTTGAAATGTGATGAGGACTTTGTTAGTGTGGATAAACTCTCCAGCAAAGAGCAACAGTGAGATTGTTATTTGAATAAAGATGAGCAGGAGAAACACAGCGGTCCAGACACGGTGCCATGTAGGATTCCTCACAGACAAATGAGACATGAGTGGAGCTCTATCTAACCTTTTAATTTAAAATCTATATCTAACCTTTTGATTCAAAAACAAGCAACAGCGAAATATGATAGATAGGCTAAGATGTCAATCAGCAGGATTGCACTTTCAACCAGCTTTAACTCACGGAAATAGCTTCAGTTGTTAATAAAAACATAAGCCCTTTACAGATTGCAGCAAGTTTCATGAAACAGAAAACTAATGTGTCATCATGGACATAGGTCATGGGTTTAATTTTCAACCAGATGCTCCATATAACCTTTACTCCTTGGCAGTGCTGTCTTGAGACTGGTCTTAAGACAGCTTTTTAAAGGTTTCTTGAACAAATTTTTACTCTCTCGTTCCAGTCCTGGACAAAGAAGTCTCAAGATTTTAAATCAAGATCACCACTGGTTTATTTGTCCACATCCTTCTTAAAAAAGAAAACTTCTGTCACTGTATCTTAATTTAAAACAATATCTTTCTAACCATACCTCCTTCAACAAACACTAACTCCTCCTTGAGTTAGGATTTTTATGAACATTCAGTCATCATACACCGGTATTTAAACATCTGATCTTGGTAATAAAGTAAAAAAAGTAGTTTGGTTTACTTTATGTTTTCACAGGTTTTATTCGTTAACTAGGAGACAAGCTAAAGCTAGTCAGTTTATGCCAGCTTTACTGTGAGTGGGTGTTTTCACATCCACTGTTTGCCATCACCATCACATGGTGCACGCGTCCGGCGCACAGAGCGTGAACGCGCCCCGTCTCCGCACAGCCGTCTGTCTGACTGTCCACCTCAGTCGTGCGTGTTTCAGTCAGTTTGACGTGCGGACTTCTCCAACTCCAGAGTGCTATATTGAACTTTTCTTCTCCGCCTGCATCGCAGACAAGCGTCTCAAGGTTTGGCACACAGAGTTTGTAACGCATGAACGAAACTTTTATTCTCTTTGCATCTTTGCCTATCGGATCTGTTAGGTTTTAACAATTTTGCACGAGGAGGGAGGCGTGGTCGTCTGCAAGACTTTCTTTGTCTGTTTTGATGTAGACGGCAAAGAATGCAAAACGACACCAACGCTTTGAATATTTTATTCTGAATTGTCTGTTACATTTTATAACTGTACAAAAACCCAAATACAACAGGGCAGGCGGATACCAAAACTGTCTATTGATAAAATAAAAATAACGTTAAACTAATTGTAAAATATAAACGCTAGGATATTGTACTCATTTAAAACATTGGTCCAGCTTTGGTATTTACACAGTGAGCGTCAAACGTGGGGTACTGTCCAGGGTTCGTTTTTGAAAAAATAAAAGAGTAGGATAAAGTCCCATTCCAAAAGAGTGTGAGGAATGGTAATCTGTGAGCTCTACACAGGGCTCATGCTCTCCTCTTTGTATAGGCTACTCTTCAACGCATGTAGTAGATGATGTCCGGGGAGCAGAAAAGTACATAATGTACCAAAACTGGCGAGTTTGATTCCTTTAGCTTAACCACTAACATTAAGCCTTGAGGAAGATAGTTGTAAATTTAATCATTGCCAAAATAAAATAGTGGAGAGAAATGTTGTTGTTAGATCTGGTGTTAATCAAACTTGTCATTTTAGTGCACCATGGGAAACAGGTTTAGCAGGAGAAGAGAGGCACCGACAGCCAAAGCTGAAGGCCCTGAAGCAGAGCAGATTGCAGAAGTGGAGACAGCTGAAGAAAGTGTGCCAGAGTGTCAAGAGGCTCCACCAAACCAGGAAGAAACCAAACCAGAGGCAGCAGAAGTTGAAGCCCCCTCCCCAGAGCAGCATCTGTCTCCTGCCAGTAAACCCACACCCCCAGAATCTGTAGGAGAACCTGCCCCTGCCGCTGAAGTTCAGCCGACTATAGAGGAAACAGAAACTGTCCCTGAACCGGACCCTGCTCCATGTCCAGAGGCTGAGGTAATTCCTGAGCCCCTCCCAGAACCTGTGCCTGCACCAGAACCCGAACTGGAAGCAGATCCGCCTTTGGTCAACCAGAGTGTCCCGGAGCCTGAACCCAACATCAAGCCTCCCACTTCCTCAGCCAGCCCTGCCCCACTGGATGTGGACAAGACCGCTGAGGTAGAAGAATGCCAAGACAGCCCTGAGACTGTCGTTGTCTCCACATTAGTGCAGAAAGAGAATGATGCAGAAATATTTCCAGAGAAGGAGAATGATGACACTAAGAATGTGGATGAAATAATCAATGATGCCAACGAAGAAAATGTGAGTGAACTCTTGAAACAGTTGGAGCTGACAGGAAATGACATTGTGGCTGACCTCATCCTCAGTGATGTCAAGGTCCCTGACGACTCCCCGCTCATCGACATCAACACATCTGATCTGATGATATAACTCCACAACTACTCAGAAAGGGCTAAATGAACAATTTTGTTGGTTAAATCCTACATAAATACTAAATATATCATTGACTTTGTCACTTAAAGTGCCCTACTAATTTTTTTTTTACCAATAACTGTTTATTCAAAATGTGCTTTGGGACAGATAAACTGTATGTGTCATGAGCTATGATAAAATGCTGAACTCATAAACATGTGCCAGGCTGTGAGTGTACTGGAGCAGATTATCTAACACCTTGTTAGACAATAGAGATTTAACTCTCTGCAAAGATTTTGATGAATTTCAATGAACCTGTAGGAGGAGCAAATGTAATTTTGCAAACCACTGATATGTATGTTTGTTATTTGTGTTCAAAGGGAAACGTGAATACTTATAATGGATAAATAAAATGACTTTGAAGGGACTGTATGCAATGAATGCACAAAAAGCTTAGGTGCAGGACAAAGCAGATAACTGCACATCTGGGGCCACAGTTCTGTGGATTTTTTTGGTCTCTGCAAAGTCCCTAATAAATTGGATACATCTTTTTCTATTTCCATGGGAAAGAGAGAAGATTAATGTAGTTGCTTGCTTGTAAAAATAAAATGTTATTCTACAAACAACTGCCAACTGTTTTTTTTAAAATCATTTTTCAATAAAAGGTTAAAGAGAGGAACACAACATAATCTAATATTGTACAGTCCATTTGTCCCAAGGCAACAGCGTGTCAGCTGTATGCAGTATGTATTCAGAGTAGTGCAATTCATATGTTTCACAGAACACTACACATGTACTGTATAGAACACAATGTACACATGGAAATAAATCTACAGCTAACATAAATCACAGAGTGAGAGCCTGCTCACAGTCTCGTGGGAGAGAGGATGGATTGGGGGGGGGATCACATTCTTTCCAGAGGAAGGGGGTTTTTCAGGTCAAAAGTCTTCAGTGGGACTGGGTTTCAGTCCATGAGAATCTGCTCCTTGCACGCCTATCGCACCACATTCTCCATTCACTCATTGCATTGCTATCCCAACAAGATGTCATTCAGGCGTAGTCAGTGTCTCTTCTAACTTTGCCAAATAGACTTTGCCAATTTTATAATCTAAACAATCTTTATTAATGCAATAGAGATGTAATGAGTAATGCAGAGGTATTTTTTTTTATTGTTGCATATGAGCACTATGCGCAAAGACAGACGGTACAAGCATAAACTACACAGACATAATGCACCTCAGATTTCAGATTATGTGGGGCCCAAACTAAGAGCTACTATGATCATATTAACTAAGAGCAATTAATTTATTTTCATCTTTGACCACACCTATGTCTGAGAGCCACTGCCTCAAGCCATTGCAAAAAGATAATCTCAACACTTTAGCAAGTCCCCGTGGAGCGGGAGAGGCACTGTGATGTCAAACTAGCATCGAGTCTAACATTTGGTTGGCAAAATTTTAATTTAAGACAGAAGAGTAACATAATTTCCACCATTGGCTGCCATACCAAAGGGCTTATGTTCAGTAAACAAAAAAAAAGTCTTCTGTTTTAGTCTATTTCTCATTTTTCTCTTTGATGGGCTGTAATGACTAAGGGTTCAGAAGCTAGGAAGAATGTCTGCAGCATTATTGTGTTTACCAGCTTATTTAAAATATTTTTTTATGTTATCCATTGGTTCATCCTAAGATGCGTTATCAGTGGTTAATTTGCACATTTTACATTATTTTGTAATATTTGCTCATATCCTTTGAGGTAGGATTTCCTAAAGCCACAACAATAACACGTATGTCCATGTTATCAACTGTGATTATGTATTGATGGTGATTAAATGATAGCTGGGATAACAAGAGTATTCTGTAATCATAGCTTGGATTTTCCTGACAAGCAATAATTTGTATATACTTCTTTAGTATATTAAAGTATAGCTATATTTTAAGAATTATTATTTAATTTATAAGGAGCACTGGAAAGAAATAAATTATTTGTATTATTTTATTACAGTCACTAACATTGTGTTATGTAATATTTGTGTGTCAAAGTAAACAAATTAAGATAGCATATGACACAAAAAGTCTGTTAAGACTTTGAATTATATTACATTTATAATAAATAAATAAAAAGTAAAACTTTATATATTTGGTAATCATCACAGAGCTGGAGCAGGATCCTGTGCTTTGTTTTTCTAAAAGCAGAAGAGAGTTTAAGTGCCTTGAAATGGGGGGGAACACATATTTTCTGTCAAACAGATGATCTGAAATTACCATTAGGCGCTGGAATTTCTTCGCGAGGTCAACATTTGAGCGCCCAGGTTGAAAAGGGTAAGACCATAAGATGGTGTTCCAGGAATGGCCATATGTCTTCACTCCACACAGTAAATAAAGCTCCTCCTCACGAGTGAAGTCCTTCCTCTTCCTGCATGCGATAGTAGTAACAGAAACAATAAACATAACAATTATCTATGTGCATTTGTTTTAAGATAATCTAAATAATTCCTTTACTCAAAGCCTTGTAAGAGGTTCTATTACATTGGAGTAAGGATCGGTTCTCATCTTAAGTTTCTTGTCATCTGGAAAAATAAGTTCCCTTTCATTCTTTTTCCAACTGTCTGTTTTGAAAATGAGATAAATCAAAGTTAGGATGTTTGTGTGTGCTGGGCAGAGAAGACTAGGCTTTTCATTTTGTTACTAGGGAACACATAAACAGACATGTTTTGGTAGACAAAACAGAATGGAATCATGAATTAAATAAAATAAAAATAGCAGAGAATGGGAAAACTACTGACATGGCACTGGCTGAACAGTTATGGAAACAGCACACAAGAATGCTGATGCTGAACAACTTCTTACATGTGTTTTTGCAGCTACACTGCTGACACCTTACTGACTTTTACAAGCAGGAAGCACTTTGCCTTTTTTGGTCACACACACATAAATGTTGTGCCGTATGTGAAATAGTTTAATACAGCTGTGCTGCTCTGGAGGAGCTCTGTCCTACTCTGTGAAGACTCTGGCTCAAACTCAACATTCCTTATGCTCTTTGGTTAGTTGACTGCCAGGAAACACTGCACAGGACAGCTCCTATCACAGGCTTAAAATTATGACACACAAAAAGTAAACTACTTAAAGCGAGCCACTCTACATATGTATGCCTACCTTCAGAAGGATGGGACCTTTTGAAGGGAATCAGCCCTGGACCTGGATGGAAGCAATGGCAAGCTTAGTATATACTTTATAATAAACGTAAATGTATTTAAGTGAAATGTAGCATTAGGGTCATAAATATTAAAATACCACTTCTTTTCCTAAAAGCAGGTCCTTCCATTTTCATTCCTCTATGTAGAGGAGTTAATCTAATGTCTATGAAAGAAAGACTTCTGCTATAAATGTTCAAACTTTGCAGTTATGTTGGATGATACTATGTTCAGCAGTTAATCAGACCTTTGTGTTTTTTCCAGTGGTGTGGTGACTGGAAGCTCTTGGCTTGGGTTGTTTTTTTATTCATTGGCGTTAGACACACATCTGTGACATAGAGTGTTTTTATTAGACATATGTTACATAATAGTTATGTAAAAATCAACAAGTGTATTTATTGTGCACACTTAATACTGTAGTGCCTTACCTCTCCAGTTTTTCTGGTTGTTCTGTGCCACTGCTGCACAAACCTTTTCAGCGCTGGGGTTTGTAAGCTCTGAAGTGCTGTGTGTGTACTCTTGTCTGACAAAAAGGCTGGAGTGATGAGTCCTGTATTGCTCAGTGGCCTCTTTAAGAACTTTATGCATATCACAGCTGTGTGTGCAGGAGCTTTGAAGAGATGCAAATGTGTGACTGTTCACCTCCTCAAAACTCAACACACAACCTAAAAGAACAGGAGTGAAAAGAATTAACAGCACTAGACAGATGCAGTGACAAATCATCTGAGAAGATTGACATGTATTATGTAAGATTTCACATAAGCCTGATATTGTCTTACCTGTACACCGGATATCATGAGATAACCTATCTTTACCAGGATCACTCATCTTACCTATTAACTCTAAGAATAAAACATATACCTTAAAAATGTACAGAAAGAAAACTTCTACAGAAAGCAAAATGTGTGTCTTACCTTCCCCAACAGAAGACATCTGTTTTGGTACACTCTGCCATACCGCAAGTGGGAGTTTAAATGGCTGACTAAAGCAAAAAGAGCAAACAAGTAAATATTTCCTTTCTGTCCATTAGCACCTGCTTATAGAATATCATCCTCCAACTTAAATACTATTTTACTCAAGATCTCCGCTAACCTGCTTTCCGCATGCAGCTCTCTAGCTCCATCTAGCCTCTGAACATTAAAAGCACTTCTTAAATCTCTGACACCAATGTAAGATGACCACCATGCACCCTCTCCACCAGCTTCGGCCTTATCTTCCTGACAACTTGGGATTTTAGTTGTTTTTCTGTTATTCTGATCCTGGAAACCTCTTTTGAAAATCAAAGGTTCACTGTTGTTTTCACAAGCTTCTATGTAATTACAAGTGCTATTTTCCTCTTGTTGTGTCAATCCAGGTAAATCTGAAGGAGGATAAGTAAATCCTAGCTCTTGAGCCGTAATCAGCTCTTGCTCTGCTTCAGCCTCAAAAAGGACAAACATATACAAATAAAGGGTTACTGGCTTGTGTGCTATTAGACCCTGCATTATTCTTGAAAGATTACCTGTCTCTTTTCTAGCTGGTCAAGTCTTTGCAGTAACTCTCTGGTTGTATTTTTGTAAATGTTCATGTTCACAGGAGGATCCATATTTTCTTCCCTTGCATGTGGCTCTTTTTTGTCAGGACTTCCCAGTCTGTTTGCTTCACAAATACAATAATAATGTAATACTATTTGGCAATTATGTCCTGAAAAGAAACAAATTCTAACCGGATTGTGTCATGAGTAAATAATGACTGACTTACTGGCCTGTTTGCAAGTCTGTAAAATGAATGTGGCAGCCCTCCTAACCTCCTCGCTTGTGTCTTCTGTGAGTAAAGTTATGATCACAGGAAGGCCACCGGTTTGCACCAACTGCTTCTGGTGTTCCTCTTAAAGCAGAAGAAAGTGCAGCGTGTATGGAACGTTAGAGATACATGTGATTATAAAAGGCATTTAAATTAGTCTTACCTGAAGCCTCTGTGCAGTGGCCTATTGTTAGTAACACAGACAGTCTATCTTCTGCTTCAAGGTTTGGATTCACAATCAGTGAAAAGAGGTGACAAACTACACCATACTGAGCCAGGTCTGAAGCAAGAGTGGCTATAGAAGATAAAGAAAGAATAGTAATGACTCAGACACTTGATTCTGACTAGATTTAACCAGCTGTTAAGTGTGTGTGTGTGTGTGTGTGTGTGTGTGTGTGTGTGTGTGTGTGTGTGTGTGTGTGTGTGTGTGAGAAGCCAATACCCACAGTTGTCAGTTATACAAGCAGACAAGGTTTTGGAAAAAGAGACAGCAAGTTGGCAAGCCAGCAGGCTTGTCTCTGACCCCAGACAAAAACGAATCAGTGCCAATGTGAGATTTTCCAGTCCCTCTGAAGCAGCAAAGCTCTCCTGAACACAAGCTTCAAAAACAAATTAGCCATGGGCACAAAAATGTAATGTAAATGTATTACAATTACTAGGGCTGCACAATATTTTGGTTAATTATGTGGTCAGTCACACTTTGCATGTCAACATAAATGTTCAATCAGAGCCTTAAATAAAACAGTAATGTGACAAAATATAAAGGTGACCAGTGTAAAAATACAAAGGCCCCAATGTGACCAGTGGAAGTCCATAGACATTTCTTAAATATCTTAAAATGCTATAAAATTGTCAAAGATATTCAAATATTACAGGGCATTTTGTATTGCAATACATAACATAGTTTAAGCATATCACTTTTTTCTGATTTGCGCAGCACTAACAGATTCTACTCACAGTTATTTGCAACAACCATTGCAATGAAGGAGCATATTGTTTGGAATATCTCAATTTGGGGAAGAGAAATCTGCTGAAACCAGCTTTTTATTGTTGGAAACACAGCAACACAGAAACGCTGACCTTCCTCTGGTAGACATAGAAAAAAAAAACGAAATTCTTGCTTAACTAAAGATATTGTTTGATGTCATAGGATACCATGAAACCTATTAGACTTTTAACAGTAGGTTACATAGTGTATGTATGAATAATAATAGTTGTACCGTTCTGGGGGTTGTTGACACATCCACAGAGAGCACTAGAAACAGACGACCAAAGTTGATGTAGGTGAGTAGGGTTAGCTGTTTTGAAATTACCCTCTGCAGATAGGGGGAAAGTGGTTCTGAAAAGAAAAGATATTTATGTATATATTTAAATGTATCTCCCGTCTCACAAAAGATCACAAAATACTTAAACTTGAGTACCTGAAAAGTTTGAGTAGAATATCCAGACAGCCAGTGGTTTGGGCCAACGTCTGTCCTGATTCTGTAACAGCATTTAAACACACACAAGATAAGATTCATTATTCATGTGCAATTTTGCTACATTGACAACTAATAAAAATGTCAAAAGAGAGGTAAATTTAAATTCATCTTACTGTTGTTGGCCACCAATACAGACAGAAAATAGACAATGACTCTCTTCTTTGTCAGTAGAGTGTCTTCTTTCACCAACCAATCAACCAGATCTGTGAATATCTCCTTTCTACTCAGTGAATTCTTGCAATAAACTGCCATATAATACAATAACAATTAATTAATACAGGAGAAAAAAACAGTAATATTAAATTAAATTGATTCTCAGTGTTTGGAGAGAGAACTTTCTTTTGCCATGCTCAAACACAGTAATACACACTTACCATTGGCCTCTGCCAGAGTCCCAAGAGTAAAGAGGGCAGTCTCCTTGACATCTGATTGAACAATGCTTGACTTGGAGAGGTTCAGCAAAAAAGCCACACCCCCCATTTCTCTCAGCAGCTCAACATTATGCTCTAAAATAATGATAAAAAAATAATAATTCAGAAATAATAATATTAATCAACGTTATTGAAGAAAATGTGATTTTACTACCTCTCTTTTCACAAATTGAATGAATAGTAAGAAGGGCTTGTTTCTGCAGATCTGGACATTTCATCTGGAACTTCAGACACTCAAGCAGCAAACTGAGATCTGTCCTGATGGCTGAAAGAACAACTGTTAAATTATCTTAACAATAAGATACAAGTGCAAAGTTTCCGTTTATTAGGCTAGTCTGTAAACGTGCTTAGTAAAATAATAAACCGAGTTAGCAACTTACTATTTCGACTGTGGAAATTCGCTGTATTATCCATCTCACTGCATAACAGAAGTCATTTATTAGTGTTGTTTCGCAGTTTACGGTAATGTGTAATACATGTTAATATCAAGTATTTCACTTTTAAGTGAACTGTGTGAACTCAGTTTCAAGTTAATCTTTAAAACGTTAACGCTAGCTACAATTAAGCTAAACGCAAATTGAGAAAATATTTAGCTAACAGCTAACGCTAGACCCCTAATTAGAGTTAATTAACCACATAAGAAAATACTTTGTGATAACTTTAAATTCTGTCTAAACACAGTCTAAAGATTTCTAAAAAAATGGCTTGTAAAACGAGCATATGGGTTGGAAGTTAACTAGCGACAAAAATCAACGCTATAGCATCTCTTTATACTTAGCTAGCTGATAACTCGTGTTACCATAGCAACGAGATAGACGGTACCATAGGTGGCGCTGTTTAGTATTTATGGCGCTCTGATCTTAGTTATATGAAATGACGACAGAAACAAAAATCCCTACTTTATTCTAGTTATAGTTTTAATATCATGAAACTGTTGAACTAGTATCACTAGTTGAAATAATACATTTTATTAGACACTGACTTTCAAACAGAGAAATGGCACAACTGTTCCTTATTACCAATAATAATTAACATTTACAATGTTTACTCAACCGAAGGTCTATGTCTACGCATACCTCATACAGCCTGAGTCAGAACGTGTGTGATGAAAGCGGTAGAGAGACGTCAAACGTAGTGCTACGTGCAGGCTTGCTACATCTTGGTCGTCGTGTTTTGGTTGACATTGATTCATTTCTGTTTTTTTTACACGTTTAGACCTTCTGAGGTATTTGACATATTCATATTTTTAAACGAACCTAATTAGCGTTAAGTGTGTGCATCGTACAGTTTGTCAACCCTGAGATAAGGAACCGTTTGTGGAGAAGTACTCTTTTGCACGGCTAGTAAGCTAGCGTGCTAGTAGGCTCTTTATTATATAACTGCATAATCGTATAGCGAACAGTTTAGCAAAAGTAGGGAGTACATTGTGTTGTTTGGGTGTTCATTATATTAGAACAACACAATTGTTAAGTTTATGAGGTTGTACAATGTACAACCCTCGCTAACTATGTATTATGTTACAGATAAAGCCGCAATCCAACCTGTCAAGAGCATCTAACCAAAGATGTCTGGGCGTGTGTGCGCCTGCATCTTTCAAAGAGCGTCATGTTCACTAATTCTCTCTGCATCTGTCTCATCCCAGGTTTGTACTTTTAACTAATAGACCTCAGTGTTAATACTGTAGTATACAATGTGTGCGTTTTCTTTTTCAGATTCCCCAACCTGCAGTATTTCCATGTTATCACCCTCAACAAGTCCAATATTCTCACTTGTCATCACGGATAAGCAGAACAAGAACAGGCCAGAGGTGTTACACTAGTGAAAAAACAGATATCTTGTCTCAGATTACAAGCAGCTTTTCAACTCGTCAAGATTTGGATTTTCATATCAGTCGGGTGCAAATCAATAGCATTCTCAGATCTAATGAGCAGGTAATGGATATCAGCATCCCTACAATAAATACAAAAGTTTATATAATAAAAAAAAATCAAAAATTAAATCATTATTATTTATTCATTGGTATGTTCCAGAGTGTGAGTGTGCCCGAGTTTGATGGCCGGGGTCTCAGCTCTGTTAGGAAGTTTGAGAGCAACCAGATTGCTGCCAATACCCCTAATGAGGACCGTCGGAGTGCTGCTACCTGCTTACAGGTCATTTTTCTTTATATGTCTCTGTATATCATGTACTTCCATAAAGTCTAACAATTTAATTTTGTTATTTCTAGTCAAAAGGAATGCTATTTGGAGTGTTTGATGGTCATGGCGGTTGGATGTGTGCTCAAGCTGTAAGTGAGAGACTCCTGTACTACATAGCTGTTGCAATGATGCCAAAGCAAAACCTGGAGGAGCTAGAGAAGTGTATGGAGCAGGGAAAAGCTGTTCCTCCAATTTTACAGTGGTATAAACACCACACAGACTATAATTACCGAGAATCTGCTTCCCTCTACATTCAACACCTCAGAGTTTTCTGGCAGGAGTTACTGGACATCGAGGAACATCATGAAGGCATGAGGTAAGTACAGATAAAGAGAATAAGGAAACAATTATGGTTGGCAGTCTGGTTGACTAGTGGACTATATAGTCTGTGAGGTCAAATTTAACTGAAACTTTTAGCTCTACTGTCTGTGCAGCACAGACCTAGCTCTGACGTGTTTTAGATCTAGGTGTCCCCCAATGAAACTGTGCTGACTGAATAGCTGCGAGGAGTAGTGCATAAAAGCTTACAACTCTGTATGTGTGCTTTGGTGTTTGATTATTTTGGGTCAAAAAGATGTCCCCTGTTATGAGTCGCTTATGAGTGACTCATAACAGGGTGTAATTATTATTATATAGAAGAGCTGCTCAGAAGTGTTACTTTAGACTTAAGACAAAAGGTCCAAATTTAGTCAAAATACAGAGTGTTGAAACCAGGTCTTCCTGCTTATTTGGCATGTTTCTAGAGTTCTAGAAACAATTATGTGAATGTTTTTTTCCTACAGAACTTGTTTTTTTGTTATTGTTGTTTGCTTTATTTTTTTCAAGTCTTCCTGATGCCTTGGATTGGGCTTTCAAAAGGCTGGATGCCGACATATCCTTGGAGGCTCAAGATCCTCTTTCCAACGATCTGATGAAAAGCACAGCCATTCAGGTAATACAAAAACATTACACTGACTTACACTGTCTTTCATGTCATAGTAAAATTGAGTTGTATTATATTCTGTTCAGGTGAAAAAAAGGTTGAAGTAAAAGCATCTGGAGTCAGTTTTCAAGGTGAAGACGTTTTCTCTAATTCCAAGAGACTTTATCAATTCTGAGATCAACTGGTAGGAGAGCTGAGCTTATATCTCTAGAGGGAGGAGTTTCCTCTGAAACAAAACTCCTGATGTGAGAGTCGTTAAGGCTCAGGAGAATTGTTAGTGACACTGCTCCATTCAGGTGCTCAGGAGAATTGTTAGTGACACTGCTCCATTCAGGTGCTGTGTTGGTTGTTCTAGGGTGCAACTCTTTTGTTTTAGGTTTCAAAACACTGTTATAAATACTAGGCAACAACTCCTCCCTCTAGAGATATAAGCTCAACTCTCTTACCAGTTAATCTCAGAATTAATAAAGTCTCTTGGAATTAGAGACGAAACGTCTTCACCTTGAAAACTGAGTCCAGATGCTTTTACTTGAACCTTTTTTTCAAGATGTCCAGGATGAGAACCTTCACAGACATTTTGTTCAGGTTGCGTTTGCTGGTTGTACTGCGTGTGTCGCTCATGTTGGCACAGACACTATCCATGTGGCAAATGCAGGCGATTGCAGGGCTGTGTTAGGGGTTCAAGAAGAGGACGGTTCATGGAGTGCTTTGCCTCTTTCCTGGGATCACAACTCCCAGAATCCTGCCGAGGTGAAGCGGATAAAGGCCCAGCATCCACATTCAGAGAGAAATACAGTGGTCACAGATGACAGACTGCTCGGGGTGAGCACACTAGATTTGAACATTGTAAATATTTTCAATAAACTGTTCTAAATGACTTTTCTTTATTGTGTTTTTAGATTTTGATGCCCTTGCGTGCTTTTGGTGACGTAAGCTTTAAATGGAGTCTTGAGTTACAGCAGAACATTTTTACCAGCTTAGAGTCCACTGTGGACCTGGACTCTCTAAACCTATACAACTACAACTACATCCCTCCTAATTATCTGACTCCGCCATACCTCGATGTGATGCCTGAGATAACCTATCACAAGCTCAGGCCTCAAGACCGCTTCCTCATTCTTGCCACTGATGGATTATGGGATGAACTTACGAGTCAAGAGGCTGTACAGCTTGTTGGAGAGCATCTGAGTGGGATTCACCTACAGGTTAGTTCTACAGATGAAAAATGGCTTGTACTGTTGCACACTAACAAAAGAAACCTTTACATTTCTAACACTAATAAAATAATGTCTATACACCTTTGTATTGCCAGGCTCCAGTGTCTCAGCTGGAGAAACAGATGAAGTTACGTCAGTTGCATGAGCTTTTGCTAAATCGGCGTGCAAGAGCTTCCCCGGCACTTGACACAAACGTTGCTACACACCTCATCCGACATGCTCTTGGTAAAGGAGATCATGGAGAACTGTGCCATGAGAAACTTGCCACTATTCTCGCTCTACCGGAGGACCTTGCTCGAATGTACAGAGATGACATCACAGTGAATGTGGTCTATCTGAACTCTAACCTGGCTAAACCACAACACACCTAAAGTGGGTTGTTAGAATCTGGTGCAGGTACAGTTTTGACATGAAAGACATACAGGTGATAAGTAGTTATTTGTATGTATGGTCAAAAAGCATACCCTGCCATGTTATAACATTTGTTGAAATGAAAGACATTTGTAGTGTTATTTTGTTTGTGTCATCATAAAACCTTGTGTTGTAATAGCATATAACATTTGAATAAAAGGTGCCTGAAAGGTCCTCTATACATGGAAATGTTATACACTGACTGTAATTGTGTTGATAATCATGCTGAAGAAATACTAAAGAGGTGCAAAATAGTACAAAATCTCACTTCATGTTGTTTGCCTTTTGTCTCTTGCACAGATAAAGTCCTTGTTTAATAGTTTCTGCCTTATTTATGTTAAAAAAAACTGTTACTTGTGTTTTTACATGTTTAAATAAACTTATAAAGCTTTATTAAGCTTTAAATCCACACACTGCTTGTGATGTTGTGTGGGAAACAGTTTTCTAAATAAACTGGGCCTACAAGGGATTCTCACAGGATGTAACCTAATCCTCAGATGTTGTGTAAATTGGATGAACTATTCATACAGAATTTAGCATATTCTATTATATGAATTTATGCTAAATTAATAAAGGATTTAGGAGATAAGTAAAATCAAAGTCAAATAGTGACTGTTAAGAGTTAGAAGCATGCTACAATTTCTTACACATCTGATGAGAAAAGAAAAAGTGGGCGTGAAAGTTTTTACTCATAAACAAACCTGTGTTATGTGTGACAGCTTGAGGTCACCTTTAACTTTAGTTGTTTCCCCAACTGATAAAATCTGACATCTTCGAGGATTCAACTGTTTAAATGCTCAAATAGCTGTAAGTTTGCTTAAGTCGGATCAGTCCTACTTGTAGTGAGGATACATTTGTTACACTGGCAATGAAAGCAGGGGAAGGTTAAAAACACCAAGGAAAGTTCACTAGTAACATTGAAAATTGAGCTCAAAGGCTTCTGGAAATGATTGCTAACATTATGGTTTTGAGGATTCTTATTTCCCCTTACCAACTTCAGGTAAGTCTTTATTTTGAGTGCATTTCTTTCTCAAGCTGTGCCAAAAGAATGTAATTCAAATATTTATTTTATGCAGTGGTTTGCTGCTGTAGCGGAGACAGGGATCCAAACAATGTCCTTAGATGTGAAACTAACAAGCAGCCAGAATTTTGATGTAAGTTTGGTTGGATTTTTTTCATCCCTTTGAATAAAAAAAAAACATACCTGACATGTTTGTATCCTGTTTCAAATAGAATGTCTTTAACACAAGTCTGGAGCACCTCGCTACTTTGCAGTTTCCATCTATCAGTGGCAGCTTAAAACGGATCAAGAGGGATTGGGTGATTCCTCCAATGAACTTACCAGAAAATGACAGAGGTCCATAAGCACATAGTGAAAGTAAATGAAAGTCTTTGGTGTACTGTTGGTTGACACTTATTCATTCAATATATTATATACTGTATTATAGTAGAAGAAGAAAAAATGTGTTTATAGAGCAAAACCTGGCAAACAACAAACGTAGAAGAAAAAAGAAATTAAGATAAATAAATAAACAATAGTATTAATCTCTGTGTTGTTTTTAGTTTAAGACAAGCAAGGATGCCAGTGTAGCGATAACCTACAAGATCAGTGGACCTGGGGCGGATGAGCCACCTGAGGGTCTTTTCACTGTGGATCGTAGATCAGGGGTGCTGCAGGTGACCCAGCCACTGGACAGAGAGAAGAGAGACCAATACACTGTAAGTCTCTTCTTGCCATTAAAGGGATAGGTTTATATTTTATACATGTGGTTATGTTAAGCACTCAAGCATAGCTGAAGTAATAGAAGCAGCACACACAGTTTTAGAGAAACAGTCAGGAGCACAGAGACAATCGCTTTTTAATAGGGCAAGAAAAAATACTTCTAAAACATGAAGCTACATCTGTTGCTATTTTAGTCTGTAATAGGTAGCTGATATTAAAGCAACACTATGTAACTCGTAACAAAATATGGCGCATGAAAATGTTCTGAAAAGTCACATAGTGTTGATTTAATTTACACAATGTATGTAGCTGAGCGATTTTGCTTTAGACAGCTTTATAAATTTGCTTTACATGTGAATGAAAATTCAGGAATATATGTCAAAATAAACTCATGAAAATGAATCCCTTTTATTTCACACACATACAATTGTTGTTGTGGTGAAAACGTATTTTGATTGGCCCTTATTAGCATCTTTCCATACCAAGTCTGTACACTTATATTATTTTTATTACAGTTATGGGTCCATGCTCTTCATGCACATAATGGCAACAAGGCTGAGGAATCCATGGAACTTATCATTCACATCATTGACCAGAATGACAATGTACCACAATTCACCCAGAACCCTTTCCATGGCAAAGTGAGCGTGCTGCTACTGGTGAGAAAATGGATACATACTCCAAGCAAACTCTTCGGTAATTTTTAATCAACATTACACTGAGGCCTATTTGTTTTTTGAATAGGTGATTCTGTCATACGAGTAATAGGACAGAGATGACCCAGAGACTAAACACGCCATGATTAAATATCGAATATTGTCCCAGACACCAGATAAACCCACAGAGAACATCTTTGCAATAAACCCATTGAGTGGAATAATCAGTCTAAGTAGTGGTGGTCTGGACAGAGAGGTACATCAGACAGCAGGAAGAGTCATGCTCATTATTGTTCTCCATTTTGTGTTCACTTTAACAAACTTTCTTAATTTAGGCTTATTCAGAGTACAAGCTGCTGACATGAATGGAGAGGGACTTGCAACGATAATCCTCCTCAATTCCTCATCACAGCAGTTTTTACCTGTGTATGGTATGCATTGTTTCCCTTTGGTGGCATCTGGTGGTAACAAGACCCCCATGCAAGATTTTGTGTTTTGTTTTGATATTCAAATGCAAAGAGTGCTATTTTAGCACAGATATACAGTATTGAAAACAAAAATATGACTGATACACAATGCATATTACATGCTTCATTCTTATACGCTTTCTTAAGTAGAATCTTTTTTTGATTTGCTTTGTTTCAGGTCTCCACATCAGTCCCTGAGAATGAGGTTGGAATTACAGTTTTTAGGTTTAAAGTCACTGATGATGATGTGTTAGGAACACCAAACGCCAACACTAAATATTCAACAATAAAAGGAAATGAAGGGTCACTCTTCAAAATCATCACAGATCCTAATAAAATGGAGGGAATCCTTACGACAGCCAAGGTTTGACATTGTATGTAAAATAAGATTCATGTTTTTATTTCTTAGTTGGATTACCTACATGTACTTGATGTTTTTATTGTTTTAATTGCCATAATTGGTAGGAGCTGGATTTCGAGAACACTTCAACATTTACTCTGCTGGTGGTGTTTACAAATGAAGTGCCCTTCACTGCACCAGTTTTCACCTCTACTGCAACCATTACTGTCAGTGTTGAAGATAGGAACGAGCCCCCTGTTTTCACACCGTCTGAGATACACTGAGTCATCTCTGAAGATGCAAAAATTGGCAGTTTAGTGGCCGACCTCAGAGCTACAGATCTGGACACAGCCAGAAGAACAAATATAAGGTATTGAATATTTTACACTTTGTCAAGCAGATTCCAGTCACTGGAAGAGTCAGTGTTAGAAGTAACATGGATAGAGAATCACATTTTGTTAGAGACAGCAAATATACAGTCCTTGTTTTGGCATTTGATAATGGTAATTTAAACATTTGGTGAAGGTGTATGTAAGCTATAATCTGAGTAATGACTAATACATTCTGTGCTTGTAGAAACTGTTCCAGCTACAGGGACTGGCACTGTAGTTGTGACTTTAATGGATGTAAATGATCACGCTCCTGTTATAAAGCAAAGAAAAGTCAATCTGTGCAACGTTGATCCTGTTCCTATTGAACTGGACATAGTGGACCTGGACAGCCCTGGGAACGCTGGACCATTTACTGTAGCGCTACAAGGAGAACGCCGCAATAACTGGAACATTATTGCCAGCTCCACAAGTGAGTTTCCTCATTTCTTCTGATGAAATATTAAAGAATTGGCAGACAACACAATTATATTTATTGAAACTGTTTTTGTTTTGTCATTTAGCAAATGCAGTTTTTCTCAGCCCCAAACAAAAGATGCCACTCTTTTGTTCTGATGCGTGTCTATGATCTTGGCCTGCTCTATCAAGACAGCACTCTGGATGTTGAGGTGTGCCAATGTGAAGGGGCTGTTTCTACCTGCGTCTGCATGCCTGATTCTGCTCTTCAACTTCAAAGCCTTTCTAATGTTTCTTTAGTTCTGGGAGTCATATTTGGACTTCTGTGTATGTATGTTTCTTTACATTCACTTCACTTGGTTTACTTGTTTTTCTTATTGTTCACTTTTTTTCTACAGTACTGTTCCTGCTGTTGATATTCAGAGGAAGAAAGAAACAGATAGAAGACATTGCTCTTCTTATGGATCCGTCCAGAGACAACATTTTCTACTATGATGAGGAGGGTGGATGTGAAGAAGACCAGGTAAGATCAAGGTGTAAGATGACTGACTGTTTTATGCTTGAAAAGAAACTCACTCTGTTCTCTCTACTCGTCGGACTCAGAGCAGGACCAGGACTTTGAGTGCCTGGTCCAGACAGACACCAGACAGGAGCCAGAGGGGGACACCTATATTATATATAACAATATAAAAAGTATATATATATATATATATACACTGTATAATTTATATACGTAAATCAGTTACAGACCAATAACAAACTCATGGGGGGTTTGGTTGTTAGTGCTTAGAGGACTGATGGGGGCAAATAAAAAAGACAAGAATGAGTAAAAATTTCTTTCGTTTAGTCACAAAGTGAGTTTATGTGATTGATTTGACCAAGCCCTAAAACATGGCTGCATGCTACAATCTGATAAGGTCTTGGCCAGTAGCCTCTCAAGTGTTGCTCCCTCAGGTGTGGACTTTAACCATGCAGTTCCCATGATCCACCTGAGTTAAACTTTGACCCTCTGACTGTACTGCTCAGAGAACAGCAGTGGTGGAATAGCTTGGTTAGATGACATTTGTTACGGTCACTGATGTGGATAACAATCGTGGAAGGTAAGACAGAAATAAATATGACCCACTGACGCTCTAAAAGGATCCTTCTACAGGTGTTGTTTTTCTCCGCCACAGATGACACACAACATGTTCCAAGAGGGGCTGTACCAGGTTTACATGGAGACACCCCTGCCTCGTCCACTCGCCCAGGTGACCAATCATGGGGATCTAAACAATGCCAGGATCCACCGTTGGTTTGGAACAGTTGTGAACACCAGACTTTTGCTTTCAGGGGTGAGATGTGTGTCCCACTTCTCCAAAAAATATAGATTTTTACACTTGACACATTTCTTATGTTTGCCCTCAGGTGGTCCAGGTGATTAGTGCGATAGCTTGCATACTAACCACAGTCATCTATACATGTGTGAGCTATAACTGCTCTGTTTCTATGGCGACACCTGTGTGGTCGAGCTTATTTGTGAGTCCACATTTACTTAGACCAAAATGAATAAAAGAAATGCATGTTTTATTTTTTTAAGTTTTTATGTTCTTGCAGTATATGGCTTCTGGATTTTATGCCATGGAGGTTACGAGAAAAGCCAACAAAGTGAAGGTATTTCAGAATTTGTAGTTTTAATGTTTTTTGGTACAAGGTGTGCCATGATTAAACATTATTTTGAATCCTGCCTAGATTATTGCCTTATTGGTTTTAAACCTCATTACTCTGCTGTTTGGATTCTCTGCTATGCTGAGCACAAGCTTGAGGTCTGATGTAGACAGTGCACTCAACACAAAGCAAGTAAACACTTCAATGTGACCAAATTAATATCACCTAAATATTATGATATGCTTTTACCGTCTGTTTTCTTCTCTTCTCTCTCTCCTTCACTTCCTCAAGCGCATTGGTTCATATGTAGCAAAGGGAAGCTCCATAACCTTTACTGTAAAGTGTTTGCTGGCATCTGTCTACATACTGTTCCTGTCCTGGAGGGGCCTACAACGCTACAGTCCTCCACACACTCAGTCCTACAGTCGTGTCTCACAGGTAAATAGGGCTCCAGCTGGTTTATGAAGATATGTCAAGTTTGAAGATACATACATAAAATGTGCTTATTTTTCTTTTTGTCAGAATGCAGATGAGACCAGCGGGCCTCTACTTGAAAATGTTGAACTCAATTTGTGAAGCTCTGATACAACGAGATAGGGCTACTGTCCAAACGTAGTTACTGTTATAGACTTTTAATGTATTTTTGCAGTCTTTCACTAAATTTAATCATCACAAAAACATCTGGTTTACTTCCTACGTCAATTACTCCACTCAGAACATCATGGCTACTTAGTAGTAAAAAGCATTCTGTTAATCAGCCAGCTACAATAAACAATGGTCATTTTGTGTGAATGTGAATTTCTGCAGCAGCCCAGCAGACTTTGACTGATGCTAAAGCTTTCTGGCGCAAGGTGTCCAATAACCAGAGGGTTGGCGGTTAAATTCCTGCTCTCCCCGGTTGGATGGATGGATGTGTGTGATTGGAGAAGGCCGTTAGTGCTGTGTGTCATCAGTCTGCCCCAGGTGTGAATGTGTGTCAGTAATGTAAAGCACTTTGGGTGACTGAGAAGGGTACGATGAAAAGAGCTATAAATGTATGCCACTTACTATTCTGTTGCATCCCATTGAAATATTTTAACACTAGATGGCAGTATTGCTTTGTGTTTAGTATTATACTAAATGGGGACCACATCATCCACAGAAAAGCACCCACTTTAAATGTTATCTTATAAGTTATACATTTCTGGTCTGTTCAATAGATTTTGTTTTGCAAGTGTGCATGAATATGTAACAGCTAAAGCAAAAATTTGCACAACCTGATATGTGTTAAACTTGATTGTCCTTCAGACAATCAATCTGAAAAGAACTCACTACACATTTTATATTTTCAAGTTTCACCGTGCAGCTGTGAGGTGCTTTGTTCAGTAAAATTTTAAAAGAAGGCCATATGCCTTTCCTCCTCGCCTTTTATTGGACGATGACCTGGCTGACTCTCCGCAGACAATGTATTATTAAAAAGATCAAAGATTTCAGAAGTATATTCAGGAAAAGCCCCATACAACTGCACCAGCCTCACTCGCTTGAACACACAGACTTGTGAAAAAGTCAGTGGAGCAAGTTTCTCACGCCATGTCTGCCTAACAGCTTCCAGCTGTTGCAAGGTTGGGGGAGCTGCTATGGGAACACTCCGAGTACAAAGAGGAATATGGGATTCATTAGTCAGTGGGCACAGACTGAATAAAAAAAAGTAGAGGACAAGGATGAGTGTCCTCAGAGAAACTGACAACTGATTGTTTTGCACACGCAGCTACTGTGAGTGTAAGGAGCATGTTTTATATTAAAGTGTTTCATCTAAAGCTTGAGCAATAGTTTTTCCTTTGTTTTTCTAGGACAGTGTAATTTGAGAATAAAGCAAACCAAACTCAAACAATACAGATCAGACATGGAAAGTGTAAGTGAAAAACTTGTACGTGAATGCTTGCAGCTGTTCCATCCCTTGATCCCAGTGAGTAATAGGCTGAGTGTTTAGAGAGTCCCTTCCTCTTGAATCCACAGGAAATTCTTGCCTAAGAGGGAAGTATGTGGAAGTGATGACAGCAGAGTGAGTGGTTATAGGGATTCCCTTTGATATGTTTCACTGATAAACAGTGACCTCAGTCGGACCACCTGGAGTACACAAATGACTTAATCAAAAGGCACAGTCATTATCTGAGAACATTCATCAATAATTTATTTTTCATAATCTCAAGAACCACCACGGCTTCTCATCTTGAAAATTCATCAATTTCCAACAACACAGTTTTGAAAAATGTAAAGTTACTTTACAAATTTTTTATAGAAAAAAAGAATAAATTAACTGTGGAAATCTGTTAATTTTTTTCAATTCCACATTTTTCTACGACAATTTAATTTCTGGTTACAGTTGAACATAACTGATAAATCAAGTTACATGCTCTATTGTGTGGTTGGTGTAGGGTTCTACGATTAAACTGCCAAAATAAGCTTTATTTAGCACATCTGGTATTGAATCTATTGTAACAATAAAGAGATGTCTAGATCCTACGTGACAAAGCAGTAACTAGTCATTTGTAGCACCTGAAAGGGTTGTTACAACGTCAGAACTGAAATATAAACAATACTGGTTCATAGAAAATGGAACTTCATTAAAACAATGGATGTGAATGTTAAAAATCCCACAAAACCTTACAGTTTCCCTTCGAACATACGGGGAAATAGTTAATTTCAGTTATATAAAAAAGGTCATATTTTTCTATAGAGCGAAGGAAATGTGTATGAAACAGGCTGGGGACTTCTCACTTCATCACGTCAGGCTCAGAGGTCAGAGGTTAACACAAGGTCATAATGGGACTTTGTGGGGCGGGGCAGAACGTGGTCATGTCATCACACTGGAATCTGTTGCTGGGAGTCTTCAGGGGCGTTAGTCGATACTTGATCTGTGTGACATGCACGGGAGTGTGGGACACAGCAACTGCGCCCTTAGCGCTCAAACCACAGAAAACGTCAAACCCTAATAGGCATCTTAATTACACAGTGGAGGAACCAGAGGTGCTGGACACACACCTGGGACAGACGGGTAACTTTTAGAAAGTCATCACGTCAGCCCAGTGTGGCAAATTACAGTCATAAAGGAAACATACAATAAAGATCAGTTAGTCTTATACTACAGTACAGTTCTTTACTTATCCAGCCACAATGCTGTTAATAGACTGGAAAATGTCTAACTGAAAACAGTGAGGAACATGAATTCTCAGGGCAACGATGGGAGAAACTGTTAGAGCATGCAAAGTTCAACTTCTGTGCTTTTCTAACCCTTATGTGTCTCTCTGATTGTTAATGTGATTATAGAGGGTTTCTCTTTTTATGGCTTCACTTACTGACTGATCCAATGTTGAATTTATTTATTTTTTTAGTCCAAACTTTAATTTGTACTCTTTAAAGTAAAAACATTGTCCCTGAATTTGAATGCTCTTGGCCCTTATTGACTGTGTTAATGTTGTGCTTTCGTTCAAAGTATGAATAAAGAACTTCATGCAACTTTGACAGAAGCCAAATGAAAGACCAACAGTTACAAATTATGGGAAGGGTCAAGACAAACAGGAACCATATTTTAAGATAAATTCATTAAGGTTTAAATAAGTCAATATATCCTCTTTGCTTTTGGGGTTAAAAATATTACTTTTCCAACAATATTTGTGATTTCTTTGAGTTTTCTGGTCTCTGCACAAGATCAACATACTGCATTGGCTCGACGGTCATGGAAATTTGATAAGAATAACATCAATTGACCATGTATGATGACGTCACTGCAGTAAGACCAGGTTAATGTCAAACTTCAAATTAGTCCTATGGTACATATAACAATATCATAACAAGGGAAGAAAACACGGCTTTAGATGAGTCCATATATTTGTTTGTTATTGCTTTAGTCCGTGTCATTGATATGGAAAGCATCCCAGAATTCATAGTAATATTGTTATTGTCTCTTACGGGGCATGGCCTGTTAATCCAGTAGTTGTCTTTGGTTGTGGGTTAAAATAGGGTGTGGCATCTTTTTGATAATTCACATACACCAATTCCATCCATATAAAATGGGTAAGGATGTGAGAATCGATGAGGAACAATAACGATAATGGTGAAATTCCAACAGATTGTGGCTCAAATCCAGCAGGTCCTGTGATGTCTGACAGAGGGCAGTGCACTGAAGTCGGTGAGATATGATCCTGAAACCGTTAATGCTTTTGTTCAAACAGTTTTCTGTGCTCTCCTTTTGCGCATTACAGATCTTTTCTTTTTGCCCTGTTGCATGTGTGCTGTGAGACAAAGAGCTCTGCATGGCTGACATTTCAGTTTATTGTCTGATATTAGCCCTTCCCAGAGCCCAGCAAAAGACTGTGTCCCTGTCTTGCTGAGTTGTGATCGAGGGGGGCGTCATGGAAAAGGAGGATAGGGGTCAGGAGTATGGGGGGTTTCTTAAGTCCTATCTGCCGTCTGGTCCTTAGGGCAGAGCGTCCGTATGGCCTTAAGGATGAGGTTCTCGGTTGTCGATGGGTAGTAGTGAGGGACAGTGGGAGGCAGTAGGAATGGGTGATGGGACTTTTTGGGGCCCTATAACAGGGAGTCACACCAGTGTTCCAGGTTTAGCCTTGTCGCGTCCGTACCACTGCACATCTGCCAGCTCCGAACACAGCGGGCTGCTGAGGAAACAGTCACTGAAGGACCTATAAGAAAAAAAGGCACAGATTAGAGCAAGAATTTATCATAGCATTATATACATAGACACTAATATTTTTTAATGTTCAGTATTCATTAAATCCAGAATCTGTGTGTTTTAACTTTGAAATGCATACGTTCTGCAGTGTTTTCAGATTGTACCAGGCTTCAATCATTCTGTTCTGCTGCCACAAGTAAAAGTTTTTAACTATTCTTAATTCACCTGCACAAAACCCAAATCTAACACCTGTTCATCTGCACCTCAGTTCATTCCAGGTTTTTATATCCTAAAGTAGAGTTCATATCCTATATTAATAAAATGATTAGTTTTTCTGAGTTCTAAGTTTTACTTTTGCTTAAAAGAAGACTAAAGGGGCGACTTTGGAAATAGTTGAGCTGTTTTCTTTCAGGACCATATTTGTTTGATAGTCTTTAATTAAATGGGTGAGGGGTTACAGAAACAGTTAATACAAAGTTGTGCACATATACATTAATACATCACTGTTATGTGTGCGTCCGCTGTAATGAGTCCTGTCATCATTCATAAAAACTATCACAAAGTGAGGTTGTTTGATTGTAGTTTCCAATATGTTTGTTCAGTTGTTATTAATAACACTTGATACTTGACGAGAGAGCAATTGGGACTTTCTCACTAGTCGTCGTAATATTTCCGTCATATGGATATACATACCTGTCATTTTTTATTTTCATACTTATAAAAGCGTTTTAGTTTACTACAAATTTAAGAAATTACAAGATGAGCATAGAGCACAGATTATTCATTTTATTTATGAACAACAGATGAACAAAAATGGCACTTCATGTTCAACACAAAGCAGAAGTTTTTTTTCTGCACTGACAGCAGAATAATATTTTGAGCTTGAACAGATAAAGAATTATATATGGATTATATATGTATATTACACAATATAATTCAATGGCTGTTCTGTAGATCTGTCTGCCCTGTTCAGTGTCATCTGTTTGTCCTCCTTCATCCTTCACTGCATAATTTCTCTTTTTTCACCTTTATTAACAATATCAACTTTATATACTTACTATACATACTACTTTATATTAAACAATATAACTATTTAGCGGTTTGAAGAAACTACTCACACTCAGCTGCTGTGACTTTTTTGCAACTGTACATTTTGCCACCAACTGGACAGGAGTAGGAATTACAATAAATCACCTTCAGAGTAATCTGTCAAAATTATGGATGGCATTCAGATTTTTCCGTCACTGCTAAAAAAATATGTCAATGAGGGTAAATATTTGGTTAAAGTGACCTCTGCTCCACTTATGCTGCCATGTCACACTACAGACTTTATTATACTGGCCATATTTATTATAATACTTTATTTTTGTGGACATTGTGTCTGTGAATCTCCCTATGGTTTTTTTTGTAAATTTTTTCCTCATGGGACAGGGGGTGTTGTCTTGTGGGCTATACACATAAATGCCTTGTCCTGCTATATTTGATCAATGCTATTTATCGGTGAGTACTTGTTCTGGGTGGTATCAGAACATACCTACAACGTTTTATGTTACAGTACAAAGCAATTTTAAAAAGAAAACACATCAGCCTCGACATAGCTTCAATTTCTTTACATGTTTCTCTAAAATGTGAGGAATGAGCCCCAGTGAAGCAGCACACAGAGCAGAGCACATGCAAAGATCAGATACAAATATACAACCAGAGATGTAAAACACGTCCCAGCACCAAAGAAGAAGAAACTGTAAACCCTTCATCTCTGTCAGCCCCCCTGCAGATAAAGATTTGAGAGGGCGATAAACATGTAGCAAGGAGAATTTATAATGCCCCTCTTTATCTACAGTCGTCTCACAGTGGGGAACTTAGGCTTAGCTTTAATGTGTTTTAACAAAAATCCCCCTACTCGCGTTTTTACGTTTCTCTAGGATTGAACTACTCGGAGGCAGATCAACAGTACCTCTATGCGTCAGAGCTGGACTGAGGGGCAGACTGACAGACGTCCTCAGTAGGAGAGCTGTCTGCTGTGCCTCTAAACCAGGAGAGAGGACAACCACACACAAGGAAGGAGGGTTAGTACGGACAGAGAAAAAAGAGAAATCACAAAATTAGGGAATTAAAGGTGCAGTGTGTAAAAAGGTTGTGGTATACAGTGTACAGCGGTAAACACTGTTTGTCTTTTCAATACTGTGTGAAACTGCTGTGATTGGAACAGACTAGTCTGGTTTCATTGTCTTTAAGAGTTGAATGGGCAGTGTAAGTGCTGGTGTAAAAGGGACATTAGTTGTATTACCTCCCATTACAATAACTGCACAATAGCAGAAAAACTAAACACACTGTGGACGCTGGAGGAGAAACACATTTCTTTTTTGATCACACAACCTTGCAAGAAGACTTAGGGCATTTATGAACTAAATTGGATTTTGTTTCTACCCACTGCACCTTTAAGTATTTTTAAGGATAAGTAAGTGAAAAGAAAAAACAAACAAGTTTCAGAATGCATTTGAAAACACCCAAACCCAAGTAACCCAAAGTAAGGTTAGTAGACAATTATAGCTGACACCAGAACACAACAGACAAAGGTCGTGACGTGTGAGTAAGATGGTGTATTCTGTGTAGAAAATTGTGCTGTTAGTGGTGCCTCCTACCCGCTCTGCCAGTTGAGGATGTGCTGTGGGCTACAGGGGGGGGTGGGAGTAGCTGCGTGCTCACTGGATGGGGTCATACTCCGCTGGCTGTGAGGGGATGCAGCTATAGAGAGAACAGACAGTTAACTATGGTGTGTTATATTACATTAAAGATTCAATAGAAGACAGGTATTGTAGGTTGGAGTCAAAGGAGGTACTGACTCTTCTGACATGTTGCTACCATAGATTGTAAATAAAATGGATGTAATCTGCCCATTGGTCCCCTATTCACCAATATTGTCATTATAACAGGGCAATAAAATGGCGGTTACATCCGGGCTTTTCGGCTTTTACACCATAGTAAAACAATAGTTTTCAGATAGCATAAACAGACATATTAATCAAAAATTCACCCCCCTCCCAGAGTTGTCACGTAAAACTTAGCTCTAGAGACCGGAGTCATCTTTTGTACGAGGCTTTAAACATGATTTTTATTCTTGTAAAGTCGCCATTGGGTTTCTCCTTATATTTCCGCTTTTGGAGCCTGCCCTCTGGTGGACGGCGGTATATCGCTGTATTTCGCTGTATATTGCCGTATGGCGGCAGCCCTTACACGACCATTTAAGAAGTTACCATGAGAGAGGCTTGGTTGCTACAAGCCATCATTAATGTAATATTATATATCATATTTGTAAAGTTTGAATACAATAAATATTTTGATTTAATGGCTTAAAGTAGATTACAGTAGGCCATCTGTGTTGATAAGAAATACTCATTCATTTTGGCCAAAGAGATATAAAGCCTGAGCAAAGTAGTGAGGTATTAAAAAGCTATATTAAGCGCATAATGTTTGTAACTAAAAAACTAAAATAATGTTGAACATTAAAAAAATTAAGAAATGTATTCCTAAAAATAATATTTGTTTTAAATAAAAGTTGCAGATCTATTATTTTTATGTTCAAACTATTTTTTTTAAAGTACAAATATAATTTTGTGGGTTTTAGAATTTTTTTTTCACTTTTAGATTTTTTTTTACTTTTGGATCACCTTTTTTCAGGTTCAAATTTCTGAACCTGTTGAGTGCAATTACTGTTTAACATGAACGGTTAATGACGTACAGAACAAGTATGCCATCCGTCAGTAACTGAACTCTGAATATTTTCACAATGGGCCTAATCCTCTTCCGTACATTTCTGTATTTTTCAAAGTCCAACATTAAAACATGAACTTTTAGTTTTAACACTTTTATTTTTCAGTAACAAAAATGATAAGCTTAATATTGCTCCATAAGACATCAGGAGTAACAAACTAATCAGTGATTCCCCAATATGCTCAAACCAAAAAATAAAACATTATATATTAAAAGAAAAAAGAAATCCAATGTCTTAAAAATGTAAAAACTGAGGCAGTGGCTTTCCACAGGGTGACAATTTATCTGATTATTTCTAGGTGGTGGGCCGCAGCCATAAACAGCAATGTATCAAAGCAGAAAGACACTACAATCGATCTGAATTAACTTATCAAACTACTGACACACTTTGATAATCTGTTCTATTTTGACTTGTTCTTTATTTGCTCAATCAAAGTACAGTGCATAGCCTTGAGTGTAGTTGTGTCAGCTAGTATTTAGTATAGTTAATGACTTTCCACTGATGTGTAATAAGACTTACCTGGTGAGCCCTTGGCGAGTGATCCTACCCTGCTGCCTCGCCCGTGTCCCAGAGTGCTATGCTGTGAGCCCGTCTCAGAGGAGGTGGACCCGGAGTGTGAGTGACTCCTCTCCTTGAGGCTGCCTGAGGACCTCTGGTACCAGCACCGCAGCTCCTCAGATACCGCCACCCTCCCAGCTGTGCCACTTCCACCGCCATCTCGTCCCAAAGATGGAGTCCTTACAATCTGAGAGCGGGACGGTGTAAGTCGACCGCTCCCCTCGCCCCCCTCCTCTCCTCCCAGGCCTCTTTGTAAAGTCCGCCGGCCGTGTAGGAGCTCGAGGTTTTGAACTGGGCCTTGACACTGTAGTGGCCCTCCTGATCGCTCTCCAGGCTCCGCACCACCACAGGGTTAGGGCTGCCCTCCACGTACAGGGGGTACTCCTTAATACGATACTGGGAGGACGGCTGGCTCTGACTGTGGAGGTACACACCATGATGTCCACCTCCAATCCCACCACCACTCGACCCTCCACCTGTGCCATTCTTGGCTGCCAAGTTTGGCATGGAGCCAGAGTTAGAGGAACCCAGCTGACCTGCAGACCTGGAGAGTAGACAGAGCAGATAACAGATTAGATCAGATACTGTGTAAAACCAAGTCTGTAGTGTTACTCCTAGTCTTGCCTATGCCTTTGCCTTTGCCTCTGCCTGGCTTTAGACGGTGAGTCCTCTCCCAGAGTGGAGTAGTTGGGGTTGCTGCCAGGACCCATGTGTCCAGAGGGGTAGTAGTGCTCTGAGCTGCTCTGGCTGGTGCAGGATGAGCAGTCATCCAGCGGGTCCGAGCCGTTGGAGTTTCGAGCGGGTCCGAGAAAGAAGTCTGGGCTGCCAAGCGTGCCCAGGTTGTGCGGGTGTGCGTCATGGTCAGATGTCAATAGTTTGCCCTGGGACTCAAGGCTGGAGCTGCGGTTTCTAAAGTGCTGAGCGAGACTGTGCAGACGTGAGGGACTTATGTCCACCGACCTAAAATGCAAAAAGCCAAAATGTGTTAATAGTCAATATGACAAATAACACTACGTCTTTTTATGGAGTAAATTATCCAAAGTTTGCCAAATGTTGTATTTTATAAAAGAAAAAAAATATGTTATTTTCTTACAAAGGTCAGGTCATCTAAAGACATTTAGTGACTTGTTATTATTTTGGGTGGAGGTTTTTATTCACTTTTAGGTCATCCACACTTAACCTTCTGACACTAGAACCTCAACATGTGAAACTAATTGAAATCCTTAGTTATAGACTTGATAGACTTGTTTATACACATTCTCTAATTCTAAGCTTTCTAATTGCGACACAGCGGGCAGGGTACCAGACAAGGTTACCATCTAAAAAGTTACATGAGTAAAGTACCACCACATCTGGAATCTCCTGTGAGGTAAATAGAACTGACCTTGTGGAATGTACATAATGGGGCGTCCTGGCTTTCATGTCCGGGGTCGACGGCATGCTGGACTGAGAGTTCCAGTGAGGCAGGTTTCTAATGGGGCTATTCTGCAGAGAGTTACTGCCACCTGCGTCCGTGCTGCCAGAGCTTGGAAAACGCCTGTGATTTGAACAAAATCAAAAATGTTTAAAAATGTACAGCAAGTTCAGGAAACATGACAAAAGTGCTGCATACCTGGAGTGCGATGAACGCTTCTTGACTTTTTCATACGGCTCATCCAGTGACGACTCAGTCCACATTTTCGGTTTGATGGGCGACTTGTCGTACTCAGAGCGCGAGTAGTGTAAATGTCGCAGGCCGTCCAGAGACTGGGGCGGTGGGGGGCGGCTGTGGGACGGCGGACGAGGAGGGAGGCCCTTGTGAGGCGAAGCGACTAGGGGAGAAGTTGGGAGTACCTGTAACTTGAGAATCGTCTGAAATCAAGGCAAAATTGGCTTCGTTAGAGCATTCCTAAATTCAGAATTAGTCATTATTCACCAACTGCAAACTGTGGAATAACAAAAAATTTAAAAATATGGAGGCTCACCATCGTCCAAGACAAGCGCATCAGATAGTGAGCTGTCTTCAGAACCAATATTGGCTTCTACAGTAACAAAGGGTTAAGAGAGCAATTTGAGAATGTAGCAGAAAACGCTTGTAGCTTCATGTTTATTGAAATAGTTGTTCGTATATGGAGGTACTCATACCTTCAATGATAAGCGATGCCCTCTGAGTGGGCTTTTTGCCAGAGCGAACACGGTACTCATTGATTGAGTTCTCTATTTCCTGGAGCTTCTTCAGTGCATTTAGATACGACGTCTTCCTCTGCTTCTTCAGCTTCTTACTGCTCACATGAGGATCGCTGGCGAGGCGCCGGGCTGCCTCTGTAATCTGCGACTGAATGGCAAACTCCCGCTCCAGACGTTCTAGCTCCTCTTCCTGTTGTAAACACAAAATTGATAAAATATCACTAACACACACAAATTAAGTGGACTTGCTCACAAGTTTAGCATTTGAAATCCTAACGCGATCCAAAAACAACAGAGCTCGGTTTGGAGACTTGTATCCTTGCTGTAACTTTCCCATGCAATGACACATGCACATAGTATTGCCAGAGAAAACACACTGCGGAAATCATTTATCTGCTCTCTAGCCACAGTTTCTCACATTTGGATACTTTCTATTGAGAAATCCTTTTCCACAATAATAACAGCACTCCATCAATCCATCCTCTCCTTTTCAACTAGGATTACAGATAAATATATTCAGACAAAAGACACATACTGGTACTTCACTTTAATAAAGACAGAACCATGCTGTATTTACTTGGGCCAGCATACTTCTGTGCTACCTCAGTTTTCTGGAATCCCCCACTAAAGTTATTTCACATGTTTGCCAGAGCTGCTTCGTTGTTTCACTGTGTGGTTGATTTTTGGTATACATTTTGAGGTGTTAAAGGTGTTTGTCTTTTTGCTCGCAGTGCAGTTTTCTCCTCTTTTATATGCTTTTCCAAAAACCCAACCTCAGCCACACACATATGCACAATCCTACTATCACCACTTCCTGTTAGCAGAATGCAGCCGCTCTATATTTAGTTTGCCTGAAAATAAACTGTTGCACAAATGTGGGGAAAACAGTGAGCCAAAGATAAGGCTCAAATGGGTTTATATGCTCACAGACAGTCTTTGTTCCTCTTGCTAAAAGTTGGTTGGGTTAAAAAAAAATCTACATCTTGGTCTGTATAATCTGTTGTGCAAGTCTTTTTGGTAAAATATGTTTTTAAAGGTTTAATAGGCGGGATTTTCAGGTAAATATCCAGCATATTGCTGGTCCCATTCTCTCTTTTAGTGCCAATCACGGAATAAATGTCAGTCAGGTTTACTTTGCTTTTGAATAATCATAAGACTGACATACCTGTCATATATGATCTGCGATTGGTTGACAGGTGCACATTAGAAAATGTCCATCTCATTTAAACAGAGGATGGAAACTGTGACATACAGGCCGATGGATAATGGTTTGAAAAATATTCAACCCCACATTGTTCTAGAGGGCTATTGGTGGGGCATAAAAGGCATTTCTATTGCAGTTCCAGGGTATGGGTTAATTTATTTTGTATGAAAATCCTGCGTATTAATAGCCCGGACACTGACAGCCTCCCATTGTAACCGATTTCCACCAAAATAATGAGCTCATTACTGTTTATGTACAGTGAGGCGGGCTTTAATACAATGCCTTGTTTCTCGGATTAGGTGTATGCTTTTTAAATTGTGTCGGCCCAGAGGCAGTTTATTCTGTGTATGTTAGTACTGCCCCTGATTCTGATTGGTTGTTTATTTATTTACATTCAGAGGTAGTTTAATCAGAACCGTTTGTCCCGCCCCCTGCAAATCAAACTCAAAATGTTCACAGGGACCAGACTCATTCTTTGTATTGAATTGAAAAAGATTTAGGATGGCTGGCCACTCAAGTGCTGAATATTATACCTAATTTGTACCTTTGTAAAAATTGTAAGACTTTTTACATAAGCAATCAAATGTATATATATATATATATATATATGTATATATATATATATATATATATATATATATATATATATATATATATATATATATATATATATATATATATATATATATATATATATATATATATATACTGGCTGCAGGTACAAAATACATTTCGCTGTGCATTATACTATGTACATCTGTGCATGTAACAAATAAAGCTTATCTAATCTTAACTACTAAGAGAACCATTGTCTTATAGGGGTGAAATTGAAAACTACTCATTGCACCATAATATTTCTAGAGCGAAGGCTTTACCTCTCCCTTGGGAAGGATTTTCTGCTCGTCCAGTTTAAAGGCCGTCCCAATCTTCCGTCTTATGGTGGGGGGCTCCTCTCCGTGATCCAGAGGATATTCCTTCGGAAGCTTTCCTGTCAGTTCCTAAAGCAAAGCGGAGAAAGTAATTATACTCAAAATGAAGCTAAGGATAAGGATTTGTTTTTGATATAATAGGTTATTAGTTTCCTACCGCCTCTCGAATGCAGATGTTCTTGAGTTCTTCTAGCCTCTGTTTGAGCGTTTCCTCTAGTGCCTCCTGCCGCGCCCTCAACGCTGCTAGCATGTCCTTCTTAGCTGTCTGCGAGCTGTCTGATTCCTGTGAGCCTGTAGCAGATGGCACACAAAGAACAATAAGTGCCAAGAGTATGGATTTTGTTTGGTTTTGCCACTGCAAGTATGTGTGCACCTGATGACCTCACAGGATGTTTACAAGGAAGTGCATGGGACGTTCCGATAAGGAGACTTGTGTGAATGTTTAAGCATTTTTAAGGAAAGGGCAGTTTAGGACAAAGTCTGTGACGCACAATATCCATGGAGCCAGTTATGTTTTCAATAATTTCAGTTAGGACAAACACAGACACTCCCCAGAACATGTGCTATGTCCCTTTGTTGTCTCAGTGACACATTGTGACACAAAATACTCTATACAGAATGAAAGATAAAACAGATACACAATGTTTATGTTGGTTAGGAGAAAATACACACAAATACAAGAAGTGATAGCTGACGGTTCAGTATCTGTGAGGGAGAACATATTTATCTTAGCATAGTGTGTTGTTATTTTCCGACAACTGTAATTGACCATGGTTGGCTTTTACATAGAGGACTTCAAAACAGCTGCAGCTGAATGCCATTTGTGCAGAGAAACATTTACTTTGCTCCATCCATTGTCTGTCTGTCAAAAGAGCACTTCTGCTGTAATTTTACTAACTTCACACAGAAACCCCTCTCTCACACATGTATTGTTATTTTTTTCAGATAAGAATTGTTTAAAGGCCAATGAATAATATGCGGACCTTTTGCCCTTTTCATTCCTTCACGCTCTAAATTTAGATGCAGCGGTCTCTGGAGGATGGTGTGGGCGGGACTTGTGTTATACATTCAGAAAAAGACAGTGGGTGTAGTCAGTATATGTGTGAGAACATTTAGCGCAGAATCTGCAGCTGTTTGTGCACGTCTGGCTGTCAGCGCTGTTGCCACACATGCCCACAATTATTCAAACAGATCAGGGTACACACAATGCTCTCCTCTCTGTTTGACTTTGAAAATGCTGTGTTGTTTTTTCAGTGCATAGTCTAGAGAATATATACTCTCACAGCCACTGACCTGAGGACAGCAGACTGCCACTGCTGCCACTGATAATCTTGCCCTTGCTGCCCATGTTGGCCAGTTTGGAGGTCTTCAGTGTTCCCGTTTCCGTCAGGTCTATGGCAATTTCACTCAAACTTCGTGCTGCGTGAATTTTCGACTGGAAAAAAGACACATTTCTTTTTAAAAAACATTTCTATTTTGGCGTGATTTAGCTCTCAGTAGCCCCCTTTATGCTCACTTTTCGTTGTGGGATTCCTGTTTTTATTACGGCTTGCCTCATATGTGGTTCCGCAACATGAGGCAAGGAAAGGGTTTGAGCATAAATGGGACAGCACGGCGATATGGGATATCAATGACATATTTGGTCTGTGCGGATAGTTAAATGCACAAAAACAAGGATAGCATGTGTTTAATACGCAGCATTTATAATGAGTTATGCAATGCTTTTTGGATTTGGTTTCACCTAGTACTTTCTCCGTCTTTGTGCTCTGTGTAATTCTTTGTAATGAACTGGTAAATTTATTACATATCTACGAGCCTTTACTAGATGTTACTTTACTAGAAATTTATTTCTATTGAAGTCTTCACAGCAAAAAACGAAATGATCTGTAAAAAAAGAAACAGTCAATGCATAAATGAATCATCTTAATTTGTAACAATGTTTATTAACTTTTTGAAAGACTGAACTACCCTTTGGTTTTACTTGATGATAGGGTAATCAATATGGGTTATGCAGGAATGTTATCAAGGAGCTTGTGCAGCATGTATATTAGTACGTCACGCTAGAAGTCGGTCAGCTAGAGGAGAGAGGGATGCCTTTTTGGTGTGTCGTTGGTGGAGCATAAATGGGATATTGATGGGAGAAATTGACACAGGAGCATAAAAAGTGACTGGTGTTGTGACCCGATGACACTGACCTTGCTCTGCTTGCGGTCCAGGTAGAACTGGTGTTGGCTGATGGCCATGGCCCAGATGGACTTGATGAGGGCAGGACAGGCGTACCAGGTGTGCACGGCGATGCCACTGTGACCAAACGTCCTTCGTGTCACCGACGCCCTACAGTAGGAGCGGACACAAGGCCTCCTTATATACACTGAAGGGACTAGACTTTATCAACAATGCTTTTACGACGACTACACCACTTAAGTAATCAAATCTGAAGTTGTGGCCGACAGAAAACTTAATTTACGCCACACACGATGTTCCCATTGTTTGCATCTTCTTTCAAACACACATCTGTAGCTGAGCAACCATCCCATTTAACATAAAGATGACAGCTTCCTTTAAAGAAAACACCGCTGCTCTCTGCTTCACCCGGTCTGCTTTTATCCCCTCCCCCTCCTTTTTTCTACAGAATAACACTGCACATATAGCCACGTTAAAAAAACACAAGAGAGGTGACACATCCATCTATCCTTCAGCTAGCACGAGTTTGTCCTGTATGTGAAAAAGCCATCATGATTTTGGCTGCAGAAATGTGTTAACAATCAGGCTATTAATTTGTGGCCGGCTCCATAGGGACATCCCAATAACTTGCCCAATTGCCAAGGCAAATGTTGCAAACATTAGCAAATAAGATTTCAATCTCATTTTCCTGCATTGTATTGGAATTTAAAGAGCATCCACATATGGTACAGTACTAATACGACTACTGGAATATGTCCATAACTAATGGAAACTTGTTTCTTTTCCAAATCCTAACTTAGAAAATGCATATCCAAGGTGGGATTATGTGATTAACCAGTCATTGCAATGTTTATGAGAAGTGAGTCGTTGATGAAAACGTGGAACACGGAAAAACAGTGCACAAAAGATTTAAGTATATAATTGTGATATAAACTTACCTCCTGGGGTCATGAACTTCCACAGAAAACTTCTTCTCTCTGAAGTAGAGGTTCTCCAACTGTCTCCATTGGAACACCTGAGATTTAGGAGAAACACAAACTCTTTTAGGGCTGCGCTTGGACAAACATGCTTCAAATGAAATCCACTCAGCCTCTGGTCCCTATTCCCTTCTATACGCTCCGATTTGTTTTGAAAGAAAACGAAACGGCTAAGGAGGAGAAAAAGAACTGAAGAAGCCGATGAAGAGGAGTGGTTGTCATAGGAGGAGGACCTATTCTGAAGTTCTGTGATCCGGTCCAGAGCAGGCGGTCCTGTAGTTTACAGCAGATCCACTGATGACCTCACTCTGGAGAGATTCTGGAGCCCGATGACTTTTCTTTTACTTGCCCTTTTTCTTTTCTTTTTACGAACCATCAACTCTTGTTTAATAAATCCAAAAGCAGTAGAGTGAGAAATGTTTTCCCCCTAGATGTGCGGCGCAGCATGAGGCTGCTTTAAATCCACACATGCTCAGGGAAAGTTCTGAGCCGAGCTGGTGGGTGTTCACCATCTGTAGCCATGTGTGTAAAGTTAGGTTTCCTGTCCTCGTGCAGCTTTGTTAGGAGGGCTGTGGGAGGAGGAGGAGGGCTCGATGCATCCCCTCTCGCCTGACCCCTCCTCTCTCCCAGTGGGACTGTGCTTCCTGCATTGGGCTCTGTGGTTTGGAGGTGTGGGTGTGAAAGGGTCAGGGGAAAGAAGTTTTCTCTGGATTCAGTATTTGCAAGTACCATAGCTTTGTTTAGTGGGACTTGGCTACACACATCCACAGTAGGCATGGGGCAGTAAGAAATTATGATGGCATTCTAATCTTGATGAAAAATATGACAAATTGATGAAATTAGAGTATTCTTGTTAACTCTAAATGTATATAATTCCAAGGCAAATGGAGCACCAGCTAATGTTTTTAGCTGCTATAGTAGTTAAATACGAATTCAATTCCTCAAATAAATCAATACAGTTGTAGTTCAACTCCCAAACTCTGGAATATACCTGTTGGACTGCAAAAGATTGAGATTGTAAATTTACAGCACAACAGCAGCACTTGCCAGAATTGTACTGAATACAGTGGAATTTCTCATACTGCCTGTATTACGACCAAATCCCTTTGTCTGCGTTCCCGGATGTTGATTAAAAGGTCCCAACAAAAGCAAGAAGATTTAAAAGTTGCCCTCATCTATAAAACTCTATCCATGGGTTTCAAGTGATGAAATACTAGGACCATTGCCATAGCAATAAGCCATTCAAAACGTTGCTGTTCTATCTAAAAGTCCTCAAAATGGCGTCCATAACAGGAAATGTGAGATTGAAATCCATGAATATACATCGTGTCTCAAGCTTCTGTAATCAACATCAAGCACCGTTTATTTGCTTTATTTTATAGAAAAACACAACTCATTTTGTAGCAACATTGTGACATCTTCCACCAAACTTTACCATAAATCATTACAACTTAATACAATTTCATCATATTATCAGAATGGTATGTGAAACCGTGGTATACCGTAAAACCAGTCATTGTCTCATGCCTAGTGAGCCAGTTTAATAAAAAAAAAGAAAAACAAACAAACAAAAAAAAATAGGAATGAGGGCCATTTCTGAGGTTCAACACAAAAGGGGCTGCACCTATCAGCTGGAGAAAACTAATAATACACTTTATAAACACCTGATGCAGTGCTAGTAAATCTTGGGTGTAACCGCTAACTGGAAAAAGAGTCATTAAAATGTCATGTGTTTCTAGGAAAAAAAGCAGAAAAAAATAGACATGGGAGGACTGGGTCAAAACTGTGGAATTTCAACAGTCTAGAAAAACAATGGACAAAAGGATGAGACAAAACTTGGACAGTAACATAAATGAATAGACAGTATTACAATGTGTATTTTTTACATGTGTGTCTGAACAGTGCAGACAAATCTGTAGTGTTGCCAAAGCTGCTGCTGTAGCGTATCTTCTCAATGGAGTGTGAAGTGCTAATGTAGCGTGGTGCTAAATATAGCAGGCGGGCTAGATAAGGAGCTGGAGATTACCACGCTGATTCTGGTAACCACGTTTAGGCACGGGACCCGCTAGAGCTGCTCCTGCCGTCACCTGAACACAACCACTGCTGCTACTGAGTGATAATTTGATTTTGAGTAGTTGTGCGTGTTAGGAGATAGTTTGAGGAGGAATATTAGCGCTTGAGGAAAATGAAAGATAGCTTAGCGTGGGTAACTGGCAGGATACTTGCCCTTTCTCTTAGCTTGTCTTTTTTCAGTGCCACCAAAGATGTCAAAATATGCTTTGGTTTTACTGCAGACAGCGAGGGTCACATCCTTACAGCAGTATTCCTGGAGGATACTGCTGTGCATTTTACGTTTATCAATATTGCTTTTGTCTTAAATTTGACAGAAGAATAGTTTGGTGTAGAGTACACCGAACTATTCTTTTGACAAAGAATAATACACCATGTAGTCTTCCAATGTGTTACCAGATTTCAGTTTTTTAACCTAAAAATAGTGTTCAGAGCCATGTGGCCAGACACACATCTCCTGCTGATGTAAAGGTCACAGACAAAGCAAAAAGACTTGAGGTGGGAGGACTCTCTGGGGATTATGGTAAGAATGAAGAGTTAAAATAGCATTGGACAGTGTAAATATTCTCTTCTTCAATTGGGCATGAGGGCCTCAGATACTATTGTTTAACTCATGGGTGGAGGCCTGGGCTGCACCAGTCGTCATGGAGCTACAGCCGGGGACTTCCTGTTGTTTGGGTTTTTCACAATGTTTTTAGATGGTCTTCATGGAAAAATACAAAACAATGAAGAAGTTTGAATGTAACTGACAAAAGAAACCTGATTAAGGGTGTATCAGATTCCCTTCAGTCGGCTAGTAGGTAGTCGGTCAACATACAGTCCCTATAATCTCTGCTTAAATGAGTCAAACACACTAATGAGACATTAGAATCTTGTGTGGCTCACTTGTAAACTCTCCACCACAAATGAGTCTGCTGACGGCTGCGGTTCAGAGTAGAGGGAGAGGTATTTTAACACCCCAAATAAATCTGGTGGCTGCGGTGGGTGTTTGCATTTAGCGTTAACAGAATCTCCAGTGGTAAAAGCTCGGACTAATCAAACTCTTACAGACGTGACACACCTACATCAGAGCGCCACACACTGTTTCAACTCTTATTTATGAAAAACATTTAATGACTTTTACAACATGGCAGCTGCTCTAAACAGTCTCCTTATTCTGCCTGCACCTCCCTGAGTCACCAGAGAAGTGAGAGGACGCAGTGAGTCAGGGTTACTGGTACCAGACCCACGACTGACTAATTCAACAAATTGTTCTTCCTCTGCTTTAGTGACTAACAAACACTGGCTGATTACTGACCTGCTTTCCTTTGAGGAACATCTACAAAGGCAGGCCCTGTCTCCAGAGTGGGATTATTCAAATGTAGGCTGTATTTTAAAAATAGGTAGTGAGAGCTGCATCTGTTAGTAGATTCAAATTCTCTCACTAAAATAACTAGAACCATTTATGTAATCATAACTAACATAACCAAGTTGAAAAGTGCCAGATTGGGCCATTATATCCATCAGCGCAGTGATATTAGAATATAGGAAGCCACACAGACTAGTCCAAGCATGAGATGAGTGAGGTGGAAATGAATAATGGATGATGCTGTTGAGACAGTCTGGCCTCAAACGCACAAATCAAGTCACACTCACTAGCCACAACAAACAGGAAGGCTACAGCCGACAGGAAGTGTTCATCAGGATGTTGGGTTCAGAGTGCAGTGGCAGAGTTCTTTCCAAGTGTCTTGTGATCAGTCAAAGTAAAGGATGGAATTAACTTTATAAACACAATGTGAGACATGGCCAAATGCCAAAGATCACAGCTCTGAACATAACTAGGTGTCAGAGGTCAGGTAGGAAAGGTTTTAACATTGACTGGGATGATTTAATTTACAGAAATGTCAATGAAATCGTCTTATTTCCAAATATAAACTTTTACGCAACTTTGATTATCCTTAAGGCTGCGTGGAGATCATCAGATGTTGCACAGATGATTGGATAAACTCTCACCTTCCTGGGCTTGACTTTGTCCTGGTAGTCATACTGGAAGATGCCCTTATAGCTCAAACCCAGCCACCATGGGATCCCTTGTTTGTCCTAATTCAGCAAAAAGATGTTTGTCAGCACACAAATTTACATTTAAGACAAAAACACTGATTCAATATCAGTATAGGAAAGCTAAGTGTAAAATATTCAGGGCAAACAAAATGTGCTTTTTGTGTGTGCAAAACAAAAAGACGTAATAAACTGTACCTTGACAGCATAGTAATGTACTCCATATGTGGGAAGAGATTCTACAATGCTCATATAACTGCAAGGAACAAAAAGACAGACATGTGAGTTGATAGTGTTATGGTCATTCAAGAAATATCAGATACACATAATCATACACAGACTTACTTTACAATGGCCTGCCCTCTGGACTGGCCACTTAGCTTCTTATAATGCTCTATGACCCGGTCTTCACTGTAGACAAAGTCCAAAAATGCAAATGAATTCAAATGCACGTGCTTTCATTAGCTTGAACTGTGCTCATTTCTCACCAGTAGGCCAGAGACGGGTGCTCCTTCAGGGCCTGAGTGGGCAGCGCAGGCAACTTTTTCAGGTCACCCTTGGTTGCATCATTACTGGAAATGAGAGACCGCAAGACATGGTCAGACATACTAATGCAAAAACACATCTGTGTGCTGTAGTTGGATGAGAAGTGTAAAAATAGACACCATTCAAATATTTAGTGTAAGACTAGTCAGTCATAGGAGTGTTTAGTCAAAAGGAAGAAATGACAATGCTTCAAAACATTTACAGTGACCTTTAAAGCTGATGATGGGAATATGAGTAAAACATGTGGAGTACGGATAAAAAAAAATGAGACAAAAGGACAGAGAGGGAACCTGAAGTGTTTCTACTGGTGTGGAACGGTACAGGTCGGGTCAGTATAGCAGTTTGGTTCAGGTAATCTCTGAAAGGCTACATCTACTATGAAAAGCAACAAAAAATAGTTTTTACATGAAATATCAATTGTATTTGAATCAAACTTAAAACATGAATGTGTTGCCAATAATAACAATGAAGAAATGAGTAAATCTGTGTGTGTTGCAGAGTGAAAGGCTGGAAATAAAGCCACATACGGCTGGAGTAAACCTTAGCCTGTTTCCAGTTTATTCCAAGCTTAATGAACATTACCAACTTTCTATAATTTATGGACTCACTATTTAATGTCACATATTATGCTTAAATTTAATGCAATGCAGACAAATGCAATGTTTTAATTCACAAAGCGAGAGCCATACAACACACTTGGTCTTAAAATGAAAACATAGAAAAGTAGAACCTTTCTCTTCAAATCTGGCCATTTATCACAAGAACAAGACACGCTCTATTGAAAAAAAACTATAACATTTCCATTTTTAATGTTTATCCTTTCATTTTCACTTGACAATCAGCACACTGCAGTTTTAGGACCACACACCTGTGATCAGGGGCCAAAGTGGTACGGTATGGTGGGGACGCTTTGGACCCCTTTTGCTGATGGAGACTTAACAGTACTGACCCGACCCACATTGTACCGCTCCAGTGGAAACCAGGCAAATGATATAGAAGGAAAAACTTGGTCATAGATAACATTTTCAAACCTCAAGTCACACAGGAGGTCCTGATATCCCAATCTAATCCCCTTGTCTCCATCTAGCCCCAGCCTATACCCCAGAGTAATGAGGAAAGCCCTGGGAACATGACCACCTATGAGCTAGCACTGGACAAGACCCTCATGACTGACTATTGGCTGAAATAATGAGTACACTAGACGATACACAATGATCAAATAAATTGTATTATTGTTAATTAGAGGCTTCTTTTACTGGTGCAAAGGTAAAAGGTATTGCAAATGGAAGATTGTTGCTGAGTGCAGTTATACAGCAAGGTTTATGGAGCTTTAAGAGTCAGAGGTAAAGAAAGGTGGGGGGAGGGGTTAGGAGGAATGTCTCTTTGGTGTGTCACATTCCAGGCCACGGCAGGATATTGTGTTTATTTGCTCCTTTCACTGGCGGAAATGAGGTCAGAGGTGGCGGCTGATGTAGGTTATCAGTGCTGTATACTGTACATTCAAGAAGACTTCACTGAGATACAAGCAAGATACTGATGGAAAGCTTTATGAAGGTCAAAAGAGAGTGAATGTAATAAAAAATAGATGATGTATAGATGTACCATAAGCTGGGCAATATTGACCAAATACTTGATTATATCTAGTAATTATGATCTTTAATCTATTTAATTCATATATAGTGAGGTATTTTTTTCAATAATGTAATATTAAACAAGATGAAAAGGCATCTGCAGTTGGACTAGTAAAATGCTCATATGACAGGATGTACAGTATCAGAATGTGTCTAGCGAAGTCATTTTGCTGGAGTTGTGTTTTAGAAACAGAAAAACTGGTGGCTCTCTACACAATATCTTTGTGAAATGGGTCTTGGAATCTTGTTGGGGCAATTGCAATCATTTAGGCTGCTCTGGTGTGGGCTTAATCTAAAATTCTGTTTCTCTGATTGCTTGTGTGTTTTTTCAATAGGGTCTAGCAGCAGTTTATTCTGCCTTTGTTGGTACAGCACAATAGAAATCCAACTTGAAAATATAGTGTCTGGAAGTCAATGAGCAAAAGTCTGGTCCTTCCTGCTTTATCAACCAAACCAAAAACAACATGATGAAATGTGTGCTTACCTGGTAAAATCCCCTTTAGCCTCCTGGTAAAGAGAAAGAAAAGAAGGGGAGCAGAAAAACAAGACATTTTACTTTCACTGATATGTGACTCCAGTGTAATCAGTTGTGCATTTTTGAGGCGAGGATCAATTCAGGGGCATGGTTAAATCAGCTCTTAAGGCCTGTGGAGCTGCTACCTAATACTCTATATGTGCACCTGCATCAAGGACACACACAGAAACCACTCTGCCTGGACTGTGTGTAACCTGATCATGGTCCATAAAAAAACGATAGAACAGGGACAAAAGAGAGAAAACTGACTGCAGTATGGATATACTGTAGGTAGAAGGTTCTAGTTTAGAACCGAGGGCTTTAGCAACAAATGGAGCTTTGAACAAAGACTACATTATCTTTGCAGCGAAATATGTTTGTATCTTACTTGAAGAATATAGGAGGCCAGTTCAAAGACAATGTCGCTCTCGACTTCAATGAGCTCCTGCAAAGGAAACATATAGCAAAGAAGGTCAGAGCATGATTGGCACTTTAGTCTAATGCTAAGAAGAGGGAAATATAAACTTGTTATAATGAGCAAAACCTTAAAACTGGACAAACTAGGAGGCATTAGGAGACAAGAGACAGCATTCAAAGTAAAGTTTGTATTGTGGTGTGGTAGTTTACAGTGAACAGGGAAAGAGAAAAGAGGAAAGAGGCCAGTGAGTAGTAGGTCAAGCATGCCAGGAATGTACTCTATACACTCTTAATTGGTTTGGAGATCAGACAGTCGGGGATGAAACACTACACAGAACAAACCCACCCGGGCCGTACCACCCACTGAGGCCACAAACTGTCACACACTGCGTTTTGGTGAGATATCTGTTTTTCCACAGCACAGAAGAATAACAGAAAAGTAACTCCATACCTAAAATATGAGCCAGTGTTAACGCAGCAATCAAATGTAATCCTCTGTGTGCCTTTTCATGATGTCACAATGGCATTGAATACATTTGACTTTTGTTTGTAGAAGGGATTACTGACATTTAACACTGGCACAGGATGGTGTTATATGAGGTGTGTGTAAATAAGAGAACAGAGCTACTGCTGTTTCCATTCACTCTCTTTTATTACAGTCATCCTGGACATCATAATATTCTGACAAAGTCCTTTGAATGGTAAATAAATTGTCCTCAAAACTATGTCCAGTTTTTTTATAAACATAATTACTTGCAAACAGACATCACTGCTATGTCAACAATATATTTTCAGCCAGCCTCACTTAACATTCTGTTATTTTAGGAATATATGCACTTGTCAATATTTAAATTTTTTTTCTCAATAAAGGCTTGTATGCCCCCTTCTGTCAGGAACAATAACTGCATGACAATGATGTCATAGACTGTATGAAGAAAGATTGGGGCTTTTGAACATGATTGTTTGAGAAGCTTTAAAGGCCTAATACATGGGATTTTCAGGTTAATGGTTGTAAACGAATCAGTGAGTAAATGTGAAATGCAGTTTTACTAAAATGGAATTTAGACACTCCATTTGCATTTGCTGTATTGTTGTATCTTGTATCTTTTCTTCTGTAAGCTCTGAGAGCTATACACTGAAAACAACTGCCATGTAAACAGGGGAGCAAAATGGTAAAATACAGATAGAAAGCTATCGGTACAGATACATTACCCCCTCTATTTTGTTCTAAAAGGCCATAGGTGTGGAATAAACAGGATTTCTATTGTGAGAGGATGCTTTCTCAGACCTCAGCAGATGTAATTTAATAACATTTGGCAACTAATGTGTCAAATTATTTGCTAGTTGCTGGAACGCAGAGCCGCTAAAACATAATGAAAAACAGCTGATGCAAATGTTTCCAATTTCCCGTATCACTGAATAATTGTGGAGTCCAGCTGCTTTCTGCCATTGTTTCCTCTGTCAATAACAAAAAAAGGCTAATAAACATGAAAGGAAGTAAATATCAGTAAGTACCTTATAGATGATGGACTTGGCGTTGAGGAAAAACAACTCAATGGTGGCATTATCCTTCAGGTAGGATATACTTTCTATGTAGAACCTGAAAGACAAAGGAAAAAAAAAAGAAAATTGAGAATACAACTGCAAACAGTAAAACAGACACAGCTACAGCTTTGGATTATAAGGTCCATTTTCCGAGCAGTTTTCAGATATTGAGGTTAAAGGTTATGACAATTAGCAACAATGACAGATAAATAGTCCATAAATGAGCTTTCTCATTTGCTTTGGCCCAATTTGCAAATGAGAAAAACATTTCTTAAAAGAGTAGAATGTGCAAATGAGTAGAATCAGTTCTAGGAGTGAGTACATTTCTCAACAAACCTGCACCATAATCACTTGCGTGTGTCTCACTGAACAAAACTTATAACTTCTAACAATGTATTTATCATTTGAACCTCACCAGGGAAAATACTTTTTTCAAAATCTGAACTACCATTTCTGAACTTAGTTTACATTAATGTAGAACTGTTACAAAAATGAGCCAAAGTGATAGAGAAAAACTGTAACTGCTTAGCGGTGACTACAACAGAAAGTGTGCAGTGACCAAAGTGACCAGAGGGGGGCAGACTGGATCAAAGTCTGACCTTACACCCCATAATCTCTTTACCTCCTCCCTGACCGCTGCTCTTTATTTCACAGTGGTGGTTGGCAAGACTCACTTTGCGAGCGTGTGCACATTCTAGCAGCGCACACACACACAAACAGTAAATCTGCCCATAATGCACTTCACACATTGTCTGTCTCTGCATCATCAGCACTGTGTGTGTATTCTCACCACATGCACGTACACACACTGTCACAAGCTGGGGAGAGAGCAGCACGACAGCCGCAGCACAGTAACCCACTTCTGGCAGGAGCGACGAGCAGGGAGCTAACATAATAATGCTGTCTAAATTTAGCTCTGTGAATGCATGCAGAGCCAAAGGGAAGTGATGATGGTACGCTAGGAAGCTACTCATTGTTATCTCCTCTCTGGAGTAAACGTACATTAAAAACATCCTACAGATGCCTCATGCTTATCTTGTTACACATTCATTTGCAGTCTTCAAGATTTAACCTCAAGTGTATTAAAAGGATTGTCCAGTGTTTTGTAAAAGGGCGTCTGGGAGATATTTATGAATAGGTAGGTTATTCCCTACTACTAGAACTATCAAGTTTTACAAGTACTTTAGTGTGTCTTTCTGAACCTACATTCCTAAGAGTATATATAATTATATTGTAGAAATGCCACACATGGACCACACATGAATGGACATTGGCGTATTTACCTGTTGTTAAGTGATCAAATCAATTTAAAGCAGAATGTTGTTGAGTCTTTGTCTGCTTTTCTAAACTTGCAGTGTGCTGAAAACTGTATAGACTACATTATACCATGATACTTTGTCAGTCATATTACAAATGTGTATATTATTTACAGAGATTTTCTAGAGTTATAAAGAGAAGTCAAAGGCATTACGTGGCAATAAGCTTCAAGCTATCAGTCGTAACGCTATGGAATTTAGCAAACTGTTTCTCTAATACCACTAAAAAAGTTCAAAAGACAGAAATAAGTTGTTTGAAACTTACAAATTGAGGAGCAAAATGGCAAAGTTGGCATCCGTTTTGCTCTCTATTTATTTGCTTAGCCTGTCTCGCCAACGAGTAAACACCTGGCCTAGGTTTACTCAGGGCTGGTCCCTTTGGGAATCTCCTTCTCTCTTTCTCTTTCAGGCTACCACCATCAGAGGTTTCCTGGTTCTCTTCGTTCGGGGCTGCCAATAGCAATGTTACCTGGGAAACTGGGCTGCGCTCTTTATTGAGCGCATAACTCCCGGGATCTCTCATCAGATGACACCATCCCGGTAGCAACTACTTGTATTGGAGGTTTTAGGCCAGCAAAGGGAACTGCGTCAGTGGGATAAGCATGATTATTTTCACTTCATCTCAAAGAAACATTAAAATGATTTTGAGAATATATATTTAAGTTATGCAGTGTTGCTCAGAAATATTTGACCCAATCCAATGTCCCACTGAGCACATGTGAGTGATGTCAATTCACGCTATGATTGTGTGCAGGTATTGAGTAGGTGGGATTGTACAGGGATCAATACTGAAACGCTTAAATCGTGTTAGCCATTGAGCTGCGAGAGAGGATGAGAAGTCCTGTCAATATTCAGTGTGAACATTTAATTAAAGTCCCAGTGTTGATGAGACTCACATGGCCAGCGCAGCACTAAGCATTTAAACTGCACTACACATTGAATCAGCAGTGGGTGGGGATCTGTCTAAGTAGCACAACTGTCAGACAAATTCATTTACATCCGAGCTCAGTCCACACATGAGAAAGCCTATATGATAACAAAAAAAAAAAACATCAGTCCGGTTTGGTAATTGATTCAGGTTTGGCATTTGAGCTGCCTTATCTTCCATTATACTTTGATTTTACATTTGTGTGAACGTCAGGAGGAGATATGAGGAGGTGAGTGAGCGATGAGGGGGTGGGGGTTCCTGACATTTGGAGAGATTGAGGTTAGAGATTGGGGCAGGGTGCCTCAAAGAGGAGAATGAGGCCTTCCAAATTGTGTCAAAGTTCACAGTGTAGCATCTCCGCCACCTCTGCGTCCTCAAACACCTATTAGACTATGTAAATACACACATTGACCTTTAACCTGATCCAGGACACACGCTCCCGACTGCACCAATAGTGTTGCTGTATGGTTCAGAAGCTACAAAGAACTGCTGCTTGGTGGGTACCACAGATTTAAAGGGAAAGTATTGTGTAAGAGGGGGTTAATGATAATGGTGATACTTACAATGATAATTACACACAGGTAACTTATTCCTTATACAGTAGATTGTCAGCACACCCCTGGTTTGGAGAAGCAGACAGGAGCAACAACACTATTCTTTGCTTTGCTTAAAGACTATGCACTTTAAGTTGAGTGATTCTAAACCCTTGGCATTGTGCAATTATGGATATTGTACAGCCATATAATGCAAGTCTTCTTGTTGATATACTCACTTATTCCAGCCTCAAGTATGTTAGGCTATTCTTGTCCAATTACTATATTATATGTAATTATCAGTTTAAGCAACACACTATTGTTTATGGATGTTATGGTTACAAGATGGCTAAGACTGAATGCACATTTTTGTCTTTCCGTCCATGTTGTTTGTTGTTACTGTTTAAAATGTTCTAGCGCTCGATCTGAATCTGGACACATTTAAATCAGAAGAACAACTTCCTAAACGTACCAAAAGTGCATTTAAACCGTTCTGTTGTGCATCTGTCAGCCAACCAGAATACAGTATTCAGCAAGAACATGGTATAAAGTAAAATAGTACAGTACACAAACTGTATATAGAAAACATTGTACCCAATTTGTATTTTACAATGATGTCATTGTTAGCTAAAAGTGGTGAACAATAGCCCTATAAGCTAAAAATACATCCTGACATATAGTTGCCTTCTTGTGAATTACTTAATGTCAGCGTGGAAACTGCTGCTCACTCACCTGTGAGAGCAGCGCTGATGATGCTTTAACTACATATCAGTCGGTACAAAGAGCTTAGAAAACCTCTCCATGGAGTTAACTCTGAGCCTGTGCTTGTTATTTGACTGTAAGCTGTGAGAGCTACAAGCCTTTTCTATTCTGTTCAATGGCCTATTGATGATAAAGCACCCACAGCTACGAAAACAACAGAAATTCAATAACAGACTTTGTATTATGGTTACAACATATACCCATGATCTGGGCCTGCGTGTGAGTCAGGGGTTTTTAATAAATGAGTGAGGCCATTGTATAAGGAGTACAAAAGGCTGAGAAAAGTTGGAGAGGTTATTTCAGATCTCTGCCAGAGCAGGGCAGAGAAAAGTTTGCTTTTTACTGAGGAAACTAATAAAGCAGAACTACAGGCTTTAATGAAGCATAATTTTTGTTTGACATCACAATGAGAGTGAAATAATTCGACTGGTCTTCATGTTCATACATTATTATGAGACTCATCCTTTACACTCAGACTTTAAAAGGCTAGTTCAATATTATTAAAAAGAACAAGCTAATTATGAATAACTTATTGCCAACAGTAAAATTATTGTGTCTGTTTTAATGAGGTCAGTAAAATATGAATATGCTTTAACAGCTCACAAAGCTTCTTCTTTAACTCCAGAACTTAATACTAGCTCCTAAATAGACAACTGAGTAGTTAGTTAGTAAAAAAATTCACTAGGCCCATGCCATTGCACTGGTCTATTTTTATAAACTACGAGCAACTATCTATTGTAAGGAGTGCATGGAGTAATCATAAAAGCTAACAGAACTCCATTTACAAACTTTTTTAACCCATTTATTGGCGTTGTTTAGGTGCTCCATGATTGTCTGTAAAAACCTGTGGCTTGGGTCAGGAAAGTGCTTGAGTCATGTAAAAAAAGTATGTTTGCAGCTGATGAAAAGGACTCACCTGACACAGAAGTAGAGCACAATGGGACCAGACTTTTTTGGGAATTCATGTTCTAATACCCTTCGGTCCAACTGCAGCCAACTGAAATGGCCCCTGAAGAAAAGGAAGATGGAAATAAAAACACAAATCAGTTGTCACAATTTAAAGGTGTAAAGCTGAACCAAATGGAATTCATCCATAAAAAATGGATGTGTTTAATTGTGTCAAAATAAGCTTCTTTGCATTTGTCTTTTCCGGTTTAAGGGTTTAAGTCTACTCTTCCCTGTCTTGTCTATTTCCTTGCCCAAACAGATAAGAACAGCTGGTCACCCTGGTAACTTTGCATGGTCTCCTGAGCAGCTAAGCAACATCTTTCCAAATCTCTGTCCTTCTGGCTCTTCTTTCCCCCTTTTACTCTCCAGCACAGTTTCTCTGGACACTACTTGGTCAGTGCTGAGGCGTCTGCGCCCCTCGGCCACACACAACAAATCTCCACATGATTGAATAAGCCTGGGGTATGGAAACGGCAAAGTTGATGTTGCTTAGCTGCAGTAACAGTGTCTGTCAAAGCTGTGAAAATGCCACAGAGCAGGGGCTTGTCTTTTGTGTTAGGACTAAGGTGCAGGAGATAAAAGAAAATGGGGAAATACAAATGCCATGGCGGTGTTTACCTGTATGCAAATCAAAAGCAGGTTTGCATGACTTGGTCTGAACTATACTCCTGTCAGGCTTTGTGTTTTTAGGTCACCAAGCAGAACAGAGCTAATTTGAATGTCACTTTTGCATTTCAAACACAATATCATTCCAGATTTAAAGGCAAACGAGACTTGGGATCTTTTGATTTCCTACCATAGCATGCTAACTTGTTAGAATGGTTTTGTTGGTTTTATCAACCTATAGCCCTGCCAATACATACATTCTGGCTCAATATGAATAAATTAAAAAGTAAAGACATGAGCAAGAAGTAGTCTAAATTGTACTACATACTTTTGAAAAAACAATAAAAGGTACAACAATGACATACAAAACACCAGAAATCTCAATTCCACAATCAATAAGGAAACATTTGAAACTAATATTGCTGATGTTTTCTTTGACCTGTAACATCATCAGCTTTACAGTTTCATTTAGAGCAGCACTTTGTATCTTTCCCAGATTTTTATCTAATTACAAACTCTGAAAGCACTTCTCTACAACAAATTCACATTGGACTTCTATAGGTCTCAATGTATTTCATACAGACATAGACAAATATTACACCGATGTGTGAAAGGTTGTGTTGATGTGTGGAGATGTGTGTTGTCACAGGATGGTAACCTGATGCAGCATACAATTCTCCTTGGTCATGTCAGAGAAACATCAAAATGACTTGGAGGCTGATTGGGGCTTATGTATTTTAAATAGCTTTGCTTTAATAGAGGCCAAACCAAGTCCAGCCATATTATTAAAAACAAGATAAAGATAATAAAACTATAATAGAAAATACACATGTAAACTCAGCCGGAAGATAGACAAAAAATAAGTCTAACAGAAATTTAAATAAAATATATGAGTGGCATAGTATTTTATTGTTTCATTCCATTATCTTTGGTTCCATAACTTACGTTTCATCTACATACGCGATGCCAAAGTACTCCTTCTCCTTCAGGTTGAAATGTGATGCCACCAGGTCCAGCAAGTCCTTGGCCATAAGCTTGGGCTGTAGAAGTGAGAAACAGAGAGGAAGTTATGTTTTTATTGTGATTTTATGGTGCAATCAAGTGACACCTTGTTCTTGACACATTACATAAAGTTTTATGATAGTGCATTTATCAGCCATCGATTGAGAGCAATGACTAAGCATTCTGCCTAACACCGGGGGAAAGAGAGGAGCAGATAAATGAGAGCAGAGGGAGAGAAAGATGGATGGAGTGTGCGGATCTTGCTGACAGGGCAGGTACTGCCCTTCCTCCTCCCTTTCCTCCTTTCACCCCACACCTTGACTGCAGAGTCATGGCTCTGGGATGAACCACTGTACAGCAGGAAGAGGGCCGCAGCTTGAACAAGAACTGGCTACAACTCTTGTAGTTAATAATGTGTAAAAGTCTCTGTGTGATGACAAGCTCTATTCATCATGACGCCCAGAACCTGCAGAGTGTCTTAGGGCCCAGCAGAGGCCAAGGACTGCTGGCATATGGTGCTGGTTTGTGACATCTTACAGCAGTACGCCCCACCCTGAGGTTAGCCATGGGTGTGCCTCTCTGCCTACATCCCTCATAAGACCATGTGACTACAGGCCAAGAGATAAAACAAGCATGCATCAAGCTAAAAGACTAGTGGAATAAATGCAGCATAGTGAAGGTACGGGATACCTAATGACATACTGTGGGCCATAATATACGCTGTCACAAAGCCCAAACAGTTTATCTGTCACACTGCACATGTTCTAACTCCATCCCCTGAGGTACTGTACTAGCTACTCACTGCACAGCTACAACTTCAGCAACAGCAGCTACTCAGGGCTATTTAGAGAGCGCTCGGTGATGTCATGTCGCACTCTCACGTGCACTCACATCTCCAGTGACCTAGATCTCAGATGAGATGAGAGTGCCTACAGTGAACCTGCCACACATAAAGGCTCAGGAGGGAGACAGAAGAGATGCTCAGTCTAACTTATAGGTGAAGTGGGCTGCGTGCAAATGTGTGTTTCTCTCATGCATCAGTGCTACTCTACAGCCACATGTGCTGTCCCACTTTACTACTCATGTATGACAAGTGTGCTTTAACGGAATGAAATAATCGCTTTACACAAGACATGGTTCATAGATGTCATAGATGACTGCATTTCACATTTCCACTAAGTAATATGTTATGAGTCGAGGTGGTACAGTACAGTTTAGTACAGGTGACCCCTGAAGAGGGTTGAGTTTCCGTTCCGGTTCTAGTAATTTGGGAATATTGAAGGGTAGATGCTTGTTATAATGCAGGGTGCGGTCCGCATCAGCACCACCTTACCCTCTGTTCCAGTTCCACTATTTAAATTAATTATTTTTTTCTGTGTCCTGTCTTATCCTTAAGTTGGGTCAAACAGTAGAAGATTGTTTTTGTTTCATTCCCAGCTTATATGAACTTTAATTTCAAAGAGCTTCACCCGTTTCTGACATGTTAGGGACTCACTATGTACTGTAATATCACAAGTTAGCATTGTGTTTAATGCAGTGTAGACAGTGATTACAATGTTTTCAATTCACAAAGCACATTCCATAAATATGATTTCCTTATACCTGTCGATAACTCAAAAGCAATAGGAGTCCCGGCAAAGAAAACTGACCCGACACGTACCACTCCAGTCAAACTGATGCTTAAAAATACTGTTGTGTCTCCATATATAAGAATAGCTTTCAACACCCACCCCTTTGAAGCCCCTTGAGTTATTTTAAAGGTAGACATTTTAGCTCTACAACAGGGCTATCTTTATGGTATCAGTTGTAATAAATGTTTTGGTTCGGCCCGAGACACAAACAGTGCTGGTCTTTTATTACCACACGGCAGACGACTGACTCTGTAACATTACTGGCTAAGGGTATAATAAACAACGAGAAGGCCGCAATTACGAAGATAAGATGTGAAGCTGTGGGGGTGTTACAAAAAATGATATGAGACCAACCGTGCAGAAATCACTAGAAGGTATAATTCAGTGAAGAGTTGACCTGTGCACACTGCTTCCTGACACTACAATTTATCAAGGCAACGGAACTAGACGATTTTTAATAATGTTTTGAAAGACACACAACACTAATAGAAGCACGCTGCACACACTAACCCCCCACTCAATTGCACAGACAGTAAAGTTCTCAGCCAGCTTAGACAGCATTACCTTCACCCGACATTTGGAGCGTGCCTCCTCAGCAGCACAGGTAATTAACAGTGTAAGAATTACAGAGAGGTGCAAGAGCTTAAGTATAACTGCAGACAAGTGACAAACACTCCGCAGCAGCTCATCTGGCCGGCTGGCATAAAGGTTACAAACAGTCAGTCAGGGGCTTGGCAGATTCAAGGATTTCTCAATTTATAGGATGCTGACGGATTTATCAGCAGCTAAGTCCGAGGGAAGGTTGGTAGATACAAATCTGTGTTAGATTTATAACCCTACTGCATTTGACCCTTAGGGAGTTTTTGGTCTTTGATTGACATCCATTTTGACCCAGTGGTGTATTTTGTGGTTATCTTTACTGCCTGGGCAGTTGGAGTGTTATGGCAGAGAATTTCATGCTTCATAAACAAACTCTGGAAGGAAGAGGAAGAGGAAAAAGGTGAATGGCACGTGAGGGATTGAACAGCTGGTTGGTGTCGTAAATCGCATTGAGGCAGAAAAATCTCAATGTCATAAAAATATACAGTACAATACAAATTGTAAAAAGGCTAATATGGATTCTTGTGATATGAGCTGATAGTACCAAAGGACACATACAAAACACCTTCTCCAGCTAACTTAACTCAAAGCAAAGTGCACCTGAGCAAGCATGAGAGCATAAACCAGCAAAGTTTGGGACTGAGAGGAACAACTTGGATTTTGGCTGCTTGATTATGGTTAAAACAATAAACATGATTATTTCAGTTCATACTGAAATCATGATTTATTTATTTTTTACTTCTAATGTTTTACTTCTAATGCCTTAGTTTTAACACTATGAAAAAAATTCCCAGTGCTGAATTTAAGTTTAGCCACTTTTTCACTGGTTTTCATGTAGTATCAAGACATTTATGAGGTCACTTTTTGTATGTGAGAACAGTTTGTTTTCCGCATGCTAGTTTTTGATTCGGACACTAAACTGTAAAATCACTCAAAAGAGCCATTAAAGAGTGCAAAAACATACTCATGATTAATTTTTTGTTTAGTTTTTTAATTTGATGATTCTCAGTTAAAGTCTGTTTCCTCAAATAACTTAATGTGGCCAAAATTAAATGTCTACAAATAACTACCCTAGATCTTTAACGTACTGAATTAAGTTATTTAAAACAATTGGATTTGCAATTATGACAACCATAAACAAAGTTATTATAGTTTTACTCATGCCTCACAGGCCAAAACTCAACGTTTGCTCCAAGGGAGAGGAGAGGAAATAAAGCAAAACATAAAGGGATGACAACTAATGATAACATCCTCTCTCTTGTCTTTCCTGTTTAATGTTCACCAGTCACCTAATGTCATTTGGTTACATTGGTCTTTTTTTTCTTTATGTTAAGGTAGTGGGTAGAATGTGCTTATAAAATGTCATACAGTTCAAAGAGGAGCAAAGACACAGAAATAAAAGTGGAGGGTCAAGAAGTGGAGAAAGTGAGAGGCTGTAAAAACTTTGAAGACAGGATGAGTTCTGGCAGAGTAATCAAATCAGAAAGTTAGCAGACCTGTCTATTCACCATTTTCTCCACTGTGCCTCTCTGAGTGTGTCATCTGCCATTTCTCCATCTCACTTTTTTTTTGCTTCTCCTCACCTCCAGGGTTTCTGTGTCAATCTTTCCCAACCTTTCCATCACCTGGAGCAGTTTCCTTCTTTTGTCTCTCTCCTGGAAATAGGTGAGGCTTGGAAAGGTATCGGGATAAATTGACAAAAGACACTGGAGTGGTACAGTGAGTGTTTGGATGTTGTTTTTGTCACTGCCAGAAGGGCTCCAAAGCCTTCCCAATAAGTGCACCATACCACTTGTAAACACTGTGGTTCCAACTGTGTTGTGGGGCTATTAAAATGTGGCAGTAAGGAATGGAGAATGCTCATTTATGTGGAAATGAACAGGCAAAGATAAAATGGCAATATTATCTCAAATGAAGATTGTCTCGTTGTGATAATAATGTCATATGCCATAAAGAAACAACACTATGGGGATATTCCATGAAAGTTGCTAAGGAAAGCCTGCCTTGGAGCCTGATTTCTAGCTTGCTTTAGAAAGAAACTCGAGAGTTGGACCTAAACCGTTCCAAAAAACTACTACGTAAAAAAATAGATAACATAGGACTATATCATTAAATATATATTTTTTCTTCCTAAAGATTAATGTTGGGCTTTTTTGATTGAGACAGTAGATCGAAAGGAAATGGGGTGAGAGCGAGAGGGGGATGACATTGAGCATATGACCTGAGCAGGCAATCATTAAACATTTGAACAAATATTGTCACTCTCATGAAACCCTTGTTGTATTTTACAAATTTGTTCAATATTTTATTTCTGGTCTTCATGGTTAGCAAAGTTCATCAAAATGTAAAACATGAGAGAGGTGGTAGTAAAATGAGTGCTTTCCCATTAATTTGTAATAAAAAGGCTTCACCAAATAATGGGAAAGGCCTGACCATAAACCTGCTCTGCACCAGGCTAAACTAAAAGTTTGTATTGTGATTGAGCATGACTCATGATACGCTTGCCTGGTAACATGGAAATCATTCCACAAAATCAAACAAAATGAGCCAGACTTTTGGAGCCTGAAATAATCAGGTATGCTCACCCCATGAAAATAACTTAATTTTTTTTAAATAAACTCAAACAAGCCCGCATCCTTATCAGCAGTTGTTTCTAGTTTGGAAATCATACTGCTCCCACCTCATAAATAATAAAACAAACAAACAAACAAAAAACATCAAGGTCAAAGTGCATTAACAAGACGTCGTCCCTAAAATGAAGAAAACTGATGAAAACAATCTTTTTAAAGTTCAGACACAGAACTGACACTATCTTACAGGCACTACAGTGGAAATTCAAGCCATTTCAGCGATTACTTGTATCGAACCATGCTTGACCCATGCTGTAGTACTCGTGACTAAATGACATGCATATATTGTATTGTTTACAGATGTCAACTGAAATGGTAAAGAGAGAGAATGTTTTGTTGTGGATATTACACCAGGGTTGGGCTGGGTTCATGAAGGGCAGAAAGAAGAGGGAGGAGCTTAACATTTTATTGTTTTAAGACATTAAAGATTAGAACAAAGTAGTGCTGCAGCTTTTATTTATTTTAGTAATAAGGTAATCTATCAATTATTTATCAATAATTAATAATCAAGTTTTCAGACAAATAGCGTAACTGCACATTTTTTAAGTCAGCAACACATTTCAAATAAACAGATATAACACATAAGATTTTCTGTTTGCAATAACATTAACTGATTGCACATCCATCAGCATTGTAATGGCACTGTTAAATAAATAAGAAAATACATAAGCAAAAATGCTTTCTAATAGAGTATGACAATGCATTATATTGACTTGATTATCATTGATATTTACCTTTGTATGATTCAATGCATTAATGCGTTATTAGAAAAAAAAGAATCTCAGCCTAAAGCATGGCATTAAATACACTTAAATAAAAAAAGGTTAGTCCAAAAGCTGCCTTTTAAAGTTTACAGTGGGGGTGGAGGGAGCAGAGGGGAGGAGCGCTCAATTAGCTTGTCAGCGCTAACACAAAGCTAACACACAAATGAGCCGAGCCCTTCACAGAGACGCTGATTCTTGCTATAATATTGAAACAACAGTTATTGGAACCTGTGAGGACTTTTACCAAACAGTTTAAAGTAAAGTTCAAACAGCTGCAGAGAGTACAAGGGTTCAGCTCCATCCGGGCTTTTCGTCTTTTACTGCATAGTAAAACAATAGTTTTTAGACAGCATAAACGGACATTTTAATCAAAAATTCACCCCTCCCAGAGTTGTCACGTAGTAAAAACTTAGCTCTAGAGACCGGAGCCATCTTTTGTACCAGGCTGTAAACAGGATTTTTACACTTGTAAAGTCACCATTGGGTTTCTCCTAGGGATGCTCATATTGACCGTTTAACCGTTAACCTATAGTAAATATTTTGACCGAAGTTTTTTTTTTTTTGTTTGTTTGCTGCATGGTTTAAAAATAAAATAGCCTACTATATAGCTTATATTTATTAACTCACGAAGCGTCGCGCACGCGCAACCACACACGGACACATGCATGAAGATGTCTGTGCGGCCATTGGTGCATATCCAGGTCCCGCCCATGTCAAAACTCGTCACAATTGGCTGAAAAAGGTGTCAATCGAAGGCTAACACTTCCTGTTAGCATTTTAGTAGCTTTTTTCGCGGACTTATGGCTTTTATTATTAATAGAAATGACAAAAAATGTCACAGCAGTTTTCAAGTTGGAAATACTTCTCTGCAGTTTTTGAGCCTTGGAGGATAATAACATGTCTTGTGGACCTAATTATTTTACTGAATATTATTCACTGGACCTTTACGGACAGAAAGACACGCTTACGTGCATTTGTTGCTGTTTCAGTCCAAGAGACCCGTCAAAAGGTAATACAAGTCCAAACTAAATCTTTGTGCTTGTCTGTAAAAACGGCTTTGGTGTCGACGCTGTGGTTGTAACGTGTTAAAATGGTTTATATCGTCTGAAAGATGAGACTTTAAGCTTTAATTTGGTATATATATATTGTTGGGGTTTGCATGACGACGTGCAAGCACAACGCAGGCTTTCTTTTGTAGCGTGTTTACGTCACGGGACCAGGACGTTGTACACTAAGCCGTTAATGCCAATTCAATATTATAATCTTATCAGTTAACGGTTAATAATCGATTAAGGAGCGGCGGTTGTCGGTCGGGAAAATTAATCAAAATGAGCATCCCTAGTTTCTCCTTATATTTCCGCTTTTAGAGTCTGCCCTCTGGTGGGCGGCGGTATATCGCTGTATTTCACTTTAAATCGCCGTATGGCAGCGTCCTTACTCGAGGACCGTTTAAGAGGTTCCATGAGAGAGGCTTGCTCCTGACGCACGGCAGTCTTGTCATCAGCTCACCGCGGAGACTACACTGTAAATGTTTGAAAAGCATGGTGCTCCAGACTTGACACTAGCGTTCTTGGAGGATCAGGTACAGGGGTGAAAGTTGGGGGCCCTGTTCTTACAAACAGGGCATGCGGATACAATCGGCATGGATAATGATATGGCGGGTGACTGACCAGCTGACTGACATGTAGCCACGGGCAGCAAGTGTTGTTCGTTAGACAATTTTTGGGCTTCATAACTGAAACATTCTGGGATTGAAGGGGGTTTGAGGAAGGAGCACTGAGGCATGAGTTTTGGTGTTTCTGTGGACATCATTAGGGAGCAAACACTGGCTTTGGATGCATAGCTTGTGAAGGGGGAGCAAACAGAGCAGCGTCTGATGCACGCAACCTATTTATGAGTGTTTGTGGGAGAATGGAGAAAGTGCAAAGTCACTGACTCTTGGCCAAATTTCCTTTTGTCAGCAGTAATTGAGTCTCGGAGGACATTTGTCCCTTTGCTGTAAGGGAAATAAGATTGTGCCAAGAAAGTAGAGGGTGGAATGAGAGACCTACCTGTACAAGGAGCTCAAGCTTTCTGTCGTCCAGCAGGTGAACCTGACATCGCCGCCCCTCTGTCATCTGGAAAAAGAGGACAGAGAAATAAGAGGTTTGTTTTTAACACTAGAAGCACCAACTTTCTAATACCCTCTAGATTCACCAAAGTGGTCATTTTTATAATAAGTCATAATTCAGCCCTGCGACTAACTGGACATTGTCCAGAATGTAACCTGCCTAAAGCCGAAGGCTGGGATAGGCTCAAAATGAGCCAAAAATAGATTCTAATGTTGGAATCTTGCATTTTTCAAAACTATGTTTGTGTATTAATCTGTTGCTTTAACCTGGGCCTGTTGCGCTAGTTTCCTAACCGTGATAGCTAGGTACAGACTCTGTAGCAGATGCTGATAAGTGAGCACTGAAGCAGGACACTAATGAGTGTGAGGGGATAGTTTCCAGCTGAGTGATACTTTAAACTAGAAGATATTTGTCTAAAAAGCTAAATAAGTTTAATATTTGTATTGAATGCAACAACTCCCCCCCAAAAACAGTACTGTCTTTTATTGCAGTATTCAGTGGATTGAAGGGAAAAGGGAGAGACAAGGGACCAAAGGTAGGCTGAAGGATTAGGAAAACAGTAATGTTACTCCTTTGCAGCAGCCCATAACTTTTAGCTGATACAGCTTATGATGACATCTTTGTTTAATGATACCAGTTTGATACTTAAAAAATAAAAATGATCCCTTTATTGGGAAAATTCAGCCGCCGCCAGGGAGTGCTCAGGTACCCTGGTCATGTCACTAACTGGAGACTATAGCATGTTTTTTAGGTTGGTGGGGGAAGCTAAGCATGGGAAGAACATGCAAACTTCACACAAAGTGAGTGTTGTTTAGGGGAGGGATTATTTTTTTTATTATTTATCCCATCCAGAACTCAGATGGTTGTCCATGGTGAATAATCTAAAAATGTGTGTCTAGAACTGTGTGCACCAGTGAAATAAAACAACTGGTTTGTATGAGAAGCATGTGCTGTGAAGCAGGCTAAAAGGCAACATGTGTGCAGGATTGTCAAGGAAACTTTAACAAGGTTAGCTGAGCTCCATACACATAATAAGCCAATACAGAGAGCATCCTGCACTGCTCTCTTCCTCGCTGACATTTCTAGCATTCCTCCTTGAGCAGGAAATCCATTATCAAACGGCGGACAACCACAGTGAGTGAAGCTGCCCGCTGTTTCCAGAAGAGAGCTACCAAAAGAAAAATCTCTTGACCAAGTTCAAGCTTAAACACTGAAGCAGGTGCAACACTGACACAGAAGCAAAGAGCTGTACATGAAAAACACACAACCTGCAAACAAATAAAGGCCAAGGTGTGTCTATGAAGCTGCCTGACGTTCGCTTGGACAGCGCATTAGATATTTGCCTAAAGGGGTACAACGTGAGTCCATTCAATATATGCAATGTTACTGTGGACATACTAGGACCACATAACATATCACAAGTTTAAACTTAATCTATATCACTGTATCCCGTATCGTAAGACTGCTTCTATTCCATGTTCTACCAGACAGTCATTCACAAATGTCAAAATAATTGACCAATCATCACCCTCAATCTAATTGTAGTATAAATGTAAAGGTCAATGGTATTTCCTCATCACAGTGATAAGCTATATAGTTCTAGCATATTGCATTTTTTCCTTGAATTGCACATAGCTAGAATCTATTAACACAATTCTGTTTACTTCAACAGGTGGAGTTTCTATGCACTTTCACAAGAACCTCAGACCCTGAGGAACACTCTTTGGGCCCTCCCATACATATTTCCCTCACATCTGTAAATGTAAATGTACATCTGGGGGAAAGGAAAAGAAGCCAAGAGTAAAGTGGAAGGGGGGGTACAAAAAAGCAGACAACAAGACAAACACATGTGCAACTGGATAGTAACTCTTAACCAGGGGGATCATATTGGTCACCTTAGGCTCCTGCAATCTGGTAAGGGTGTGTGAGCCCTTGTAACACAGTCTGGCTTTCTCACCACTGCTGCCAGCTAGCATTCAGGTGACAGGACAGAAGTAAGAGTTTCGCAGAGAGCCGAGGAGACGGAAAAGAATAGCGTCATCATTTCTGCTCAAACTCTGCATGTGCATGTGGTTTAGAGGCACTTTATTAAAGGGTAGGGTTTAGCCGCCCACTCACTGATCTCTTGTGGTTGGCGGTCTAGGTTTGCCGTCACACCTGTGCACACAAGTTACAGATACCTCTAACATTTCAAAATGCCAAGCAGGCATTTTTATATTTTTCAACACTTCTGTTTTGGATTAGAATTATCTTAAACCGACTATTTTTTACTTGCATTCAGATGTTTACTACTCAAAGTGTTCTCAAAAACTACTGCTGTCTGTTATATTCCTATAACTTAACACCACAATGCAGACAACAAAAGTGCACTGACAGGTAAACACTCTCAAATTCATGCCGCAGGGAATAGTACATCTTAAAGTCATGGTGACTAATCCCAGCCCGGAGGCTAATTTTAGAACAATCTGGCATTCAGACATTTTTTTTTTGTTCTAAAACTTTGTGGGTTTGGGCAAATGCTACTAAGTTGCAATAGACCATGAAACCAGATGTAATAAAGTCACTATTAATAACTTGGAGTCATTAAAGAGCAATGAAAAAAAGGACATGTGGACAGAGGTGTTACTAGAGACTATAGGGTCCACAAACAGGAGACCAGAGGGGCCCCAATACACACCAACCTAAGGCAAAACAAGCATATTAATTATAAATCCAAACACAGTGATGGGAGGTCATACATACAAGTTAATTTGCAAAAGACATAACCACAAATAGATTCTTTATTCAAGGACTACACTAGGGCTGAATGATATGTCATAGCTACAGTGAACATTGTCATAAAACATTTGAATGCACATTTCTATATTGAAACTTGAAATGGATTATATAAAGAACCAGAAAGCTGTACATTAGCTACATTAAACTGCTTCTGACCAATTTAGTCATGCCACTAGTGATATATATTTTTGAAAGGTCAATTCTTTTGGCATATTAAAGTGTCTGTCTATCACATGAAGGGGCTGTTGCACAATGCCAAAGTGCAAACGTGGGCCTGTAGCATTATCAAAACAATCAGTTCAAAAATCTAAATCAGCTGTTTGGAACATTGTGGTATTTCTGTCAAGCCAGTAAAAGCTTTGTGAACCCTGTCATTACACACAAGAAGAAGAAATTACTCTGCTCCCAAACAATACTTTGTTAATCCTGGTGTTTTTTTGGAGCAGTGCTAAACAACACTGAAGCATTAGTGCAAATTTATACATGAATAACTAACAACACATTACCAGACCTTGAGTTTTTTTGTAGCAAAAAGACTACTCGCTGTGTGTAGCCAGCTGCCAATAGCCTTCTGGGACTCGGCTGTTACGTCATGTTTACACTGAGGACGTTGATATGACATGACAGTTTACATGACAATGGAGCGGGTGGTGCAACTAAACCAAAATGTCTTCTTGACCAGATTCAAGCATTGCAGTTTCATGGAGAGATAATGCCATCCTTGTGTAAACAAACTTCCAATCTTTGCAGGGTAATTTTTTGGGCAGTCAGTTTTCTGGGACTTGGTTGTTGTGTCATCGTTTTTACAGTTTACACAACAACAATGGAGGTGCTGCATCAAAACGAAAACACCTCCTTGACATAATTAAAAGGTTTGTGTTTCAGTTTAGTGAGAATGTCATCCTCTTAAAAACAAACTAAAACACATCAAACACAATGTTTGAGTTCTGGGCAAAATACAATGTTGTGTTGAATGACCCTTAAAATATTATATTGTGATACAAGCAGTTCTTTTAATTTGTGGACATTGCAGTGGCTGATATTGCAATAAAATGTATATTAAAAACAATGCTAGTTATCTCTTTTTGGGAGTCCCCTTTTGCTTGGGGCCTAAGGCAACTGCACAGCTTGACCTCCCCACTGCAACGCCTCTGAACATGGAATATTTAGGGAGACACTTATTTCAGTGCATAACCCTCTAAACATTTTATATAATCAAGGTGATTTACTCTAAGCTGACATTATAATAAAGTTGTTCAAATGCATGGATAGAGCAGATTCATCTTACAGGTGATGGAGCACGTGTTTTTCGCTGCATCATGCTTGTGGTGTATGATTCACACAGGACATAAACCTCTAACATTTCATACCTATTACTTGTCAGGTCTGAGTAATGCTGGTTAACCTACATCCCCAGGTCTGACTCACTGGCAGCAGGGAGATTAAAATACAAGGGATGAAAATGAAGAGTGTAACCCAATCCTGCTGTATGGAGCCACTGAGCTCGCATTGTTTGATTATCCTGCCTGAACTAGCAGCAGAATTACAGAGGCACAGTCCCAGAGATAAGCCAGCTGAGCGTGATGCCCGGACACTGCTTTATAACAGTCACGTTATCAGGAGTTAGTTACCTTTGCAAACAAACGCTTCCTGTGAGGCTCAGGCACAAAAACGCCAAACTCCAAATGGTTCAATGAAAAAGGAGCAATCAGTCTAATGCTTAATCCCAGAAAGAAACCAGGCGTGATAATCATCAAAATAAGACCAATTTTCCGGCCGTCCTGAGAGGGCAGTGGGAACACCAGCATCCATGTTAGTGACCATTAGTTAGCGTTAGTTGCCAGCGACGCAGCTCACTGTATATCCCTGTAAAACACAAAGGTCCCATCTCATATCCTCGACATGGATGCAGGGAGCAAGCACCGCCAAAAAACACCGACTGAGGAGGAGTGTTTTAACGCCCACTCGCATCCCCCCTTCCTCCGTAAGCCGAGTGCTTCTCGCGGGGCTGGTCTCTCCAGTCCTTCTACCGGCGCCGCGCACAAACGGTGTGAACGTGCTGCTGAATGCGCGGGACCGTACCATCCGTCGGAGACCGAAGGGGTAGGCTCCAGAGAGGGTCGGTGTAACGCCTCGCTGTGAATCAGGCTGCCTTCCCTCGCCTTCAAGGCTATGTTTCTTGCTGTCACTGGAGTTGTACGAAAACACGGGAATAATGGAGGCAAGATGTGGGGGCGGGGAGAGGAGGAGATGAGGGGAATTTTCTGCAGCAGAAACTGCAGACCTTTCTCTAAGTGCACGCACAACATAGATTATATGCAACAAAATAATAGCCTAATTGCTAACACAAACGTGCACTGGTCTGTAGTGAATGAGCAGGGACGTGTCTGCTGCTTATGCATTATAATGTCTATTGGTAGGAGCAGGGGCTCCCCTCAGATACCCCCTTGAATGACTTTAGAAAGCTGGACACGCTTGTCTGCCTGATAATTATTTTAAAAGATGCATCCAAGCAAACATTAAAGGCATATGCTATTATGTAGGATTTCTAAGGGAATTTATGTAAAAAACAAACACAAACATAGTATGTGCTCCATTCTGTCATTACTAAAAGTCAAATCCATGTTTGCTCTGGCTTTGACTGAACTCCATCTGCAGTATACTTTGAGGAAGTTTTCTACTGCAGTAGGCCTACACTTACATACGTCCCTCCTATGTAAACAAAGAAGGAACATTTAGACAGGGGGCATGGGGTTTACCAGTACATTTACCTGGATGGCATAGGTAAAGGTAAACTTTGTTGTCCCACATGTGATCCAGCCTCCACAGTTAAATACATTCAACATTCGACCCTTTACTTGGTCCAGCCTCACTTCCTGTCTGCACTTTGAAACATGCACATCCTCATTCGGCTTTGGCTCATTCCTAAACAGTTCCTGTCCCACGGCACACTGCAGCCGTTGAACTGGATCTCACTGATTCTTTGACCTAAATTGGGTACTTGTGTTCACCTTACAGCTGCAGCAGCAGCCGTTAAAACTTCAGACTGTTAACATAACACACCGGCCGAGGTTTAGGTATAAATACAGTAGGTCTACTGTATTTTGTGATGTGTCGAGTGGGGATAAGATACATACATACTGTCAGTAACATCTTTAAATAAGAGCAGCTGAGGACTGGTCTGTTTTTTTACTACTACAACCTGGCTTATCCTAATGTTATGACAACATGGTGCATGTAACGCTTGCATGGGATGTCTACTGCACCTTAGGCTGTTCAGTTGTCTCGTCAGGCTGTATATGTTTTCACTTTTGACTTAGACAACACTCGTAAATATATTTACTATATTATTGCAGGTACAGCAAGAAATCAAATTAGAAGCATTTATTCAGCAGACACACACGTATTTATAACATGAAGCACTATGGAGATGGAGCTGCATTCTATGTGGCTAAACTGTAACTGTTAGTATAGTGCGAGGCGTATTTAGCTCAGTTTTGTGAATGTAGAGTTATATAAAAAAAGGTGGAGGTCCAATTTTTCCTCAACGGCCTAAATTTTTCTCTTTTGGGATATTTTTGGCCTGTTCCAGACACCGGAAACTGGCCTGTCCAACTTAAACATCTCCAGATGACTCTTTCCTCGGCTTTAATACATTCTTGTCCCTCCTCCACTGGACAAATATATAACTCATTTTATTTGTAGCTTCCTCCATTTACTATTAATAGGGCCCTGTAGAAAAATATACAAAGGGCAAATAGGGTGAACTCTGAAGACATATAAAGTATGTAGAAAAAAGAAGTGAGGATGAGCATGGATAGTTACAAGTTTATGAATGAAGTTTCCTGTTAGGAATAGATGTAGGAAGCTGCATAAGAGGGGCCAGATTGACGGAATGAGGCAGAGGCAGCAAAGCGTGAGAGAACAGCTGCGAGTCCTTTTCATGGCCCGTGCACCTTAAATTCCCTATACACGCTCACCTCTCAATGACCTGCATACAAAGAGCACTGGCAGGAAGCACAAGGTGGGAAAGACTTGAAGGTGTGACATATTTGGGACCTGACAGAACCGTGTTATGGGTGTATGGATTCTGTTGTGGATTTTGGTGTGGTTTAATTTAATTTGGTGTGTTTGGGTGGGATTCCTTAAAGGGAAAAGGAATGGCAAAAAAACAACAACTATGCTTTCAATTGATAGTGTGCATACATTAAACTACAAAGGTGGCGTTTCAATTATATAGGTTGAACACACCCTGGACAATGCTCACAGGACTCACACACATATACTTTACAATAGTTAATTTAGATTCACATTCATCCATCTCTGTATGCATGTCTTTAGACGGTGGGAGGAGACAAGACCTGGAAGGATCCCATGGTAACAAGTGAAGGACATGCAGACTGGGGATTGAACCCTCATCCTTGTATATACAATCATTTATGAATTTATTCAGAATTATGTAATTTTTGAACAGGTTACAATGATTTTACTTCAAGTGTATCCCCACACCATCTGCTCTTGAAACAGAAAACTAAAATGCATGTGGTAAGTGGCCTACAACAGCTTGTAAATTTGTATTTCATATGTAATACATAGAGGGCACATCCTGGACAAGTGCCAGTTAATCATAGGGGTAACATGGAAGGGTCTTTCACAAGTCCTTGAGGATGCGCAACTCCCTTGGAGAATGTTACAGGACATGTGATCATTCATGTCCGGAGATAGTCTGGGTGGTTTTGGTGAGTCGACTGCCACAGCTAAAATCTGCGTACAACACAAAGTTGGTGGCAGTGATGGTCGTTTAGGTGCTGAAACTGAAACTATGTCTTTTTAAACATATATGTAACATATTCAAACTTATATTCAGATTTACAATGTTGCCAGCAAAATATCCTCCAAGTGGATTACATTTATATATGCAGCCCTTCTGGATGAAGTCATGATAAGATAAGTGCATGTAAATAAATGAAATGAAAATATTTTTAGAGACATACAAGGACAGACTACAATTCAGCAGTCAGTCATTCACTATAGGCAATTTACCAATATGCCTATAGGCAAAGAAAGACAAGTTTTTTTAATAGCACAATTCAAACATACAGCAATTGAAAGTGCACAGGGCAGTGTGCAGACTCCACACAGAAAGGCCGTTGCCTACCAGCATCAGGATCAAGCCCACGACCTTGTGGCTGTGAGGCAAGCGTCCTATCTGCCAATGTGCTTACTGCCAATCTGACATAATGCCACACAGTATGGTACAATAATAATTTCATGTTAATGATTTTGTTTTTATAAAGCCCATTCATCATCATCTTTTGTGTGATAGTACGCATTTAGGGTCAAGCTGGGGAACAGGGTCAATAGTCTGCTTTGGAAACCCATATTGGTGGAATGTGATCCAAACAGAATCCAAGCAGAACAGTAATTGAAGCAAGATGGAGAATCTTTTTAACCCTGATTCAGTGACGCTGTGGTAGGCAGCCGGTGATCCCCTCTCTCTGTCTGGGCGTATATTTATGGAGACTAAACAAACAGGCCCTCTTAAATATGTCACTTTCAAAGCTAGCCTTGCCTGACACAAGCAGTCCTGCAATGATTTATGAGACTGACATCATTACGGGTTTAGGAGTAGTCATCAGTTTAAATGTAACAGTTTGTGCATATGGAGTAGAATACATTACAGTGTGAGATCCAGCCCTCCATACCCTGCAGTTTCAGTTCAATGGCTTATTGAAAACTTGATGGAAAAATAATAGCAGGGCCAAATGCCGTCCTCGTCTCCAGTGGGTGTTGTGTGTTGGCCAGCACTTAGCAGGGAGGGTCATGCAAAAGCTGCCAGGAATGTCTAGAGAAGGGACTGACCAGGAGAGATCTGTCTTTTGTTTATTCAAGTGTGCGGGGATGTTGACGAGTGCATGCGTGTTGTCGTGCCGAGCTCCACCCTGGTGTCCGTGTGTGACTTCAGGACTGAAATGTGGTTCCACTTAGGGTGTTCTGAAAAATCAGAAACACGCTGGCACTTCAAACAAACAAAAGATATTTCTGTATTTGGTGCCGCTTTGTTCTCCTTTTACTACAAAATGCCTTTTCCAGACTTTGCCCAAAACGCTTTTTGATTTTTCTTGCAGGGCACATTTCCCTCCTCTACAATCAAAACTGACAGATGGAGACAGTTTTGTACCATTCTAAATACTACATAGGGAGTTTTTACTGGAAACAGCGCTGGCTAAATAAAGATTCAATGAGATCTAAAGTTTAGTTTCGCTGAATCCACACAAATCCATTTCTTCCTTCACATCTAGACTTGCCTGCCATATGCCCCCAGAGAAAATTCACCGCCTTAATCCCCAGTGAATTAGAAAGATATTGGGGGTGAAGTTTGACAGCTGGCAGCTTTCTCTCTATGTGCACAATAGATTTTTGCTGTCACTCCTGATATTAAAATCTATAATTATATATTAATTACATTAATTTGCAACTAATATAAACAGTGGGAGCAGCCTTCATATACATTTTGCATCTATATTTATTTACAAGGCTTAAAAGATACAAGAGAACTGTTCCATTGGAAAATGACGGGCACAGGACAGTTTTATTTTTTGGACTTACAACTTGGAATATGGCCTATTGACCTCACCCTACTCTTGCTAAAGAAAACTTAAGCTCCCAAACTTTCTTTAACATTGTGGCTCAGTTAGGTTTCAGGAGTCAGTATGATGAAGACATTCTCAAAAAGGGCAAATGATTTATTTATAGCTTGCACTGTCATATTCATTTCTCAGCTTTGTGATGTATTCACTCTGTATTCTGTCATCTTCTCTGTTCCCCAGACCCTAAGGTTTTCAAAAATGGGTCACATACAGTTGATACTGATGTCTGCACACATCCACCACTCATAGAGTGTAGAGTTATATTTATCACTGAAAGCTCCAAAACAGTGCTGCAGCAAATGTCATCCAAGAAAATACAAGCCTTCTCACTGGGAATAGAGACATGATACTGCGCCACTGTGTGTCGGTTTGGATGTATGTCACCACTGGAGGTCATCTTTTTATACTGCACTGTTTGTCTCAGAAGATGGTGTAGCTAAAATATGTCCTCAAGTAAAAGTTTTCAGACATGCTATACTCAACCTCTGACTAGTATTTCCCTTTACTGAATGTATACTTGTCCAAAGAGAGTGTCACAATGCTTGGTTGTGACAAAGAGCAGTGCGATGGGGCGAAAGGGGGAGCCAGAGCATTGACTTGACTGAGCCCTAAGAAAACTCAAAGGTTCAGGTTGTGATGTCATGTCTCGAGGTCTTTTATCTCAATGAAACAGACTCGGGCTGATCACGGGGGTCGATCTGCAGGAATCTTAGTTGTCAGCAAGTTGTGTGTGTCTCTCACTCACATGGGACAGATCTCTTACTCACACTGCTCAGTTCTTCATCTATAATTCACGCTGCAGAAATCACTGTCGGGCCGAGCCATTCACTTATACCTCTGGTTTGATAGTGTCCCATTCTCAACTAGGTCAGGATCCAAAAGTCACAGAAAAAACTATGCATTAGTGCTATTTGGAGATGTAATGTGTTCATGATAGTGTCCCTTTGATGCTCTTTTGTTAGGGATCTCTCTCAATCAGGTGAAAAAGTAAAAACACTGAGGCACTTTAAAAAAGTAAAAACGAATAAAAAGCCTTTATTAGATCATGGTAATCGGGTAAAATTACCAATAAGTTACCTTAATGTCTCTTAGAATAAACCTTAAGGTCCTAATAAAGGCTTAAAGGCCAAAACACATTAACAATCTTATGGAAATATGATCTAATAAAGGCTTTTTAATTAATTCTGAAATGTTCTTTGTTGATGTAAAGTGTGTGAAGGTGCAGCATGTACTTTTTAGCAGGCTCTTTTAGGATTAAGTTACTACCTGTGAGCACCTTTGGTAGCCCTGTGGGGTCATGCTTTGTCTATAAACTAATCTAGTGAGAAAAGGCTTAGACCGATCTTTGCTTTTTTTTACATGTATCTGTATCGGCCAATACAGTGCTGCTGCTTTCGCTGATAGTTTTTACCCGTTATTTACAGACAGGTGTCCACACAGGACGGGTGAGCTTTAGAGTGGGGACATTCGAGAACAAACCAAATCTACTGAACGAGCCGTTCTTTTTTTTTTCTCACACATTTGCACACACAAACTCTTCCTTTGCTACTGCACTGAGTGAGACGTAGGAATGGGCGGGTTTGAATCCCGCTCTCCCCACAGTTCATACTGTCGTTGTGTCCTTGGGCAAGACACTTAACCCACCTTGCCTCCAGTGGTGTTCCAGCTGTAACACTGGTGAATGGAACCTTAATGTAAGTCGCTTTAAATGAAAGCGTCATCTGTAAATGTTACACTGGTGAATATAAGTCGCTTTGGATAAAAGCGTCTGCTAAATGACTAAATGTAAAAATGTAAATGTAAATGTGTGTGTGCAGTTGTCACCTCCTCTCTTGCTCTGTGGGTGTTGCTGTCACGTGACTAAGCGAACAGTTGTAGTAGTCACTTTTTTCAGCCCATCTGAATTTGCAGGTATAAACTATGGCTAAGCAAGTTTGTGCGTCCAAATGGAAAACTTTAACTTTGCGCTGCAGCTGGATTCTTGCAAGATTTTGGAGTTTCCAAACTCAGGTAAATCCATCTTGTATTGCTTCAAGCCAACCACTTGCGTCAGACCAGGGGCTCACCAGCCTCTTGTGGCAGGTTTTTAATTTGACAAATGCGTCCAATTCTCATCTTTGTTATCAACATGGCTTCACTGAAAGACATTAGCGTTGATGCTAACGTCTTTCACAAAGGCAAAAAAATGTGGCACTAAAGAATTTTCTGGAAGGAAAAGATGTTTGTGCTCAATTCCATGGCTTTGTCATATCCTAAATACATACATGCTCCTTTCATCGGCCAATGTCCTTCTTTCATTTGCCAATTTAGTGTTAGTTAACGTTCCTTTTATTCACAGATTTACTTTGCAAAAAACGTTACTGTGTTGTTTCTTCATATCTGCCGCACTCTGGTTATGTCACATGAATCATTGCTATGATTGGCTAAAACAAATCTCATGGTAGGCGGACACTAGTCGGTGCTTCATCCAATCACCTAACAAGTTTCCGAAAGAAGGCCCCTCCCTTTTGCAAATGGTTTTAAACGGGAGCCTTACCAGATGTTTCTGTGAAACAGACTAGGTTATCTGAGCAGTTCTATCTGGCGGTGTCAGGTTATGGAAACCTAACCAAATGGAAATTGTAACATTTGTTATCATTATGTTCATTGTGTAATTTTATGATGTAAATTGAGGGAGCCAAAGCAAATATGGGCTCAAGAAAAACAGCAGCTTGTATCGGTCATTGGCTAAGGCTGATCAAAAAAATCGGTATTGGCATCGGCACTAAAAAAATCCATATCGGTCGATCCCTAGAAAAGGCCAGATGATGAGATTACCTAAAAAAAAAAATCCCTCTAGGCTCAGATTGTGTTCAACTGTATACTACAAAATGTCACACCTTACCTCATCTCAAATGTTTAGCTTATACACAATAATAATATGTATATAAGGTGAAAGGTAAGTTTGACAATGTTTTATGTATGTATGGATTTACCTATTTAAGATATTAAATTGTGTTTCAAAATACATGACATAAAAGCTGTACTGAAATTCTTTAGATCAGTTTTGAAAATTAACTTTGCTGAATTTGGTAAAAAGTAGATTAAACCAAATGAAGGTCAAAGGAAAAAAAAGGGGTCCCAAGATGAAAGCAGTTGAGAACCACTGCCAAATTCCGCTCGTCCTCTACTTCAGTCAGCAATTAAACCCTGCTGATTGATGGCTCTTCCTCCTTGAACTCATTCTCACTCGTGTCTGTCATAAGCAAATAAACAAGCACAACGCAGAGCTCACAGCCTAAACTCAAGGGCACAGTGTACTGCGGAGAGCTGAACTCCACTGGCCTTTCTCCTGTGTCCTGACACTGGACAGAATACTAAATGCTTTAATCATTCAGTGTACTGAATATTAAACAGTTGGCTCGGTAATCTCTTTTATGTGTGTGTGTCACAGCCTATGTGTCCAAGCAGCATGTGACACATGTACACTGTTAAAAATCCACAATGTTTAGGAGGAAAAAACTATGTAATATACTACTGACACAGTAAGTCCTAAAATACATAGTATTAGCTTTATAATTCCATTTTGCAATTAACTATTTAATTAATATATTTTCAGTTTTGTGTTGTTAAAATATTTACTGTTGTATATCTCATTGTATATAACATTTTTTGTTCAACCGGTTGTGAAGCACGTGTGTCAAACATGCCAAGAATTGGCGACTGGCTTATTCTAGCTCTTTCTTAAAAGTTGGCGTTTTAACATCGGGATGTTGTCCTAACATCCATCTTGAATCTCTGGGGCTGAGACCCAATGTCGAGAAAGGCGTTCTCTCTTCTGTCCAGAGGACAACATATTTGGGAGTTGTGTGGGATTTAATAGCGATGCAGGCACAGCTGTTTCCTGCACATGTCGAGTCCATCCTGACTACCCTCAAGGATATTAGGCTAGGCCAAGTGATTGTTCACTTCTTTCAAAAAGTGCTGGGTCTCATGGCAGCTGCGTCCACAGTGATACCTTTGGGCCTTAAGATTGTTTTAGCTGTGACTCAAAACCTTAAGATTGTTTTAGCTGTGACTCAAAACTAGTGGATTTTATCCAAGGGCCAACCCCCAAAGGCAAATATGGGTTAAATGCCGAGGGCTTCGTACCCTAAATTTTCTCCCAATTGCCCTGCTCCCGGGAGTCCTGGCCAGGATTCGTCAACAGGGGTCTCGCCTCTTACTGGTGGCGCCCCGTTGGCCGACTAGAGTATGGGTCTCAGACCTCTCCTCGCTTGCTGTGTGTGATTCCGGCCAGGGAGGACCTTCTTTCTGATGCGCAGGGGACAGTGTTTCTGGAACCTTCACGTTCGACCCGTGGGGCCAATTAAGAAATGTTGGGCTTCACAGCTGGAGTAGTTGAGACTATTCTAATGTGTTTCTGAGGCCTGGTGTATTATACACCGTGCAGATCCAGTTCACTGCCAGATTGTTTCAGTGCTGGCGTTTCTGCAGAGTAAATTATTCTCGGTCTTACACCCTAATACTCTCAGAGCCTATGTGGCCGCTCTTTTAGCTTGTTATGCTCTGACCGATGAGCTCTCGGTGGGGAGACACCCCCAGTTGCCCGCTTCATTCGAGTTGCCAAGCAGTTGAGGCCTTCCACTAGAGTCACAGTTTGAATCAGTGGAGTCAGTGCCTTTTCTGACTCTTCAGATGGTTCTTCTGAGAACTATTACTTCTCTTAAGAGAATCAGGGACCTGTCGGTCTCGACATCCTGCCTAGATTTTTCCTGGGCTGGTCAAGGTTATTTTGAAAGTCCAGGAGAAGGACTTTCCTGAAGACCACAGCGCCTGCAAAATGGCTGCACGTGAAGCACTAATTACCTCCTGAAGGTTCCATTCTCGCCTTCGAATCCGGTCATTCAGTCCTTCGCCGTTTACGACACCGGAGCAGGAGAAACTTCACCAAATATGTTTGATGCGTGTTCCCTAGATTCTGCCTGAGTGGCTTTTCACGTGCTATGGGGGCTGCTAAACAGACTATGTCGCATTGGGTGAGGGATGCAATTGCCCTGGCTTATGAGTCTTGTGGTTAGCCCCCGCCTCTTGGTATATTCAACCAGAGTGGTTGATGCGGCGGGCTGGTCCTCTTCACACACTTTTATAAAATTTTATAGTTGAGACCTCTTTGATGTGTACACACACTACACAACCCTCGGGGGGGTCCAGACACTTTCAGTGCGGCAGCGTTGGTATTCTCATTCCCCGTAGCGTATTGCTACGCAGCATCAAGTGTAGCTTTGGAAAGGGAAAGTCTTGGGTTAGTTGACTGTAATCCTGTTCCTAAAAATGGGAATGAGATGCCGCACTGTGGGTGTGTTAACCTGAAGACATTTCCGTCTCGTGTATTTATAACCTTCAGGTAGGCTCACACCCAGGTGCGCTCAGACGCAGGTGCAGGTGATCAAGCTGCGTCACCAACAAAGGTTATTTATTTATGTTTGACACACGTGCTTTACAACTGGTTAAACAAAAATGTTCACTATAGCGTATCTCATTCCCACTTTTTCAGGGAACAGGGTTACAGTCAAATAACCCGAGACAATATCTTCTAAAATATCTTATTTCTATAGTGAAAAGTTCAGAACTGCATGTTTTTTTACTGTAAATTGGACTTTTTATTTTTACAGCATATGTAGAAAATACAGTAAATGATCTTAAATTTTAACAATACATTTTAGATGAAATGTACAGTTGCTGTATATATGTACTGTAAAGACTCAACATTTTTTAAGATATAACACTGGATACCACAACTGCCAGTTTGAACTGTAAATTTGACAGATTTTTTTTACAGTGTATAGCCTAAGCCCTGAGCAGCAGGGGAGAGTGGGAAAGGGTTTTGGGGGTAAAAAGTGACTAAATCTTCCTTTTTCTTTCTTTTTTTTTTTTTTTTTGTGCTCCAGGGGCTCCAAAGACGCTCCAGTCTTATTAGGGAAACAGTCAGAGAACAACATCGTTCACGGCGGCGGCTTTACAGGAGCACTGTGAGAACACATTAACATAATAAATAATAAGCTTTCAAAAGCACTTAAGGTTTTTTTTTTCTCTCACTAACATTACCAGCATCGTCCAGCACACATACACATAAACGTTTGCCCTCCTATAAGGCCTCCCCTGTGTACTTCAACCTTAAGATGCAAACAAAAGTTGTCATGGCAACTTCCTGATCTTTGCTTTCTCTTGCTGTTAGAAATGTAGGACAGATGCAGAACGATACTGTAAAATGCAAAGGCTCAGAGGTAAAAATTCAAAGCCTGCTTCAATTGGTGTTAAGAAAGTGCTGAGATTTGTGCCATAGTTTACAGTAAAAAGACGTAATCTAATTGTTAAACTGCTGTAAAAGTTACTAACTTTTTTAATTTTATTTTTGCATTTAAATATGCAGTAAAAACAAATGGGAAAAAAAATCTTTGTTAAATAATGTATAATATTTACTGTAACATACCGAAACTAAAGATTTCCATAAAAGCAAAACCGTATTAGACTGATAGAATACACTATTTTACTGATACAATGTAGAAACCACATAATGTAACTCTAAATATACAACAGTTTAGCTTATCGGTAATGGCCATGACAATTACTGAATTAGTCTGAATTATTACCTAAACTTAAATAAAAATGTTGGAGAAATTAGGAAACAGTTTATTCATTGCCTCCCCTGTGTCCTCCAACCTTAAGATGCAAACCAAAGTCGTCATGGCAACTTCCTGAATTCTCACTGTGAGAAATGTAGGATAGTTACGGTAAGATACTGTGAAATGCAAAGACATAGCTTAGAGGTAAAAGTAGGAAGCCTCTTCTCATTAACTGCTTCAAATAAAGATAGTGCTGTGATTTGTGCGACAAGGGAATCCTCTTCTTTACAAAGTCTGCACAGTTTTTACAAAGACTCCTTTGCCTCCCCCCTTCTTCCTGCCTCCCTCTGCTTCAGGCTACAGCAGATCAGGTGACGTAAGAGGCTTTTCACGCAGTCCTACTGAGAGAGGAAAGGGAGCAAACAAAAACACTTGCTTCTTCAGTGAGTCATGAACAAAGACACAGAAAGCAGTGAAGCAAATGGAATAAGGATAATGTTTGATCTTCTAGGTTTATCATGAAAACAGAAGATGAAGACCTTTAACACACTTTTATCGTTATTTTCCATTTGGATTGATCCCTCTTTTGCTCTGTCCTGATGTGACAAAGCTCCATTACAAACACACACACGGTTCCTCAGAGCCAGCCTAATGAAAAATGACCCTGCTCATGTGGAGGAGAGCCCTTTGGCAACTGTATGTGGTCGCTCTATGTGTGTCCAAAGGGAATCCCGTCAGTGTAGAAGTATTGAATGTCCTCCATTTAACCATTTGGCCTCAAGGAGAGCCAGAAAACCAAAACTCTGAGATGGAAAGCCTTTCTGGAAATAGAAAAAAATCTATTCAATTGTCTGCTAAAGATATAGATTATGCAATAATTATGATTATTAATCATAACCTACACAGTATGGGTTAGTGCAAGAGTGGGCAATTATTTTTCCCCAAGGGCCACATTAGAACATAAGACTCTTGTGGAAGGCCAAGCCAACATAGGAAACTAAATAAAAACATGTTTCTTTTGCCTACAGGTATTTACAGTTCGGAGCATGTCCTATAGTGCAATGAACTGATCACTGCTGAATATTGTTAGTTTGCACACACAGTGTAAGCTGTAATGCTACAGCTATGATGAACCTAAAAAGCCTTTCTCAACTGGTGGGTCTGGACCAAGAAGTTGGTTTTGAACATGTTCTTGGTTGGTTTTGAAATGTGTGGCTGAAAATATAATATGATTATTAGTAGATTGTGGAATATTCATTCAGAATGAAAACATGGAGTTAAGTGCAATAATTCCACATACGTCTAAAACTTTAAACCTCAGCTCGGTAACCACATGTGGATGGACCACTAAGTCTTATAATATCCATACAAACACAGGATCTAACGGCCCTGTGAGGGATTTCCCCAGATATTCACCAGATTCTCCTGGTAATCCTCCCGGATTACCATTCTATACTCCTACCCCTAACCTCTGAACTTAAAACATTGTAAGCCCCTCAATCCCCATCACTAATGCCACAGTTAAACCTATCACTTCACTCAATAAAAGGGGACCACCTCTGAAAAAAAGCAGATCATGTGTGCTTAGGCCAAACGCCCCGGCTCTGGCCACGACTCAGACACACTTACAGGATTTAACCAATAACTGCACATAGATCTTCCAAACAGCATCTTATCTCGCAACATGGCAACTGATATGTTAGGCTAAATTTGATAAGAAATAAACCTGACTATAATCATTCAAAAATAATGTCTAGTTTCATGGAATAAGATCTTTGTTTGCTGGACGACTTGAAGCAGAATCCACCCTGTTTTTAATATTCTGATTAGTCCTTTGGAATATGAACATGATATGCTTCTAAGAGTGAGTGTCATTAATCAAGTGACTAGACTCCCATCAACCACTGTGCCATATTTTCTCATTAGCAAAGACGTAAGATTCAAGCTCGACTAAGAAGCTTATGTTGCACAAATACCATGGAGCTTGAACATGTTAAAGGAAATGTGTTCAAGACTTTAAAGATGGATTATGTAGTTTGTAGTGGACAGCCTTCTACAGTATCCCTACAGGGACACACATAGCTTTAACAGAAGAGTTCTATTTTGTTTACAACACTTTACGGAATGCACCTTTATTGTTTCTCCTCACATCTGTACTAGGTTTGTTTGTTTCTCACAGCTGGGTCTCTCTATAGGAACTTTTTTACTCAAATTCCTATTCCAGAGAGACCTGACCTCTTCTTTCCTGTTAATTTTCCTTCTCTTACACTCACGCAAATTTGATAAACCTAGGAATGTAGCAATGTAAATGTTTTCCAGACGGGCTATGCAAATATGGCCCGTCCCAGGGGAGACACTGTAAACGGCTACAAACAATAAAACCCAGTCAACTAATATCAAACCCAAACATGCCTCCAGCAAGTGGCAAACAAATGTAAAAAATGACAAAAAAAATAAACAAAGCAATGGGAAAAATTCCACGGAGAAGTCCAGAGCCACATACCCCTCCCATGGCTAATGCACTCACTCACTGCTGGTCCTGGGAAAAGATTTTCTCACATACAGATCCCGACTTTGGCATTGAGAACAAAGATGTCTGCCAAACAGGGATCGCAATCAAAATACTTTAGTAGGAAGTCAAGAGTTCAGGCACTCTCTGTTCACTTGGCTGGAATGAGCGGAAGATGAAGGGACACCAAGAGCAGCCTGGACGTCTGCCTGTTTGTCACAAGCCTATTGGTCAACATGTTTCAAACGGATGATAAAGTGAACATGAGAAGCAGTTCGACTTAACAGACTGAACCATGTGTAATAATGTCCTGTATCAGGGGAGCTCCTGGCAGTCCCAACCAAATCCAAGAAATCTCCAGGATTTGACTGAATGCCTGCAGCGCTTTGGATTTTATAAAACACAAAGTAACACAAATGCACCAGGCTTACAGGGAGGCAGGACTTTGTACCTTTCTTGGCCTTTCTTTGTGCTGTAAAATAAATCACTGAGGCTCATCATTTGCCACACACAAACACATGTTTAGTAAAAGCTATTCTGATGCACTACCATGACACGTCCTTAGACTTGGACACATATGGCACTATTAAGATGCTCATCGAATGAATACGCCTTCTCTGAACTAACTGTTGTGTGATTTACCATTAGAAATCCACTATTTAACCTCAGAACTTCTAAAAGGTTTTTACTCTGATGTAAAGTGCATTTTATGTGCAGCATCGCCTCACTGATGCGCACCTCCGTCTTCTAATTAAAAGTTTAATCTTTACTTTGATTCAGTCCCTCCAGATGCATTTGAGACACGTTCAATATGCATTTAGCCCATTCACACCTTGCATTACGGCTGGACAAACACATTAAGTTGAACTACACTCATAGCTTGAATATGCCACTTAACTTGATCAATGTCTACATAAATATGCATGCACAAGAGGGAATTAGACTATTAAGACCACAATGCTGCATTAAGGAGGTCTCATTATTTATTATGGATAAAAAGAGATCTAACAATAATACTGAGCCGTGTAAACAATTGAACAAATAATTGAGGTAGTCTGTGATTATGACATTATGGACTTGACTGAGATGAAACCACATCTACTACAACACAAATATAAATGGTTGACATACTATTCTACAAATATAAAACTGAAATAAAATATTTTTGTTGATCTAAAAATCTGATGATCTGACTCCAAGCAGTGTATATCTTTTTTTGTGTTTGTTAACTTATTATGTTAGTCTTGTTAGTCTGGGTATGCAGTAAAAACACTATAGACGATAAATACTGTTAACTAGTTACTGTTGAAATTCAGTCATAGTTTTATGATGATTTTATTGAATCTGTTTTGTATTGTTGTCTGGTTTGGTAGCCTCTACTGTAGTCAGTGGCCAGCAAATACTCAGTTTAATCAGTTTCAGCTTGAGGACATTCATTACAGGCATGTACAGAGAAAGGCTAGTGCCAAAGGACACAACAACAATATAAACTAGGGGGGAACGAGAATTAAACCACCAACCTTCCGGATATAAGAAAACCACTCTGAGCCACTGCGTCCCATACTGCTCATGTACCAACAGCTGAGAAATGTTTGAATGCACGTGAATAAACTTTTGTAATAATTAGCATTTCAAATAACTACTGTGTTTTTGTTTTAGTTTGCACATTTATCCATTCCAAGCCCTGCCTTTTTGGGTGCTGATGTGTTATTGTCATTATGTCTGATTATGTTGAGCAATTGCTGGAAAACCAATTTCCCCAAGTGCGACAATTATGGTACTCTGACTTTTGACTTTGACTTTGTTGGATCAACTAAAAGAAATGACTGAGAAGTTTACAATATTAAGACGTCAACCAGAGGAGTGGGAAGAAGCATTCCTTGGTTTCACTCTCAGCACAGCCACACTGTTAATGATGATGATGATGATGATGCATGCAACCTATGTGTATGTCATTTTAAATATGTCAGTGGAGCTGTGTTGCTAAGAAACAGCCTCATGTCATTTCATTTGCTGAAGCCGTTCACTGTCGGAGTGCAAAAAGGAATCGCTGTAGCAGTAAATAAATGCAGTCTATTTAGAATGTTGATCTTGTCGAGACTGAAATGATGTACATGGCAGGGGATGAATTTAGTTTTAATAAGCTGCCACTTCAAATGTACGTGTACAAAATGAAAGCTGATGAGTTAGAAGATGAGAGTGACTCCAGGTAAATAGTTTTAGAGGCAGAAGAGGAAACAGCAGCAGCAGCTGTGTTTGCTTTATTCATTACATTACTGTCTCTTCTTTTTTAAACAGGATATCCTTTCGTTTGGGGTAGATACAAGCAATGTAAAATGTAAAAATTATAAGATTTGATCTCACTAAAATCCCTTCAAAGTTAGCCTTGTGTCCCATTTATGCTCAACCTGCAACACAGCAAAAAAGCAAGCCCCTGCTGTAAAAAAGCCTTTTGTAAACAAAACGAGCCGTGTGCAAGTTTTGCAAACAAAAGCGAACCAAACTTGTTTAACACTTTCCAAACATCCTCTCACAGAACTTTGTAGAGTAACATAAAGACTATATCCCCCCCTGTCCAGACGCAGTGGTATGGACCGAGGAGGGGTCAGTATGTCAGGCTGCAGGATGGGGATATCCCTGACTGCTCTGGCATTTCTCTGCTTCCTTTACCATCGCTGTTAATGAGATCAGCAGCTTCACACAACGGCCAGGACAGAGGCAGTAAAAGACCAACAGGAATAGTGCAGGACTGAATTACTGTTTCTTCTTCACCTTAGTGCTCTGACCTAGATCCCTAGTCTAGTGTTTCTTTTCCAACTTTCTATTTTCTAGTTAAATGACATCCTCATTTCTTATTTAACACTCTGCTTTCCTCACAGTCTCAGGCATCTATCACCAGCAGCTTTTTTTTCAGGCACAGGACTAGAGTACTATTCATTGACTGCAGGATTTGACACATCCACTATATCATGGTGATGATTTTACACTTAGGCTGCAAGTTGCATGAAGCACTGCCCGTGTGATTGAGCTGGTGTGTTATAGTTACCAGCTCACTGCAACATGTTTGCACTTATTTTTCTCGAGAGACGACAACCCTGTTCATACATCAGCCAGAATAATGCTGACTTGTAGCATGTAGTCACACGTTTTTAGGCTTAGTGTTAACAGTGGTGTGACTCATGGGTCTCACTTTACCCTCTTTGGGATGATTCTGCTGTTTCTAACTGTGAATTTCAAATGAAAGGTGGAGTAATACAGCACTGACAATAATCAGTGTTATGTTTTAAAGTCTGTCTCCTTTAAGACCCCTCTCCCTCTGTGCTCTGATTGGCTAATGGGACCTCTTTGTACGTCTATTGTTGTGACTGGCCTACTGCAGAGTCCTTTTCTAATTCTTGGCGTGTTTTGAAATGTGTACTAATTACTGTATGTGACAGTCCGGGCTTGGGTGACCTCACAAAACTTGATCCCAGTGCTTCTCCACTAAAGCATTATAAAAAGCTAAAAGAAACACAAAACCTTAAATACAATAAAAAAAAAAAACATATGTAACCTAAGGGGAAAAAAGGCTTCTCTTTATGTTTTTTATGCATTTTATCACATAGTAAAAGCTACAGGTCACTAATATAGTCTTTATCAAAGTCCTATTGTGGCCCATTTCAATTTTTAAAAATGACACTCAAACAGCATTACACTATTCTACCTAATCAGCCCCTTCTATGCCTCACATCTTTTTTTGTGTCATCTCATCCTACAAGTGTCTGAGAGGTGTCTAATGGTCCTCTAGTGGCTTATAAAACTATTTGTTAGGGAGCCGAAGGCAGGACCCCTGTGCAGACACAGACACTGGTGATGTTTAGAATATGGGTTTATTGTACAACAGATAAGGTTAATGACTTGTCGGGGTAGAAGCGTGGCGTAGTCCTGGCAAAGAGGCTCAGAGGCAGTCAGAGGAATTAGATACTTCAAAGCAAAAACTCCCACAAGATCAGACTGCTAGGCCATAGTGTTCTACCCCTGAGTAGACAGAACAATCTGGCGATGAGTGCAGGAAAGCTTGGAGTCTTTATACTGTGGTTGATGAGAAATGAGGAACAGCTGCATTTGCCTGCTGACCACTCCCACCAGCCAGACCTAAAAACAACATGACCACACGAGGGAGACAAACACTTGGGACACGAGACAACAAACACTGGGCTAGACCATAACACTATTGCCTTCATGTATTTTTTTGCAAAGCCCTCAAACTGTATGTGTGTGTAGCTTAACCTAATATACATTTGTATAATGTCTGTCGCTAAAATAATGACTGCAATCTCTATGCTAATCTTGTCAGGCCATCTGTGGATAACTCTGTGTATGACCTGGTGGTGGTGTTTTTTATGGTGTTCTGTACAAGTCCAGCATAACTTAGTCTAGAATCCAAGGACTTGTAACCTTTAGCTGGTACATATAACCTAAATGCTCATATAAAGAGAACATGCAGCTAAACATCAAGCCACTCGTTACTGTTCTCCACCCCCTCACGGACAGCACACACATCTAGTTAAATGTTTGCTTAAGAGACCACATTTGGAAACAGTTTGAGTCATAACATATCATACGTTTGTCAGTCTGAACCATGAGGGGGTGCTAAGGACTGGTTTGTCTAACTGTATTATTTCAGTTTCCTCTGATTGTATAGTCCTCCCTTTGGGATGCTTAGAAACCACACAAGATTTTTCAAGACAAAAGTAAGAATAACATTCTCCGCTTGAGGATAAAGAGGGAATGAGAGCAGAAAGGGCAGGAAAGGGTCCATGCTGTGCAGGTTTGTGTTTGTATGTTCTGCATGTAGCATGTACTCCGCAGATATTCTGTGATGACTTATGTTATGTTTGGAACATTTTGTGCTTTTTTGTTCAGTAACAGTCCCCTGAGAGCCTTTGGGGACTCACTGTGCACTGGCTGGGTTTGTCCTGGTGCTGCCAGCTGCACACAGGGCAGTCCAGATCTCTACAGAATACTAATGTCTCCATGAAAGCCCTGCGTATCAGTCCAGACATTACCAAATGAATAATGATTGACTATTTTTGCTGAATCACAGCTAGAAAAGTAGAGGAAAGAAAGGACACAATTTCCTCAATTTCCCTTGATCTTAAAGCAAATGTTGACATTCATTGCTGGAGAATTAAGGAACTAAATTGAATGTTAATGGTGAGCAAACAAAAAACCTAACAACATTGTTTGTATTGTACTATTTCTGTTTCACACAGAAACACTTGTCAGCCTAGCTTAGCTAGCTCTGCAAAGAAAACAATAGTCTTTTTAATGCAACACATAAAAAAACACATTCTCTCAGGCAATATGCTGTAACAAGTACATAAGCTTTTATGCCCTATTTTACTGCTCAGCCTGTACAGAATATAACCCAGTTCTGTCTTCGATGACTAATGGAACAGATCAGTCAAATTTAACCCCTGTCCAAGTCTTTGTCCCAGCTAGGAGCACATATTCCTGTCTTACAAGTTACTACAATATTCCTGCACTGCCATGCACTGAAAATGAATAAAGAGCATGTGTAGCTACCTGATAGAGCGGTCTGAACACACTGCGATGAGTGTGTAACAGGTTGAGGGGTCCAGGCAGGTTCCTGGTGTGGCCCCGGAGACGCTTCAGTGCTGTGGAGGTGAGGGTCCACAGCACACCTTGCTGAGTGCAGACCACCTCGTCTAGACTAAATAACACTGCCTCCATTACTGCAAAGAGATATGTAGAGCTGCTGCTTCCTCAAAGCAAGATTTCATTAGGAAACCTTTATTAGTACAGATCGGCTGATCCAGGTAATCCACAGAGGCCCACTTTATGAGACATCATCATTACAGTCCTCTTGATACTACTTAGCTCCAATAGATAATAATTAGGTCATCTCTAGAGGTGAGCCACTGCAGAGACAGCCCAACCCTGACTTCTCTGTCCTCTCAGTCTCTCTGGGATTCAGTCTGATGGTTCTCCAGGACAAAACTCATCTAGTCCTTCAGTTCAGTCTTTAAACATCACAGGCGTCTCTGCTGCTAGACTGTCTTCCTTTGCTCCTCGCCACTTTGTCCACTGGTGCCAGTGCCACAAACACCATCAGTGAGGAAATGAAGGCGCTGTCTTAGTCGTGCTCTCTGAGATGTTTTAAAGTGAAAGTGCACTCTCACACAGTGCCTCGCACCAGGAGAAGGAGAGAGACTGTGAAAAAGACCAGAGCAGTCACTGACTGTCTTACTTTTCAAAGAGAAGCATAGATTTACACTTTGCACCTCCCCTTACACCTGCACTGTGCTCATCAATGAGTTAGACACAGCCAGACTTGAAAACACTGCTGGAACCTGCTGATGCTCATTGAGTAAATATGTGAAAAATATTGATGCTTTCAGCAAACATTAGATAACAAAGATAATGCAGACTATGTTCAGTGACAGATAAATTCATTAACTGCACAAGAGGGTTTTTATGAAATATTCTTTTTAGCACCAAAAATAGTTCTGTTTTGTGGTAATTTTCCAAAATGTAGCACTCGCTTTACATGATTTGGATAAATCACAAAACAATTACTGTTACTGAAATTTGATTTTAAACCCCTAACATAGTAGTTCAAAGACACACAACAATATATGCGGCAGACAAATGGCCCGTATTTCGGTTTAGAGGGCCACATTAAAGTATTTGTACAATCGATAAGTAAGTTCAGGGGTTGTATAATGTGTTTTCACTGGTACCATTAGCTGTCATACACAACACAAAGCCTGGATCATTGCTCCTGTCTGCTTCTCCAAACTGTATCAACTGAACTGTAACAAAAACTGGACTATATTCACTTTAAATGATGCACATTATACTTGCTCTAAATATGCACAGGACTGATTACATCATGCTTAAATATTAATATAATGCAATCATTTTAAATGAAGCGTATCTTTTGTTGGCTCACATTTGCAACAATGGCCACATGGAGGCAATGCAATCCCCTCATTCAATCTGTGCCAGGATTCTTGTTTGCATACAACTGCCAATGTATTATAGGAAGCATTTTTCACTGTCAAAGCCATAAATTATCTCTGAAAAAAAAAAAAAAACTGATACAATGGAAAAAAACATGTACCATATGTCTTCCCTCTGTTGAGCTGAAATGTTTTTCTCGTGCTACAGAAAACCCAATCAATGGCAAATTCAATAAGTCTGAAGTGTACAGTAAGTCTCTTTCTTCCTACTAGACTCAATCTGACAGTGGGAGTGACCTCGATTCATAAAGGGGCTTATCAGTGCAATGGGTTACTCATTAAGCATAGGGATGTTGCAGAGAAATGTTAGTAAGAATACCACACGTTGACATGAAAAATTCAACGCTACACTGTAAACCGCCTAGATCAAATATTTCATTATCTATAAAATTAGACCGAGGCCTCTTTCTCAGGGCCTTGTATTGCTCTCTTAGCTGTGCCTTGGGAATCTCATGAGGAATGTAGAGCATTCCTGCAGTGTGATTTTTCTTTCCAAAATGAATCAGCGTCAGCTCCCAGACGCACATAACGGGAGCAGAGTTTCTACCTCACAGCTGCTGTAGTTTACGATGGGTGTAAATATTTGTCATGATGAGGAGGAGAAAAGATAGGTGTTACACTGGTCTGTTCCCATGATTCTGAGTGTTTGCAGTGCAACGCTCTGAATCCTGGGAAAGGTCACACCAGCACAATCATGTAAACAGACAGCGGCCCTGTGTCAGCTACCATGGTAATGTGAGTAAAAATACATTTTTTTCCACACGGATATTAACATCATCAACGATTATAAATAAACTTCAAACTCCCTGCCACTACAAAGTGGGTTTTGAGGCCAGTTAAATTTGATGCAGACGGAAACTAACAAGTGCATATTCCATCTATCTAGTGCTGTCAATTAACTTTCAAACATTTCTCCCTCCCTGCCTTAATCTTTTAATTTCTCTTTCCTTAAATCGCTCTATCTTTCTGTCTTCCTTTGGGCTCTCTGATCTTTGCTCAGGCGTGTTATAATGAAGTGCAGACAAGTCAGGGAGAGCAAAAGGCAGAGCAGTGGAGGGAAATGGGTCAGGTTTGTTCTCAGCTGAGGCATTCTAGCAACAAAGAAAAAAGTCACAAAAAGAACAGTGAAAGAGTCGAACAAACATACGGCATATGGTATACGTGCAGTCATACGCTCATGACAACCATTACTGCACACATACACCTGTGATCACACCTGACATACGTGTAAAGAGCTGCCAGTCTGAAAGTCAATTCCAATCAGTCCACTTTAATGTGATTGTATTAAAGAAAAATCAATAGCGCAACACATTGATGCTGAAAGCCAGTGAGAAGCTACAGTGTATCATTGTTAGAGGGAAAAATGCTTTGAGCTTTTGGATTCCGCTTCATATTTGCAGTAGAAATAATTAATTAAAATGTAGTCTGTATGCAAGCAATGAGAAACCCCCAAGATGGCTCCAACCTTTGAAGTATGGGACTTGATGGTCTCTTAGGTATAGAACTTGACCTAGTTCATGTTGTAATATGCCTTACTCACAAAGGAGTACCCACAGTAGAGAATCATCTACAAACAACCACCAACTTGTAGCACACATCCACACATCTACACTCAGGCTAATCATCCTCTGCACTTTGCTTGGCACATAAATATTAATGAGGATTACTATGTTACTGCAGTACGCCCACAGGAGAACACAAAGCCTCAAAAGCACCTCTGTGCCGCTCCAACATTGTTCTAACCTTTCTCCACTCAGCTTCTCTTTGTCACTCAAACAGTTACAAGCCCACACACAAAACAGTCATGTTCACTCTGGAATGTCCCAAAACCTTTTGTTACTCCCTACCATTTATTACTCTCATTTGAAAACAAAAGAACATTAAACAAAACTGAGAATTCCTGCTTTTTAGTCTTTGTTTTGTAGAGATATTGCTTTTTTTGGCTCAGTTTGTCACCACAAATAAAAAAGGAACAGCCCTCGGTCTGGACCATGGGCTAACTGTGGACATCAGATAAGCCTTTTAGTGTTAGCCTTCAGCAGTAGTCTAAAGTTCTGAACTGTTTTCATTTAAAGGAGTAGACAGAAGGTATTGTTTCTAGAATGTGATACATCTTTCCCTTGAGATGGACAAGTCTGCAGCACATCATGATGCCCAGCATTTAATGTGACAGTTAAACATAATGGACAGTCAAGTCAAAGCTACATAGTCAGTTAGAATAACAGTCTTTTCCATCTCCGTGGCAGCACGATGGCAAGTGGTTAGCACTCCTGCCTCACAACAAGAAGGTCCTGGGTTGGATTCCCATCCAGAGCAGGGCCTTTCTGTGTGGGGTGTCCATGTCCTTCCCGTGTCTGCGTAAGTTTTCTCCGGGTACTCCGGTTTCCCCTGCAGCTAAAGACATGTACAATAGCCCCCACCCCTTGGGTCCAGGACTCCCCTGCAAAAGAGATTTGTGATCTCAGTCGGACTTTTCTGGTTTAAAAAATAGAAGTGTAGAACAAAGTAGCCATTTTAGTCCTATTACTTCTTGTCCCTAGAACTCCTTATAGAGGACAAACTGAGCACTGCTGGAGGAGAAGTGCAATCCCATTTCTTTTTGGGCACACATTATTGTCGAAGAGTTAGGACAGTTATGAACTAAATTGATTTTGTTTCAAAACTTTTAAAATCACCATTAGACCTGTTTCCACTGGTTTGTTCATAACAGCATGTCCTTGTGTGGAATTGCACTCTGCACTCTCACCACCAGATGCCATCCAAAAATAAAAAAAACACAAACACAAAAGACACACCTCTTTTAAATGGCAGATGCCGTTGTGGTTTAGCCAATCACACCAACAGAAAGAAGTAATGTAGCCCACATTAGTCTTACATACCCAATGAGCCATGCCTAGAATAAAAACAGCACATAGTTCTATCACGCAGTCTCCTTCCTCAAACACACACATGCACAAACTATGAATAAAGCCCTTTATGTGAGTGAGTCACAGTGCCATATTGAGTCGTGTTATCAGCTTCTCACAAAGGACGCAGATTGTGCTGGGATATTTCAGGAACAATCCGAGGGGTCTCTCCACATCCTGTTTTTGGGGGAATTCATTACATTGCTTCCCATCAACCCACACTTGTTGTTCCCACTGTCTATTTTTTCCGGCCTGTCTGTCAGTCTGATATTTGCATAAAAGGAGGCAGAGAATGGAAAAACATGTCTTGGCACTGGAGACAGCCCACTTTTAACCACAGCAACACCCCTGTCTCTGAATTCTGAGCAGCTCCATGCACCCAGCCTTCACTCACAGTCAACAGACGATCATGTCCCGTGCTGATTCACTTTGAATCCGGCTCTGCGCAAGATCAGCAGGATAATTTTGGCCCGGGAATAAAAGAATCATATCGGACAATGATGAAAGAAATGAAGGGAGTCTCCCATGTTGCTCCCCATCTTCCTTCTACTCCATAAACCTCTCTGCAGCGCCTTGGGGAGAAAAATGGGTTCCTCTTTCAAACAAAACAGGGTGTGGTTCAGGAAAGACCTTTAGAAGTCCAGTTCCTGTTATTCCCCCTTCAGTTTTTGCCCTTTTATTTGTCTGCCTAATTGGACAGACTGACCACAGCTCGCTCACCTGGGGGCATCAAGAGATCTTTGGGAATCAATACTTCAGCGAGGCAGAGCCCATTACTCAACTGTTTAACCGGCAACAACTGTAAACCAAATCAACTGTGACTCTAATGTCCAGACAATTAGATCGGCCTAATAAGAAACCAGAAGCTGACCTGTGCTAGCGCCCCAGTCCAGCACCGACCTTCGCTGTGATTGGAGGATGCTTTAAAGGTAAACGATTAGCATTCCTCTCGTAACACCCACAGGGCTAAATTACAACCTCGCCATTGTCTGTTCCCATTCCCCTCCTCGTGGATGTGTGCTTTTACTATGTGAACCTTTTCGTCTCTGGCAGTAATCCACTAACCCCCCCCACACACACACACACACGCAAACCCCGAACAACAACATGTCTCCTTGGAGAGCAGTCCAGCCTCCTTAAAACTGTTGTCTCTGTTGCCCACATAAAGCTCTCTCCGGAATCTTTGTTTTTTGTTTGTTGTTTATAATTTCACAGGAGTAGCTTAGCATGATAGTAGGATAACAAAGACAGTGGATAATCCTAATTCAGACTGAGGTAATCTTAACAAAAACACATCCCCAAAAAAGCTGTCTTCCACTGTCAACAACAGCTGTTCAATTTAGAATCAAAGGGTTTATACTTTTAAACCCCAGCTAGAATAATCTATTGATAATCTTCTTTCAGCTTTACTTTTATTGTCATCACACCCTGAAAGGAGACAATTAGTTGGAAATGGCAAAAAATAAAAGAGACAATGAAGAGTGCAAGATACGCCTTTTCAGTTTGAGTAGAAGTCAGATGTAAGAAGCAAAAAGAACAAACAAACTTGAAATTTGAACTGCAATCTAGGCCTAGATTATATGACAACATGTTTGAGACACTTGACACTTTTCACTGAAAACCCTCAGGTTCAGTTGTGTTATGGTCATTAGTTTAGACAAGGACAGTCTTCTCACACCACCACAAACTTTTGAATACATTGAGAATTATTATTTTTTTGATTTGTTTGTTTTGTAGCCCGGCTGCTTTGTAGTCGAGTGGACTGTAAAGACAGCACTTTCGGTGAAAATTATACTATGTAAACCTTCCCAGGACAGCTATTGCCTGCTCTTGACAAACAGTCGAACAACAAAAATGTGAAACTGAAACATCAAAACTGGCGCTTCAGTACATCCGCGCTCCAGAAAATGCAAAGTTTCAAAAGTTGTCTCACAGATGTAGTTAAGCATATTTCTGTCATTTATGTCATTTTAAATACACATAAATACATCATTTTAAATACACATAAATACATCATTTTAAATACACACAGGCCCAAATTTCCATTTGTCCGTCATAAAAACACAATCATAGTATGCTATATACTGTACGTCTTATGCATATTATAATCTGTCTTTATCAGTTGCTGAGGTTGTCTATTACCTGACTGGGCAGATGGTCTGATGCACAGAACTATCGTACGGGGCTTCCCAGAAAGCATTTGTAAAGGGCTATTACTTCAGATGAATACCTGGAGGTGATTGGATGGACCACCGCAGAGCAACGTTGTGTCATTTATATTAATTATTACCGTTATCTACATTAGTAATAGTAACTCACCGGCATCCAGCTGTTCCACAAGGTGAGCTAACCTGAATCCTTTACAGATCAGAAAAGTGTAGTCCATAAATAAGTATATTTCCAAAATCCTCTAAATGCAAAGGATACTAAGCACACGATGCCTTTGTCAGCATGGAGTCTCCTGGACAGGGTGTATCTTAGGCTCGCTATCATGACAATCATGTCTAGACAACACTAACAAATATGAATCCAAAAACAAAAAAAAACACATCAGGATTCAATCTCTGCTGCTGACTGAGAACAATGACAATTCTACTTTTAGATATTACATGTGATAGATTGCCACAGACACAAGACCATTCATCTGCGTTACATGAATGACAGTCTATTTGCTATCCAAAAGCCAATTTATCAAATCTGTTTCACCATACATTTCAAATAAGCTGCTGAATGCAAGTATTTTTAATGGCGAAAAAGCATTTGGCTGCTGGTGACATGCTTCTGCTCACGTCTGCATATGAAATCCTCGAGGATAGGAAAGCTCCAAGTTTGCAAATTCCTTTAACTGGATCTAAGCTTGTAGCAATAAATAAAGCTCCCCAGTGCTGGCCTCTGCTCTGTCAGCTGCTTATAGGCATACAATCACCATGCCAATATTTCTATAAGCTGTTGTCCCTTTCCATCGGCTTGTGCAGTTGCGTAACAGGTTCATAATACTAAAATGAAATGAGTTATCTATCCTGACATGTCACTGCAAGACACACTTTGTGTAAAGAAGTGAAAGCATTCAGTTCCTCAGAGAATGGAGACATAACTGTACTGTAGTAACCCAAAAGACATCAGGCTTTACACAGCCGCTGGGGGTTTGGCTCACTGGGCTTTGTTCACCTGCCAACGCAGTCTGATGATATCTCTTTTAAGAAATGTCTTTGTTGTGTCATGTAGTTGCTTTTTTAGCTCCTAGTGTGATGTGTTCCATGCCAAACTGATCTACATTTAGATCAGTTTCTTTTAAGCTAGATTTCGAAAAGTGAGTATGGTATAGTTTAGAACAGGTAACCCCTGAAGAAGCTTGTGTTTGTACCACGCTGTGTGCAGGAAAGTGCTGTCTTCATTACAATATCATACTGGTGCCACCCAAAGTTGTTTTTCTATAAGGAATTTAAAACACTTTAAAGCAAACTTCTAGACGCGCTGTCTTTAACTATTGTAAAGTAAAAGTAAATTCTTGTGAGTAGTGGTGCAAGAGGCTGGGTGTATAGCCATAACACTTGAACAAGCCTGACAGTTCCTGGTTTATTCCTAGATTTCTGAACATAAAATTTCAAAAGCTGCACCAGTTTCCTGCATTCACTATGAAATGTCAAATATGCCGTTCAAATTTAATACAAAGTCGACAGCCGATGCAGTGTAGCTGTAAGATGCCAACCCTATCTAAAACTGAACATTTATTAACACTGCCTTTGTACATAATAGAGGCGGGGCAATATAACGTATGTATCATTATCATTCCTCTTGTGATACACTATTGTGATACTGTTATCCTGTTAAAATTTTCTACTTGAAAAGAGCTGTTGTTGATATAAACATGTGGGTGTTGTGGGCACGAGAGAGACTAAGTATCAAGTATGTAATAGACATTAATTTCAAACATAATGGCGTTAGAATGCCCTAAATCCACCTACATTTAGAATTCTTTCAATATATATCCATTTATCTCAACAAGGTTACAAGACAAACCTTAAATGTAATTTTTAGAGTGAAGATTGTCTATTGTCCAATTGTTGCAGCATTTAGCTCAACCTTTTAGCAAATGCACCTCACTGTTGGACTCAAAATACCAGGTGGAATGGAAACCAACTTTTATTTTCTCTTAAAGCCTCTTAAAGCCTGCCTTACTGACCTGAACCATACCACTTCAGTGCCTTTAACCATCATTTCCCAGTACAGTAATAAAACACTGTGGCTAAGCCTATGTAAATCACCACACATGATCCTTTCCCCTTAAATCTGCCTGGGCACAGCTGGCTGCGAGACAAACGGTGGGCTCAGATTGAGAGCGCAATCAGGAGAGCGTAAGACCTCCCACTGAAATCTCTGTGTGTCTCTCATGCGTTTCAGACAATCAAGCGGCACAATTACTTCTATCGGGTGGAAATTAAGTTTTTCTCAATCAGGTGCTTCATCATCTTATTAGAAACCCGAGCAATATAGTCCAAAGTTTAATCTTGCACTGAGACTGCAAATTCTCTACATGGGTGATAAATACTATTCTGTGCAAAGTGCCTACTTCTTAGAATTTATGCAAGGTGATAAAGAGGGGATGCGGTTCTTTGGAGCTGAGGTATTATTGGAATGCAGAGCTTATTAATATGAAAGCTACTGTCATTCGGTATACATGTGTAATTTATGATTTACAGTAGGTGTGCTTGTGCAATCAAAGAGAAAACTACAAAGAGAAGAGCACATGTACAAGGTGTGTTAATCAATCCAAAAAGTATAAGGTTGCAAAAAGCACAGAACTGGAGTATCATAGCAAAAACATTACAGTGAGTTTGTAAAACCTGTTATTCTGGCATGCACTTTTACCGCAGAAGGCTGAATCACGTCATACCCGCGTGTTTAAAGCATAAAAGAGAGCTGGCATTGAAGACACAATGAATGTAGAGGGGGAACCCGCACAATAGGGCACAATCACACTCACAGCTGCATGCTTTTCAAGAGAAGCTCCTTTATCGGCGCTGTAAACAACTTCGCTGTAGAGCAACAGAGAGGTGAATCAGCCGGCAGGTTACAGCCTGTTTTTACATAAAGGTTTACTTTTCAGCACACATTCCCCATTTAAGCTTTACAGGAAATTACTATCTCTACTGTCAGGCTCATACCTTCGATTGTATTTACAGAAACAACAACATAGCACATAAGGGTTCTCTTGAACAATTAAATTGGTCTGAAAAGGGAGTGAAACTTGACTTGTCAGTTGCGTAAAATGCTAATAATTTAGGAAACGTAATTATAGGTTTCCCAGCATGATGTAAAAATCTCCACGATAACCTTTCTGTATATTGTAGAACATGAGCTTTAGGCTAACGCATTGGGTTGGACAGTTTGGCAAAATATTATGTTGCAAATTTTAGGACAATTTCAATTTTATCACGATTCATGTATAATTTTTAATTTATTTTTCTTGTATCATTGTCCAAATATTACTCTAACCTGATGACTACTGGCTATTACTTCTGATTTTATGCCTTGATTTTAAAAAGGTGGAATTATAACTAATACAATGTTTAACCAGGACTAAAGCCAGAGTTAAACTTTATTAACACAAAAATAAATCGTAACCACAGATTGAGGACCATTACTCTAGGCTTCAACACTAGAAACTCTCACGGCTGGTTACATTGAAGCTTGTCTCTATGTCACTGTATCACACTGACAATGACAGGCTGCACTCAAAACACAGCTCTCCCACAGCGAGACTTTCTTGTAACCTTGAAAAGAGTGGAGTGCATTTGGCAGACAGCACTGACAGCCCTCGTAGTTGAGAAGTAGCCAGTCCACCGTAAAGATAAACAGCTTTGCTCTTAACTCTCTTCCAACCAACTCACAGCTAATACAATAACCTGGATTAGCCCGATTAAATCCCGCGGTAAAACAGAGTAGTGGGGGTCACGGGGCCAAAGTGAAGGTTTTACGCTCTTACCCGCTCTCCGCTGTTCCTCCGGAGAGTCCCGACCGGCAGCTTGAGCATGAGCCGGCGGGTCCTCCCGGGCGTCACTGATCCCTGAACCACCATAGCGCGCTCCAAGGTGTGCGTCTCCGTGGGAGTGTTGGCATTGGAGCGACTGTGAGGGTGATGCGAGGTGGGCGTCCTGACCGTCCCGTCCAGCCTGGCGACAAGGGGCTTCCACGCGGGCGGAGCGCGTGGGTATGCAGGGGGAAAGAAGGTGTAGTAGAAAAAGGGAAGAGTTCTGTTGTCCTAAGTGTTGTTTGTGTCGGCGCTCAAAAAGCTTCCCATGCTGCACTGCTCTACTCCAGTCTTGGCTGGCGCGCGCGAGGTGAATGAGCGTGAGGGAGTGGGAGCGTGCTTTGTCTGTCCTCACTCTACTCCAGCGTCCCCCCTCCTCCTCATCCTCCTCCTTCTTTCACTTCTTCAGTTTGGGGGCTTAACCAGGTCACTGCATTAATGTGTCCTTACACTGTTAAATTATTTTTTCTCGTAAAAACAGTAATCAATCTGAAGCACATGCACAGTTAAAGGTGGAGTAGGATTTATCTTATTGTTAAAGATGCATTAGGCATTTTTAAGTATAAAACACAAGACAAAACCCACTCTAGTATGATGTTGTGCAATTGTTATAATAAGGTTTAGTTAGTTTTTCCCAGAAATGTGATATACATAGCCTATAAGTATAGCAGCAGATGCACAAAGGTATCAGAGAGATTTTTAGACAGACCAATCTACTATTAGATCTACTATTGACTTTCCTTTCTCCAGAAACAAAACTTGAGCCTATGTTGCTTTTACAATAATCAAATTTTGCATACTGCACCTTTAATTTCATGAACAATTTCAGAAACAACTCTATTCAATCTACAAAAAATACTGAGTGATAATGTTAACAGAATTTTTAGGCCTTTTTAAAACACAATACAGTGCCATATTTCAGGTTGCTAGCGTATAGGTCTGCCATCAAAGTGATTTCATTAACAATACAAAATTTGTGTTGAAAACAGGCTGTTTCCATCAATTTTTGAAGTGTTATTAGCATACGTCACACGATGCCGTCATAATAGAATGAATGCTGTATCCCCCTTCCCCATTAGCACTAGCCCCGCCCACAGTACACAGCTCACACAGGCGCCACGTGGGGCACCTCAAAAGGAATATGGGATGTTTTGCCATCTGGTAGAGATTATGTTTGAAATCCCACATCCAGCTTTCACTCTCTGCGCTGTCTGGTCTAGGACACAAAGAGGGGGTATACACAGGCACATGGGTTCTGTTACCATGGCTCCTGTTGTGTGGCAGCCTTTACAACAGCTCCATCTCACTGTCTTGGGCTTTCTGTCTTTGTTATTATTTTCTAGCACTGTGGTCAAGTCATGACCGAGTCTATAGTGTATATACAAGACACTGAGTGCAAAGTCAAGACAAAGACCATGGCAGGGTAAGATCAAGTCAAAACCAGTGTATGATCTAAGAGATACAAGGGAACAGTTGTGAAATTCAAACACAGGTCCATTCTTAGACCAAGGTTAATGGATAAACCAATAGAGTTCTTTGCTGATCTTGAATTCAAATAAAGACCCCACCAGAAACTGAGCGATGATTAATTTTCAGCACAAGGAATAAGCAGTAAAAACTTGACAACCCCCAGGGGCCAAGGAGAAGGAGGATCGTGACTAAGATGCCAATGGGACAGAGCATTGAGAACAGAAGTACAGCTGACAGTTGAAAGTACAATACACATAACAAAGTTTCTGTCACGTGGCAAAATGCTGTTCAATGAGATGTGGCCAACTAAGCTAACAAAACTGTACTTTGTGTTACAAGCATCCATACATCTGGTACCAAATCTTGTCTAGAAATAGTTCTTGTTTTAGCAACAGCCATGTTTGTATAGCTTTTTCATTTTGTTCAAAAGGCTATGGCCAGGTTGGGTGTTAATAAAAGTTATCTTAGTTTGATTTGATACTAAATGTAATTGGTTTTATTCTGAACTAAAGTTGGTGGTGCAGAAAGACATCAATGACATTATCAGGAATGTGTCCTTGTGTTCAGTGAGAGTGGCTAACAATGACAGATATTTTAGCAGTCCACTACTCTACCCTTTTTGATTTCTTTGTCCACATATTTAACCTATACCGTATTTGCTCTTACTCCGCTCAGGGTAAAGTATGTTTTCTTTTCATCAGCAGCATAAAGTGTGAAAATTGGGCTAAGTCCTCCCTTTAGCTACAGAAATCTTTTTCCACGATGGCCAGAGCAGCAGAACACAGCAGTCCAGGGTTCAGCTGAGTCAGTTCTCTAAACCTACTATGGTGTGGTCTTTACATGTCCATTAAAGCTATTGGACCCATGAGTTACCGGTGCTCCCAGTGACTTACTGTCATATTCTCATCATCATTCACCGCAGAGCTCTGTTCAGCCCTACCCATCAATACTGTCGACTCAGCTGATTAACTAAAGTGGATCACATGCATGTGCACATGTACCGAGAGCTTTATGACGGCAAACATCTGGGTGCTCTATCTAGCTACTGTTAGCCTCGGGCACCAGGATCTGTAAGGTGATTTAACATTGGATCAGATTAAAATGCAACCCCCATATTGTTTCTCTAAGAGGGCTTTAGAACATGATTGTTTCATTGCAGACACTCATTAGACATGTTTCCATAAACCAGTTTATTTTTTTATGTACTCCATTAGAAATTGTACATCAAAGCAGTTCACTTTGGAAAACGTTGAGGTGTGTTTGGTTTCTTTCAAAAAAGAGTTAATCTGCATAAAGTAGAAATGTCTGACTCATGCCACTAGGTAGGCTACTTTCTGGTTTCAGAGACCAATATCTGGTAAAACATATTTGTATACAAAGACAAGAAAACAAAGCTATTGTTCTGTTCAGTATGAGACAGGTATAAAAGCAATATTGACAGAAAAATTTTGAAGTCTTATCTGTATGGTATTAGAAACCAGGATACAGTCTACATCTATGTTGCTAGATGGTAAAACTGCCACAATAGAAGGCAACTACCTTACCACTTAGACAAAACCTAAAATTGTTATTTCTATTTTTAACGGTACGACAAAATCCATTTAAACATACACAACGTACATTGTGTAAAAGGTTACAGTATACAGTTAGCTAGAAGCCAGTAAAAGTTCTTTAAAGTTCTAATTTATTATTAATAGTGGACAAACTGAGCACTGCCAATGGAGAAGCCCTCTTGAAGGTTTGGGACATTTATGAACTAAATCCAATTTGTTCATTTCAATTTCTTGTAAGTGTTAAGTGGTCACCATCAGATATTATTTCAGTGGGTTTGTTTCAAGAGGATGTACCTACAGGGCTACCGTAGGTATTCACATGCTCTTGAAAGGAGGTGGGCTTGCAACAGATGTTACCAAAAAAAGCCATGAAGCTAGACATGCCTCTTTTTATATCTTCATCTTTGACGTGACACAAACTTTATCCAGTTCTTACTGTATGTTAATTTTTTTTTTTTTTTTTGCAACATTATACATTTTTGCTTCTGATTTTATGCAAACCTGACTATTGTGCTACAGCCTTTCAACAACCAAAGGAGAAAAGTCATCTGCAGCGGTTATCCCCAGTTAGCATTACTTATTCAGTTCCGGTACACATTGGTGTAAGTGAGTGACTGTGGCCTACATGAAGAATATCAGAAGAGTATTTATAAACCTGCGCAGGGCCAAGAGGGCACACATTCACGTCTCGCACATGAAAGAATGGAGTACATAAAAAAAATCCCAACCAGAAGACTTTTAAATTGTGTCCCTTTACAGTGCCTAGTGTTGGGATGTTTTTTCATTCAAGTTTGTAGATGCTCTGATATGACATCTCGAAAACAAAAAGCATGTTCTTGATGCCTTGGGCTGGATGCAGAGCGACCTATTTCAGTCAAAAAAATTAATAAATAAAGGCAGACAGAACGGGTAATATAAAAAACCAAAATGGCAAATAATAGTGGAAGAACGAAGTTGACACCAGCTGTTTTAAAATGAACAATCTGGAGCTATTAATACACTCATAAAACCAGAGGAGAAAATACAAGACAAGAATCTGATTACTTTTTTATTAGTGATGCTGAGGGAGGTGCAAACAAAGCATCTGGAGTTTTTACAACATGACAATTATGTGTAGTGTCTGCCTTTGTTTGTAGCTGTAATGGTAAGAAGCAGTGATTCTGAATTGTAAAAAAAAAAAAACTGGTTAGGTTACAGGCTCATTTACCCTGATAACCCGGCCAGTGTCTGCCCACAGCTGTCTGACTCATCCCTGCTTGTTCGTGAGGCTGTCTTTATGGTAATGCCTTGTAGCCGCATGGACTCCTTCCTATCCCAGACAAAGAGGGGGTTGAATGTTTGTGTTACAAGATTCCAAAAATAACAAAGGACTTGTATTGCAGCATAAACACAAAGACAACAATTATATGGTGAAACAATACCAGCCCTGATTGAATCATCCAATAGGTTTCAATAGGTTCTGCTTCTGGGTATAAGTGTAAGATGAGCCGGGCTCCCTTCATTGGGCCAGAACCAATCATGATGACTTCACCACAGGGGAGCATCCACTTCAATTATGCTCCCCCCAGCAGTGCGTATATATGTGGGTAAGGAAGCCTGGGAAATATGCGAGCTTGACTAAGCCCTTTAATTGGACTGCTGTCCCTGACCAAGTACACACACACGAGAGGGAATTGTTTTATTGACCGAGGCATGCAACTCCAGAACGCTCATGGTTATCAATACAATTTAGGTTGTTTGAGTCATGGGTGGGTGCAGGCTATCCAAGTTGTTTTAAAGATGTCCTTTTCTGATTATTGTAAAATCTATCTCTACTGCATCATATCAACTTTAGCCAAAGAGCTTTTGCATTGCGTTGTGCTGATGGTGGCTGTGCTGGTGCAAGGCAGAGCAGTGGCGGTTCCCCATTCAGGAGGACACCTCACAGACGCACACAAAGGCTGGCACCCACGTCAGGAAATGAAGCGGCCTGATTAAAAATGCATTCAGTGCCTGTGTTGTTTAATTGAATCTCCTCCTCCTGCACCCCAGCACTGTCTCCACCCCCGTCCCATCCCATCATCCTCTTTCTGCAGCCTCTTCTCCTTCCCCTGCCAGTTTTTTTTGCATTGCCCATAAGCTGTTTCCATCACAGCTGCACCACTTTCTTCAGCACTCGCATCTTTTTTTCCAGCAGCTACTGTATTAAGCGTGAGTTCATATCTTTGTGAAAGCCAGCTATCCACAAAGGCCCTGCGGTTTTGGAGAACTGTAGAGTGGCTCTGTGACGCACTGATGCTGCCTTTACAAAGAGGGCTGTATTATAGCATTGTACTTTTGACTGTGGTAATGTTGTAGTGGTAATTCAAAGAGGCATCGGCTGGGTGTGTAGCCTTTCTCTTATGTAATGGGTGTGTTCTCTGCGCGAATTGACAAAATGATTCAATTATAGAACGCTGACCTCCCTCTGCCAGGTCTTCTTCTGCTCGCCTCTCTCTTCACCATCTCATCAAGTCTGTATTAATCTGTATCAGTGCAGATTGTGAGGTCAGTGTTAACTATAGCATATCACTTCTTGCTGTACGTATAACTGTAAGTTAGTTATGTTATTTGCAGACTAGATATTGTATTTTTCTGCCCAGGTATTTAGTTTCAAAGCACATGTAGATGTTGATTAGATTAGAAGATTGATTAGTACAAATGTTGGCTTTTTCACACAATCCTATGCAACCTATCACAGCCCTAATGGGTTTTCTATAAAGCTCCTCAGAAAAGTGTGCTGTGGTTCTGAAAATACTAGTTCCAGGCCTTACACTCAACTAATATTATAGTTTTAAATAAATGTGTGTATTCATACCAGGGCCAGCTCATGGAGTCTGAGCAAAGACACACAGACTTCCACATTCCCAGACACTTCCTAAAGCCTTATTGCTTTATGCAGTAAATCACCAAGGCATTCCTCGCCATTTGATGACAAATGCTCTGATATCAGTAAATCTATACTTAAATTCAATATTTAACATAACAGAAGACATATACTGAATTCCCAAGCTTATCTGTTATTGATGACAATTGTCAGACCTACCACTAAAATCTGGACAGTGTCATATTGTGGCCTACCTGGATGTAATGTATATATGCGTTAAAAGCATGCATTTTGGAGGTAGCCTGGTTCTGTATCCAGATGTATTGAGACGTGAATTACCGAGAGTAACTAAAACAAATCCGGCTCCGAGTGTCTAGATACTGTAGATAGAAGAAGGACTGAAATGTAATGTCTGAAAGAGCACACCATTAATAATCTGTCTCTTGTTGATTTTAATTTGAATTATATGCAGATTCATCCCTTTATCTTTTTTCTGCCTCATTTGGTCTTTGCTTCAATATTACCAACATTAAACCACAATGACCATCAACCCAATGAATTTTATGTGCACATGCATGAACTAATGACTCATAATTTACTTTTCAATTTCCTTCATAACATATGGCTCTGTTTCTGATATCAACCGGCCAAATACACAATGAGGCTTTTCTGCCATGGCTTGGCTGAATTATTTACAACATTTTTCTGCGTTTTTCACTGGAGCAAATTGCACATTGAGCCAGGGAGCCATTTACATCTGCCACTGGGTTCATAATAGACTCCTGATTGGCTCATAGGAATGACAGATCCTAATTCCATTTGGGCATAAATGACTGTATAATGGCAGTGGTTGAGTAGGAATGTGGACTGCACTGGAAAGAAATTGAAGAAATGATACCTTTAAGGTGATCTATGCTTAGTATAAACAATGAGCTGCTATTTAGGTTAACATGCAGTTATGCATAATGCATTAGTCCACATACCTGCACTATTAGAGTCTAAACACAGTCGTATTGTTCATTACTTACTGTCAGGTGGGACAGACGCTGAGGGACATGATTTTATCAAATCTGCCCAAAATATAACCGTGTTCCACTTTAATCATGAATCAAACAAAATATCTTTGTTACCCTTCATTCTATCTGCATCTACAGTACATTTATATGAAAACAATCTAATTGTTAATAACTAAGATATAGCTCTGGGCTCAAAAGGCTCCATTTTATTCTTTGACCGAATGATCTGTGGAAGAATGAGCTTCCCATTTGTCACAGTTCATTGTACACATAGTCATTGGGAATGTCAAAGATGGCACTGACTTTGCCCACCATTCTTTTCTCTGCCACAGTCTCTGGACTGTCTAGTTTCAGTCCAACAACAGATTTGGTTTTCCTGACCAGCAGGTTCAGTCTGCTATACCCTCGTCACGTTGGTGACACCTCCAGGCACACAACTGCAAAGAACAGTGGACACGGCAGTTTTAGACCCACTTTGCCAAGAAAGAGAAAGGGTCTAGTGGACTCACTCCACTGACTGATAGGTTATTGCACACGTCAGAGGAATAAAGCTCCCTGAGGAGGAATAATCTGCTCTGTTCTTTATTGCAGACAGCATCTGTGTTGTTTGACAAGTCACTTTCAGCTCTGCAGCTCCGCCTACTCCTCCTTACATCCTTGGAGATTTCAGGTTTCTGTGCAATAGGCCTGTGCTCTGGAGAGCGAGCAGTTTTTACCTTGTACTGTATAGATAATGCTTCAACTAAGATCCAATTTAGTCTATTTATTCATTTGTCACGCTATGTTGGATAAGTACAATATGCTAATGCACCACAGCAATCCAATAAAAGCAATATTTTTATAGCACAAACTTTTTATAAATACATAGATTTAACAAAAGCTGTTTCCTCGATTGTCAGAAGTCTACAGTGGTCAGAGATTTACTTTTTCAGTCAGATATCAAGCGAAAAGTATTCAAAATTGAACATTGTCTAATAAAATAGTTTTATTTTGTCATAAAGCCCCACCCTTTATCTTACATACTTTTTGTAATCTTGAAGTTGCAACATTATAAATGTAATAATGAAGCCTTTGTCATTATTGCATATAACGCTGTATAATAATTGTTTCCTATACATCATCTGTTTGTTTTTAAAGTGTTATCGTAATATCTTTACTGAAGCATGACTTTACATGCAATCTTAAAATGTGCAGTGATGCATTTTAAAAAATGTGAAGAACACACAAGAAAAGTGTTGACCTAAAAAAATCCACAGTCTACACATTCACTTGCTGTGAGCAATCAAGGCAACAAAACAGTGACCTCGTTTCCTTGTAGTAAAATCACTTGCAAAAAAACTGCTCCACTGCCTCTTGTATCCTCTTTGCTTTATTGAATCATTCATATGCGCTGCAGTGCAAATGAGCCGTTGCAGCTTAACACATAATAGTGTGTATATGGCTCTGGAGGTGTCTATTAGAGTGTAAAGAAACATAGTCATTACGCTGATGGCCCTTAATATTAAAATAATAGACCCCTCTCAATTGCTGTTTTGCTTGCTGTGGACAAATCTTTCAATGGTGTTTATAAAGTAACTCCTGTTCTTTTACAGTAATTAAACCAATTCATGGATTGCCCATTGAAGTATCATTTTTGGACCCATTTAGACATTAAAGTACCAGATGAGCGTTGCTATTTTATTGTATAGCAAACCAACCATGAACTTACAAAAGGATTTTTTTCCCCATGAAACTAGTTAGTTAGGTAGTTTGTGCATGTCCAGAATAGTCTGCCATTTTGGCGACTATAACACCACTTGAAACAACATTTCATTCAAACTATACAGCATTATTATACTTAAACAATGCAACATTAAATACAACATGAAACATTTTAAAATATGATGCAAAACTCAATGTCTTAAAACTGCTTTGAGCGCAGACAGAGCAAAGTGAATAAATCCTGAAGAAACAAAGCAAACAAAAGAAGAGTATAACTGAATTGAGGTTGTATTTGCCAACAATCCAACAATATCTAACATTTTGAGGAAAAAAATACTAATGCATAAAGATCTCTGCTCACTGTCTGACTTGCAACAACAGTGAATTTTATTTATAAGTGAATCAAAGCAAAGGCTTGGTGCAGGCAGGCATTAGTTGGGCCAGCGTTGCATGCACCTTCTCCCACGCACCCGTCTCCAGTGAATATGTGCAAAGTACTCCTCTTTTAGAAGAAAAATGACTAACATTGGCATTTTTTATACAATTTTTTTGTTCTGGAATAAGACGTTTATGACAAGAACAAGACAAGCTTAATTTAAGATCACAGAGGTGTTTTGTTTTTTTCTTAATTTTACCAGAGTTAGGACTTTCTCTCATCCAGACAACAAACTTTGTCTCCACCTATTAGTGATCATGCCACACCTTTAGTCAGAACTAAAAGTGTGAACTAAACAATTGCAACAAACAAAGTAGCATGACTGACACCCACATTCTGAACATGACCCAAATTTAAAGTCAGTTATTTGTAAACAGATCTGGTTTCCAGCCTTAGTTTCTAAATAGTTTTAAATCAAGTGTATATTGACCATCCCACAGCCATTGAGACGACTTAATTATCTCTGCCTTTATTTGATGGTTCACTGAAAGCGGCCCGCTTTAGCTCGTGTCCTAAAAAGCATGTGTGTTTGTACTCTTGTGTCGTCTTGTGCCCACCCCGCCATATGTGCACACCGCCAGCATCCCAGACTGAAGCGGGTGAAGACCATTTGAATATTTCTAATTTAAGTATGCAAAGTGGCCAGATAACCCTGCTTCTTACAGCAATTAGAGAAATAAATAAAGCACCAAGCTTATTAAGATTCTGAATAGGCAATTTGAAAAAAAAAAAAGCATATTTTTTTCCCTTCCACAAATACTGCATAAATAATCTAGATTCTATTAAGACCAAAAAGCAAATCTTTATTGCTGTGGATAAAATTGTATTTTGGCATACCCAGAGTCACGAAATGAATCTCTGCATATATCAATGACATAAATGCACAGCAGTTCTCCAATGCATTCATTGGAAGCACACTTTTCTCAAGAACGGACTTCCCTCAACAGATGCCTGCGCCTGTAAACAATGTTAAAGCGAAACAGCAGCTTAACGACCAAACTCATTACACCAGGCGGCCGATCAAAGCATCCAGGGAATACGACGTCTTATTTACAATGTGTCTGTGCAGAGTTAGACACCATGTGCTTGTGTGCACGGTCGGATGTACTTGCATGTGTTTTGTGACGGTTTCAATAGAGCCGTTTTTCATTCCCAAGTCTCCAGTGCTCTGTAAAACGCAGGGGCCCCGAGTAATCTACCTCTAACCAAGCGGCACGGGCAATAGAATCTTGACTATGGAATCTATCAGACTGAGCTTGCATTCATCTTTCAACCTTGATTTGCTTGCTCTTGAGCCTTCTTCCAGTACTTGGCTATTTCATTCATGCCCAATCAAAAGAGTCATAGATATTTGCAAAATAGATATAAAAAATGGGGTCTGCATGTTCTCCCCGTGCTGCAGGGTTCTTACTGAGCACTACAACTTCCTCCCAAAGTCCAAAGACACAACTGTATAGATGAACTGGTTACAAAATATTACAGTCAATGAAAGTGTTTGTCTCTATAGCCAAGTTTCTATTGCGTGGTACAGTTTGGGTCAGAGCGACAGTTTACAAGGCAAACTTAAAAGACAACTTATTTAGGCGGTGGCTAATGTGCTAATATTGATGCTGTGTGTATTCAAACATGTAAGCAACATTATGGGATTCTAAGCCCATACAACATAACCAAACATAAAAAAGCTGCAGAGAGTTTAAGGCTTCAAACTCTTTGCACTCGGCTTACAGCACCAGCTACATTGTATATGCATCAACGGCTGGCAGCGGAATACCCATAAACTTCTGCATAACCACTTGGGAGACCCACTCGAGGATCTTTTGACATTGTTCATACATCAAGACCTTTACAGAGACTGTCATAGCCCCTCAGCAGCAGCACCACAGCAGTGCTTGTGTAAAAGGGGCTAAAGCTTGAGCAAAAGTCTAGAAAAAAGTTCAGTTCAGTTTTCTGATCTTTAAATTCAAAGAGCTTCAAAGAGTTTTTATTATAGGGATTGATAATTTAGTGTCAAAAGTTAGGCTAGTGTACAAAACAGTACACAGCTCTTCCTTATAAATACTAGCTTTGTTTTTGAATGATCGGACTGTTTATACCAAAAACAACATAAGTATTTTACCATTCTGTTTTCACATTTTGGCCCGAGTAACAGTTTAGCTCCACCTTATTTGGGATGCTTAACAGTGAAAAATGACTTGAACTGTACTATACAAGTGGAAACAAGACTAGCCCTGAGATTAACTGGTGATTGTCCAGGGCTCCAGCTCCACTATAAAGTATAACACAGTCCAAAAACAATTAGTGGTAGAAATAAAATTAATAAATATCAAATCTACCGGGCACAAAAAAATAAGAATGCCCAGGGAACAGATTTCATACAATGGTGTTTGTTAACGTTCTCAGAGACCAGTGTCATTCAGGGTAAAATAGTCCAGGTTAGATTCCAGGTCATTCCCTCATGTCCTTAAAACTCCAAACTTAATCAGCATCTTTTTGGGGCCAATTACTAAGAAAGGGAACATCTGGTGTGAGACATGAGCATATGTTAGCCTCTGGTCTCCAAGTGGTTGACGCATAAAAGGGAAGAGCCAGCATGCACATACAAACAGTAAAAGCACGAGCAAACTTACAAAAACGTCCATTAGCATGTGCTCCAGCGTCACTTCCATGTCCTCCAGTCTTGAAGCAAGAGTCATCGTTCCAGTTCTTCCAATAAAGACGTGAAGTAAGTAGTTTGGTTATGTTCTTCCAGTTCCACACAGCTTTCTGCCATAACAGTCCGTCTTAATTGGCCCTCATTTGTTCATCTGTTTATTTAAAGTGGTCATACAAAATGGAAAACCAACCCTCTGGATCTTGATCAACGGTCCAAATGTTTCCCAAAAATTGGTTGCAGCTTTTCCGTGACTACTGATGAGGATGAGTAACAGAAGCCTTGTTGTCGCCTCTTTTTAGATGTGACTTATGATAAATTTGGAGGGGGTCTAGAGGGAGGGCAGTGGGTGGGTCTCAGTTTTACTGCAGAGAACCAGAGCAGAAGAAAACAGGAAGAGAAGAACATGAAACAGTCTTCAATCATAGACTAAAGTTGAAGAAGTGATGAAGACAGTTTTGTGTAATATCTTTCTATCAAGTTTTTGGTTGGGATACCCCCTCCCTCTGGTCCCCTCGCCATATCTGTCCCCCCGTTTCCATGGTCTTTATAGGTCTCTGTCCACAGTGAAAGTCTTTGTCTGGTGGCAGGGCCCGGGGCTGCTCATGCCCAGTTCTGGGTGCTCTTGGCTGGGGTCATCCTCTCTCAAACTGTGCTTGTCATCAATGGGCCTTTGTGGCGGCCTCATTAAGAGTTGAGGCTCCCAGAGACGCATTTAGGGGAAGGATGGGGAGAGGGGTTCTTTTGCTGGAAGTTTATGTAATAGTGGCAAGGAGAGGTCGAAGAGGACAGTACCATTGGGGTGGAAGAATGACAAAATAATGTAAAAATGACAAAATAAATGATAAAACTGTGATGAGTCTAAATATTTCCCTTATGACACATGGGAAGAGATTCACGGAACACAGAATCAAGACAAGACTGACACCTTCAAAACCAACACCTCTGAAATAAAGGACTAAAATTGGTAAAAAAGAACAGGTAAATAAACGAAACAGCAGACTGAAGATGTTGTTGGGACATTCCATAGAAATGGTTTGTGTTTTTGTGCAAATGTAACCTGCCATCTTTGTTCTGGCCGACAAGAAGTACTCTTCATTTATAAACCTTTGCTTGCGTTAGATTCTGTTCAGACACATTTTGGAGAACAGGGAGTAATCCAGACCAGGGTGTCACAAAGACAGTACCCACTTTTATTTCCAATCAGCGTGGAAGAAAGAGGATTTCATGGAATATTATTTTTTTAAGGCAATGCGGTAGGAGAACGATTAACTGAACTGACCTTTCACAAATCAAGAATTCTCTATTATTATTATTATTATTATTATTATTATTATTATTATTATTATTATTATTATTATTATTATTATTATCACTGTTCTCTAATTCTTTAAACTTGTAATTCTCTATACTGCAAATATGTTAAACTGTTTATTTCTCTTTAAATGAGTGAGAACAGATCACATCTTTTTGTTTATTTGTCCAAGCCTAGTCCCTGTTGGAAGTGTGCTGTTAACTAATACTATTACTAATACTATCTGCCCTCATTGGACGCCTCATGCCACATTTTCCACCTACTGCCTTTGTTCCCAGAGATGGTGCTGTCTACATTTCCTTTTTTTGCCCAATATAGGCTACAGACATCTACTCTGTAAAGCTTCTCCCTGGTGTCCTCTGTCGTTTCTCGTCCTGAGGCAAATAGACACAAAGTGCAAATGACCTTTGACCCTTAAACAATCTCTTGGGCATGAGGTCGACCAGATCAACAACTCATCAATCCTCCCATCAGCAGCGTGGTCAGGAGGAACGGGGCAGCATTCATTCACATATCCTAGTTCGAGCAGATAGAGTTTAGAGAAGCGTCCATCTTTAGTCGGCCCTACGAGGCCCTTGTGTCTGAAGTCACTTCTATTGCAGCCTGCTGTGAATATGTAACATCCCATCATTAAAAACTTAGAATATATCCCTCTAATACTCATCTGCATGCCGCTCATTCATTATAAATAGCCTCCAGTGGGGGAAGACAGACAGTATAGGGCCACTAAGACTGGTTGAGCAGGTGGTAAGTGCAGAGAAGAGAAGAGAGAACGGCAGGTAGCAGATTTGGAAGAGCATTTATCATTAGAGAGGAGATTAGCCCCCAGCTGGGAGGTAACACAGGGCAGCCTGTCCCAGTGTGACTGTTCACGGCAGAGCGAGGGTTAAAGCCCAGTTCTCTTTGTAATCCCATATGTGCATGTATGAAGTCAGGAGAGAGTGGTGATAGCCTCGTGTTTACAACGCCTGGACATTGAGCTGAATATGTTATCTCTACAACACAGACAATATTGTTATCTTCCATCCATCTTTTATCACGTTCACATGGAATTATACATAAAACATAACCTGTATTTCATAGACAATCCCTTGTGCATTCACTACTTCATTATTATTAGTATCGAAAAAATATAGTATTGACTCATGTACGTTTAAGACCAAACTGTCTGTTTCCATTTAACAAATAGCTTTGAAGACATTCTGATAGTTCCTTAAATGTAAAAGGAGGCTGACTATACAGTCACGTTTCCATTTCCCACATTTAGCAGTGTAGTTGGAGCAAGAATCTTTACCGGGCACATATCTTAAATAGTTACATAGTATTTCTTTAAGGGGGCCTTTACACTAGCCAGTTCATTCTTGCCTTGATTTCAAAGCACAGTTGTCCCCCCCCCTCCCCTTTCCCCTCACCTGTCTGCTCTTTCATCTCCACAAGCCTGTCCAAGGCATGGGCACAGATGCAACTTGCAACTTGTGTCAAGACAAAACAATTTTGTCAAGACAAAACAATTTTTTAAACGTGTGCTGTCTCTCTCTCTCTCTCTCTCTCTCTCTCTCTCTATATATATATATATATAGATAGATATATAGATATATATATATATATATATATATATATATATATATATATATATAGATAGATATATATATATCAAAAGCATGACACAACAGAGAACTATTCTGACTACGAGGTTCAATAGTAAAAAAAACATTGTTAAAACAAATAATGCAAAAACCCAGAGCAGGCAAGCTTGTATCTGGGGCTCTATACATTGTCCCTGTCAAATTTATGCAGTATTGTGTAGCCATGTGTGTGTGCAATCATGTGCTGCCAAGACACACCTCTTCCCAATGTGCCGAACCCCCAGGAAGCGTGCCATCTGAGCACAATGAGGAGCACCATTCACACAGGCAATGCTTTCAAGCCAGGTGAAACATTGAATGTGAGTGTACCCTAAGACAAAAATAAAGAACGAAGACAGATCAAAACCCTCTCCACTGCATTTGTCCCTACCTTCCCCGACAGCACTGTGGAGCAATCAATCTCCAAACTGTTCTGTTTCCATCTTTCTCCAGTTCCACTTTCCTCCTGGAAGCCGACTGCTGTAGTAATCCAGTGACCATCCACCACACCAGAGTGCCGTATCCCACAGCAGGCCACTCTGTGCATCACCCAAACTGTCACGAATCAGTGCCAGGGCCTTAACTAGCCTCTATATGGCCCCGACACAAACTTATGCTCTGTGTAGCTCTGCTCTTTGATCTGGATTCAGTGCAGCAGGACGCAGCGTGTGCGCCGCTGCCTGTGTGATGCTGAGTGATCATGATGTCCACCTGGCAGGGGAAAATACGACAATGTACTAATCAAACTCTGGGAAAGCTTCCAAGTGGACCAAGGTTTGCACACAGACTTTAATGAATGGTTTGCAGATAAAGCCTCTTAAGCACCTGTCTGGAAGTGCCTGACGGGATAAAGAGTTTACAGCCATACGTTGTTTGGGTGTTACTTTTCACAAGACGACACAGTGCACTGGCCAAATCTCCTCAACTCCCTCACGGTGTTCCATTTTCATACTTTCTGATTTTGTTCTCCGTCTTTGTGTCTATTTTTATCAGCCTCAATAGAAAGAGTGACAAGTGAAGAAGAAAGAATTTCTGCAAAGTCATTCTCTGCAGCAGTGGTATAGTAATGTGGGTTTTGTGATGTCACTCAGCACTCACAGTCTGTCGTTAAACATTAGAGTGAAAGGCTTTCTCTATCCTAGTGCAGATAGATGTATGACTTAATTGATTTTTAGAAAGGCACAGAGAAAGCAGGGTGCATTTTGGGGCCTTCTTGGTGATGTGAAAGGCACCTTGGTCTCACGCTTGAACAAATGCTCTTTGTACTATTACGCTAAATAACTTGACATGGGTGTTTACGTAAAGTAAGAGAATGTCCCTCTTTTTTCTACGTTGTCCGGAGCTTTCCCTTTTATATCCTCGTCCTACATGCATGCCTCTCATCACAGATAAAGTGAGGCCCTACACAGAGAGAACACGACAGAGACATATTTTCAAGGCTGGTTGTGTGAAGGCACTGGATTGAGTCACACTCCCACATTTTCTGCCCCAGTAAACTTAGCCCACTTTATCCAGCGCAAAAAGCTTCCCAGCCCACAACGTACACATAAATAGCCACCAATAGAAGCACACATACCCAGTGATACCCTTGATGGGAGAAGAAAAACGCTATTTCCCAACAATGATTTAACAATTAGAGCAGACGTGCACAGCTATGATTTACTCGAGCGTGCAAACCACACACTCACATCAACTTATGATCAAAGTCTGCACGTGAGTCACATTCCCCAGAGCCTACAAACACAGGAATCAGATTTGTAACAGTGTGAGCACACACATTGGGATGAAGGGAAATATGGAAACATGGGTTTACACTAATTATAATGTTTTTAATGATGTCTGTATTTACAATATTCATAAAGCTTCTCTTATCCTTCAGAGATGAGCGAAACACATTTCAAGCTTCATATAGTGAAGCTATGACAAATAAGGCAAGATTTACAATGATACAGATTTGAGGCATTAATCTGTGATTGCATGGCAGGGAGTATTTACTAAAACCATGCATGGATAAGGTATGCAGTGAGGCACAAACAGTGAAGACATGCTTTGGTCACACTTTCTTTGATAATACACATGATACATTGTATATACCTCTTTGTGTAAAAAACTGTAATAACATATAACTACATAGTACATAGACAATGGTGATGATGATAATGCTTTGCCTAAAAAATTGAAAAGTAAGCAATCAAATATATATATGGTACAGTTTATGCCTAAAAACTACAACATTAAGCCACAATTTTCCTGTCTATTCTACTTTTGTAAAGAACCACTTAAAACAAGCAAACAAAACAATTAATTAAAACTTGAGTTTTATTAAAATTTACTAAAGAGACATTGAAATCAATCACTTAGCAGATGCAGCTCATATACCAGTTTTCCTGTATTCTCCAAACAGTAGATTCCTGATTTTTGGCTGCTACTCATTCACCAACATCCAGGATGCAGCTGTGCTCATGACCCAGACTATAAACCTCCGAGGCTCTTATAGCTACACAGCCATAACACTTTACAACCTATGAATCATAATGAATCCACCATGGCTATAACAGCCAGCATCACAAACAAATCCCCAGAAAAAAAAATAGGATGCACCTGTACTGCTCCACATTTACATACCACCCTCACGCTTGTATTTCCCTCAAACCCACATGAAGGCAGTTCCCCAGGGGAGCAGTAGGCCTGAGCCAGACTGAGCCAGCCCCACCTCTCGCTGCAGGCACGAGACTAAGCTGCTTGTTAATATACAGCTGGGCCCCACACCTCCGACAGGTGCACTAGCTCCTCCAATCAGCTCCTTCCAAACCAATGGAGAGCAGCACATTGTCTTTGTTAGCACGCACGAGGGAGGAGAGCCCTGGGGGTACAGGGAAGAAGATGCAATTTGAGTCCGCCTTTGAGTCCACCTTCTGACATCACTCCAGGCTGTCTCTCTCATCCAATATGAATGTAAAAGGTACCATCACTGCCATGTGCCTCGTAAATTGTGGCTTTGCAATCAATCCTTATATATGCTGCTGTAAAAGTAAGTGTTATAGCGTTGATGTGGATCAAAGCTTGCTCCAATATCTGACCAGCAATGTAAATACACTTCAGATAAATTTGATGACAATCACATTCACATTTAGGAGGTTCTTTGAGGTCAGAAGTCAGCTTGATTTCATGTAGCACTGTTGATGTTTCATTCTATGGCTGGGCATATACTTGCTGTTTGAGTATGTGTTTGGAAGTGAATTACATCATCTTGCATATCCTTGTTAAAGTGTCCGTAGTACAGGACTGCAAAATAAACATGTGTGTAAGGTGCAATATATGTATTACCACTAACATTATGGTTGATTTGGTGGGTTATGTGATAAAAAATGACATTCATAAATAAAAGTTTCAAATATGCAACTGTCAAAGTTGTTAATGAGTGATAGCACCATCCGGGAAGAAGTTTTCTTCAAAAACAATATGCTAGTGTCTGACAAACAATTTCAGTGAAAATAGGCCAGATATTAAATCTACTTAAAAAACATGAAGGTGCTTCTTCTCCACCAGTGCTCAGTTTGTCCACATTTTGATTATACACTATGAGAAATTATAGTTTTCACCAACATTCTTAAAAATATTGCACAGTTATGACATCAGAAGAGCTATTTAATCAAATTGTGTGGCAGTGATCACAATTGTTGTATGGAGCACAATAAACTGTACTGTCAGGTTAAATGGGTTAAATGGCCTGGACCAAAACAATGGACTGGAATGGACTTTACGATCCCATGTGGCAGCGGACAGACCGAGCCCCTGAGGCGGCCCCCGTTCAGCCAGAGTGACCCCCTCCTCATACATTACTCTTCCCTTTGTCCTCCTCTCCACAGCGACGTTAGAAAGATGTGCAGTGACAGGTAGACTTCTCTCTAGGCCAAGGTCTTGTCCCTTGGTATTTACATTCGGCTCTCATTATCGCCATGGGAACAGAGGAGGGATGGAAGCTATGGAGGTAAAAATGCAAGCATAAAAACACAGCGCGAGTGTGTGCGGTGTAAATCCTATGTAATTGCCCCTCTAGTAGACGGCAGGGGGGGTGATGCAGCCACTCGTTTTTTGTCAAAGCTCATAATTATTAATCAACTGTAGTCCTTATACCTTTCTGCATGAATCTTTTCCATTCTCTATCTGTCATTTGTGGTACAGCTCTGGTTCTTTTGTCCTCATGCTTGTCTCTCTTGGACAGCAGGACTAGCAGGATGAGGTCATTAATAATGGATATAACAGAGCGCTGGTCAATACACACACACCACCCGCTCTCCCCCTCGATCCGCACCTGGTCCCCACTCCGAGCACTTGCTGCGATGACGGATGGGAGACACAGCAAAGTTGTCCAGCAAAAGTGCAGCGTTTATAGAGGCCAAACGGTCAGTGCACACATGCAGTGCCACACCAGCAGATCCCTGGTCGCTAAAGCCCAAAGTCTGCGCTTATTGGGTCATTAAATCAGACAAGACAAGACCTACTACAAAGCCATACACCGTTACAAAAGGTCTAGTATTAACAGTGAATTAATATGAGAAAACATTTTCATAATACATACACTGAATTATCTCAAAAGGTAGAGGTCAGTAGAGCCATGCCACTAGAGAATTCTAAGCATAAATGTATTCAGGAGCATTTAAAGATTTAAATGGATTTCTTAATAAATCAATTACGCAAATGCCCTTTAAGGTTTTCGATGGCATTTAAATAGGCATAACTTAAAAGACATACACAGTACATAACGTTGTGGCCCCACAAAATACATGCCAGTGCAAATACATTTTTTGGGGGGGCTATCCTGACAAAAAAGTGCAGATTCTAATTCCCTACCTCACGCTTTTTACAGATTATGAACAGATGTGGCTGCCCAACAGGACCATGCTGTTGTCTATAAACAAAACCAGAATGGGTGCTCAAATAGAACTAAGACAACTAAGAATGTGCTTCTCCTTCATCAGTGCTCAATTTACCCACTTTGTGCAGCTGTAGAAATAGGAACAAAAAGTATTGGATCTTCCATTTGATTCTATGTGCTTTAAAAAAAACACATTTTTCCCTAACATATACACTATAGAAAACATAGTATTGACTGATGTCAGATGAAGTAAAACAAGTCTCAACTTTAACAATGTTCAAGGGGAGATTAAAAACCTTTCACTTTAGCTCCGCCTACATTACAACTTTTATCTGCACTCTTCTTTTAAAATGTTTTTAATTTTGTTTATGTTTCTTAATCTAAATCTTGAAAATTGTCTTTTATTCCTATAAAGCACTTTGAGTTACACAGTGTATGAATTGTGCTATATAAATAAAATTGCCTTGCCTTGTTGCTATGTACTACAAACTTATACACAATGCACCTTTGAATAAATAAAAACGTATAAAAACTATATTAACTTTCTCAATATAATATATTTATAGAAACAAAATGTAGTAAAAATACTCCAACAATTAAATGCATATAGTTTATTTGTATATTTGAATGAAAATTGTTACAATATTACATACCAATAACTGCTCTCAAATCTACTAAATTATTCATTATTTTACGTTTAAGTGTTTTTTTCAGAGCAAACATTGGCTAAAGTAACCTATAGTTAATTTCTTTACTATTGTGACAAGTTATTTACAATGGAATTCATGGTTGCCATACGTATGTAGGCTACTGTAAGGTCTTTTTCAATGTCTCTAGATTTTTACATTGAGTGTATTAGTCATACACCTCCTCTTACAATGGTGCCCTTTTACCTTTTTCAACCAACACTTGCCTGAAAGCGCTATAGAACAAAGCCTGGACATGGACATTTATCAGCCACACAGCCTCCACAACCTGCTGTTCCCCGATAGAAACACTAATGGACATTTAATAGCTAAAGGCTGAGGATTTTGGCAGGTGCTTGACATGGCCAGGGCAATCCCATCAGACAGCACACTCTGGTGGTCAGTGAGTGAAACACTGCCATTCTCTGACATTTAAAGGGCAAGGAAAGAAACCGAAAGGACCCCAAGAGAAGTTAACCCTGATTAAAGGTGAGGTGAAACGTAGAAATAGCAGACTTATCAATGCAAAGGACGATGATAAACAAAAACAGGTTCTGTCAGGTTATGATTGCAACACAAGTGGCACGGAACTGCTTTTGTGCCTTTTTTAAGAGGTTTGTGTTGCTGCACTGTAATCTCCAAACGTGTTTTTATTTAATGTCAAGCAAAACAAAATAATTATAATCACTTCAGGACATTCCCTGTCAGATTTCCCAGGCAGATAGTCCATTAAAAGGCACACTATGCACTATTCCCATGGCAGGAAAATGTACAAACCTGCCCATCCTCTTTTTCACAGAAGTGTTTAAAAGATAAATGCATGTTCACTCTGGAATTTGAACTGTCATAGTTTCAGTGACTTTTCTTATCCTTGGAGTAAAATGGAGTAATATGAACAGAGCGTAGATCCAATTGAAAATCATTGTAAAATCCATTTTACACAATTGTGCATAACAACTCTGTAATTAGTATTAAATGTTGGGTATATAGTTTTTTTTTACAAACATGGCAACATCTGGTGGCAAAAGTGCAGATTGTAATTCCACTTCTCACACTTAGCCCTGCAGGGACATGCTCTTGTCTTTGAACTAACCCAGTGGAAATAGTTTGATGTTGGTTATACTTTAAAAATGATACATTTTTATCTGTGCTCAGATAGAAACATGAGCAGGGCTCAGTTTGTCTGTTAGGAGCAGCTGCAGGAACAGGGCTTAAAGGGACAGAATTTATGTTGCCTACATACAAAGAAAAAACTGCCAGTGTGCTGATGCAATTTAAAAAACAAACAGAGAAACAAAGCAGTGCATAAGGCCTGCCGCCACAGTTTTTGGAGAGAAGGCTGACTATAAAAACATGATTTGACTCTATGCTCAATTTTTTTAAACTGTATTTTACACTATGAACCATTAATGTAGTTGCAATCTTGTGTTCCTCTAAACCAAAGCAAGTGCACACATGAAACAAACATGCATGTGTGAGTGTTGAAGATGTGTTTTATATGCATGCAGTGTTTTTGAATCTATCCAAATGTTGGTCCTTGTCATTGTTGGTTTGGCTCGATGTATCGTCACCCCTACAAAAACATGCCAAAACAGGAAAATATGTAATCAGCACACATCTCAAAGTCAAATGCCTGTCTCAGTGTAAATGCTAAACAAAGATGCATTTCAAAGATCACATATGTTACTTGCTGAGATGCCAAAACAAATGGAATACACTGCAAATAACACCAGCTGTTGACAAAAAGCAGACACATCCGCACACAAAAACTGCTAGACATGTATTAATGGGCTCAGCTACGACGGCAGATGCTCACATCTGTTCACGTAAAACACACACACACACGTACATGAACGCACATACAGAGGTGAGCTATGAATCTGACACTTGTCAAATATAATTGTTTTAACAAGCAGTAATGAGAGCGTCAGGGGTCACTCAGACACTCAGGAGGGTGTAAGGGTTCCTCAGAGGATGGATGGGCATCACTCTGGTAAATTTGATCTTGTATTGGGGGGTAATTTGGCGTAAGAACAGCTGTCTACATCAGGGAGAAGGGCAGTGATAACAGTGTTTACAAGTGTTTATTGCAGAAACCACAAGAACCAATAAAATACATGGTACAACCTTTACAGTCTGTAATAAAGCTTAAAGGTGTATTTTGTAAAAAATAAATGTTACATTCAGCTGAACACAGCAGAACTTGTCAAACATCTTTTAATAATATATACTTAAAATAAACACTTTTTGTATTTGCTCTTGTAAAACCTCTCAAATCCATCTCAAGTTAAAAAGTAAAGCATTGTTATGGGAATAAAATAATTATGGAGTGCCTCGGTACATAGTGTTTCTTTGTCTTTACCTTGAAGTAAATAGAAAAGAAAACTAGTGAAGAACGTATTGAGACCTCTCTACCAAAGAACAGTTGTTTGGTCTGAGCCACGGTCCGCTGTCACATCTGACAGTTTACTTCAGACTCAACAAGAAGGTCCAAAAGTCTGGACCACAGGTGACTTAAGCTCCTACTAAAGACATACAACTTTCAAACAACAGCACCTTTAATGAAGAGTTAAAACAATCTGTGTGCTACAACAACAACAAATATCTCTATGAGCCCATAAGACATCAACATATTTATTTCAAATTATGTTTTCTATAAACAAATCAATAACACAAATGAGGCTTAGCGGGTGTTCGAGTGGCTGTGACTTCATGGACTGCTGCTTCAGAAAAAATTCCCATTCCCAAGTCAGAATTGTTATTTGAACCAAATATATTCCTTCCAGCCAATTCAGTGTGACGGTCCCTTATTTCGTCCCTTTCTTTTTTATTCCTGCTTCCAACTTTTCTTCCAAATCAGTAGCTTGAAGAGCCATGTCAATAAGGCAGTCTGCTGGGAGCATATGGGAGGATATGTCTGGAGTGCAGCAGGATGTTATGGAGCATTGAAATTGAGCGGTATTCTGCCTGTATCTCCGTGTGCATATGGGTAAGTGTTGGAAGCATTTGTCTCTTTGGGCAGCCATGTATGTAATTAATAAATTAGACTTTAGTGCATTAGGGCATGTAAAGGGGACATGTAAAATCAGACAAGGATGAAAAACATTTTAAGTACAAACCAAGACAATATATATATAATATATAACAGCCTCTTTTAACGTCTATGCATGATTTTTAGTGTCCTTTCTAGCACAGGCCAGAGTCACAAGTTGTTACCTTTCCCTTGACAGTATGACTCCAAGGCAGTGACATATGTGATGGATTCTAGATGGGCAATCCATCAACCACTAGCAATGTCCAGAGGCTGCAAACTCCACTGCCAATTAAACACAAATGAAGACCAAGGTCATGGGCAACGAACACTGCAGCAGGAGTTGAGGTTAGGTCCCTGCAGGGATGGTGGGCTTTTTTTTTTCTTCTTCTTTGGGACTCGTTGCTCCAGGCTGCATTTGTAATTGTGAAAGAGACAGAATCCCTGCTTGGCTCATGGGAAGAGGTCAAACCTGGAACAATGCTGGTGCAGAAACATTTGTGAAGGCGACATGCTGCTTCATTGCTTTTATTGTGTGTTTTACAAGGAACCGTTGTAGGCACTCTAAATGTGTTATGTCCCACAATACACACTGCTAGCAAAGCATTCTGTTTCTGTTTCCAACAACATATATCCCAACAGTTATGCATGGCTCAGCACAGCAAACAGTTTTCTCAATGTTTAAGCCATGTAGATTTATGAAAAATGTTCCTTTTCAATGCAAGTCTGTTTTCAAGGTTAGTTAAATGTGCAAATCTAAATTTGCCTGCCACATTAAAGAGGCAGCGTGTAGCCAATTGGCAGCTTCTGGTGGTGACATTGCAGATTGCAATTCCAAACATTACTTCCAACCTCGGTAACCCTGCACTGTTATTCAATTGTTTGTGTATAAATATTACATAAGTCAGATGATGAGTTGATGAGATACTTATAAACGTTAGAAACAGTTCATTTTCTATTTTTTAAAGATATCCTTTTGCAAAATTATAATCATTATTTTACACTATACAAAATATATTGATGGCTATTAAATTAAATATATTTATTATATATTTCATTTTTTTAACTGAATTCTACAACATTTTACAAACTGCACCTTTAAAAACCATTTTGTTAAGCAGTTTGTTAAGAAACAATAGCAAATGTTATGCAGCCATAGTTTACATTTTCAATACTACACCAAAATAATGTCTTTCTGTCCCCTCAAGTAATGTCAGTCACCCGATAAGTTCAACCAATCATGTTTAAGGAGTGCTTGACCACTGCCAGCTGCCTCTTTGCACCTGTAAAAAGGTCACAGTACATAGCCTTTGGGAAGATATATTATAAGACAGGCTCCAAACAGGCTAGAAATGGTGGCTGTCTGGTGGGGTTGAGGTACAAACGGCAGAATTAAGAGTCAAGGTAAAGTGTGTGTGACCGTGGAGAATAAGAAAATAATAAATGATGGGTGAAGAAGTCTCATTTCCTGGTTGGGAGTACGAGTATTTGTATATGCACAAAATCGTTTTTGCTAGATCTGGTAATAGGGTGATGTATGATACCTGTACGGTGCAGGGTGACCCTTTGTAACGGGGTGACACGATTAATCCTTGGCTCGTTCATCACAGCTGTGTGCTTCTGTGTGTGTAGTGTCTGCTTGACGTTACATTCTAATACAAGGAAGTGTAATTGTCATTCTGACTCTAAAAGCACTTCCCTGGGGCTATCTACGCAATTACACAGATATAGTGAAAATGCATTTGTGTTGTCTATTGCACAGGCCTTAAGCGCCTTTTTGTGGACTGGAAAGATGATTATTAAACTGTAATGTCTGTTGTTAAAGTAACATATTTGGAGGGTATTTAAAGCGAAAAACAGTAAAACTGTGAAATGTTTGGATCGGCTAGCGTGATTGTTGTAGTTTTTTTTAAAGCAGAACTAAGTAACGTTTTTACCTTCATTGATAGTTTTCTAAGTCCTTACAACAGTTAATTGAGTTGTAGCGGTGTGTTTGAAGTGTGCGCTATCCCCCTCTGGCGCATCTAAGCTGAAAACAGCACTTGCAAGTTAAGCTGCAACCGACCCGACGCAAGTCTGGTGTCTGAAGCTGGAGAAGGGACACTTAGCAATAACCTCACGCTTAAGCACATAAATGGATCAATATTGAGTTACAAACAAGTGGAACACTGTTCCACATTTTCCAATTGGTTAATATTGCCGTAACCAAGGAAACTGTGATTGACACAGACAATCTTCTGACAAATGAGTTACAAGCAAAGTGTGGTTTTAGCTGCAGTTGTCCTAAATTTTAGTCAACACATCAGTCAACACAGAGCTCTGCATGGACAGTCTCCTGCTAATATCATTAACATTATTAAACCACACTTCTGCCTGAAGTTTAAGGTCATCTGATCAGAACCTTTTGATGGTTTCTAATACCTGTTTTAAAACACGAGAAGACAAATCTTTTAAAGCAATTGAGCCCAGACTCTGGAACAAACTCCCTTTTTTCCTGCGACTCTGTGGACACTTTCAAAAAACAACATAAGATGCTCTTTTTTAGACAAGCATTCCAGCCTCAATAGTCTCAAGCCTGCTATGAACAATAAAGATTATTATTATATTATTACATGACCATATATTTGAAACTACAACAACTTGGAAGTTAAAGCTAGTTTGCTAATATGCTGGCTGCTTTTATTGGAATAATGTTGATTATTAGCATTTATTTAGCACACACAAACAATAGTAATAGCTAAAACACTTGACAATTTAGGCTTCGTTAAGCTTTTCCTTTAGAGGAGACTGAATAAACTAGAAAGATAAAGTAAAATGTGTCTAGTGAGAACAAAAAGTTAATTCACAATGCATAGTTTTAATGCAAACCTACAAAAAAGGAAATGGATTTATTAAAGTAAAGGTGTAACGTTAAAATTGCAATTATAGTACATTTCATTGTTGCTGTCCTCAACCTATCTGCGCAGACTAATTCAGCCTCCTATCTTCCCATCTTCCCAATTGCTCTCTTGGAAATAATTTCAAACTGCCTAAAGACTCAACGGTGGCCAATGAAGTGGAAAATCTGCACCTTGTGTTTCCATGACAACACCTAACATTTTGCCTTCTCGCTCCCTCTGATTGATCTCATCGCTCAGGCCTCTTCGGGGGGACAAGAACAGATTTGACATGCTTGACACAGCGGGGCACTCGCTCAAACGCACACCCATCAGAGACGAGGCCCACGTTCCTGCAGTGCTACATCTCGAAAATGCGGGAAACGTGAGGAAGTGCAAAGAGGAAACTGTTCAAATGGGAGCTGTAAGAGGATCTCTCATTAGTGTAATATAATAATACATTATTTTACTTTTTATCTCTATCAGCGTCTCTGCATGTCATCAGAGCTTTATGTTTTCCCAATGGACATGTCAGTATTGTACTCTTTATCCAAGTCCCAAAGCTGATTAAGATACCGTGGATTATTGATCTGTATTTGCTTCATGTGCACAGAGATGTATTAAACACTACAGGGATGGTTCAGTATTTTATATAGGGGGTTTCAACAAGCTGCATGTGTAAAATTAATGCTTTACCTACATCAATGTACTCCTAATTTGACAAAGAAAATATAGTTTTGCTATAGAAACTTTAAACAATTGACATCAACCTATGTCAACTATTGGTTTGAATAAATAATGAAAGAGGATATTCCACAATACATTGCTGAAAGTCTTCCTTTGTCTTACATAAAAGGTCACATAAAAGTGGTAATTCATGAAAAGTAACTTCTGCCGATACGTTTGAATAAAACAAAATGAATATTTGTCATATAAGTCAATATTTATTCACGTAAAATACAAATGTGACTTGCACTAATAGTAATTGTGACCCTTACAAAGCTGTGTTAGTTCATTATAAAAGTCTGTTTTCACTGGCTCCATTAGCTGCTACACATGATGCAAAACTCTTATATGCTTCTCCAAACGGTGGACCGTTGTTTTCAGTTTGTAATAATTGAACTATCTTGACTAATTTAGAAAAACCCCTTTGACAAAATATGGGACTATCTACGACTGCAATTTCTGCAGTTTATTAGTGCTTCTGGGTTTGACTTACTGTCTATTCAACCCAGTGCATAATTTTAAAATGTCTTGTCACAATGTGCTATGAGTTTTAACAAAGAAAGAGAGAGCTCATTAGCTGTCCAGAAGACGACAGCTGTAAGACGGAACTGTCCATCCAATCAGCTGGGTTTTTTTTGTTTGCACGTGTCCCATGTGGTTTCAGCCAGTAGACAGCCCCCCTTTCCTATCAGAAGCTGGCCTTTAAAGCTGCCAGCCATCCAGCCATGCAACCTGCTGAGCATCAAACAAGGGCAAGGGCAGTCCCACCTTGTCCGGCAAATACAAACCCCAACAGCTTTGCACTTCTCTTTTAATTAATTTCATCTGAGCAGGGCCTGGTCATCTCCCTTTTGGCGAATTTATGTTCCTTTTCCCTGTGCTGCTTTGAACTTGCTCATTTAAACAGGTATCTAAGGCTTGGGCTTTAAAAACAAGTAATTTGAGTTTATATTTGTTTCTTTTATTTTTATTTTTTACTAATGTCAAGTTGGGCTGTTTGTTATAATCCTTGTGGCTTAAAGCAAAGCTTTGGTTGCAGACATAAGCAAAATCCATAACAATTATCATCAGATCAATAAATGGACACTGCCTCTGGACCAGAAGAATTCTGGCCTTTGTGTTCTTAATAAAAAGTAAACAATAAAATAAAATCCAACAGTCTTCCCCTTCCCCAATACACCTGTCAACTTTTTCAGGTGTGCAGAGATTCAAACTTCAAGTACTGATATTCTTGGTTTGCATTTAAACATAGAACTAATAATAATTTTGAGGAAAACAGTAAATCACTTGAACTATTTAGAAAGTCCTCTATGTTGAAGACTTTCTACAACCGACCCGACGCAAGTCTGGTCTGACACAGTGGAACCAGGAGAAGGGACACTTAGCAATAGCCTCACGCTTAAGCACATAAATGGATCAATATTGAGTTACAAACAAGTACATATCAAATGTGACTCATTCTGAGACTGGTGGAGGTGTGTTACAAATGATACCAAATCTAAAGTATTTTACAAGCTGGGAAACATGGTAGTTAACCCTAACCCAACAGTCCTTAAACTGTCTATTCCTTAACAGGCTTAATATGTTTTTGTGGCCGATTGTGCATGCATGTCCAAGCCTGCAGCCATTTTAATAATGACGCCGTCTGTCACCAGCATCTGGACATAAACATGGCCATGAGCAGGAAGACGTTTAGACTATGAGATAGAGTGACCTCGGAGCGAGTCCAGTCAGCAGATAAACGACCGGAGTGTAGATAGAAGTGGCTACGATTGGACTGATAGAGCACTGGCAAGGTTAATCACTTGATAACTACTCCCTATTGATCCGCTCACACTCAAAGGCAGTTGACTGAGGAACGGAAGAGATGATGTAAAAAATGCAGACATGCTCTCAGGAAGAAGATTTTTATGAAGCTCCAAATCCTTGTTCTACTGACCTATATGCATAAATTAGACACCACTGGGGATAGATACCAAATGCAAGTTGATCTCCTTTTGGAGCCGTTTCTAACAGTCTTTCTCATCATTTTGGCAAAAATAGACAAGAGGTGAATGAACAAGCAGTGAAAAGATGTTGAAATCATTTGCAATAATGTCCAGGTAAAACACTCATGCCTTGGTGGAATTGACTGCAATAACGCTATAACATGCCATTAAAAGGACATACAGAGATAGTAATGAGAGAGATGTGTCTGCAGCGTTTATGAACAGTAGAGATGTCAGTCCCATTAGGATTACTTTTTTCCCACTGCACTCTGTTCACTTTTCTTGTTGTAGCAAAGGAACACAACGTACAGCGAAACTAAATTCTTCCACTTCGCTTCCCAATTCTGTCGCTCTAAATAAAGAAAGGAAGATGCAAATGCAGAGCAAGTGATGGAAATTTAAGAGACAGGGAGGACAGAGAGAGCTTACAAAGCCATCTTAGCACAATTTCTCTATTTGAGGATTAGGCCTTATTTCTAATTTATGTCCAACCACAGATGTATAAGGTCACCTTGTGCAGACCCACAGTTTTGAGGACTTGGGTGAGAACCAAATGAGTATTATTAGCTGCATGAATAAAACATCAATAAATGTTTTATTAACATTGTTTTGTAAACAATTTGGCATTTTTTAATTAAGCCCAAAAGACTTGAAGACGGGTTTGTTTTACCATTTTATTTCTTCCAACATTATTAATAAAATGTCAGAATAAACCTGGATTTCAATTGTTTCAGACGAGCAAAGAACACTGGTCCAGGTTTGTTTTCTAACATTAGCCTGGAAATCCTGCTTATTGAGACGTACACAGATGCTATACTGTTTTGAATTTGAAATGGTATGACACAGTTTGCACATGACATTTATTTCACATGACTTTTTTAATAATAAAATGGTTAAGAAAGAGGTTAGTCATCCGTGTGAACAAACTGCTTCATTTAAAAGTCCAGGGTTAAACTTTTGTGGCGTCTCACATTGCAGAATGGGTATTTCCACACCTCACTACTTCCTTATCTACTGTACATTCTGCCAGTATCTATGGCACCTCTGGACCCAGTTTGTCTGTCTAGAGCAGTCTAAACAAGACCAGCAACTAATGGAACACATTGTTTTGTCCACTGGCTTTTATGGATCTTTATCCATATTTTTAAGATATGAAAATGCAAATGGCTGACAGTTGCAGGTGCACACCACAGTTTCCTTGTTTTTCCTTCTACCTTTATCCTTGTTCTTGAACATAATTTTCCCCCAGGACTAGTCCGGCACATAACAATTTGGGGGTCCATCCGGGATAAAAATGTAATTAAAACATTTGGTCTTTTTGTCAAGTTGAAAAACAAACCTTCATTTTATTCTTTTTTGAAAATAAAGCAACCAGGTCTGGTATTGTACCTAATATTTTTCAGTAAGCAGACAACGTATTCCACAAAGATACACAACAACATAGCTCAAATTTTACTGTGAAGAAATGTGTTATTCCAATATTCAGTGTTTACAGATAACCTGAAAAAGCCCAAATCAAAGACACTTGATTTTCCTTCATCCCAGAAGGTAAGAGAAACTGCATTAAAGTGAGATTATGCCGTGTAAACTTTAAACGACTCCTGCAGTGGCTCACCGTGCTGTGATTCATTCACATAAATCTACTAAAGTCACTTTGATGCCAGCTCTGAGACACACACGTTGACTGTGGGGCATATGGAGCTAAATGTGGTTGATGATGATAAATGTGAAACTCTTTTAGTCATTGGAAATCAGTCCCACAGCTCTTGGGCAAATCTGGCGAATGTGACAGACAGTGCAGATATAGCAGGCTTGATTTGATGCCATATCTTTGAAGCCAAGTCTATCTCCAAACAGCTCCTCTTTGGATTAAATCACACGAACAATCTGCAACTACCAATTACAGCGCCCACATTACCGGCCAAAGTCGCAGCAAGGGGCAGGCAGACAAACAAACAGACAGACAGACAGACAGACAGACAGACAGACAGACAGACAGACAGACAGACAGACAGACAGAGGAACAGGTGGCGGACAAAAGAAAAAACTCATGAATGGAAAACAAGAGTTTGAGAGAATTGGCAAAAACTTGTGAAACAACAATAGTAGGTGACAGTCATAGTGATAGAATGAAAATATCCCTATAAAGATAAAAAGACATTTATGGGATACTAAGTACATGCCCTTTAAAATGACCTCTCATTGTTTGGTTGTGCATGGCCCTTCAAATAAATCCGGGCCCTACAAACAGAAGCTGAGTAGTAGGTCCATAAAATAAGGGAACTAAAATGTCTCTTTTCACTCTTTTTTTTTGCATAAATGAAAAAAGAAATTTATGTAGGATTGTTTTGCATTTTGACAATTCCACCAGTGGCCACTTGTGGTACAACAGCAAAAAGATCCAATTGGGACCAGAATATAGAAAGATAGGAGTGCTATAAGGCTTTAAGCCCATTGGTCAGAACCGATCATGTGAAGCACAACAATGAATAAAACATGGGATAACATGCACAAGGAAAGTAGTGTGCTCAATCTATGGGTTGCATATTGTGGAAATAAACCCCAAAACATGGGCTATTTGGTGCATGAGCCAATAAGCAACTTTCACTAAAGTGGACAGTGGCCATAACTGACTCGGTATTGAAGACTACAAATACTTCTATGGTTATTTGGAGCTTTACATGTCTAATTTTCCAAGATACTAACAGTTGTAATTTTACACTACTAAAAACATAGCTTTTGTTGAGGTATTCTATTTTTTTCCACAAAGCACCTTTTATAACACATAATAAATCCCATTTGAAAAAATTAACATTGAGTGCAAAAATATGTACATACATATAAAATAAGTTTGAAGGGTTAAATGAAATTAAAGTGTGATATGGTACTGAGATTGTAAAGCTGAGGGAGGAGAGGTGAGCAGATGAAGCTACTCATGTGAGACCACGCCATGAGGTCAGGCCCACTCAGTTTAACCCTTGCAGTGCCGAGGTGTTCCAAAACCACTATGACTTTGAAAAAGACACATTACTGAGTCGTTATCCCTTTCAGCCTGAAGCAAGGTAAAGTATTAAGGTCTGAATCTGCCACTGAAAAAAATAAAACACAGGATTTTACAGAATTCTGAAGTGAAAAAAATCAAACTTTAGACAAGTTAAACTGAAGATAGATATTGGTTTTCCCATTTTCAGGACAGAAGAGAAGGCCTTCAACAGGGTAGATCCCATCATTTCTGTATTTTTACTGTATTACTTTAATACTAAAGGGACTCAAAAAATCCAAATTAACAAGTGCAAGAAACTCAATATTACTACGGTTATCATGTATGACTTATACATAATTGATGTATGATATTGGATTTATACACTATAAATGTAATTACCTGCCATGAAACTGCCCAAACCTCTCACTTCAAAAATATAATAATGCCTTTATAAATATTAATAGCGTTGAGCTGTAACTCCCTTTGAGAGACGGACACACACTGAAATCACACCACATTTCAAACACAGAAAACTCCACAGTCAATGCTTTTTTGTGGGAGTCACATTCACAAACATGTGACCTCTTTTATCACACAAATCACATTTATTAAGACACACACTATTATCTATGTTAGTCTTTAGTACAATAGAGACAACCAGTATACAGTACGTCTGAGCACAATGTATAAAGAGCACTGTCCAAAATTAATGCAATGGTAAACAAAGAATCAATTGCCATTTTCAGACATTGACTCGATTCACTGTGGACACTAAAACCAGTCTGTCCTTGCACCTCTATCCCATAATCAAAAGGCTTGTACTGAGAGGGGATAGGCACCATTCTAAAAACACTGAGTCATTCTACCAACTAAACCAAGCCCCCTTTTTAATCTCCTCACAAACCTCTGGATAATGCCAGCTGAAAAAAGCCTATAATCAACAGCCTATTTTTGAATGCACTTTCAAACCCTGTTATAAATCAACACCGGTGTCTCCCACACACCCCCCTGCATTCTGCCTATCGCCCCTAGCAACGCTGGCAGCTCTGAAACTTCTCCAGACTTGTAGCATCACCACGGTGACGGCGGGCAGCACAGAGAAATTCATTTGCCAGCTTCGTGAGACAACTCAGTATCTCCTTTTATTATGTGACATTCTGCTGATGGAAACAGCCGGTGGTAGAGTAATCCCCATGGTAACCTTACCCGTGTCCGCATCGGAGACAGCAGTCCCTCCATGGCTGATACGTTTGGTTCCACCGGGCTTGGGTCCCCCCTTCTCTCTCTGTTGATGTAATGTATTATCCCAATCGGTAAATAGATCCGGTTAGAAACGCTGTCTCATCCTCAGAAGTGAACATCTCCGGTGCAATGGAGCTCCCTGCCCACCCACAGAGCCCAATGCACTGCACACATGGAAACACACACAAACCAACTCCTGGTGTTTCTCCCCCGTCCACAGACCTGTCAGCTCGTGTGTGATGTTCCTCTGTCAGGCGGCGTGCTGTTAATGTGCAGTGTCCATAAATGCTCACTCTCTCATGTCATCACTGCCTCCAGCTACATTTGCTCCCTTCAAATGGTCGCAGGTCCTCTCTCTATCTCCTATGTCTCCTCCCCTCCTTTCGTCTCCTGCCTCTTGTGCCTCTCTCTTTCCCGCTGTCAAAACCTTGTTTGCCTAATCTAGCAGGAGGGGGTCAGACAAAATGAGCAGCTATAGACCCATTTACTGAAACAAGATAAGCTGCGGAATCTTTTTGGCAACAGGATTTAAGAAGTTTGCAATACATTTTTTATGGAAGGCATTGAAAATAGCCTATTTGACCCAATGTGTGTGCTGTCGGTGAGTAGGTAGAAAACAGCGAGTGGTTAATATTTACCTGGCTACATTTAAAAAGCATTTAAGCAGTGGTGTAAAGTAACGAATTACAAATACTCTCATTACTGTAATTGAGTATTTTTTCTCAGGAATTGTACTTTATTAAGTAGTTTAAAAACAGTGTACTTTTACTTGTACTTGAGTACATTTTTAGTGCTGTATCGGTACTTTTACTGCACTATTTTCCCTCAACCTGCAGTCACTACATTGTTTAGTTTTTTTTCCTGTCAATGATGATTGGCTAAGGAGAATAATCAGTCCAGTGATTCCCGGCCAATCAAATCGCGCATAGAAAACTTGCATCAGACAGACTTAAAAACACCTGGCGCCAATTTAGTTTGATCATGGAGGAGGAGGAGGAAGGAAGTGTGGTGGATGCTTCAACATGCAGTAACTCAAATACAGCACTTTAGCATCCTTGGCCGTACCTGAAGGAGCTTTTACAATGAAGGCGAAGAAGGGCAATTGTGTCGTTATGTCATGCCTACTTTGCTTGCCCAGACCGGTTGACATATCAGCATTCAAGAGTTCTTCCTCTAATTTAAAAAAGCACATCGAGGTAAGATTTCATATTTGCTAAGTATCATATCTTAAATATTTATGTTAAATGGTATAATAAACGTCACAAATATAGTGTGGGGCATAAATAAAACTGTGTTAGGTTTTATGAGCCAATGTGAATTAGGGATGCACCGAATGTTTCAGGCAACCGAAATTATTCGCCAAAAACAATTGCGTTAGCGATTAGCAACCAGCTTGGAGTGAAGGCACGGTCATTTTATTAATGCAGCAGTATGGACGTGTTCGAGAAGATAAAAATCATCACAAGCAACGACTGCTTAAAAAGACTATCTCGGTCAGTCGTCGTTATTGATGAGAAGAGGAGCAGGGTTGTTGCTGGTTATACTGTAGGCCTATGTATAATAACTTAAATCGCAAAATGGCTTTAAACCGCTACTAAATACACTGCAGAATACAATGCACAATTTGAATGTAAAAGAGAACGACACTGTTATAAAGCTACATATTTATTTCACAGGGTATAAGGTGGAATAAGTCACAGCATAATACTCACTACTCCCTACTCTTGAGTACTTTTGAAGGGGCTACTTTTTACTCGTACTTTGAGTGGTATTTAGGACAGGTACTTTTACTCCACTCACATTACATTTTTTGGTAAGTAATAGTACTTTTACTTGAGTATGATTTTTCAGTACTCTTTCCACCACTGCATTTAAGGTACACCAAGCTACAAGTTACTGGATGCGTATATTACTGTGTTATGTTGAACAGAACTCCAGATAATATCACATGGACCCACACAACAGAAATTGTAGTTCCTGATCAAAAACTGTGAAACTTAGTTCTTCTGCCAACATTATGACTCAAGTGGCCCCTGTCATACTCAGCAATGTTAGACAATTGTATAAGAAACTGCATGTCTGTGAAATCTGGCTATGAATAGCATTATGTTACATGTCACCCCGTAGTGATTGAAGATACAGAGTGTTTTGTAGACCACAACCACACACCACTCTGATCAACAACAGGCAGCATCAATTTAAGTGGCGTTCAGGTGATTAGAAAAGACAGAAAACAAAAGAGGAATGGTGTATAGACAAGTTTGTGTTGCAAATAGAGCATGAGGTAAGTTGTCAACATGGTTTTGTTTACATAGCCAACTGGCTAACTGCAATTAATGTAATGTACTGTATGTAATTAATGTACAGTGTATATAATACACCTAAATACTACTAGCACTCCTCAGTCGCATCAGGACAGGCACTCCCCACAGAAAGATTCTTCCCCATGCGTTTATCTCTGGGCACTCCCACCACCATTAAAAGACATGCATGTACTGTATAGGTAATTTGGTACCCCTACAGGAAAAGAATGTAACAGTAATGTACCTTTAGGATAAGCAGCAGAAAATAAATGAACTACAAATATTTAATGTAGGTTGTAGCAGAATTCTCTGCAGCTCCAAAAATTCTGGCACTGTCAGATATTTGTCACAGGTAATCTCTAGATGTATGACTGTGAGATTGGCCATGTTTACATCTGTCACACTATGCAATGTATTACATTTTCAAAGCAATGCCGTGCAATTTTTCTATGGCAACTTTATTTGTCAACAAATGTTAAAATTGCGGTGTGATAGTTAAGATTAAGGTAAAACACTTTTTAGAACTTACATACAAACCCTTAGGAAAGGCCATTTCTTCTGTTTCTGAAGTGGGCGTGTTCCTGAAGTGGGCGGTTTCTTCTGTTTCTGAAGTGAGCGTGTATCTTTTGTGACGACGCTGCTGGTAAAAGGGTTGGTCGTGTATGTGTGTGTGTGTGTGTGTGAAAGACATTAAGAAGAGAATAAGAGGACAGGGCACTCTTTGAGCCACCTTTGTCCATGCAGACAATAGGGGCTCTTAATTGCCTAGCAACCTGATCAGCCTCTACTCACTAAATAGACGAGGCATGACTCACTCTCAAATAAATATGCAAACACTCTCACACAAAGCTTTTTCCCATATAGCTGCCTCATATGGTTACAGCTGCATATGACACGACAGGTTGCGTACAGGACAGTGGTTCCTTGTCACGTCCTAATGGCTTCTTATTCGATCCATGTAATGGAGATTCCATTAGACAACACTAGATGTAAATAGCGGCAGGTGTGTGTCACAGCATATGTACTACAGAGTATGTGAATGTTATTTGATGTGGATAAAAAACCCTGGACAAATCATCACCTGGTCTCAGCAGCATCCCATAGTTTCCATGGAGATGATGCCTGTTACGATGGGTGCAGAGACAAGCAGAGAAACCATTAAAAGAGGAAAGAAATAATATATCAGTGCATTCTGAGTCTATGACCATCCTCGGTGACAGAAGTTGGAGCTGGCTGTGTCAGGAGAGGATGCCTCCGGACTTCAAACCTTCAATACTTCAAACCATGTCACCAAGACGGCGTTATAGAAAGAGAGATGGCCTCATTCCCCCTTTCCCATTTATTTATAGAAAGGCTCCTCTGTGTTGACCCAGATAAGCACGACATGAAAATCCTAACAATTAACTTTCTTGGCAAGAATTCCTCATTAGCTTGTCATATCACACACACAGAAATTGCATGAAAGGTCATTTACAGTAATCAAAGGATCTGTGCCAGCCAGCTTTTGAGATAACCAGGATTGCAAAATGAAACCAAACAAGAAGTGACTGTGAGGACATACTATTCTGTGAAGGTGTTTTAATGATTTTGGGTGACATTTCAGAGAAGTGGGACTAATGAGAGGGAGGTTGTAAATTCAAAACAACTATAGTAAATGATTTGTAACTACAGTAAAAACGTACCTCTGATAGCGCTAGGTTATCAAGCCTAAGGCCATATTATATCGTCTTTCTTGCCTACCCCCAAGTATCCACTTTAGATTATTTTAGATTATTGAAATACAGGAAATGTCAATTTCAACTGCTGCTGTATTAAGTTAAGTGAGTGGGTGTAGCATTGGTTGTTAAGCAGTCACTTTACAAGAAACAGAAATAAACAAAATCAATCCATAAATGAAAGCTAATTAGACCATGTCCTAACTGAAAATAGTACAAAATTTATATTACAAAAATGATTTCAAATAAATTGCTTATATCTATTAGGGCCTCTGGTGTGTACATCTCAGTCATCTCAGTCTGACCAGATTGATAATAGTCAACTTGAAGGGACTCTCATTGTGATACAAAAAAATAATAATTGTAAATGATTTCCTCTTTGATCTGTATAAATATTTTTTATACTTAGAAAATAGACTAGAATTAGTTGGTTTAGAAATTAGACTTTTTGAAACCAAGCCTAAAAAATCAAATTAACCGTGTTTTACATGCATGTCTGTTATTTTTTGGCCTTTGACAGTGGTATGAGAGAGGGGAATGAGACTGAGCATATGAGCCCAGCTTGAATCAAACCTGGTTTTTCTCAAATATGTGGCATGCACGCTAACATTTAGTTCATATTTCAACAGTATTTTTTCCATTTAATTTTCCCACTAAAAAAAGGCTTGCAACTCAATTTTCAGACTCCACCAGTTGATGATTTAAACTGAGATAAAGAATAAACGGGCTGATGTATGATCATTAGAAATTTGTTACTATTAAAGAGTTACAAAGAGCTGTAACTTCAAATGGGCTGCTGAAAATGTTAGAAATTGGTCGACTGCACAGAAGTCATGGTTGCTACACAATCATAAAACAAAATGAAACAACATAGTCTCAACTTATTTTAATAATGCACTGATATTGGTTTTCCTAATTCCCTTCCTCGTTTCCTCTTAAACCGTTTGATCTGGAGTGAGACTCCAAAGACCAACTGTTTGGACCAAACCACTGTCCACTCTAGCATTTTAATTTACCAGTTCTATTCTGACCAAATGAAAAACAAAAATCCAGACCAAACAGTGCAGCTGTGGAATTTGCTTTATCTGTTCTAGGCACTCACTGTTTTCTCTTCCATAATATGTTTGGGGAACCAGAAAATGCATGAACAATAAATAATCCCAGATTTAATTTAAATAAATTTCAACACACAACTTATAGCCATGTCTTTCATTTATAAAACACATTCAAATGCAGGAGCTTCCCTAAGAGCACATTCCTTGGTCCACTTCACATACAGTAATTTACCACTTACATGATACGTCGCCAACAGACTATATGATTCTATCACAGCGTGTGACCCTCTCCCATTTCCTCTCTGCCTCACAGAAGCATCAGAGACAAACCAGATGCACTATATCAAACCCTCATTCTCCCGAACGCTGTTATTGATGACGTTAAAATTGGATAAGTGCTACAGAGTTCATTACAGGGAGGAACTGGGAAGAGCTCAAATCTCATTATTGGAATGACCTCTGACCTTATGGGGCTGCTCCATATCTGAGGGATTCTCATAAATTCTGCAGGACATATTTCACCAATACTCATTCTGTACTGGATCTATTTGACTTTTAAATACATTTGAATGTGAGAGGAATTTATATGGCTTGGGGGAGAAGGAACTTGGTCACATGATTTAATTCCATGACAGAAATCTTTGGCTCTTTCTAGTGAAATCAAATGAATCAATTGCTCATGATTTGTTATAAAATGTCAGAAATAATGCAATCCAATAATAATGAAAGAAAAGTAATTACATTTGAGTACCTAATAACTATTAGAGGTAAATTCCTGTTGGATATTTACATACAGGATTGGTTTAATGTCCTCTCTGGGTCTATGTCTCTTCCACCTGGATAGACAAAAGCTAACAAATCCTTGATCAAAGGTATCACAAAGAGGGTCACCAATCCCATTAATCCAGAGTTTCCAGGCCAGAGTTATCTTAACTCCTCAACTCCAAAAGGAAAAACACCATGGGCAGCACATACTGTATGCAGCAAGAACAGACAGTAGAGTGTTTTAAAACATAAAAGTCTTCTCTTTTCCCTCTTTTCTGTGGAGCGGTTTTCATTTTCCTCCACCTTACTGGCTTGTTCCTCATCATTGTTTGAATAGTTTCTATAGAGATGTACCTCAATAGAAGGTGAACCATCTTGATGATACATGACCTATGACCTTTACCTATGAATGTTGACAATGTGTTTGTTGCTGTAATTATATTTTCCTTAACATGTCCTTGATTTGAAAACAGCATCAACATTGACCACAATAACAGCTCCAACAGTGATAATATTTTTGTTTTTTTTTGTACTAATTGGTTAACAGCTAATCAGCTAACTGTACAATTTTGAACAAGTTCAATTAGGTGCAAAGTTGCAGGTGCCAAAACTCAATCCCTGTCAAAAATCAATCCTGTTTCTTACTCCTGCACTAATCGGGTTTTAAGACATGTACACATTTTATGGTTCCATATTTTTTTTTTCTGTGAAGTAATTCGAAACACTTTATTTTTGAATACTATTACATGTGATGGAATGGGATGGAATCTCCTGGGGTCCCAAGCCTGCAAACAAATGTATTTCCATTTTTATCATTTGACTTTTTCCTTTTTCACAGTTCATTAATATACATATGTAAAATATAGTTTACTGTATTGAAATTGTGCGTGTAAAATGTAATCTGTTTTAAAGACATTTTACTTACAGTGCTTTTTATTTGCTGGCCTAGTGCTGGTTGCCCTTTTTTTTAGATTCTTTGCTCTCATTATTATTAATAACCACTCATTGTCCAGGGAGTGAGTACATATCACTTCCAATGGGGACATAAAAGTGCCCAAGATTGGATGCTCTGGTGTCGGGACACAGTAACATACAGCCGCACATATTTCCGTCACATATTATTGCTGACACTGAGCGTTAACCTGTCCCTGCCCCCACCCTTTCCAGTAGGTACTGAACCAGCTGCACATAAAGGACAGAATGGGTGGACAGGATATACGGGGGGTTTAACATTAAAGTCCCAGGACAATAGTGCACAGTGAGGGGCACACTGAGGATACAACAGTAAAGCTAGCCCTTGCTTAAACAGGTATTTTAGTTCATGAAATTGCTAACTATAATTGCCAAAACCTTCAAATTGTCATTGAAGAAACAGACACTTGGAGAAATTCTGACACGTTTTCTCTTCTTAATTACTTCACATTTTAAAAAGTCCTCACTGAATTTAATATGCAACCGTACCTCACATGTCTTCTTGGCTTGGCTTTACAGAGTCCATTATTCATTCACACCGCAGTCACACACTGGTGGTGGTAAGCTATTTTTGTAGCCAGAGCTGCCCTGGGGCAGACTGACAGAGACGTGGCAGTTATACTCTGAACACCACCAAACATACTCACACATTCATACCCAAGGGGAGAATAAAGTGATAGCTCCTCTGTGGTGAAGGTTAGTGCACCCGCTCTTATGGGTGTGTGTGATACTGCTGCTCTTCTACTGTACCCCTGCTGTTGCAAAATGTGCACTTTCTCCACTGCAGGACAAATGAAAGCTTATCTTAACTTATCTTAACTGACAAGCATACACTTATTCTTTAGACTTAATTTTGACTCTATCTGAAGCGGCTGCATGTATGAACAAAGTCAACTTTTATTTTTTATCAGTCGGATATGCTGGTGGTCACCTGGTACATCCTCTTCTCATGTATAATCAAGCAATATCTGCAAACCTCTCTGCAGGTTGTTTTCAGTATTACTGTCCACTTTTTAAACTGTTGTGTTTTTGGCTGCAGTGATTAGAATGGTCCTGATGTTTTCCCAAACCATAAGCAGAGAACGCACATATAAATGCACATATGAGGAGTGTTTTTTTTTTTCTTTGCAAACCATTTAATTTCTTTAAATCTTGACCACGAGGGTATGAGCTGGTCTTAACCAAATAACATTGACATTTGGAGAGTTAGAAAACATAAAAAATATAAGGTGAAATCTATAGTTTAGGGTGACCACAAGAACATCCACTAATATTATTTTAACAAAATATACAAAAATTTAAAACCATGATTTCCCCATATTGACATTTCTAAACAACAGTTATTATAACAAGAACTGCATTGGTGTGTGTGCGTTATAGACAGACTATAATGTAACTGAATGTAGTTGTATAAGTTAGAAATCTCACATATACAACTGCATTAGGTGGCTAAACCTTATGAGCAAATGTATATAGAGTTTTGTTTTTGTTGTATGTGTTAAATGGGGACAGGGACCGTTGAAACTTGGGACATGGCAGTGTTGGTATTAGTGTTTTTATAGAAAATTGTTGGGACATGGAACAAGGAGCTTGAGAGTGGGACAGTTAGATGGGGACAAATGATCCCCTTACACAAGACTGACCTATAAATGTGTGCTCAACTATTAAAGGTCACAGGTCTGTGAGCAGTAGGTGTGATGTGCAAATGTACAGACAGTGCTGAGTGGTGCTGCAAACATGAGATGAGACTGTTGGACAGATCTATAAACATAACAGAAACATAACATTTTATCATGGAACCTGAGAGTTTTCGGAAATCTTACAACTATGCTACAACTGGCCCTGGACTTTGGACATATTTGGTCTAAACAAAAACAAAAAACAGCATGCATATTGAACCTTAAAGTCTATACCAAACCATCCAATATTATATTACATAGTTGCATAGTGTGCACTACAATATTCTTCCCCTAAATCCATCCCCCACTACTCTTCAGTCAATCCCTGTGAGTTTCTTCAACACCTTTTTGACAGACAATTCATCATTCCAATCTCTTATTTTAAATTTCGCCAACGTAAGACTTCTATGAGCCTTATATTTGAGCCCAAACACTATGAGCCCCGAAATGGACAAATGCGAGCAGTGTTATTTTCTCTGGCTGTTTGGGTTTCTACAGAAAGCTGCAATTAGATGGCAGCGCAGTAGCATGAGCTAATGAGCTGCTGCTAAACAGACTGTAACTTCACGGGGAAACAAAAGAATTAATTGCAATGATTACTAATTAGACCACATCACAGCCAGGAAAGCACCATTAGCGCTTCCGTCTTTCTTATGTTCAAAGTGTTCCAACTCCTTGCTTCAACCTGATGTCTCTACTTCTTTTAATCTGTTCTCCCATCTGTCATTTTTGTCTGGCCAATATTCTTGTAATTTTTCATTTTTTGGTATTGCTACTACAAAACTACAAAACTACAAAAAGAGTTGCAGACAGACAGAAATAGTGAAAAGGCGTATTTCTTGTGCTCCAGTGTGTGACTGGTGGGAATAGAGAGAAACCATAAGTCAATGTGCAACCCTGTCACAGTATTACAGCTGAATCAATATCACAGGAGAGCGGAGTGTTCATACAGAGCACTGGGACAACGTCTGTGAACAGACCAATCGCATCGACCCTGAGGGGGGGTGGGGGTGGAGAGACAAAATGTACGGCTGTTAACAAACACCGTCAATACTATGGATGGATTGATGGAAACCTGGATAGACTGAGCTAAGCTGCAGGTTTTACATGTTACAATATCTTTGTACAATATTTTTCTTGTATTCGATATATCCGATAACCAGTAAGGATTTTTCAATTGCCCTGTTTTATCTCCGTTTACAGCCCAGATTTATTTTCACAACTCTTCAGATTTACAGAGGCACATAAGGTGTTAAAAACCAAGTTACTCACAAAACTCTTCCAATTAAGTTATGTACTATTACCAACTTGCCTTTACCAGATTTTTCACTATAGTTTTGAACACTCAGTTGTACAGTGACACCATATTTAATCATGTCCATCTGTGTTTTTATTCACTATAATTAAAATTAACAAGCTCTAATCTCAGACGTCCACTGGCTGCTCTGTTGTTCAAAAGCCCAAAGCAGGGGATGGTCCATGTGGTTCAGTATAGCATTCGTTCTGTTTATCTTCTATGTTTTTTTTTGTATAGATTTAAAACTATTTCAAATGGGATATTATGGAAGTTCCATGGTTTACATGTTGGCTATCCTATTTCTTATCTCACATCAATTATACGGATTTATTCAACCTGGGGTCAACCTGTATAGTACTCAAGCAAATTTCACATCGACTGCTTTTCTAACCACTGCACCTTTGACAAATATGAGTGCTCGCAAATGTGCTCAAACATGGCACATTTCCTGGGGTTGGAAAAAGTGGGCCCATACACAGCACCATCAAGTTCATGAGCATACACCATTCACGTGTATGATGATGCAGCCACTTAATTTATTACTTTATGTATTGTTTATTCAAAATGGAAATTTAACAATACACAAGATAAGTCCTATTTTTTTTTTATTGTTTTTGTGCTATTCCTTTTGGGTCATTTTTTCTTCTCTTTCATTTGTCCTAAACCGTCATGCAAGAATGTACTCAAACAGAAAAAAACTGTGTTTTATGTAGCTTTAAATCTATTGTTTCCAGACCAACAAATGCAGAAAGTGTTATTTTGGATGTGATTACTACGGAAACAGTTTTGACTGACTTATTCAGATTTTTACAGTTTCTTAAACAACTCATCAACTCTAGGCTACAAATAATCTGTTAAACGAAACATAAATCATACATTAATCCTGACATATCTCCAGTATGTGGGATGCATTGATGGAATTAAAGCGGTAAAGCCAGGAAGAGTGTTAATTACTGTCAAAATCAATTAACCGTATTAAATAATTTAAAACCTCAAAGACGCCTGAGGTGGGTTAATCCTGCAGTAATCTGCAATAAAGACTTCAAATACTTGGAGCCTACAAGGAGCTGGTGGCTCCTGCTTTTCCGTCTCAGTCATGGCCATGACTCATATTTTCTGGGGTATATTGGGATGTGAACAATTTGAGTTCACTCCCAGAGCTCAGGGTTCGGCCATGTTTGAGGCTGACTATTGCCAGAGGGAATATGTCTGACATCCAATTTAAAGTTCATTAAACAGCAATCCCAAGGACAACGTACTGCACATGCACTGGGGCAGGGCAATATACTGTATCAGGTTTGGAGGTAGAACTTAATTATTATCTGGAAATGCTAAATTAAATGCAGATCTGACACTTTGCATATTTATCTTTTAAATAAGTTTTGCAATACACACAGGTAACAGCAAGTACTGTATATCTGCCCAGGACCTACAAAGTCTTTTTTTGGTCAATGCATATTAATGCATGCACAAACCAAGATCCTCTCTCCTCCTCCTCCTCTAATGTTCAGAGAATATACATTGGCTTCATGTGGTTTTCCTCGTTGGCCAGCAGCTGGAGGTAGCCTAGATAAAGGCAAATAGGGAAAGCCCTTCTTTGCCTCAGAAACACCTTATCTCACAGCCGCAGAGAGACGGAGAATTAGAGAAGATGGATGGGACAGGCTTGTGTAGGCAGGCTTTTGAAGGAGAAAGACGTTGGGACTGAATGAGTGTGTGGAAAAAATGTCAAGAAAATTGAATGAGAGCATTTAATCGTTTCCATAATTTGCATTCAGACCAGTCAATTTGAGTTGTTTTACACTTAGACTTTTGTGTTATTCTCAAATAAGTAAGTCACTGAATTAATATACACTCACTAACAGCACACACTTCTGCTAGCTGGTTTGAGCCAGGGTTAACTTATTAAGGTAGGATTTATGATCTTTGATAAAAAGACCCTGAGCGTATTGAGAACCTGTTGTGGTGCACCATGCATCTGTGCTTGTCCAACATGATTTCAGTGACTTTGAGCAGGTAGCCTTAAGCTTATGTAGCGCAATTGCTAGTATTTAAAAAAAACATTAAACGCATACATTCGGTCATTTTTCTTGTTTATGCACAATTTGTGATTTTTGGTGGCTGTTGCTAACTCAACTATTGAAAATGTTTTGCGCTTGGCTTAACTTAAAGAGGTATAGGGGGAAAACTTGCGTCACTAACAGTAGTCTGATAGAATATCCTAGCAGCTTTTAAGAAAACCAGAAAAAACTATTTGATGTTGCTAAACAAATATGCTGGTAAAACCAGTGCAACAGGTGGAAAGGTTAGTTTGGAGCTCTATCTTAAAGCCCCATCAACTGATTTTCTTTTTGCAATGGAGACCAATACAAGTGCTCCTTTTATAAGAATGTGGTTTTGCAAGCATTGATTGGCCAGGTTTTCCATTTCTGAGTACAGGTTGTCATCTATTAAAATCTCTAATAATAAACAGCAGACAGCATCATAAAAGTGTTTCTTTTCCACAAACGATTGTATTTACAATATACTATTTGGGATTTCAAACTTTTTTCCAACTAGACAAAAAAAATATCAAGTACAGTCTGTTTAAGCAACAAATTAAATTATTATGAAGCATCTATTCTTGTATTAAAACAACAAAAGCAGGCCTACATTTCTGCAGCCTTAATCACTTGCATAATCACTGGATGCAAAGTTTCGATCACAATGGTTAGGCTATTTTTGAAGTCTTCTTCAAATCCAATGGGAATGTAATCTCTTGTTTTTTTTTCTTTGGTGTTGTGCCAGTTCAAGTTCATAATTTGTCTCTGATCAACTGCTTGACAGTGAGAGCTTCGGACAATATAACTAAACCTGCGCACATTAAATGTAATTTATTTAAGTTACCCTCAAACCAGGTTTTAGCAAGACAAATTATAAAAACCATAACAAAAACTATATGCCAAACAATATGTGCAATATAGTCTACATGCATAAGATTGGCAGGATTGGCAGCTATAGTCACAGCTACACACTCTTCAATTTTAGATGCACCTTTTTGTAAATTTATATTTCATTTATCATATAAAATTTTTCCTTATCATTCCATTTCTATTGACTACAATGACACAAATAATTTTATATTAAATCAAATCCATAAATTGACGTGGCTGTACAGCAGGCAACACAATACAATAAAAAAAACATTGCTTTATTTATCAGTAAACTATAAATATTTTACAGTAAGAAAACCATTTTTGTATTTGAAGGCAAAGGTAAATTGGTTTCATTCATTGTGAAACCTTGGAGTAAGCCCGATACTATAAAGTCATTCCAGATCTGTTTCCTAGCAACTGTTGTCCAGGGCGACCACCATTCTCTGCAGGCAGTACAATGAGGCATGCAAAAAGAGAAAGCAAAAGATACACATAGACAGTGACAACGTGCTTGTAGAAATTACATTTAGCTGCTTTTTTTGAACAGTAACACTAGTCCATTAACCATTAGTGACCTGGATGGTATAGGGAAAACCAAATCCTGATCGAGCCTCAGTATTGCAAACCTAATGATATTTCCAAGTATGACCTCATTGTTGCATATTTTGACTGTATTTTTACACAGGCCTCAAAGGTCTTTGCAGCCTTATGAAATACATCCACATCAGCAAGTCACATTCACACACTGCCCTCTACTGAATAATCTGAATAAAACACAGCTGCTCCAATAAATAGATATACACACACGCACACACACACATATACATATATATGTATATGTGTATATATATATATATATATATATATATACTGTATATGGACTTCCTAACACACATGAGAAATATTGTTTACTTAAAATTGTATGCAGTTAAACTTATTATTGGACAATATACATGTATTTCTGTCTAATTTTAAGTAGAAAAACGTTGTGATGGCAATATTTTCTGATAATTAAAGTGATGAATAAAAGTGAGGTGCTAAAACATGGGAAGACAAACTTGTGGGTTTAAACCTGAAAATCAGATGTTTGGTCTTTATTTAGTCTTGGTTTAGTCCTTGTTCATACTTGGTTACACACAGGTTGAGCGCCTAACTCTTGGTTTAGTCCTGGATTCTCAGTTAAATTCTTGGTAAACTCATCAGCAAAGCCTCTACATATTTCTGTCTCATTCAAAATGGCTGTTATGCATTCATGACTGGCTTAAATGGCACTGATGTCTGAATGTAGACTTTCCTAGTAGTCCAGATTAGGCCTAGACCATACAAGAATCTATGGTGGCCCAGCAGGAACATGCTGTGGTCTATAAACAAACCCCACTGGAAAGAAAAGACATAAAAATTATACATTTCTTAAGTATTGTGTGTTCAATAAAGAAACATGAATGTATCTCTCTTCCAGTTAGTTCTCGCTGGGCAGTTGGGCACAGAAACCAGAAGTAGTGTAGTAGAATTTCCACTGGGTTCTATGCAGATTTAAATGATTATATGTCCAAGATGGACACAACATGGTTGTTCCATAAGTGTAGACTACACAATTTGGTAAAGTGCTAATTAAACCGTGCACATGCAATTTTAATATGACAAATTCCACAGACAAAAGAGCTGTTACAGTAAAAGGAAAGTAATGAAACCATGTTCTTAGTATTTTTCCATCACAGGTATATAAGATGGATTATCAGTACTTACAGGACTATTGATAGAGAAAACACTTTATTGCATTGCTGTCATAATTGCTTGTATCTGATCTGACCATAATTGAATCCTTGTACTTTGTCCTGAGGTGCATTCATTTTCATTATGCCATTCTGATACAAATGGGTTTTGAGAGGGAAATTCCATTATGTGTGATTCAATAGTCTTTAGCTCCCTCTAGAGGTTAACTGGTATTACTCAGCTTACTGGGACTTTTTCCTTCTTTATTTTTTTTTTTTCTGCAGCATGTTGGTCTTTAATTATAGCATTTTATTGTTCTTCCACAGTGAGCAATTTTCAATTTACAACAATAAACACTCACAGATTATGTCATGTTTAATGTGAAACTATTTGTCTAAGGCAATTGAGTGTAAAGGCAAATGTTATGCCTTTTCTATTTGTGTTTTGTTTTATAGAATTACATGTTAATATTCGTAATAATTAATAGCTACAAAGCACAACAAAAGTTATATGTAGAATAATATAATAGCATACTAGTGAACAGAACCAGGCTCTCATTCTGTATGTATTGTATTGTGTAGAAAACAGGCTTAATGCTGTAATAACTCCATAACGTATATTCATTAAAGCATGAGTTTGCAAAGACACGGACCAATGTATTTTAAAAATAAGACTATTTCAAAATGCGTTGTCTTACTGCAGTCGTCGCCAAGACAACCAAGGTCGCAGATTTGTCTGTGTAAAAAAGGGAACAACCTCACAGAACATGCTGCAGAGTATCCAGACTAACTTGATGTATAAGAACAAATACCTTTATGTTTATTGGTATGTATCCATTTTTTAAAACCATATCTGCTCACCAATGTGTCTCATTCAATAAGAAACACATTAAACAATGGGTTTAAGGAGGCCAGAGTGCATTTACTATAAAAAGGAACCAGAAATCAAAGGGCTGGTTCTGTAATCTGTCACTAAATCTTACACAAGCATTTTTGAGTCATTTCTCTAAAAAAAAAAAAGTTTTGTCTTACGTTACTTTGTTTCCTTCCTCTATAGACTCTAGGGTTATAAACATATTTAACCACAAAGACTAACCCATATAGACCATATACCTGATATGTATGACCTATTTTTCGAATGGTTGAATAACAGCCAATTTTTCAAAAAGCCATAAAGAAAAGCAAAAAACACTGAAGATGTATATGCTACAAATTTATAGTAATACTTTTATCCTTGTGGTAAAAAATACATTGGCGTGCCAGGCAGATGGCTGTGACCTGTGCCCGTCCTTTAAAGTGGCTGCAAACAAGACAGCTCTTCATTATGACAAGGACCTATTCGCTGTTAACTGACTCCACATGGAAGACAATCGGCCCCACTGGGACCTGCGTCAAGCCGAGTATGAAACGTCAGGCCGAGGTGCACACACACATACAGTATTCACAGACACAAAGGGGAAAGAGGACGTGAAAAAAACCGTGAAGCTGACAGAAAGTGCTGTTTTTACCCAGACATCTGCTCGGTGCCACAGACAGATGGTGAGCTAATCAGACTGCCTTGCTGCCGCCTCTCCCTGGACCGTGCATCCTGGCGCACGTGGCAGGTTGCAGATGTGACACTGCGACTGGCCTCAAACAGTGCAACAAAAGTAGTTCAATAAAAGTATGAAAATGAGTCAATATATATATTTTCTTAACTGATATTGCAAAAATCTGCTTGCAGCGTGTTAATTTGGTGTTGTTGTGTATGTAACCTTTAGCTTTAAGTAGTAGCTCAATTTGTGTGTACTTGGTTTTCTCTTTTACTGTTTCCACACTCAGTGGACTTGGGTTATTTGCACATGATGAACTGAACTTCACCAACCTGTACAGTTTGCACAATGGACACTATGTACACTTTTCAAATGTCCCCACCATACTCTACGCACTGTCATAGCAATACACACTAAGAGTACCCACCCACCTATCAAGATCTAGATATACAGTACATTATAACTGACCAGTTTGGATCCCACCTCTGCTGGTTCCCATTCTCTGGTCCCCCGGTAAGACTGCACAGGGTAAAATGTTACAGAGGTTGGTGTACAAGCTCAATAACAACACTGCCTTCCAATTTTTTCCAAAGACAAAGAGCTATCATTTTATTTGTTAAATCCATAAATCTCAGCCCATTTATTCATTATTGATTAATGAAATGGCATCTGTTCTTTAATTTGGTCAAAAACAGTCTTCATAGTTGATGCTTATGTGATAATATTAATCAAAAAAGAAAAGTCATATATTATATCAGAATAGGGATGGGATAATATGAGATTAAGATTCTTAATGACCTTGATGTTGACTATATAATTTCTAGGTAAAAGGAACATAAGTAAATGTTGTTGTAATAGAGAAACAGAAATACAATTCTTACAAAAAGAATGAGGCAGGGCTTTAAACTCACATTTACACTAGTTGCATTGATGTGGGTTATTTATTTGGCCATACTTTTAATGAGACACTTGAAATCCACAGTTGTTAGCAGCGGTTGTCAACTTTGTTTAAAATATACTACATTTGAACCGTTCCACTTTTTGTCCCTTCTACATTTCTATAGATACATCAGGCCTGTTCAGTTGCACTTATGCATTTACTGTTTTTCATAAAGCTGATTTGATTGGCTGATCTTGTAATTGCTGTAAATTACAACAATGTTATTTGATTCAATATTTAAATTTTTGCACTTTTTGCAGCGTTTGAAGAGTTATGTTTAATAGAGAAGCTGTTTTGTAAATATGTCATCTGTTTCTGTTCTTGTTTCTTCTGCTAATAGAAACAGAAAATGTTACGGGTTTTCATTAATATACCTATAAAACAGTAATCTTTTTATGCCTAGTTCATGTTGTCAGTTAAAGGCACTGACCTCTTTGTCTGTCACCAGCAGTTCACATAAACCCAGATGCTTCCAGTAACTGATGGAACTAGAATACACTGACTTTATTGCGTTTTGACATGCGGGGAGAAAACTCTCATCTATCTACCATGAAAGGTTTATTTTCACTGCAGTTTGACCTTCCTATCAGAGAGGGCAGACGCCCAATAAATGTCACATGTGGGCTTTACTCTGGGATAGAGGGAAGTGAATGCAAACACACAGAGGCTGAAATCATTGATTGACTGTGCCGTATAGCAGGCCAAGTGTCTGTATAGTGTGTAAATACAGTACAAGAGTGTGGGCGGAGAGAATGAAGCCTCGTTTTCTTATGCTGCTGTGCAATCAATACAACGTAAATGGAAATAGCAGCCTACAATAACTATCTACAGCATCTGGTTCACTGCAAAAATGATAGTTAGGGGGTAAGAGCACATACACACACTGAGGTGGAAGCCCTAATGGTTCAAAACGCCATCAGTTATGTTAAATAATGGACAAAATATTTTGTGTGAATATAAGCTCCTGTTAGTTATTATATCAATCAACACTGATCTACTACATTTTGGAGAATGGTCATAGGCAGGGTTTATATACTGAATACTATATATATATATATAGTAAAAAAACAACACATGAAAAACTGAATCTCCTTTTGTTTGTTTTTTGTAAAATAACTGTATAAAACTATAATCATTTACTTACTGTAGCTATAACTAAATATTAGGAATAAAGTAATGTCTTAAAATACAAGTTGGATTTTTGCTTAAAAAATTTGCTACAGTGTGACTCAACCTGTCAGCCTTTTTAAACACAAAGAACACACTCTCACCTAAAATTCTGCCTGGGTACATTAACATGCATGAGGCGCATTACGTATTCTACTATAGCACCTGAGACTTTCTGTTTGCCACACACATAAATGACCACACTCTCTGCTGCAGTCAATTAGAAGCCCTCTGCAGCTCGTCAATAGTCCCTAAACTGGCTGCAGTGTAAACAGTTCAGAAGAATAATGGTATGCTGCCTGTCTCTCACACGTGCAGTCGTGCACACGCCAAACCTTATACATTTATGCATGCAGTAACAGATCGGAATCTACTATTCTAATCTATTTTGCGTGCTTTGATGTTTAAATCTTTCCAAATACAAGAATATAAAGTGTCTGTGAGATTGGCATTAATCCATAAAATCTTAGTAAATAATGTTCTGATGACACTCCTTTGATTTGAAACAGGTTGATCAATACTGTGACCAGAGACAAGTTTAGCACAACAAAGAAACCGGCAATCAATTGCCTTTGAGGTGGATGAATTTACAACCAAAGCAATGATGTCACTCACAAAAGTTACCAGCTCATTACATTGATAAAATTATCACGTTTCACAATATAAAATTTAAAAAAGATGCAATTCTTTAAGTATTTGGTGAATCCAGGTGAATGGAAATGTGATCTGCTACAAGTTCTGAGTGACCTTCCCTTACATTAGCCTGCCACCTCTTAGCAGCTAACGTTAGCTTGGATTTTTTTCCAGATAGATGGGAATGCACAATATGATTGTTCAGTCAGTCAAGTTCACTGACAGTTGCATCACCTATAAAGACACAAGACAATGAAGAATATCTGCACTTGTGATGGAATATCACGAGAACTCCTTCTTCATCTGCAATACAACTGTGCAATCAGTCTATTGCAGGACCATAGGCAGAACTAATATTCGCTGAGTAAACCAATCAGAGAAACCACCAATTTCCTGTGCAATTTAATGAGAAAGCAGTCTGGCCAGGCTTTTAAAAACGGGACTGTCCGTTAAAATGGGAGACGTATGGTCACCCTACCCCTGAGGATTAATAAAGTTGAATTGGCACACATCTCACGTCCCACTGCTCCACTGTTAACAGCTCTATGATTAAATGCATTTGGTACTCAGCCAAGAGTCATCAGTCGTGTGAGTCACAGTCAGTATTTCTTGCAGATTTCAAGGTTGAGTAGCCATTTTAATTGTTACAGTACGTTGTCAATTAAGTATAGCATGACCTCATTTTTTGTGACTTCAGGAGCTTGGTTGAAAACAGGCCAAACTTCGGACAGCTTTATTTATTGTGTGCTTTTTAAGTTAGAAATTCAGAATAATAGGAAACAATTGTTACTTTTTAAAAGGTCCAAAAATGGCACAAGAAAAAAAAAAAATCTAAATATTCCAATTGGAGTTTTGTTGCATTGAGGTTTCTAGATTTGATTGAACAATACGAGAACTGTTGTTTAATTATACATACTACATATTCAAGTACAGCCACATACTGATTGAAGGTTATTAAAGCACAACTTTATTAAACAGATAGCTAAATGCATATTAATAAACTGCCTAGTAAATTGTAAGTTAACAACGTTACCACTAAATTTGCAAAGTCTGGTAAATTCTGGTACCCATGTCCCATTGAGTTAAAACAACATCTATACTTAATATGCATTGTAGTTGAATAATGATTTAAATATAACTCTTTGAAGTATTGTAAAATGCATGAAGGCATTTTGTTTGTGGTCCCCTGCAGTAGTGTGAGAGTGTGTGTGAGCTTGCTGAGATCTGCAGTCCCAGCTCCTAACATCACTCAGGCATGACTGTTCTGCAGTCACACTGCAGCTTCGGGGATATTCATAATTATTACACTATTTGTGGCTGGGTCAGAGAAGTGCTCACTGTAGGCATTAGCAAATGTGCTGAGTAGAAAGTACACCACTGTAGACTGGTTTAACAGAACGCAAAAGTGGACTGAAACAAATTGAAGGCAGGTAAAGTAATCTCAGTATGGTACATTTTTTCTTTTTTAATTTATTCTTAAAGCTAATGGAACCTGTTTGTTTTTGTAAACTACATAAGTTTACACATTTTGACAAGAAACGTTAAGCAGATGCCAAAAAGGTATCACCAATGAAAAGTGCAGTTTATACATAAACAAGATGAGTGACTGTGTGTGCTGTCAGTGCGTGGGTAAAGAACATTAGGCTTGATATTTCGCAACTTTATCTAGACATAGGCTACAGCATCTAAAAGCTACAAGTCACTGGACTCTTCTTCGGACCAACTCATGCTGGACTTGTACCGAGCACCAAACCACATGGAAGACACACTAATGGTTTTAGAACTTGTACTTCCTCATCAAAGACTTTTAAACTGAGACCTGTCTGAAGAGATTAGAATACTTATTGCTAAAGCCACAAAACCTACATCAAGGTAAAGCGCATGCCACAGTAATTGACAGACATACAATATTACATTACCATATTAGATTGATTAACATATGGCTTGAACATAGATTTTAAATTAATACAAAATAATACTTATTTTGTTGCTGTGATGGGTGTGTATCTAAAGTCTATAGTAAAGATTGCTTATTTCTTTTTACCGTACAGCACTGGCACATTCACACAGACATTTGTGCTACTGTATATTCCCTTCCCCATCTGTCATCGTTATAGGGCAGTAATCAATTATCTCAGTATGATGTCATGCTGCTAACCCTCCCCCACAATGCCCTCAGCCTGCCTGTACACTGACTGTGGTGTGCATCAGATAAAGAAATATTGTATTCCGTAATGATCGGACATGGCAAACAATGTAACTTGACCCCAGTATGGAAACAATACAGAATCGTGACATAACCTAAAAATGACACATTGATGTTGCAATCAAGTCCAATGCATACAGTCATGCCCAGTGCATCACGTCATGGGGGCAGTGATTTGATCAAGGCAGAAGAAAGACTGGCTGGATCACACTGAGTCATCTGGTCTCCATCCTCATCGACAGGGTAATTCAATGAAGAGCAATAATGAAGATGCATGAAAGCATGGATGTGAACTGCTTTGTTTTGGAGGGTCATCGTTTCTTATACGTGGTTGCTTTATGGCATATAAATAGCCCTTCCAATAAAGAACATAAACAGACTACACACACAGGCCATTAGCAGGTTTACAGACTTGATAATTGCGTTGGAAGTTGCCCGCTGATGTCATCTGCTCAACCAGCGCTGTTTTCTTTTGCAGAGAATGGATTCGCTCAGACAATAACATTTTGATGTGCTGTTCTCTCCCTCAGTCACTATATACAGAGCATCACCCTCAAGCAACCTTCTCTTTGTTTTATGATACCAAGCTTCCCTGGCTTTCTCCATAACAGATAGCATAATGCATATTAATCAACATTCTAGCCATCATTTACTCTAAAGAACAAAAAAGTTGGCTGCTAAATTTATCTGGTGCTTCAGATTACTTCTACTCTGGAGATAAATTATGAGCTTGCTGTTTGTAATTTCCAAACAGCAGTAAGTAGCTTAGGAATGAGCATATACAGTAAGTCAGGTACACAAGCCTCATTGGGGTAAAATAATACCATTGAGATATTAGCTTGTGGGTCATCTTCTTTGGAACAGTTTGAACTGACTCTTTACCTAAAAAAACTCAAAGATTTGTGTTTCAGAGACAGGTTTATATATAGTTTGGAAACAGCTTTTGACTTTGTGACCCATTGAAGCACTCACTTTATTGTTCTTTCTGTTCCAGGTTTATAGTTTATTGAATCTACTTGAAGTCTGGTCACTCTGAGTTTACCAAAGAGGAGAAAGCCATTAAAAAAAAAGAGAAGAAAAACAGAAGAAAGCCGCATCCTTGTTAAGTCACAAGACACACGGGAAGGACATGCAGACTCCACACAGAAAGGCAGCTGGTTGCTGGTCCAGGAAGTGAACCCACAACCAGGAGTAGCAACCACTCTGCCACCATCCACTCCTTGACTATTTTTGATGCATAATAATAAAAATGTAATGTTGCACAACCCATGCTAAACTGTGCCGCTTGAAATCATGAAATTAGCAGAAAACCTTTATCTGTTTTCTGCAATTGAGCAAATATTTTTATATTGCCACACATTGTGAAACAAATTATCCCATTTTACACCAGACATTGTTTTCTATTCACACATCAGAATTTTAAAGTTGTTAGTAAAAGCTTTCACTGTTAATTCTCTTGTATTATAACTAGAGTGGTGAAAAAAGCCACATTTTTTCAAAGTGATTTAATATTTATTTTTCTTTCTTAATGACTGATGTATTTGTCGCAGTGCCGTGCAAATTACTCAGAGCAGCTTGTGTAATTACTGCTGGAGATAATCACTTATTCACCTAAAATATTAATACACACACACAGACAGGAAGCATGATCAATATTAATCCTGGCTCTCACCAGACACACACACATATGCACTTGGTAAATTCATAAATAATGAAGAAAGGTTCTGCTTCCAACAAGTCAACGTGAATACAAATGTTACACATCACAACATCACTTTTTTTAACATCAATCACAACAAGGTGAAAATTAAAGCAGTATATACCCTAGCTTAGCACTAAATTAGCATGTTAACCTTGGCTTTAATTATTTAAACACTTTAAATTACGTTTTAATGTCAAAAACAAACTGGTGGTATACTTTGCATTTCTAAAAGACTTGCAGTCAAAGAGCCGACAGTAAGCTAATTTTCCATGTTAGCACGGTGACAGGAGGGGAAATGTGGGATGACAGTAAGTTGTTTTAGGGTTGTCAGCTTTGACAGCGGGGAACTTGTTAGGGCTTTGCTAATGCCTCTATGCTAATGCTAACATATGCAAAGTCAAGCAGCATTGAGGGACACCAGCTGTCTTAGCTGCATTTGATTGCGAATATGTTCTTAGCTTTTGTTTGAATTTAGCTAAAGGTCGCAAAGCCAGATTTTGAATTGCAAGGCTACATTGTTGTTCAAAAAGGGGGGTATTGAATAAAATTTGAAAAAAATTGAGTTGTTTTAACCCTTGTAGATTCTAGAAAATGTATATACTATATAGTTATGTAAAGCCTATATTGTTATTTGTCATCAAAAATAAATATTCAATTGCTGGAAGTTAGCCAGTTTAGGTTTTAGCAGCTAGCTTGTTGGCTCTACTGATTGTCTTTCAGTGATAAAGCTGATGTTGTTTAAAACATTAAGTTTGAAAACAAAATCGGCCTTGTATTCTGTTTTGCATTACCAGTGACTCTTAAGCGAAGCCCCTGTTAAATACAGTGATATAATGACATCAACGTGCAACTTAAACACCCGAGCCGATCTGACCACCCAAGCCAATCCGGTGTCTACACCGGTATAGCTTATAGCATACTACATAAGCTATTGTTGTTTAAATGGAACAATTTGAATTATGTCAGAAGTAATGATTTCAAAGTTCTTTTTATGAATAATAAACAAATCAATAAATATGAGAAAATGTATTTTATAGGCTCTAATATAAAGCTTTTATTTGCAGTTTATGAACCACACAACCTTTGTTAATTTCTAAGCTATGTTCCACAATGGAGTACACATTCATATACACAAGGAAAAATGTATTTATAGAGGTACTCCAGTCATGTCACTAACTAGAGACTATAGCATGTTTTAATGTTGAGTATGTTTTTAACATTTAACTTCTTGTTAACTAAATGTCACTATGCCAGGCATTACTGTGATGTTCCACATTGGAATATTAAATCAATGTGATTTAATCAATGTGCTTTCAGCCTTTATTTGGAGTTGTTTGGAGTTTGCTAAAAGTCACTGACATATTTTGAAGTAGTCTACACTTTGATGTTCTACAGTAGGGTATTGAATACATGTCAATTTTTTGTTTGTTTTGGCTGGTTACACTGGTTATCAACCTACTTTATCTCCATACAAGGCTACACCATATAATAAGAAACTTCTTCCCATTTTTGTTCAAGTACACCTCTTTCTGTGGACATAAATCTTCCCACTTTTGTCCCTCGCTGTCTTTATCACTTATGGTACCTCCTCTCTCAGCCCTGTCCATCATTAACCTGCACTTCTCTTTCACCGTGTTCATTTTCCTGCTGCCTTTTCCTCAAGTAGAGTGCATGGCCTATCGCCATAGTAACAGACAGCAATGACAGGTGGAGATAGCAGGTCGTGCGGTGATGCATGACCCTCCTGGGACTGCAGAATGCCAGCTGTATAGAATGAAAATGAACAGAACATGCACTCCTGTACTGGGTCACGTATATACATTCACTTGTCCCAAGCTTTAAGAGCTCTCAGAGTGGCTTATCTGTAGAGCACACGTGCAGCAGAGCTATTGTTTCACTCTGTGACCGAACCGAGGCCACTTAAGAAATTCTATTCTACTGTATTGCGTTTCATGTATACCAGGCAAACAAATCTGTTTCTTGCCACCAATGGCCCAGACTGTGCACTAACCATATCCAGCAGAGCCTTAGTGAATAATGGTCCTCTTTATGATCTGTAATAGCTTTGATTAAGTTGTCAATAGTTTACATGATCTTATAATATTCATTGTAAAACATGACATAAAGACACATGGAAGAGCAACTGCATTTGTCTGTAATGAAGAGTGTGCCCCATAATTTTAGGATTAGGCTATAGTAAATGGGGAGGAGCGAGCAAGCATCATTCTTCAAAGCAAAATGAAAACTGTTCATAATCCTGTGCTTTAGAAAAAAAATAAAAATCTGGATGAATAAAAGATTTTAAGGAAAACAGTAGAAGTGGTACTATGCCCTTTCTGAGACTTACCATAAGCAAACACACTGCAGATTCAGGAATGAGTTGAACAGCCATACTGTGATCCTCCTATAGATTCAAAGGAAATATGGTCAAATAAATGGTCTTGGTTATCCTCTTCTTCGTTGTTCCTGTTGGAGTCTCAACAGCAAGCTTTCCAGGTAAGTGTTCAAATAAGTCCTTCTTGTGGTTGTCTTTCCTTCCTTCTTAGTAAAGCCGCAGACAGCCTCAAGTCTCTAATTGTTATGCCACCGTCTCTAGGGAGCCTTTGACTGTCAGTCCACTGCAATCCCCTGTTATTCTTTGATCTTCTTGAAGTGGAGTCTCTTGGTGCTCTCTTTCACTTTTAAACAGCCCCTCTAGACCAGTCTTCCGCCACCCCCAAACCCCTGTGACTCTGGCGCCCCGTGGTAAGTGCTCCCCTCCTTCTCGTTCTGACTGTGTCTTCTTGCAGCAGGCAATGCATTCATCACAATACAAAGCACATCGATGCACGTGGGCTTTTATTCCGCTTACTCCTGGAGCAGTCTGGTGACCGCACACATGGTGCAGCGTGCATCAATAATGCTCCTCTGTGTGGTGGGAACGAAAGATGCTCACCTCACCTTTTGCAGGGTGAGATCCAGCGAAGACAGTGCTCTTTCCACTAGGGCTGATGCCTCATAATTCTGCATGAGACTGAGCAAGAGGCAGATAATAAAGCCGAGGATATGACAGAAAATGCAGACAGATGACAGCTAAGTGGGAAGCGATGGAGGTTCACTGCTGAGCGTAAATGCAGGTGGGTGGGGAAGAGGGAGGGGAGATAGTGATGAAGAGAGGGTGCTAGAGGAGACCGCGCCTATCGATGCTGTCTGGAACAGCAAGGCAGCATGTTTAGAGTAAATCCACGTCTGCTCATTTAATGAACGGAGCAAGTTATTCTATTGCTGTAGAGTAATTTCACAGACACAGATTCTTATTGTCTGTAAAAATATCTGCAGATATTGAAGGATAAGGCAAGTGATGAAAACGGGGATGAGCTTAGACAGAGATAACTGCTCAGTGATACAGCTTCTGATGTCCCAGAACAGCACTGACAAATATATCCGCAAATGCTCTTTTTAGTGGTCATTTTTGTAAAATTACATTGGTGTAAAGTGGCATTATACCAAAACTGTTTTACATACAGTATTATAAATATTCATAAAGGCTCAAATATTTATTGATTACAATGTTAAGCCAATAATATTGGTGTGATGTGTAAAATTCAGTAGTATGCTCCTGTCATTATGTATGTTGTTTGGTTTGGGTGGTGCTTGTTAACTTTATGTATGGTGCCTTGGTTGTTGTTGCTTGTGTGAAGACTGGATGTTGCATTCGGTGCAGCATAGGTACAAGGCCATATGGGTGAGCTCACCAGCGCATGCATATGCAGTGATGTGGCCTACGGTTTTTAACAGTGCAGCCAGGCTTCGAACCAGGAATCGAACCCTGGACCTTGTTCAGTGCTAACCATGCATTGTGTACTACTTTTGTGAATTTTAGATTACAGACACAAACTATCAGTGCGTTTACATGCACTTAAATATCCCGGATATAATTGGGTTTTTCAAATATTCTGTTTTTGTCTTTGTGCATGTAAACACTACAGTCAGGTACATAAATATTGGGACATTGACACAATTCTAATCTTTTTGGCTCTATACACCACCACAATGGATTTGCAGTAAAATAAATAATATGTGCTTTAACTGCAGACTTTTAGCTTTAAATTGAGAGTATTTACATCCAAATCAGGTGAACGGTGTAGGAATTACAACAGTTTGTATATGTGCCTCCAACTTTTTAAGGGATCAAAAGTAATGGGACAGATTAACAATCATCAATCAAAATTTCACTTTATAATACTTGGTTGCAAATCCTTTGCAGTCAATTACTGTCTTCAGCAAGTGAAATGCATGCTCAATCAGATTCAGGTCAGGTGATTGACTTGGCCATTGCATAACATTCCACTTCTTTCCCTTAAAAAACTCTTTGGTTGCTTTCGCAGTATGCTTCGGGTCATTGTCCATCTGCACTGTGAAGCGCCGTCCAATGGGTTCTGAAGCATTTGACAGAATATGAAATATGAATATATGAAACACTTCACAATTCATCCTGCTGCTTTTGTCAGCAGTCACATCATCAATAAATACAAGAGAACCAGTTCCATTGGCAGCCATACATGCCCACGCCATGACAGTACCACCGCATGCTTCACTGATGAGGTGCTGTACTTTGGATCATGAGCAGTTCCTTTCCTTCTCCAGACTCTTCTCTTCCCATCACTCTGGTACAAGTTGATCTTGGTCTCATTGATCCATAGGATGTTGTTCCAGAACTGTGAAGGCTTTTTTAGATGTTGTTTGGCAAACTCTAATCTGGCCTTCCTGTTTTTGAGGCTCATCAATGGTTTACATCTTGTGGTGAACCCTCTGTATTCACTCTGGTGAAGTCTTCTCTTGATTGTTGACTTTGACACACATACACCTACCTCCTAAAGAGTGTTCTTGATCTGGACAACTGTTGTGAAGGATGTTTTCTTCACCAAGGAAAGAATTCTTCAGTCATCCACCACAGTTGTTTTCCGTGGTCTTCTGGTCTTTTGGTGTTGCTGACCTCACCGGTGCGTTCCTTCTTTTTAAGGATGTTCAGTTGATTTGACCACACCTAAAGTTTTTGCTATCTTTCTGATGGGTTTGTTTAGTTTTTTCAGTCTAATGATGGCTTGCTTTACTGATGGTGACAGCTCTTTGGATCTCATATTGAGAGTGGACAGCAACAGTTTCCAAATGAAAATAGCACACTTGAAATGAACTCTGAACCTTTTATGTGCTCCTTGTAAATGGAATAATGAGGGAATAGCACACACCTGGCCATGGAACAGCTGAGCAGCCAATTGTCCCATTACTTTTGGTCCCTTAAAAAGTGGGAGGCACATATACAAACTTCATCGTTCACCTGATTTGGATGTAAATACCCTCAAATTAAAGCTAAAGGGCTGCAGTTAAAGCACATCTTGTTTATTTAATTTCAAATCCTTTGTGGTGGTGTATAGAGCCAAAAAGATTAGAATTGTGTCGATGTCTCAATATTTATGAACCTGACTGTATATTTTGATTTTAGAAACCAGGATAAACCAGTATCCTGGTTTTGAGAAACCTAGACAAATACCTGAAGTACTCCGGAAGAAACCGTGATACTTGTCGATGCAAATTAATATGTTACTTTGTCATTTGTCCCATACCTGGGAATCCGGGATATTATTGTTTGTCTTGTATACAGGGATATTAATAACCGTGTTTCTCTGTATGCATGTTAATGCCATATCTTGAATATATTCATAACCGGGATATGCCTCATAACCGGTATATGCCTTATAACCGTGACAGTCAAGTGCAGATAAACGTACTCAATGAGTTTTTTTGTTCCTCTAAATGCTTGTTGGCCATTCAAATAGGCTCTGTGTATGAGCATTTATTTCTGAGAACAGCAGGAAAATTCCCCTGAATGTCTTGAGGCTATTATACTACAACAGCCTGACTAAATGTAGCTTCTTGTCTTCTCATGTCAAATCCTTTAAATGAAGAATGCCAAAAGTTAAATCAACTCATCACATTGAAATGAGTTGTTGACTATGATGGTGATAATCCTGCATGGAACTAACTTGTATAGACTCAAGTGTTTTTTTTATTAATGGACACAGGTCCTACAGAAAAGGGACAAAGTAAAACCTTGAACTTCTTGTTGAACTTATTGTCACTAGAATTTTTTTTTTTTATATAGCGCTTTTCCACCTAGGCACTCAAAGCACTTTACATTAAGGTTCCATTCACCAGTGTTACAGCTGGAGGCAAGGTGGGTTAAGTGTCTTGCCCAAGGACACAACGACAGTATGGAACTGTTATAGAGCGGGATGTTATGATGTTTTGGGACATTTCAAGCGGGAATCGAACCGCCCACCAGTCGGTCGAAGGACAGCTGCTCTACCACTGAGCTACTGCCGCCGCCATTTGTTTTCAGTAGTTTTTATTGTAAAATAGGCTGCATAACTTTTTGCTGTCACTGTAGGCTATGGGGACTTTATGTGAGATTGGCCTATTCCATAAGTGATAGCATTGGAATTATGTTGTTGCAGAAATTAAATCCAACTGTAAGGAACATCATTTCATATTAATATGAAACAACAACAATACAACAAAAACAAAGATCCTGAATGGGGCATGCAAAGTTTGTAATCTTCTCCTTTGCAATCAATCAAATATCAAAAAAGCAGAATAATCAGGCTACATGTTCTTTTCTTCAGCTTGACTATGCTATTGCATAGTTTTTGCCATAGTCCTATTGACATTATATTTTAGAGGTCAATGTTCAGTCAGTAATGATTTATTTGACCTATGAAAACTTCTTTCTGACTGAGCAGATACTGCACTACGTCTTTGTTATAGTAGTTTTCCATATGAACTCATCACTGAATAAATAAACTACCAAACTGTTTTGATAACCCCAGGTCTAGTTCAAATCCGCCCTGAGTGCACTTTACTGTTACTGTTAGGGCTGTAGAACACCCCCCAAAGGGAAATAGGCGTTTCGGATATTTTATCAGCTAAGTCCTGGTTATTTACAGCGGTGAAGTTAGTCTGAAGTTGAACGTTGGATTTGTGGCTCCGCACATACACCGCGAGGTTTCCATGTCTGTGTCCGACTACTGTCTCATGGAGGCGGGGAAGTCACGCTAGAGGCTCCGCTCTCAGCACGGAGCGTTTACACTTAGGGACCGTCAGAAAATTACAATCACGGTGAATGGCGTTTGTAAAATAAATTTACTAGCTTCAAGATAAGTTACTCCAAACCACCTTAAACAAATTGTACTAGCAAGGAGCGACCTCATACACACCACTTTTCTTTCCCACTTTTATTTTTGACTGGATTGTATATGATTTTTTAAAATACAAAATATGGATTTTCTTTAATAGCTTCCAGGTCATGTCAGGTCAGTCCACTTTATTGTAATTGTCACCATGAGCAAAACGAGAAGACACGGAAGAAAACTTCGTAGGTCGGATAGGCTACATGGACAATATTAAAAAGTGTACGGGCTCATGAGCATAAATTACAACCGAGTAAAAAACGGCAACGTGTGTACAGTATGTTTGCTTCACTTCATCTTTATTTACTTATTTTATTTAAAGTTTGCTGTAATGGGTAGGCTTTAGTAACTTATATGCTACGGTTTCACTTTCACGGAAGCTGTTTTATAAACTCAGTTGGTTGAAGCTATAATTCGCTCGAGTGGAAATATTGGTTTATAATGATGAATGATTAGATATATAGTGTCACTGTGATAGGACCGCTTAGTTTTTACTGGTCCGCACTGAAATAGACATTTTAATGTATTTTAAACATAGATTGTAAATTAAAATTTCAAACGTTCGCGATGTCAGGGTGTATTTTTTTTTTCATTTTTGTAAATTTCGACGGAAGCTCTTTCCCATTATGCCCACCTCTCCCCTCCAGGGACGTGTAATGAGCTGACGTGTCAGTCATTGATGTGATTGAATTTAAGTGTATATGCCACTAAGTGTACAGAACAGAGCGTCCCAGAACAGTGATTAGAATGTAGTGCAAAGTGATGTCTTTGACTTGTTTTGATTAGCATGGTGCATGTCACAAGTGTATGTGGTTAAGCATATGAACTTGACCAGGATGAGAGCATTGAACAATAATATACAATTTCCTTGACACATACTTTTTCCCTTTTCTTTTCTTTTTGCTAGGTTTGACATTTTTGCTGTCATCCCCACGTTGGCGAGAGATGACAGAACTGATCCGTAACACCGTGGTCCGAAAGAAAGCCTGCAGGAGCAATGGCAACTGATCGGGAGAGGTGGCTTTGGATGTGTTTTCAAGGCCAGACACAAAGACTGGGGATTCGATGTGGCCGTCAAAATACTGAAGGAAGATGCCAGGTAAACCAGTGAGCACTGACGTGAGAATATATTGCTCTGTGCTCAAGTTTTAGGCATGTCGCACTGCGAATTCATAAAACCTTGCATTTGTGAACTGCAGCATGTGTGCTGTGAAACTGTTGCTTGTACTAATGTGTATTTGCATGCTTTGAGCTTTTCTCGGCCACTTCTACTTATCAAATAAAATCTAAATCTAAGAAAAATCAAAATCATATTATGATCCCTTGCCTTTTAAAACAGCATCAGTTCATTTTTTGTGACATAGCCAGAGTTGTGGGGTCCTTTTTTTAAATTGCATAATTCATAAAGTATTTGTGTGGATACAACATCCACACATGCACATAGTTTTTCAAGACACTTTGCAGGTAGATTGTTCCAAACATTTTGGAGCAGTATAGTTTTCTTGTGGATGAAGGCTACACAAATCCATCTGTCTCTTTATGTAATCCCTGACAGACTTAGATAAGCTCAAGGTTTTTTGGGGACAGACAATCTCTGCAGGACTCCTTGTTCTGGGATCACACCAAATATTGATTTAATTTAGATTTTTCTTCTGCTTGCTTTGTTTCACTTTGTATTTTGTAAATTGATAAACTTAAAAGTTGTATTTTTGAAAAAGTATTTTTACTTCACAGTAGGGCTTAGGGATGCAAATAGGGCCTTTTTAGTTTTAGCCCTTTCTGCCTCCATTTACAAGGTCTGCTATAATTTACACATCACACAACACAGCCATGCCATGTCACTCAGACGCTATGCTGTTTAGGTTTCTCTTCACAAAGCCAAGGCATTACAGAGTTGTTATAAGAATTCTTTATCCACATTATCCAGAGAGACACGTAGACGGAGTATAATTTAAAAAAGGAATGGTCAGGTTTAATTCTTGCAAGAATGAAGCAAAAGTACAAACATGTCACAAGTGGTACAGGCTGAGGTTTGCTTACAAAAGTAAACGATACATTAGATTTTATATCATTGCAGTGAAGGCTGTAGGAGGCTTTCACACACACTCCCCAAAGCACAAGCTCCAGGTGCAGAGTCCTCCCGTGGCAAGTTATGTCTACCTCTAGTCATGTCTAGTTCCTACTGGGATTAGCAAGTAGGACATGACATGATCAGATTTGACTTGACCTGAAGAGAACTATGAGCACCCAGTAATTATACACTATAGGAAATTAAAAATGATTATAACAAGAGTTAATACAACTACCCTACTCTGGTGACTATTAGTTTTTCTTTAGCATCTGCAGAGTCCCTATGGCTATTTTTTGAGCTGCTCAGTTTGCTAGCAGCAGCATTAGCCTTTACACAGTGAATAACACCGCAAAGGTTCAAAATTAAAACTGTCTTAATAATCCCTCTAATTATTTTCCATTTATCTCCCAGCCATATGTCACAGCGTGTCTTCACAGCTGTCCTACATCTTTGGACAGTACTGTATATTTTATAATGCAGTTCATATTATTTTATTCTCTCCTCCAGTGACTTCATGTTCAAAGAGGCAAAATTTATGGAATTGGCCTCTTGTGAGTCTGTGCTCAGAGTGTACGGAATCTATGAGGAATCTTGTTCAAAGTCTCTGGCACAAAGAGGACTTGTCTTTGAGTATATGAAGAGAGGTTCTCTGCAGTCCCTACTAGAACAACTCTCAGGACCTCCTCCCTGGCCACTTGCTTTTCGCTTGGCCTACCAAATTGCTCTGGCCATGAACTTCCTCCACATAAAAAACATTGTGCACCTTGACCTAAAGCTAAGCAATGTTCTCCTAAATGATGACCTCAATGCCAAGGTAAGAGGGGGGGCATATACAGCATATTCATTTACAAATACAGTGTTCCCTCCAGAAAATAAATAATAATTTGTTGACTATTAATTGTATGTTTAGTTGGCAGACTTTGGCTTGTCCCAGGTTTCCAGAAGTGTTTTGAAAATCAGCAGAGATTCATTCACAGGACCCCAGGGAACTTACAAGTACATGCCTCCTGAGGCTTTTAAAGCATCATATAAACCTGTCCGTGCTTTTGACATATACAGGTTAGCAAAGATAAAAATTATAAAATTTACAAAAAAAACGTATTATGTTTTGAGCCCATCATTTATTTGTCACTGTTTCAGTTATGGCATTCTTCTCTGGTCCATTTCTTCCGGCACAGAACCCTATCCTAATCCAGGTAAACAAGATTTTCATAAAACTCATTGCAATTGAGATTTTTTGGTCTTTTACCATTACTTTATGCATGTGTATATTTTAAAACATGCACAAAAGGGGCCACATACAGTCTGTTAGAAATAAGGATCCCTAAGGGAGATCGACCCCAGTGTAAAGAAATTCTCAGTCAGCAGGCAGAGGGAGTCAAAGAGCTAGTTGACCTAATGATGCGATGCTGGGATAAGGAACCTTCTGCGAGGCCACATTTTAAAGGTAAGGGTTACTGAAACGAATGAGCCTTGATTGCGGTCATGCTGCTTAGACATTATGCACTCACTGATTATTTTATTACTTTTTAGTCTGTCTTGAAGAAACTGAGAAGCTGTTCTTGAGGCACAGTAAAGACATCCGTCGTGTAGTCGATGCAGTTCTGACAAAACTGGTACCTTTTACAAATGCTGTCAATTTTATAAGTTGTTTGTTTAGAACATTTCTCATCATTGTTGTATTTATTTTTTTGTTGTTGTAGGACTCACAAAGCCATGAGCCCCACGGTACTGTTCCTGCAATGTCATACGGTAAAAAGTACAGCATACGTACAAATACGGCTCAGGATATAACCATTAAATAAATCTTAACAGCCGTGAATAAAGTAGAGGTTTCCAAATGGTGGGCTTTGAGCTAAATATAGACCCAGTGCTGAAAATAATTAAGACAGACACTGCTGCATTTGGTTTTATCAAGTATTAATTGAGTCAGTCTTTTATGTAGCTTTCTGCTAGGGGTAGTCTAAACAGTAAAAGGAAGTGCCATAAAAAAGGGAGTAGAACAATGGAACAGGATGTATGCCATATTACACAACATGGTCCATCATCTCCATACTGTTATAAAACAACCCATAATATTTCACATCATACTCAATGAGATTTTAAAAGTAGGGAGGTAGATTACATGGCTTATATTATGCTCAATTTAATTTAATAATTAAATAATTCTAAATAATTCTCAAATTGTCCAATTAATCTACTTTAGTTATATTGGTGTTGTCATTTTTTTTTTTCTAAAGGGACAACACCTAATGATTCTGTGGATCTTGTCAAAGCAGGCATGCCCTCTGAACAGGTATTGTACAGTTTTTTGACTTGCATCTTTGCACACAAAAATAAGACACAGTGTACAACTACAACTTTTGCCTGCAGGCCGCAGGTGTTTCCAGTAAAACAATGACTGAAAAAGAAAAAGGTATGAAGAGTTTACAACTGTAGCATTAATAAAATATGTCAATACAAAACATACATTTTTGAATGTATGGCTAAACCTTTTTTTTGCTTAATCAAACTTCAGCAGAATTTGTGGATCACCATCGTTGTGAACTTATTAAGAAGGTTTCGATGGTACTCGCCATATCAGAAGAACTTGGAGACATGGTCCATGGCGAGACCTACAGCCGGATTAATGCTAAAGAGATATGTCAGACAAAATGAGAGTGCTCTATGTTGAAACATTACGGTCAGGAGGGAATAGAGTGAAAGCAGCCTTCTATGACGCTTTGAAAAAACATGAGCCTAACCTGATGCAGGGACTCGGTAAGTTCCTGCTTACTGTTTGAGAAAACTGTTTGACAAGACACATGTTGTTTATTGGTAACTTTTTGTTTGTTTCTTTCAGAGGATTAATTCAAAAACTGTTTGTGACCAGGACAACTGCATCTGAACAATCCTTGATAAGCTCATCGTTTAAGGTCACTTTTACCTGGTCCTAAATCCATGAATGGATTGTTCCGCAACTAAATAATGGAGTGACAATATGGCACAATCCGCAAACACAACAACATGGATGTGATTCGATTTACCTTGACATTTGGAGTTACCTCGTGGCAGTTCTGGTTTGGTGAAATGTGGGATAACATGGCCATGTCTTGGCACAGCATGTTTCAAAACTATTACATCAAAGAGAAAAGCCCTAAATTGAGAAGGCTTCTTAAATATATTTTTAATAATATTTTAGGATAGATTTGAGGTTTTATGCTAATACATATATACAAATAACAGATTTTTGATAAATTTGCACTTTTATTTACAGAAGTAGACTGGGTAAAAGGCTTTTCTGGTTCAATCCCTCAGTATCTGTCACGAGCAGTCAGCTTGATAGTGTCGAAGGCATCCAGGGCAACAAAGACTGACTCGCTTTACTGTACAGGTTGGCTTAACACATTAAAAAACAATAGATAAAATAACCTTTTTTAATGAAGTTATCCAATAATACATTTATTTAATAACAATAACAATTTTAACATGTCCTGTTTATTCTTCATTTATGTGAGAGAAACAAGTTTCTGTCAGTTTTTAAGACTTTGATCTCATTCACAGCGCTGTCACCTTGAGCTTTTACATTACATTTAGTCATTTAACAGACCCTTTTATCCAAAGGGACTTACAGAGCTCTGTGATAGGCATCTTCACACCATGGTAATCCTGAGAGGGGGAAGTGTTCAAGTGTCATCTTAATCCATGCTGTTCTTTGTCAGTCCTACTGCCTCACTCCACCTTACACTCCCATCTGGCCCCACCCTCTCCTGCATTAATGCCCCAATCCTCTTTATGGGAGAGTGACGTCTGCTTCTGTCAGAAACAGAGTTAAGCTCAGCACGTACCAGGAGAACAGAGGGGAGACAAGCTCCCAGCCTTAGGAATAACCAAGCAGCACTGCTCTGCAGACCTCCTGGGGAATTGCTCTCCAGGGCTGCAAGACCTGACCTGCCAAGAACATAGCTCAGACTCTAACTGGAAACATACACAGACTCAAAGTATGGTGTACCACAGCACACTTTCCCAGGATGGCAGAACGCTGGGCCACTGGAATTTAAAGACCCCAAAGCTCAAGAGAGAATGCTAAAACTGAAATACAATTTTTATTTGAACATAGGGAATTGTTTTAATGGATCTGCATTTTTTGAAGGTGACACTTTTACAATCTTACCATTGTTGGAACTGCTGCTTAGATGAACAGATGGTGAGAAAGCTTTCTCTGTTGTCAGGTGTGTTTGAAAGGAGTGCACTCAAAGCACTGGTCTTTCCATGAGGTCCTAATTGCTTGCTATTTGAGTGTGTCAGTGTTGGGCGTTGCAAAAGCTGCCTTAGTTTGAAGTGTGATCATAAAATTGTAGCTGTGTTGTATAATAAAAGTCCAGAGTGTACCTGAGGTAGAGGGATCTTTTAGAACCTGTAACCCTGGATTTCCAAGAGATGGAGGGTCATTGTTATGACCGGTTTGGGGATGGAGAAAGAGACAATTATCAGATTGACTACAGGAGGATTGTTGGGGACACAGAGCCTGCACGACCTCGGATAACAAACCGAGACGGAGAGCAACCTCTTCCCTATGGGGCCTTTGGTTACCCCACTCCACATGGACATGGCCATGAGACTGCAGCACAGCGTTACAGTGCAACACGCATTCAAGCAGGATATGAACCTGAGAGGTCAGTTTTACCTCTACCACACTTAACTGTCTGGTTACTCTGGAAAAGGTCATACCCTAACCTTATGCCATGGATATTCTTTGTAGTGTGTTGGCTAGGGTATTTTATTAACAAGCATGTTTACCAGCTACTTGGCTGCCTACCAAATCCTCTTAGCTACCTACTGCACTGCCGTCATAGGTGTATAGGACTTTCCATTGACAAGGACAGATTCTCATGTTAGCATTTCCTGTTTCAACTCTTGCACTTACTCTAATAGGATCTTACTAGAACATGTGTGTGTAAGAGACAAAGGGTCAAAAGAAAGACAAGCAAAAGAGCTTAAAAGTCTTCCAAATCCAGACTCGGATCTTGTCATTTGTAATGTGTTGTTAATTAAGTTGTTTAAATATAGGTGTGTTTCTGTTTCAGCATGGCTGACTACTTAATCAGTGGAGGCACCGGCTATGTCCCTGAAGATGGATTAACGGCACAGCAACTCTTTGCTATTGGTGATGGCCTTACATATAAGTAAGAAATGCTACAGCGATGCCTGGGGCCTTATGGTATTTATGCAGACTTATACAGTTATGCAATGCTCCATTAAATGTTTATTAATATTAGTGATGACATCTGCTTGGGGCTCTTATGTAGGATTATTATGAGTAGTACTACTTTCAAGGATGAATGAATGGATTCAGACATTAAAGTGTGCGCTGGTTTGTGCTCAAATACTCTGTGTTAATGGATGGGAGTGTACTTCTATTAATGGAGGCTATATGCAGGGCTTATCATTGTGGAGAGGATAAATGCAGAATGTTTCAGTTTTGAAAAGCTGACAGATTATGTCATGGTGAGCTTGTTTACATAACTCAATCTTAATAATAATACATATTATTTATATAGTGCTTTTCTAGACACTCAAAGACGCTGTTGATATGATTGATTTTGTGGTGATATGATTTGTTGTTAAATTTCCATCTGTATTTGTAGTTTCACTTGGTGTTGATCTTATAGACTGACATGCATGATTTTCTCTCTTCTCAGTGACTTTCTCATCCTTCCTGGTTTTATTGACTTCACATCAGATGAAGTGGTAAGCATATGTGCTGCCCTCACACATTTTTGTACTAAACTAGACAGCCAGCAATTATGAATAGATCCTTTAATGGTGTTCTACGTTTTGTTTTCATTTGTTTTGTCATGTTCTAAAACTGAAACAGAGAAAAATACACTATATTTTCATATGAACAAATGTTATTATAAACCTTTTACCCAATTAAATTAAATTTAATTGCTTCATACGTCATCAGCCACAGACTAGACTCAAGCTCACTGATCTCAGACATACACTGGCTTCTCTCTGTTGTTCAAAAGCTCAATGCAGGGGATGGTTCAGTATACACTGATCTGTTGGAGAGTGTATCACATGTATAAGGGTAACCTATCTTAGACTTAACATAGCATTAGGTACAAACAAAACATTAAATTGCCAACAAACTTTTACAATTGACAGAAAATATATAATTATGGTCACTATCACACACTATCACTACCACAAACTGATCTTTGGGTCTTGCTGCAACAGGGCCAGTGTTCCTTTCAGTATTTCATTTTAACATTGGCAGTTATTATTATAGGCTACTGTACATGTGCTTCATTCCAGTATAAATATAAAACATAGTGTTTTGAGTTCAATATCCTACCATCAATGTATTAGATCTCTTAGCTCGCAGAGCATAAGGTTGTTTTGTGACTTGCATTGTTTTTATCTTTTCATGCTCCACTGGGAAATTAAATTAAATTCCTCCTGAGGTCATGCATGTAGTGCTTGAATAGTAGGTGATAAAAGAGACACCTGTGGCTCAAAACTGCAAACAGGGCAAACTTTGATCAGCATATCGGCACAAAACTAAGACAATAATACATTTAAGCTTTTGTAATAGCACCAACTGTGTAAAGATTGTCTATTTATATTGGATGTTTAGGATCTCACCTCAGCGTTGACACGGAAGATTACACTAAAGACACCGCTCATTTCATCCCCTATGGATACAGTCACAGAGTCGTCGATGGCCATTGCCATGGCAGTGAGTACAGCATAATGTATTGTATTATATATACTGTACTGTATATATATATTATATAACTTTAGTCACAGTGGATCAGTAATGGTGTGTGGTAGTAGTTCAGTAAGTAGTAGTCTAGTTAAATTAGTATTTAATTAGTAGTGTAATTGAAAATACTTCTCTGCTTTCTTTAGTTGATGGGTGGAATAGGGATTATTCACCATAACTGTACGGCTGAATTTCAGGCTAATGAGGTGCGCAAAGTAAAGGTAATATTTAATTGTATGCTCATAAGATTTTAAGCATATGACATGACTCATTCTAAATGTACATGTGTTTTGTTTTTTACAGAAATTTGAGCAGGGCTTTATTACAGACCCAGTGGTCATGAGTCCACATCACACAGTGGGCGATGTGTTTGAAGCCAAGATACAACATGGCTTCTCTGGGATCCCTGTTACAGAGACAGGAAAGATGGGTAGCAAGCTGGTTGGTATTGTCACATCCAGAGACATAGACTTCCTTTCAGAGAAAGACCATGACAGACCCCTGGAAGAAGTATGTGGCTAAATAAATATGTATGTATCATTATAATAATAAAAATGTATAATTTGCATTGTTTGTTTTGATCCAGGCAATGACAAAAAGGGAAGATTTAGTGGTTGCACCAGCTGGAGTAACATTAAAAGAAGCTAACGACATACTGCAACGCAGCAAAAAAGGTAAATTTGCCATGGGCTTGAACAAGCATAAGGAATCAGGTATACATTTCAATTTGTTGATGATTTTTCTCATTCCACTCCTTTTGCCCTGTGACTTTGTCAGGTAAACTTCCCATTGTGAATGACAGCGATGAGCTCGTGGCCATTATTGCTAGAACTGACTTAAAAAAGAACAGAGATTATCCACTGGCTTCCAAGGACTCTCGCAAACAGCTGCTGTGTGGAGCTGCTATTGGTACCAGGGAAGATGACAAATACAGGTTGGACATCCTCGTGCAAGCCGGGGTGGACGTCGTTGTTCTGGTATGTCTTGTTATAAACTCGCCACATAATATTCTCTCCCAAGTCCAGCCTTATTTGTTCAAATTAAAAAAAGTGTGGAAGCAAGTAAAGGATCCTTAGTATGCTAAAATGAAGGATGTTATCACGATTTTACAAGATAAACTTTATCACATTTTTTTCTTTTATTATTTGGGCCTTACAAAAACATTTAACTTGGAAATTTTACTTAATGCTGAAAATTGTATAAACATATTCCTGATCTGAAAAGAATATTTCATGTTATAAGAGTTATAAGTTATAATGTTTTGAGTTTTAAGTTCTAAAGCTTAGAAAAAGGAAAATATATATACTAGAATGTGTATGTTTTTGTTTTTTTTTACCTCTGGTAGTTAAAGTGCAGACTGCAATTCCACACTCCCTTTTAGAGCATGTGAACAGCTATGGCAGCCCTGCAGGGACATGGCTGTTGTCTATAAACCAACCCAGAAGAATCAAAGAAACATGAGCTTGCTTCTACAGTGGTGTTCATTTTGTCCTCTTTGGGCAGCTGTAGGAGCAGAAACAGGAATTATAGGAACTTTGACTGATTTCTATCCAGCTTTAAATCTAGTCTAGGGTGACCATAGGTTTGGTTTTAGTTGGGACAGTCCCGTTTTTAAGCCCCCTGTCCCGTGTCCCGGGTGATATCTGCAAAAACACAGTTTTCCCTTCTGCCTGTCGCAATTGTTCCAGTGTTCCACATGTCTGTAACTCAACACAGATTGGTCTTCTTATGTTCTTAAGGGTGAGGCTATTGCTAAGCGTCCCATCTCCAGCTTTCACTGTTTCAGTCTGTCATCATGCCCAAAAAAAGTTTTGATTTACTAATGAGCTTAAGGAACAATACTGTTTGTTACATGTTATATATAATAAAATATTGTAACTCAATCAGGCTTTTTTACTGGTGGTATATTGATTTTGCACAGCATTTTCCATTAAGGATTTTCTGTTAAGGTGCTGTCCTTTTGATTTGCGTTTATAAAATTAAAGTCTCCCACTTTTGAGGCTTGAAAATCTGGTCCCCCTAATCTGGTCTATTTTATTTCTAAGATAGAATAATACATAAAGACTCCCGCACACTGTTAGACCCTTCATCAGGCAAATGGATGTGCAGTGAGAAAAAGACATCTTAAATAGGGAATGGCCAGATCATATTCCAGGATGCAATGTATGAAAAAATATTTTCATCTTATTTACAACATTAAAAAGTCAAGATAATACTATAATTATCTAAATGAAGCTACATGAAAGAGTACTTTTAGCAGCAATACTGGCAGTCATAAGAGAGTCATAAGAACAGGTAGGACTCTTAAATCTGCTAATCCACAAACACATTTCTACATGCATACAATCTTAGATCTTAGATAAAAATGAGAAACCAATACAATATATACATTTTAGAGGAATATTCTAAAGTTCAGTTCACCATTCAGACCTTGAGGGGTCAGAGTTTGGAGTGAGTCTAACCAATAGTCTTCCCGCTGCTTTAAAAGTTTATCATGGTCCCCACCCCTGGATTGTTCAATAACACAAAAACAAAGTGAGCACACGTCATGATGGGCCTCATTGAAGTGTACAACAACAGGATATTCCCTGTTAATTCTGCGTTTTGACCTATTTTCTTCCCTTATTCTCTATTTTAGTTTTCTGGTGGTTTTGCCAACATAGGCCAAGTCACAATGGAAGTGCAGTAAATAAATAACATATAGCACAAGTGATGACATTTTTTGCTAGGTATTTTTTTTTTCCAGTATGAGAATGTTGAAAAGAACTGGTTTTCATAGTATTATGGCATAGTGCACTAAGATAGACAAATGCAAATAGTGTTATTGTGAGATGAGACTGTATACTATAACATTTTACACAATCCACATTTTATATACAGTAAAATCTCGATTGTCATTTATTATTTTACATTTCAGGATTCTTCACAAGGAAACTCGGTGTATCAGATTAATATGATCAACTACATCAAAAAGAAATATCCCGAGCTTCAGGTGGTTGGAGGAAATGGTAAGCTATTCATATGACTCCTTAGACATCTTACAGCAATCTTCTGTTTTTCACCTCCATTTTCTCTTGTGTGTTTTTCTGTCTCTAGTGGTGACAGCTGCTCAGGCTAAAAACCTCATTGATGCCGGTGTAGATGCTCTGAGAGTGGGCATGGGCTGCGGCTCTATTTGTATTACTCAAGAAGGTAACATCATCACATCATACTGAATGTTAGCTGTGCTCTGAAAGCAAAGCAAACTATTAAAAAGGACAATTTTCTCAGTGATGGCATGTGGGAGGCCCCAAGGTACCTCCGTGTATAAGGTGGCAGAGTATGCTCGACGTTTTGGGGTGCCAGTCATTGCTGATGGAGGCATTCAGACTGTGGGACATGTGGTAAAAGCTTTGGCCCTTGGTGCTTCAACAGGTAAAGATAAATATAATAAGAGACATTATGCTTTAAATACAGTATAAATTATTTAAATGATTTCATGTTTTCTCATACATTTGTACCAATCTCTCTCAGTAATGATGGGATCCTTGCTTGCGGCTACAACCGAGGCTCCAGGAGAATATTTTTTTTCGGATGGCGTGCGATTGAAGAAATATCGTGGAATGGGCTCCCTGGATGCCATGGAGAAGAGTAATAGTCAGAAGCGCTACTTCAGGTTGGAGCAGCAAAAACTTTCTGTGCTTAAATTATGATGTAAATTCAGATGTGATGAATGTGTTTTACGATTCTTTCAGCGAAGGAGATAAAGTCAAAGTAGCTCAAGGTGTGTCCGGCTCGGTACAAGATAAGGGGTCCATTCATAAGTTTGCCCCTTACCTTATCGCTGGTATCCAACATGGCTGTCAGGACATAGGAGCCAAGAGTTTGTCAATACTGCGGTAAGTGATGAACTATATGTATGCTGAAACATACATATATGTGTTATGTGTAACTGGCACTGGCACCTAAATTTGTCGTAATCCCTGCTTTACTGATTATTGTATTATTATGTGGTATTGGAATAGTCTTTTCATTGTATGTGGCACCGGGAGATCTTCAGGTCTTCTGGAAAGACGTTAATTTCAGTTCAACTTTACTTTGATTCCCAAGGGGAAATTAAATTAAGTTAGGTCTCATTAAAGCAAATTAAGTGAAGTACAGTCTTATGGCAGTTGCGAGTTGCCGTCCTGCAGCTCACTGATCTCAGACGTCCACTGGCTGCTCTTTGTTGTCCAGAAAGCCAAATGCAGGAGCTGGACTATGTTTAGTATAGCATCCGTCCTGAGTCTCCAAACTAATGAACCAGCCCTCTCTATTGGTTTTTCAAGGCGCCCACAATCTCTTTTTCTGAGACTACACTAGGTACTTGGTGTGTCTGAGAACCACTGACTTTACCTTTATGGGTAATGAAAAAATGACTTGCTGATGTTGCTACTCTAAAACTAAAGTGAACTGTAAGTTATATAAGTGCAGGGGCAATGATTTGATAAAAATAATTCTGAAATAAAAGGAAAAAGTAGAAGTAAGAATAATATTGCTAATGTGCTTTCTACTCTAGGTCAATGATGTACTCCGGAGAGCTGAAGTTCGAAAAGAGAACCATGTCAGCACAGATGGAGGGCGGTGTCCATGGCCTACACTCGTAAGTTTAACTCTTTAATTGCACCTTCCAGACATACGTGTGTTTCCACTTTTTCTCACTATATGTTATTATCTAAGTATACTTGATTATGTATGTGTTGTTGTACTGAGCTATAAGTCGCTGGATGCTTAGAACCATGCAGAGAACAATAAATACCACCACAAGAAGGATCAAGAGTTATACACAACTGTTTTAGACAAGAATAGCAGAGACGCATTGCTTTGCTATTGTCACATCCTGTCACATTCATACTTCATGTGTGGTTAGCAAAATCACATTGTCATCTTTCTTCCTTTTCTTCTCCATGCTGTCTTATTAGCTATTCATTTTTGCCATGTAAGTACTGTCTGTGTGTTTGTCCAATCATGTCTTTTATATTATGGAACCAATGACATTGACAAAAATTTGTGCTCCTGTTTCCAACTTTAGTTACGAGAAGTGACTATACTGAAACGGGAAGGAGGGGAAGCATAAAACCAGGACCAAATGTCCCAACCCCGGCCGCCATAAGCAAATTCTCCGGACGCGTGTGATTCATCAGTTACAATTGAATTTACTTGACATTTTCACAGTGTAATGTTGTGAAACCACGTTACTTTTAATAGGCTCTTATTGATGCCTAGTGATGTAGACCTCTGCTTCTGCATAGCACTTTGATAAAAGACAACATAGAATACCTTTTTATGATCATATTTTTACAAGGCAGGTCTCTAGACTGTCTCATGAGGAGATGAAAGACATCTGTCAACATATGCTGCTTGTAAAACGTTTGCTAATACAGTACGGGTATGGATTAATATAGTAAAATAGTGTATATTCTAATTAATTATTGAAATGTTACACAAGGGACCAATGTTTAGGATCAGCCTTAATACGTGTATGTGAATGTAAGATGGAACGCCTTGTGTGTAAGCTCTGATGTTACAGAGAGGACACAGAAAATGTAATTATTGATGAGAACAAAAACAAAGGCTTAGCCTCAGAATACTTGGCTTCAGACATTAATGTATTTTGCAGAGACACCATATATAATAAATAGCATATCAACTGTATATAATTTCAAATTTGACAATCAAAGATGTAATATTTAGGAGTCATGTCTTTATAGAATTGTTTATAATAGTAATAGTAAAGTATATAGTAAGTAAATAGTAAAGTTTCTTTTTTTAAACATTCCAACATGCTTCTTAGATTTTGCGCTCTATTATAATTTTACTTTTATGATTTGTAGAAAAAGTGAGTGAAAGAAAATATTGTCTTGATCTATAGATTTGATAAATAAAGACAATTTCATAGTTACTCATGTCATTTGTTTATGTTTATTATCTAAAACAGAGGTGGGGAAAGTAGTTAAATTGCAGTAGTAGTATAATTGTACTGAACTATTATTGCTGAAGTAAAAGTAGTCATCCAAAATTAACATAATAAGTATTCTAATAAGTAGTCGAGATGGTGCATGTTGCAAATGTGGCCACCTTTATAGATTGTTGCAGGAAACATGGATTTCAAAATAACAATTCAAAACATCAGTGTTCTAATGGTCAAAAGTCCTTAAAATGGCATCCATAACAGGAAAAAGTAATTTGACTAAAACCAATGAGGTTTGTGGAAAGTTGGAAACATGCCCTTTCAATCAGAATTACATGGAGGAGCCGGTGAGTTGGGTCCATTGCACTGTTGAAATATTCCATATTTCTCCTGGTTTTATACCTCCTGACTACCCATAGTTCAAATTTGTCCTTCTTAGAGGACATTTGTTGACCTTAATATCTCCAACACCCTGCATACTACTGAGCCAACTTCTTGTTTGCTCTAAAGAGGATGTTTAGCACTTTCAAATGAGACAAAACTTATAGAGGTGGAGTTTGGGAAATTCTTTCTTCAAGGAACAAGCCGTCCATTACAGCAAATACATTTTATGAAAAGAAGAAAAGTAAGTGTTAAATCTTTTTTATTTGGAAAATTTTCCCTCAAAATGTTGTTATATTTTATATGAATCTCTGAAGAACACTTTAAATCTTTACCTTTAATCTTGTTATTCATTGTAATTAGTTTAACTAAAACATTTTATTGAAATGATAAGAGACCAAGTCATTTCTTCCTTGCTTTTTTTAAAGATTCAACCCACAACACGATGATCCTCCCATTATTCAGAACAGTGATGCCACAACACGCCAAAAGACTCTGATTAATTATTTGAACAGTACATTGACACTGTATTTGAAGAAATGCTATGTGCACAAACCAACATGAAGTCCTTGTTTCTGGAACAACAATAAAAACTACTCCAGAAGAGTTGAAGACCTTCTTTGGGAGTTCTATCTACATGGCCTTTCTGGGTTATCCAAACATTCAAATGTATTGGGCTTCAAACACCAGAGTTCAAATAGTGGTGGAATCCATGACCAGAAACCGGTTCTACAAACTAAGAGATTCCATTAAGATTGTCATTGCCCTTTATGTTTCAGATGAATAAAGTGAGGCTAGGATGTCTAAGCCAGCCTAGAACAGGAAAAATGTCAGTTGATGAGCAAATGATTCCGTTTACTGGTCGCTGCCCAATTTGCCAGCATGTACCAGGAAAACCGTACCCAACTGGGCTGAAGGTGTTTGTCTTGGCCACACCAAGTGACATTGTCTTAGATTTTCTGGTTTACCAAGGAACTACTGCTTTCAGAGTCACAGAGGGACAAGGCATTAGAACACAAGCTGTCATTCATTTGGCAGAAGGATCCCATATGTTCTTTGACAGGTTCTTTACTACTGTCAAACTGCTAGACTTTTTGATGGAAAAGGGTCTTGCAGGAACTGGAACACTCTTGAAGAACAGAATTCCAAAGGGCTGCAAAATGATCAGTTTGAAAAGAAAGGAAGAGTGGCATCTGAGATGGTGGTCAGTCGACGTCCTTGAACTTGCTGTCATTAAGTTGTTTGACAACAAGCCAGTGGTCATGGCATTCTCTGCCATATGTAAAAGATGGTCTAAGAAGAGAAGGAGAAAACGTTTGTCCAAGTGTCAAGACCAGTGTCAGTTGCAACAGCAACAAGGGCAGCAAATATGAACATGGCTGACAGAATGCTGAGTTTCTACAGGATAACTTCTCAAACTCTGAAATGGACAAGGCGAGTCATTTTCCACTTTTCTGATCTGGCAATCAGCAATGCATGACTTCAGTGTAAGACTGACTGGCATCTTCTGGGAAATAAACCACAGAAGTTCCTTGAATTCAAACTTCTCCTTGGTGAGATGTTGATTACTAAGGGCCAAGTAGGAATCTCAGGTGACAGTGACGATGACTACACTCCTCCCCACCAAAAGTGGAAACCTCAGCCAAATGTAGCTCTGAGACAATATGGGGCTATCTATCTTCCAGAGATGGTGGATGAGACACATGCATCAAGATTGCGCATGTCTGGCTGTAATAGCAAAACATATGTCATGTGCACTAAGTGCAAAATATTCCTTTGTGTTTCAAAAAAGGGGAATTGCTTCCTAAAATATCAAACTCCATAAATTAGAAATACATCAAGGGTCCAAAATAAATACACTACAAATCTGTTTTCTGCTAGTTAAGTTCATATCTCGTAAGTTGACTCAAGTAAAAAATATTTTTTGAAAAAATTCTTTAGTATTGTCATTACCTTCGAAACCTTCGAAAGTTTAAAAAAACAAGTATTTGGGATTTTAGTTTTTTCCTGGTAGTTAGGCAGGATGAGAACCATAAACACATGGCTTATTTAAATGATTCTGAGGCTGTGTACAAGTATGTTATGTGAGAAGGTTACAGAGCATTGCTTTAAGTACAAGGTAGATTTTTTCTTCCACAAAATTACTCAAGTTAATGTACAATCCACCTCCGATATACACTATTTTATGTCTTTATTCTAAACAACGCCACTAGAGGGCAATACAGTAGCAGATAAAAGCCAATGTCCATGCTTTTCACATTGACCCCATTCGGCTGCACAACTCATACAGTACTATAGCTAATAACATATAATTAAACAACATTTTGCAACAGGTAACCAATATGATACAAATCAAACAGTTTGATTTTTAAATAAACTGCCATAAACAGTTATTTGGCACTTTATTGTATAATATTTCACAATTTTAGTGACAAGTTCCAGCTCTTACTGTGTCTCCTACAGTTCAATCGTGTCACTGCAAACACTTAGAGCATCAATTTGCCTGCACACGCTGACAAACTCCGCCTGCACAGCCAGATCCCATTCCAGCTGCTTGCTTTCACTCAAGTGTTTAGTTCCCGCCAGGCGTCCGGACCCTTGACTGTCCTGCGAGGCGAAGCTCAAGGTCCGGAAACGTCTGTAGTGGGACAGGTGTTGGATCGCCCTTGGGAGACTGTTCTGAGTGAAGTGGTGTCCTCGGTTGGCCCAGGAATGAGAGCGCGCCTTCGCTGCCTCCTTTGGTTTGGTACACAGCCCTTGAGTGGAGCCACTGGCACTTCCTTTCCATTCTGTTGGCGACATGGGTTGCTTGTTGTGAGGCTGGAGAGTGTTGTTCTCTTGATCCATGTCGCCACAGGAAGAGGTTCGGTATAAGGACTTCTCCACAGAGCCCGCTGTTCCTTGACGGTTTAAGGAGAGACTGGAAGATGTCTGAAAAAGTTTTGGCCAGTTGAATAAACTGTGAGAAAACAAAGATTCACTGAACAGAGCTTGGTCAATGCTGCGGGACAGGTTTATAGGAGACGGCGGTCGTAGGTCAACAGTAGAATCAAGTCTATTCAGTGATGTTTGGTTGGATTTCTCTTCATTTTTTGGCTTGCCTGGGTTTGACGGTGAAGGTAACGGCAGCACCGATTTTTGTTTTTTCTGGACACATTCCAGCCCATTTTCAGTAGACTCCATAATTAAACAAAGAGGGAGAGCATCTGACCTTTCTTTCATTTTGTCTTTAATTGTCACTACGTTTTCCTGTTTACTCCAGGACTCGTGAGAGGACAGGATGCCCCCATCAGAGGGCACATCCATTCCTCGTGAAGGTGAACCACAGGAAAGTCGTGACCAGGATCTTGGTTGCGGATTAATTATGCGTTTGACTGAGGAGTTACTGTGACAAAAAATAGGATGCATTCCAAACAGGGCTAATCCGAGACATACTCCAATCTCGCAGAGTCTGCAGCTTACCTGGAAGCCCAACCAAGGCCATGGATGGAAACCTAAGTCCTCAAACCCACCCAGACCGAGTGCATGAAGGACGCCATACAACTGAAGACCCCCAGAACAAAACAGACACAACGAAGCACCTAAACCTGCTCGTAATGCTCTTTCCCAATCCTCCATTTTGGCAAGAGGACAACTTCGATGTCGCATCACTTCGGGTGAACCTCCACTCTCGCCATTGTCCAGTCTGTAGATATTGTCCACTCGGATTAAGCAGAAGAAAACAAAGTATGAACATGACAGAAAAATGCTGAAGCATACAAAGACGCATTGAGGGATCAGGAGAATCACAGAGGGAAGGCTTGGAAAAAGTTGGAGTATGCCTGCACATCCTAGTGAAAGTACAAAATGTGAAACAGACATAGACAATAAAAGGCAAGGTTTGGGTAGAGCAGAGAATGAAGGAGAAATGGCAAGTGGGAGTGAAATCTGCATGTTTGAACGCAGAGAAAGCAGGACAAAGGCGGTGGAGAACGTTGAGATCAAACAAGGAAAGGGCAGTGAGCAAAGCAGCAGCAAGGCCAGCGGAGGAAGCCGATCTTGATAACTGTAAGGGTCATAAATCAAACAGAAAGCTTGCATCCCTACGAAAGAAAGGAGAAACAAGTGAAGCAGTAAAAAGTAGAGGATTCCCGGAGGACAGCGTAAGGGTAGACCGAGGAGGCCCACCAGCGAAATCAAACCAAAAACACTGAAGACAGAGCCCAGGCCATATATGTGAGCTTCCCAGGCCGGGCCCCACGTGGCGAGAGCGGAGTTCCAGTCAGAGTAAAGAGGGAGGAAAAGGCTGAGGCCGAGAGATAGAGTGAGGTGCAACTCGTTTGGCGTCAGATCCTCCATGTCGTTCCAGGAGTGGTTGGACATTTTACAGAGCGCTGTAGTGGAGTTCAGAGACTCATCCTCCTTGGGCTTATCTGCAGGACAAAAAAAGAATCAGAAGTTTGTTTGTTTTGTTTGTATTATTCGAAAGTGCTGTAATTATACTTAAAATTATTTTAGACATTTTTATAATTAGGAAAGTGACGTGTGCACATATCCCATGTTTGGCTTCATGTCATTCTAAATAAACTACTAAATGCACAACGTTCTTTTAGCACTGACTGATTTTCATGTCCAGATATAGCTTTTTGTTTTTTAAGAATATTAGGATAATAGGATCTTTGTGGCTATAAAACCTCAACCTTCATACCTTTGGTTTTGAGCTCAGTAAGTGAACATTTAAATCCAAGTGCGTATACTATAATAATACAATAATAGTTTCATTATTATATAATATAATAATAGTATTATATAATAGTATTATTACTATTATGAGAAATTACATGATGTCTGTTAACAAATTCAAAACACATGCTTGCTCTGCCCTCTGTTTTTGAATTCATTGAAGCAGACACATTGTTTGTGTCTTGGCGTGCTGAAAGACACCAATATGTGGAGTGCTTTTCTTGTTGTTTCTTGACTGTTTTGTTATCTGTTGCAGTCACAATAATATTGTTGGTATTATGTGATGTAAGATGTTTTTTCTACCAGAAAATTTATATTGGTATTATTGTGGGCAAAATGAAATGGCACAGCTCTGTACTGAAATCTAGCTTTTCAATACTAGCTGTTCCAAAGTGCTGCAGAAGTGTTTCAGGTCTCAAGACCATATATGCAATTATATCAGATGTTGAGAGATATTTTTGAGTACTTACATACTTGTTTCAAAACCTTATGGTGTAGGTTCCCCTCATAATGTGACAACACATCATATATTTGGTCAAGTTGGCACACACTTTTATCTTTATTTAAATGCATACAGGTCTTGCTTGATGTAAAAAGGAAATGAATATAGCTCTGACTGTATTCCTTGATTTTTATTGTGTTTTTTAATGTGATCCCTCATCTCCCTTCTATTTAGATCAAATCTTTAAGATGGCATATTTCCTATCCCTCTCCTCCTACTATTTATGCCCACCAACAGTGAACCAAACAATGCATTATGTTGGTTAAATTGTTTGCAACATATGCAACACAACTAGATCACACCCACCCAGTTTCAGAGTCCAAAAATAGAGGGGAGTGTGTGTGTGTGTTCAGTTAATCCATAATGAAACAGGGCAGGCCTGTAACTGGGAGTATCTAAGTGGGTCACAGTCAGAGTGTGTACTCTCTGCCAGAGAGAAAGGCTGAGAGAGACGTGTGTTGATTAGCCAGTATCGACCTCACTGCTGCTCTCATTTTGTGCAGCTATTATTAAGTGCAACCGAGCAGTGTCACACTTTTAATAATGCTTCTTTGTTGAGATTTTTGTGTAACTCATAAACAAGACAATGAATGCATCTCTTAAACAGATGCATTCCATTTTTAAAATAATTATCAGTAGATGATGAAGTGGTAGGGGGTTATTTAGAATGTGCCCAAAATCTCTATATGATAGGTTCTTAAAAGGTTACATTAGCCATAAGTTTCAAAGTTGTGTGTGTCAATAAAGATGCAATTCTCACAGGCTTCTCTTCAAACCTGTTCTTTGTGGACACCTCATTTACTTTAACAAGTCGGTGCCAGTTGCTTTGTGCACAGTTCATTGTCAATATTTGTCCAAACACTAAGTGGAATGCACTCAAAGTGGGTTAGAACCATAAGGGCTAAGTGATATTTTGGGCAAAAATGTGATCTATTATATGAAAGTTTATGTGGAGTTCTTTCTTATAGCAACAAATATCACAATAATAATCTTATTCAGTTTAGAATTATTGAGTTAAAACCAAAAGATGCTAAGATGCTTCTTTTCTGAACTCAGTGAACTGTTGACCCTTGTCTGCTCATTGTCACTTCCCATTCTACTGCTTGGCAATTTTAATATTCATGTTGATGCTGTTTGCTCTAACACCAACCAGTTACTTTCTATTTTTGAATGCTTTAATCTAATTCAGCATGTTAATTTTCCTACTCATACCCGTGGTCATACCCTTGATTTGATTTGTACATCAATGGCTAATATCTCTTCCATCACCTCCACTGACACTGGTATTTCTGATCATAAATTTCTTGATTTTAGCTTCAGCCTGCCTATGCATAAGAATTGTTCTACAACTGTCATATCTTACCGCAATCTCAAAGCTGTTGATACTGCATTATTTTGTACCTCCGTTTCCTCTTCTAATCTCTCTGATGTCTTTGACATCTCATTACCCTCACTGATACTATCCAACTATAACTCCATAATCTCGGATATCTTAGATAAGCATGCTCCTGTAAAGACCAGAAGTGTCCCCTCCACACATTCGTCTCCTTGGTACACTCCTGAGCTCCGCATCTTAAAGGCCACTGGTAGACGGCTTGAGCGTTACTATAGAAAAACTGGCCTGACTGTTCACCGCTTGGCATTCATTGAACATATCAAGATCTATAAAACGGCCCTAAATTTGGCTCGTTCCAGTTTTGTATCTGCTACAATTAATAAATCAAGCAACAGGCCAAAAGCATTATTTAACACAATAAATAAACTTACCAAATCTCCATCTCATGTTGCTCTAGCTTCTGATGAACTTTGCACTTCATTCTTGGCTCACATGCTAGAAAAGTCAGATGCCGTAAACCAGTGCCTCTTTAATGATGCCACTAATATTAGTTATCTGCCGAATCAACCTGGTCAATCCCTGCCTGTTTTCTCTCTGTCTACTCCTTCTTCTGTCTCTGAGTTAATCTTGAAATCCAACCCTTCATCTTGTCATCTTGACCCTGCTCCTACTACTCTACTGAAACTTTGCCATTCAGTTATTTCTGCACCTATCTCTCACTTCATCAATACATCTCTTATCTCTGCTTCATTTCCTCTGTCACTCAAAACTGCAGCTGTTACCCCTGTCCTCAAGAAACCCAACCTTGATCCTCAGTTTTATCTAATTATCGTCCCATTTCAAATCTCCCTTCATAGCCAAACTACTGGAAAGCACTGTTGCCTCCCAGCTCCAGTCTTTTCTAGTTGAAAATAACCTTTTTGATCCTTTTCAATCTGGTTTTCGCCCTTTGCATAGTACTGAAACAGCACTAGTTAAGGTAATGAATGATCTGCTTCTCGCTGGTGATTCTGGTTCTCTATCTATGCTTTTGCTGCTCGACCTCAGCTCTGCCTTTGATACCGCCTCCCATCAACTACTCATATCGCCTTTCGGATGTGGGTATTTCTGGTGCTGCTCTTTCCTGGTTCTCCTCTTATCTCTCTGACAGACTGTTTTACATTTCACTCCAGAACTTTCGCTCACCCACTGTCCCCCTGAAGCAAGGTGTCCCTCAGGGATCCGTTCTTGGGCCATTATTATTTATAATTTATATAATACCTCTTGGTCAGATCCTCCGCCGTCATGGTTTTAATTATCATTTTTACGCTGACGACATTCAATTATATACTACCTGTACATCAACTTTATCCTTCACAACTGACAAAATCTCTGCTTGTGTGCATGAAATAAAAGACTGGCTTCATTCAAATTTTCTAAAACTTAACATGGACAAAACTGAGATAATTTTCCCTGGACCTTCATCACTCACTAATAAAATTCCTACTAACCTCACCTGTGAGATCGGCTCTTCTATCAAACCATCTACTACTGTTAAAAATCTTGGTGTAATTTTTGATTCCACTCTATCTTTCCACTCTCACATTAAATCCATCACTAAATTGGCATTCTTTCATCTACGTCGTATCGCTCAGCTCCGTCCCTTTATCAGCATCTCTGATGCTGAAATTGTCATCCATGCATTTGTCACATCACGTCTTGATTACTGCAATGCACTTTTCATTGGCCTACCAGCTAGCTCCATTTCCAAATTACAATACATTCAAAACTCTGCTGCCAGACTACTCACCCACACCAAGCGCTCTGCACATATTTCCCCAATTCTGCACGATCTTCACTGGCTTCCTGTGGCTTACCGTATTAAATTCAAAATTCTCCTTCTCGCTTTTAAGTCTCTTCACGGCCTTGCTCCCCCCTACCTCTGTAACCTGCTTCTCCCTACACCCCTACGCTCTTTACGATCCGCTGATTCCAGCCTTCTCGTTGTCCCTCGGCATCGCCTTGCTTCAATGGGGGGCAGATCATTCAGTGTTATTGCGCCCAAAATGTGGAACTCTTTCCCCCTATCACTCCGTTTAGTTAACACCATCTCTGAATTTAAATCCATGCTCAAAACACACCTATTCTCTGAATGTTACAGTTCTTAGTGGGTTTTTTTTTTATTTTTATTTTTATTTATTTTTATTTATTTATTTTTCTCACTTACTGTACTTGAACTCTCATTTGCCTGTTGTTGTCCTGTCTGCTCTCTTTGTCAATTGTCCTTATTGTTGTTTGTTTATTGTAAAGCGTCCTTGAGCTCTGGAAAGGCGCTATATAAATAAAACTTATTATTTATTATTATTATTATTATTATTATTATTAAGAAGTGCATAATTCAATTGATTGTACTAATACAGTAGATAATGAATTATTAACACAAGAACAATCAACATCTCGAACTGCCAGTGGTGCATTTTTATCCCCTGCTACACCAGCATTGATAACACAATTGTAATGAATGCTACGAATTGGCTACATGTATATGCAGTGCTAGCCAGAAATAGCATCAATCTTCGAATAAATGATCATAGTTTTTGAATTCTTTATTTCAGAAAGCTGGGATTTGACTGAATGGACAATAACAAAAGTTTATGAAAAACTATGATCAATTAAAGTTTTATATGAGAAAAAAAAATGTAATACAAATGTCATGCAGTGGCAGAGTGGTTAGCACTCATTCCTCGAACATCAAACTCAGGCCTTTCTGTGAGGAGTCTGCACGGTATTGGGAACTGCAATTTCCTCCCACCGCCCAAAGACATGCTCATTTAGGTCAATTGGCAAATCTAAAAAGAAATTTGTGTCCCTAGTGAATGAATGTGAGAGTGACTGTTTGTCTGTCAGTGTCTGTCTCTAAATGTCAACCCTTCGACTAACTGGCCATTGTCCAGGTTGTACCACACTTAAACCCAATATTAGGCTCCAGTGACCCTAATTTTAGGGTAAATAAGTAGAAGAAAATAGAATTCAATATTTAAGTCAAAGAGGCCCAAATATCTTTTCCAAACTGAGAATACTTTCAAATAATTGGTGAAATTGTTAAATAAGTGAACAGCTGTATTGGACTGTATTGTATCTAAAAAAAAAAAAACATTACACAAAGTCAGATCAAATTGGCAAAATATTGAAGTGCATCTGTAAAGACCTTCAAAGTTCTTGACTGTTTCTTTTAACACACTAAATAGGTTTCAAAATTTAAACATGTAACTAAAAATTTGCAGAAAATTGCCACATGAAGATGCATGATAGAAAGAAACCTTGGTGACGCAGAATAATGCAAACAGCGCTGCAACAAAAATAAACAAAGAAAACAAAGACTCTTACATAAGATAAACACACTGGTCACAAAACCTACCAGTATGTGATTCAGCATTTGCTTCATTTGGTGAGCTTTTATCCATAGCTTCTTCCGTAGTTGTAGCAGGAGACGTCCATTCCCAGCTGCTGGTAGGTGTAGTGTGATTCTCAGTGGATGATACTAAATCCAAATCAGTCCTGTCATGTGTTTCATTGAATGCTTTTGGAGAAGCTGATTGTTCCTCACCAGAGTCTGTAGATCCATTTAGAGTTGGCTTATATTTGAATGTTTGCTCCTGTAAAGATCCTTTTTGGTCTCTCTCTTTGAAGAAATCTCTGTGTGTCTCTGAACTCTCTTGTGCATATTCAGGATATTCACCTATAACCCCTTGTGTATCCTCGGGTGATGACCATTGCATAAGTAATTGCAGTAAGTTCCTCTTCACCAACTGGGATGTGTGAGGAAGGGATTTGCCAGTCTCTTGCTTTGGACTCTCTTTGACATTTTGTCTGGGTAATGCCAAGACATGGAAAGAGACGAGGAAGGAAAGGGGGAGGAGAAGATAAAGGTTCCATAGAAAGAGCATGACGGTGGTCTGCCAAGTTTTGACAATAGGTCACATGCTGCTAGGAGCTCCGTGGCTTTACATATCTGACCTCGCTGTAACATCAGGTATCAGGGGATCTCATGCACCTGAAGAAAGAGAATTAGTGCAACCATTTATTACTACAATGTCCTAATTATGTGCCTCTGGGCAAACATATTGACAGTAGAGCCACCAGTGGGTCCTTTCTACTCCATCTGCAATTTCAATCCATGTAACTTTGTTAATTTAAAACCTTATGCCAATGTAGTCTGAGCTTTAAATGATGATTGTGTATATTCAAAACAGACGGCTTAGTCATTTATACTTCATTAAAAAATTGTGTGCAATTCCAATCCAATAAAAAAATTCAAGATATGCTGCACTTTGTTTATTACACTTATGACTTACATTTCATCTAAAGTCAAGACACTGTGTTATTAAACGTTAAAGGTGTTGTGGCAGGGGTAAAAGTAACCTTCTGGTGGGTATATGAATTCTGCAATGGGTAGTGTGAAATAATAGAGATTATATGACAGTAGATAAAAATTACATACTCACAAACATAGGTACATGATAGCTAATGTCCACTCTGTGCTCCGATTCCCATCATTGGTCCATGCTGCTAGCCTCTCCGACACACATTTGCCGTTCTGTTATGCTGCATGCCTACAGTCTCTGTCTTCTATCTTCTCACACTCACTGTGCTGTGCCCCTCTTCTTGACGTTAGACAGTCGACACATGGGACAGACCCCTCCTCCTCCGCCTCTCACTCTGCTGCTGCACTAAACTGACACTATGTACACTGTCCTATCGGGGTAGATCTGAGGCACTGGCTAAAGCTCACCATCATCAGACGCAGTATGTAGGGCATGCGAGGAGAAGCGCTAATGTAGAGGCAGAAAAAGGGAAATGCATAAATATCTCAGAGCAAGCTCATCACCCAACATCCCCCTGCACTGGATTCACCAGAACTGTGGATCAATATGGTGTTAATGTGATTTACAGTGGTTGCTGTGCATCACTCTTATAGAAGGAACCACAGCACAACTACTTCATAACACTGTTAAAAATGTTTTAGATTTTATTTTACATCATTAAAAACTGGTCAGTAATTACTTACGGTGCAAAAATGTTACAGTAGTTTGCAGCATTCCTGTAAAACCAATTAAAATATTATTAATGTGTTGTATTTTACAGTTCAGCAAAAAATAGCTCTACTGTACAATGTCCAATTGAAGATCCGCCCCCCAGTTAGAGACTTTTTCCCTTTTGGAGGGATTCAAGCATGTCTCCATTCACTATTTCACTAGTAATTCATCTACACACTTGGTGCTCAGACAGAACCTTTGGTAGTGCTGACTCTAAACGGAAAGGGTGGTATTGCTGGTGATCAAAAATATGATCCCACCTTTGGTGCATTAACACCCATCGTCTACTGGATGTACACTGCATTTGGACCAATAATGTAGCTGCACTGACAGTTGTATTAGGTTTGACAATCCTTTGCTCACTGCAAATGTAAACAACCTGTTGTTGCTCTGATCGGATGAAACCTGGCGATATGTGGTTGCTGACAGGTGATTCATCCAATCACCTTCAGGTTTTCATCTGAAGTACTTTCCCTTTAAAAAAGTTTTTGGTGGAACCCTACCCAGGTGGTTCTGTGTAACAGACCATATGGCAAGGTCAAGAACATTTGGTCAGAAAACAGTAAACCCTCGACAAACAAGGAGTTACCAACCATTTACACCAGTATTCTTAGCTAATTTCACCACTGACATTTGAATATCTTACAATTACAATTTTATTTGTTTTTGTAATTTACAGTAAGTGTAAATTAAAACATTCAAACAGTATTAAAACATACTGTTTGAATGATAATAAATTACAATTCAATTAACAGAAATCCACATTGTACAAAGAATAGATAAGACTTTAAACAATTGTATGTTCTCTAACATATACTTTCTTTATAATAGGATCCCTCCTTTCAGAGTTGGAAGTGTGCTGTTTTTAATCAGTAGGGGAAATCCAGTAGTCCCGTGGCCTAATTTAATTTCCCTGCACAGTTTTAAAATAGACAATGGTCCACATACAATTGGGTGCATTGGGTCTGGTAGCCTCACTGACCACTACAAACCTAAAAGGATTTGTAAAACTAGAAATAGTGTTGAATAACTATAGTTAATTGTATTTTCCTATCACCTAGAAAAAGGAGATAAGCCCAGATCAAATTAAGTTCTCATCTGATTAAGATAAGAACTTCCTGATTACCCTTCGGCCCGGTGATAAAACAGGAAAGCAGCAACCCAGCCGTAACTAAAGGGGGCTGCAAATGGACAATGCCAGGCCAAACATATGAGCTCAGTGAGGGACACGGACAAATTATTGCCGCCTTACACTTGCGATGGAAAGTCAATGGGCAAATGGTTTTTGTTTAGACAAGTCATCCTCCAACAAGACACAGTCAGCAGGGCCGCAGTCCAGCTGGGGATGATGTGGACAGAGGGGACGGGGCCGAAACAAAGCTGCACAAGCAAAAAAAAAAAAAAAAAAAACACACACAGAGTAGAGTAACGCTGCAAAAAGAACGTATACAACAGTCTAGTACTGCCTAGACACTTTTGTCAGAACAAAGAAAAGGGTCTGGTGTATCTATATCCACCTCTGCCTCATGAAATAAACTGACTTTAGAGTAGAGGTGTGCGAGTGTTTTTATTCTATTATAGACATAAGCGGATTTTGCGGGTTAGCACTTCGACCCCTGGCTGTTGAAATATGTCATTACATCGATTGACAAATAGGTTAAAAAAATCCAATGCGGTAATGCAATAAAATAAAAACAATTAATAGATCTGAAACATTAGATTTTTATTTTTATTTCAGTCATTTTCCTTACTGTAATTCTCTTTAGCCTACCCAAATTACTGATAGTGTATGATATGCTGATATTTGATACGATCAAGATAACAGCTTCAGTGAGCCTTTTGGACTGAAGGAATACTAATATAATCAATGATTAGATTTATTATTATCTAATTGTATTGTATTGTATTGTAATAATTGTAGAAGCTGATTTATTCTTTGTAACATTTGCACCAGCTTTTATGCTTTAGCTACCTGCCAGTTATTTAAAATACAGAATAAATGTAATGACATAAAAATAACATTATAAACTATAAAATATTAACTGGCTTACAATGGATCAAGTAGGCTAGGCAGGAATTGTTATTAATAGCCCATTATTTGTTGTAAAGGAAAAGCAGTTTTTGTCAAAACTGGACTTTATTTGGTCTCAAAGTTTAATGTCCATTTCCCCAAAAACACAGGTCTAATTTTCTATTCTACTCATTTTGAAGAGTGACATAATTATCTTAATCTATTCATTTAACTTTGTTACATGTGTATGATTAAGGCATAACCACCTTATAATTTGGGTATTGGTCAAAAAGAGTTTTGAAGGCCTTTCAAAATGAATGTTACGTAGTATGTTTGGATTTGGGGGAGTTATAGGTGATGCATAGGTTTATTTAGTTTCATAGCCTGCCTGATATAGGGTATTTAAGAAGATATTTATTGTTGTATTGACTTACTGTAAAGCTGCTGTGATGTCTGTAGTGCCGCAGATCTCCAGAGCGGGGCAGCAGCTCTCCGTAGACAGGACTGTACTCCCAAAGAAGGAGCCAATACATCGCACGAAGAAGTGCCGTGTGACTCCATTGACTCCAGATTGACTCTCAAGTCGGGGTGGGGGGTGACAAAAGCCGAAGACTGTTGCCATTACAATTTTTCCGGTATAGTAGAGGAGCTTTATGGAAGACTAACAACCAAAAGCTTAAACTTCGCAGCTTCAGTGCTACTTTAGTGTTTGTCTGAGGTAAAGCTATCTTGTTGTATTAATATTGTTGACCAAGGCTTTTTAAATGTTTATTTTGTTACTTAAATAATAATAGTGGTATCCAGTGGTATCCTGATACTTGTTATACTTGTGGTGGTGCGCGCATTTTTTGTAGTAGATCACTGTGTGTGAATTTCCTGTGTTATAACCAGTTATAGTGGTTATAACCAGTGCCTAATTTGTAAAGCTGGAGGTGTGGGAACAAAGAGAGCATGTTTAGGGTCAGTATTCGCCCAGCATCAAGAAGGGAAAAAGGTAAAGAAACATGTTGTTATGAAGACTGCATCGTAGTTTTTGTGTCTAAATGATGCCATTTGAACAAACTTATGGGCAGTTACTTCAGGCTGAGTTTTAGCTTAAATCAGAGTTTAAAAAAATGTTTCAAAACCGGCCATATTAACTTTTACTTTAAGAAACCTCTCCTGAAAAAAAGATGTGCCGGATCCAGTCAAATAGGTCCTGGTCTCGATTTAGGAGGAGGTGTGTTCTCCCACAAATTAAACAGTGATTATAACACAGTTATAAGAAAACTGTCCAGGGCGAGAGAAGCAGTTAACAGCAGTGTCAAAAATGATCTTCCTTGAATTATGGCATATCCATACTTTCTTACAGTGCGTTATATATTTTTTGTGATGAACGTCTGTGTGTTTTTTTTAATGTCTTCAACATAGTGTTTATTTTTTTAATGTAGACATTTCTGTGACACTATGTTGCTCAGCTATTGTCCAGCTGTTCACTGTCTCTCTGAGCCTTGGCAATTGTCCAGACTGCTCCATCCACACAGACAGAAATCATCTACAGGCAACTAATCATTTAACACAACTTTTATATACAAACCCAGGTATTTATTTTTTATTTAACCAGGTACGTCAGTTGAACCAATTCTCATTTATACTGACAACCTGGTATTGTGGTAGGGGAAACCGGAGGACCCGGAATAAACTTATGCAGACACGGGGAGATCATGCAAACTCAGAAAGGCCCTGCTCTGGATGGGAATCAAACCGAGGACCTACTTGCTGTGGGGCAGGAGTGCTAACTACTCTGCCTCTGCCACTAACTTCAGTCCTTGGCCTTCTTTACCTGACAATATTTGTGCTCTTGTTTCTTTTATATAGGAACTGCAGGGACACTGAAGTAAGTGACAAACCCTTGGCGTGACCGTCAGCAGAGATGTTTGCCAGGACAGTCCTGAGTCGAGGCATTACAGCACAGCGCCTTGGCAAAAATGTCACTCTGTATGTGAACGAGGTAGCCCCTGTAGCTGCTGCTGCTGCACAACACATTCAGGCCAACAAAGACCACAAGCCCCTACTGGTCATGCTTCCCTGGCTGGGCTCCCGTCCCCAAGCTGTGGCCAAGTATTGTGACATCTACTTCCGCACAGGCCTGGATGTTCTTGTTGTGGAGAGTGAGGTAAGGATAATTATTTACAGGAACAAAGTACAATAAACATTCAAACTTAGAATGACGTGATAAAGGTAAACTAATGACGCTGTAATGGGTACAGGATTTCCTGTCACATACAGTATATAACAAAAATAAATTTAACTAACAAACAAACAGATAACTCAGGCAGGCAAGGATATACTGTTGATAATAATAATAATTTAAGCCTGTGAGAAGCCTATCATATCTGAGGCTTTTATCTGCAATACAAATGCTACACCAGTATGTAACAAAGAATGTCCATGAATGATTCAAGTGTGACGGATCCAAAGGTCAATGGTCTCTAACGCATCCAGATGCTCTCGTGTACGGTAAATTTTCTCCTAGACTTTTGAAGTACAACATAAAAACATCTTGAGCTAAACTGAACTCAAAGGTGTATAATATGAAACATATTTTGAATTATCAACTCAATGGTCAAATGTATTCCTCAACTCTTAACACTCTACGCTCACAACAAGGAACTCTAAAGCACTCTACATCTTTCAGAAAAATTTTAATAAAATTCTCATATGACAACTTTATATGGCTCTTTTTACCTGTGTGGATGAATGTGTGTCAGATCTGATATTTCTACTACTGTTCTCCCTTTAGGTGACAATGTTTTTGTGGCCTCGCTGGGGTCTGGAGAATGGACAGAAGTTGCTGGACTTGCTACAGAGTGAACGCTTTGTGTCTAGGCCGTTGCTCATACACGCCTTTTCTATTGGTGCCTATACATTTGCTCAGCTGCTCATTCACGTGGCCAAGGACACCCAGAAATATGAGACTCTAACAAACAGAATCAAAGGCCAAGTCTATGACAGCATTGTAGCAGGCTCTGTGGAAAATATGGCCATAGGTCAGTTTGGTGATTGATTTATTTTCCATAAAACATGCATATTCTATGAAGGATTTTTAGGACCACGTAAATTAAAATAAAGCATTTAATAAAAGAGCAAACATCAGTTAAATGCATTTGAAATTGCATTTGTTAATCTGTGAATTAAATGTATAATTGTAAAAAAGAATGACTAAATTACAGTTTAATTGTTCAATTAAAACTCACTTTACAATTAAATTGACTAAATCTGCAATAAATAGTACATTTAGTACATTGATTTAAAAAAGGCTTTTTTAATTCCAGATTAATAAATGCAATTGCAAATGCATCTATCATGCTCTTTTATTAAATGCTTTATTTTTATTTACGTGGTCCTAAAAATCCTCCATAATATTATTTAACCTGTGAAAATAACTTTTCTGTCTGCACAGGTGTGGGTAAGACCGTGTTTCCTCAGTGGGAGTCGCTGATAACACGAGCGAGCCTGACTTACTTCCACTTGTTCAAACGCCAAACAGTGGACTACTTTGATGCGACCATCAATGTCTTTTGGAACACTCCTGTCTCTGCTCCTGCCCTGTTCTTCTATTGTGAGAACGATGCCTTGAGCAACGCAGCTGTTGTGGATGAAAGGACCAATCACTTGAGCAAGCGTGGCATTGATGTAACTGTAAAAAAGTGGAAGAATTCAACACACGCAGGACACCTAAAGATGCATCCACAGGAGTATCTTAACACTATTAACACTTTCCTCTCTAAACTGAATATTGCCTCTTTAAGATCTAAAATGTAGTTTACCTCATGACCAAAGCAAAAAGTGAAGTACTGTAGAAGTTTTGAGTATTGAAGTTAGTTTAAAGATGGTCAGAGAACAAATCCAAAACTTAACTTTCTGGTTTACTTGACTTGACTCTGCACAGATTGCTGCCAGTTTATTTTAAACCAGATATTTTTTTTTAGTTTTGTATATTTGTGGTGTGTTTCACATGTTGCCATTAAACAGCAATAGACTTTCTTGGGAGTTACAGCCATATTGGGTCAAAAGAACATTATAAAAATGATAATGAGTAGGTGTATGGGGGCGGCAGTAGCTCAGTGGGTAGAGTGGTCGTCTTTCAACCGGAAGGTAGGCGGTTCGATTCCCACTCTCCCCACAGTTCATACTGTCGTTGTGTCCTTGGGCAAGACACTTAACCCACCTTGCCTCCAGTGACTGTAACACTGGTAATTACATTAGAACAATGTAAGTCGCTTTGGATAAAAGCGTCAGCTAAATGAATAAATGTAAATGTGTATGTACTAAATCAAAAAGCTCTCTCCATCTTATATTTTTCACTCATCCTACTGTATATCTATTACTGTACGGAAGTTTGGGAAACACCTACAAATGCCACATAGTGACATTGTACAGACTCCAAAAAAAAAGCTTTTAGAATTGTACACAATGTGTGATTTACAGATCACACCAACATACTGTTCCTAAAGTTATATCCCCTAAAACTTGAAGACATATTTAAATTAAAAACATTGCTGATAATAATAAATATATAAAGCTAAAAACAACCAACTCCCCAGTTACATTCAAAAATTAGTATAATCTAAGAGGAGTATAATTTAAAAGTACAGTGTGCTCGGACCACATTAAAGAGACAGTGCATTACTAGGAGTGGCATGAGTTTGTGGAACGGACTGGACAATTGTATAAAGAGTGTGGCAACTTTACCAAATTTTTAAAAACTATATAAAACTAATATCTTAAATAAACAGAATAACAAATCCTAAATATAACAAATAATAATTAAAATATTTTAAATGACTAAGCAAATAATATGACTTAAAAATAACTTTAAAATGAAAATGAATTAATGATAATTAAACTGGTGAAAATGACATGTTTTTCTACTATTTAGAAATTCTTGTGTTTCTTCTGTTTGGTTTGTTTGTTGTATGGTTTATATATATTTTTTTCCAAAGATAAAAGGGGTAGGATGACAAGTCTTGACTTTCTGCTAATACCCTTTCAGCCATCATAGGTTTTGTTTGTTTAAAAAGATATTGTATTATTTCTTTTTTCTGATTCTTTGACTGAATAAAAAAAAAAAATACTTTAAGACAGGGACGAGTTTATTTGATTTGGCTTTATGACCATTCAATTTTGCATGTTTTTTATATTACTGGCCTTCTAGGGCATTTGTGTTTTTAGAAAAGTAATTATTGAAAACAAGACCTAATTTAAAAAGTCTATTAAGTAATATGTCTGTGTGAATACGTATTTCTCAAATAATGGCTAGTTTGACAATCACACACAATGCCTACTAAAGTATCCCATACTATAGCCTAACGTCAAAACAAGTGCACTTTGTACATACTCTGTTGCTTTATGGTGCTCATTGATTACTTGGATGTTTGCCAAAGCTGTTAGCCAGAGATGTTTACAGCATTCTAAACTAATATTTATTGTTTACTCACTGTACTAAAAGGGTATTTAAACTTTAACATACTGTTATACAGTGCTTCTTATATAATACAATATTTTACTTGAACTTATATTTTGTAATGACTTATAAACAGTTTAACTTTTTTGTATTTTTTTCTTTAGAACTAAAAATGTGAAATGTATAAGTGAATTATATATAGTATAGTGAGTTTTAGGACCAGACACGAGAGGGCGATATTTTCTTCAACACAAAAAACAGCATTTCCGGTGATCAGCCAGTAATCAAACATGGCTGCCCTCGTATGTAAACATGCGTTGGTGCTTTGGTAGCTTGTTAAGCTAAAGCAAACCACTACATGGCGCAATCAGACGTACATTTCGTGTAAAGTCTCATTATTTAACGACAGTCCTTAAAAATACACTCTGTCGGTGCCCTAGACGAGGCGTCAATATAAGGTTAGCAATATACGATAGTGCGAACAGCAGAGAGCCATGCCTGCACAGACCATATTCGTTCGTTCTTTACCAGCCACGGCTACAAATGAACGCCTGGAGGAGATATTCTCTGAAATTGGACCGATAAAGCAATGCTTTGTCGTCAGAGATAAAGGTAATAATGACATTCAATGAGTAATTTGTTGTCAACTTGATTCAGTTGGATTAGGGCATATTTTATTTCCGTAGGCCGTACTTCACCCAAAAGTAAAACAATACGTTTGATAATAAATTGCAGTTTTTTTTCTAATTTAATCCAAAAACAGATTTGAAAATGGATTTAGCTAGGCACTCTGTTTTGGAATTCGCTGTTTTTGTGCTACTGGTGTTACACTGAGATCTGTAACTGCAGGGGGCGCCCTTGCACATTTCAGCGTTTGTTTAATCAACAATTGCAGACTGATTGCTTTACACATTTGATTTTTTTATTTTTTTAGTTTCAGCGGCTTTCTTTCTTATCATAGCCTTTATATTTTGGACTGTATTCTATTTGTGGTCAGTAAGGCAGGATAACAGAAGTCACCAAAGTCTGACAGCTGTTGTCAGAATATGTGAACATGTGCTGTAGCTGTGCAATAACTGTTAAAACTTATGAGAACAAAAATAACTAAACACTGAAATTGTTCACTAATTATTCTTACAGGTTTTTATTTACTACCAACTTATAGTTTTAGGGTTTTGAAAAAGGTTCCTGTTTTGAGTTAGTAGACAATATGCTGAAATGTGCAACAGTACCCCTGCAGTCACAATCTCTGTGTAACACCTGCTTAACGTCAGGTTTTGCTGTTCAGATTAATACTGTACTGAATTATTAAATATAATTTTTTGTTATTAAGGAAAATAATAAGCTATGTTACCCATAGTAATAAGTTAATCTGTGGAATCATACTTTTTATTTTGTCAAAAAAGAGACACATTGTTCTGTCATTTTCTTTATGTGATATTTACAATGTAAATTTAAGCCAAAGTGGACTTATAATAATATACTTATTGATAAGTCTTATACTACTAATAATATACTTAATGTAATAATGTGTTGATGTCTACAAAACAGGAACTGATAAATGTCGAGGCTTTGGATATGTCACATATTCAATGGATGAAGATGCACAGCGAGCCTTAAAAGAAGTCAAAGACTATGACGGAAAGAAGCTTTTCCTGACAGTGGCCAAGAAGAAATTAAGAGACAAAAAAAAAGCAGGTATGTATACTTTATTATATCATCATTGACTAGAACTACCCAAACCATTAACTGACAATAATTTCTGTCTGTCCCCTAGCACCGGAGAAAGAGCCTGAGGAAAAGAACAAGGGATTAAGGAAAAATAAATTAAAAGCTAGACTCATCATAAGAAACCTAAGCTTTAAGGTAGGACACAGCAACATGCATACATACAGTAATACAGGTAAACTAAAGCTTGAACATAATTTTCTTTTGTGTTACATGGAGCAGTGCTCAGAAAATGACCTAAGGAAGTGTTCACCAAGTTTGGAACAGTTATTGAGGCCAGCATCCCTCTCAAACCTGGTAGGTTTAAAAAACGTCATCCATTTTGCTTGCTTTTGTTTTTATTTACTTCTGTCATTCTGTTTTTAGATGGGAAGATGCGTGGCTTTGCTTTTGTTATGTTTAAAAATGTCTCGGAGGCAGCCAAAGCGCTTTCTGCTATGAACATGAAGGAGATCAAAGGTGTGTTCAATTCTTCAGGATCAGAGATCCTCAAGTGTTACATTTTCAAAAGAGTGACTGTATTTTCAAATGATACTCTTGTAAAGGTCGGCCGGTAGCTGTTGACTGGGCTGTACCTAAGGACAAGTTTGTGGGCACTCAGCCTTCTTCAAGTGCAGGTATAGCATTCTATACTATTACCATCCTATTACAATACAACTAAACAATTCCATACTGTTACTATCCCATACTGCACGGACCTACACTGTTTTTATTATCCCTGCAGGGAATAAAAAGGTAGAAGAGACGACAACAACAATAGACACAGGAAGTGACTCTGAAGATGACTCCAAGGATGAAGAGAATTTAAAGGAACAGAAACCAACAGAGATGAAAAAGTAAGGAATTCAACTGTGTGTGTGTGTGTGTATATATATATATAATATATATAAATATTTGACCTGAGAACAGTGAGAAGTAATTTTTCACATGGATTTTTAGTATACCATTGAATAATGACTGAATACATAAGCTTAATCAACAAAATATTATTTATTTATTTCAGTCCAGCAGACCAGTGCAATGTTTGCCATTAAGTGTAGCAGTGTAGTTACCCTGGTCCTGATCATCTGGTGGAGTGTGGGTTGGGTGTGGGTCCTTGTAACTTTACTCGGAGTCGGGCTAACCCCCATGCTAACTCCTGTGTTTTGCGTTGAGGTGATATTTGAGGCTCGATGTGCAAAAAGAAGTGTGGTTAAAATTATGTTATTTTTTGCATAATTAATCTTAATTAACGCGTTAAAGTCCCGGCCCATATATATATATATAATATATAATATATATCTGCAGAGTTGGTTCTAAAGCGGCTGTGCAGCAAGAGGACGAAAGTCTAAGCGAGGATGAGAGTGAGGAACAAGACACTGAAGAGGAGGATAGTGATGAGGATGATGGAGAAGAAGAAAAGGTGGAAGACGGAGAAGATGATGAAGAGAAGAGTGACTTTGATTCTGATGAGAGTGTCCTTGAGGATGATGATGATGATGATGAAGAATTAGATCAAAAGAAGAAGAAGTCAAAGAAAACTCTCCCATCAGACATCAAGGAGGGCAGAACCATTTTTATCAGGTCATTTTGAGTTTACATCTGTTTTTTTATGTTCTTTGTGCTTCATATTCACATAACATTGGGTTGATTCAGGAACCTGTCATTTGATACGGATGAAGAAGGTCTCGAGGAAGTTTTATTACAGTACGGAGAACTCAATTACATTAAAATCTGTCTTCACCCAGATACAGAACATTCCAAAGGTGAGACCATCAATACCTGCTGTCTTTCTTCTTCTTCTTTTTGTTTTATCACTCATTCACAGTTTTCCTTTTTCAACAGGTTGTGCCTTTGCTCAGTTTAAGACAAAAGATGCAGCGGACAAATGCATAGCTGTGGCACAGGGTGAAGCAGAGGTAAGACCTAAGCTTTTACAATCATCCATATATGAGGCATAATGAGATTTTGGCATGATAACAAAAAGGAAATGTTTTTTCATTTAAATGGGGTCAGTAGCAATATTGAGACAAAAGTAAATGCTGGTCATGTGACAGTGACTCATTATTTGTATAATGCAATATTGTTGACGAATAAAAACAAGACTAAATGTGGTTTACAAAATTAAAATTTTGCTAAAATGTCTCTTAATTTTTTTAACCAAAATACTAACGTTGCTCAACGAGACAAAAGAACGGTCAAACATTTTGTTTTGTCTCGTTTTAGCAGCGTTATTATTTTCCCCACTCGTGGCATTATTTTGCCCCACTTGTGGCATTATTTAGAAGACAACAATAAACAAAGTTAAGTAAGACACAGAGAAAGGGACCGATGGCCGGCCAGTCGGAGTTTGTCTTTGGGAGAAAAAGAATAAATGACATTTGCGCTAAAAGCAGCATTGAACAACATCCAACTGACAGATCAGAATCAGGGGAAACTTGACTTAAAGATAAATTGTTAATGCAAGTCACATTGATTGTACAGCATACTAAGATAGGACCAGCCCCCCTCACAGCATTACCGGCTCTCACCTTAAGCGTCTTAAGATATTTCTTTCGGTATCCTCTGTTTTTGTTTTTATTGCCAAAATTATGCTCACCATTGTCCATTTTAAAGAATTGGAAGACAGTTGTTTCTTTTTTGCAGAATGGAGGCATTCGTGTGGATGGAAGAAAGCTGCTGATTGTAGCGGCAGTGACTAGAGAAGAGGCTACTAAGCTCAAGGACAACAAGAAGAAAGTAGAAACTGGGAGCAGGAATCTGTATTTAGCCAGAGAGGGATGTAAGTACATGATTCTTTTGTTTTTTTATAGACTTTCTCACTTTTCTGCTCAGACTTCAACATTACTTCCCACGGCTAACAAGTTCTTTTTAATGGCCTGAATTCATGTATTGGAATTGTACAGTTTCCATTCTCCTTTTCTAGGCTTCCAAGTCCTTAATTTGATGTTTTCATAATTCTCACCCCATCTCTATCCAGTGATCCGTGCTGGAACTAAAGCAGCAGAGGGTGTTCCCGAAGCTGACATGGCCAAGAGAGAACGAGTAAGTTTATTTAAAAACTGATTTTTAGCCCACCCTAGCATAATATTTTACACTTACCAGTTAACTCTTTATATTAATGTCTTTCATTTTACATTAATGTTTTTTCTCATAGTTTGAAGAAGTAAAGCGGGCCAAGCTTCGGGACATACATATTTTTGTATCAAAGACTCGACTGTGTGTTCATAACCTTCCCAAATCTGCAGACAGTAAAAAACTAAAAGCCCTTTGCCTTCAAGGATTGAAAGGAACCAAGGGAGTCTCCATAACAGAGGTGAGAAAAATGACAGATGATTTTTCTTAAGGATTATGCAAGTTATGGTAACACTTTAGATTAATTCGCACAATAAAACTGTAATAAAGCATTAATAGATGTGTAATTAACAATTACGAAATAAACTATTTGTAGGCACTGAAATATAATTGATATGTATAATTATACATGGGTTTCATTGTAAAGACCAAAACATGTATAACAATGTTTATAACGTAATAGTGATTTATTAATGTTGCTTTGTAAATGATGAATTAAGGATTAATTAAGTTTTTACAAATACTCAACCAATGCTTAATAGTGTAAGTTATTCTAAAGTGTTGACAGAGTTATTTATTATGTAGAAATAGTTGTCCAATTAAAATATGTATCTTTTGGAGTCCCCACTCCTACTTAGACAATTGCCTTGTTTACTGACACAGTTGTGACGCTCCTGTATTAATTTATATTTATTTTAATATATTGACTTTTAAATAAGACACAGGCTACAGGGAACAGAAATGTGTCAGTGATATGTTTTTTAAGCAAAAATATAACTGTAGGCCTATTAGACACTTTAAAGATAGTAAGGTTTTTATTTATACACCAGGTACTACTTTACGTTACTTATTTTACTTTTACTTACATTACTTTTAAGACTCTCCACTTCTACGTGACTTACTCTCCTAAAAAGGCCATTTGATTGCTGTTGCCATGGTGAAACCTATTTTCCTGGTTCCACTGATAATGGCTTTTTACCTTCAGATGAATGCAAAGTGAACAGACTCAAAGTTGACTAAACTGAAATGGAAATCTCTGACTTGGACTGATCTGAGTCCAGGTTTAAAATCTGTTGTACCTGCATCAGGGGAATATGGAAAATCATTTTTTGTCCACTAGGGGGTGTCTTTCTAACAGGTCTGCATTGCCTGCTAATGCTTTGTGTGCTTGCTTGTTTACCTTGCAGTGCAGAGTCATGTATGACAAAAAGCCAGAGAAAGGTCAGACCATGGGACAGTCTTTAGGATATGGCTTTGTTCAGTTTCGGGAACATGAACATGCCCTCAGCACACTGAGATACCTCAACAACAACCCAGACATCTTTGGTTCACACAAGGTAATGTTCTGACTTCATAGCTTCACTGGATTTCCATTCTTTTCTTTGTGTTATTGACAATGAATAAAATGTTTACTCTATAGAGACCTATTGTTGAGTTCTCCCTGGAAGATTCCAGAAAGCTTAAAATAAAAGAAGCACGAAAACAAAAAAACAAGGTGAGTTTGTATTATGCTAACATACCTGTTTAAAAAGGAAAGAATATAACATTTGAACACAAACTATACTTTTCTTACTAGGAGTTTTTACAAAATCGTCCGATAAGAAGTGTTGGTAAACAGGGAACAGCAGGAGCTGCAAAGAAAGGTGAAACCCAAAGACCGTTCTCATCTGATCACACAGGAAAGGAAAAAGGTACTTTTTGTTATAAGATTACTGTACTGGTGATTTATATAAGTATATTTACTCTATTCTATAAAAACTGTCTGATTACAGTAAAATATTTTTTCTACTTGTGTGTTTCCCAGCTCCTTTCCAAAACCAGAAGCAGGGTAGATATTCTGGGTTCCAGACCAAACCGGAAGTGGAGCGTGTAGATTTACAAAATGGAAAGAAACGGAAGAAGGTTCTTCCTTTGCCAACACATCGGGGGCCTAAAATCAGGTGCATATTCAGGAGGCTCACTATACAAAAAACACTAGTCTTCTGCTCACTTTCTATTGTGGGATATTCTTTTCTTAAGCCTCATTTGAAAATGTGCAGTGCCTGTTTGAGGGGTGTTAAAACATCCGGTCTTCATCCCTCAGCAGTCAGGCAGCCTTACAGCAGCCCGGCTGTACAATATAGTGCAAATTATTTGTTAGTAAGCACAATTGCAATATTGACATCTCTTTCCATCGCATTATGGCATTTCATGTGCTAGACAATCATATATTAGTCAAAATAATTTGGTAAACAAAACCTAAAATATAATCTGTTCAAATATCAGCAGCACCAAAGGGTTCTTGAAGGTAGCCTTAAGCCAAGTACTTGTTTATATGTTTAAACTCAGTTAAAACTACTATGATGTCAAAGTGAACAGAAGTCGTTATCACAATATTCAATATACAGTAGTTATTGTTTCTACACTGCATACCTGCCAACATGTACGCATTTTTCGTACTCGGCACGCATTTTGACTCATACGTACGCTTGTACGATTTGCTGCTCTCTAGGTACGCATTTTGTTGCTTCTCGCATTTCATTTTCTATGCAATCTATTTTTACGCTGATTCTGCCGCTGATCCACAGTGTGTAAGTCATAAGGAAGTCAAAGTAAGTGCAGTAAAAAGCGTTTGGCCAATCAGAGCGCTGCATGTTAACCCGCCGACCACCTGCCCCTCCTATCCACAAGCTTCGCGCTCAATTAAATTCAGCCACGGTGCCTCTCAAGCAAGCCAGAGCAAGATAACGTAGGCTACCTAGGCTTTCATGCTATGACTGAACCGCCTCAAAAAGTAGTACTACTTCTAAAAGTAGTACTCATAAAATGTCTTCAAGGCAGGTATGACACTGGACAAGAATTTAAACGCAACACTTTGCCCCCATGATTATTGCACAGGTGAGCCTTAGGCTGGCCCAATAATAAAAAGCCACTCTAAAATAGGGATGCACCGAAATGAAATTCTTGGCCGAAGCCGAAGCCGAATAATAATGAAATGCTTGGCCGAAGGCCGAATACCGAACGCGGTGTTTCACATTTTTCCATTTATTTTGACAATTTTTTCACCATTACAATAATTAAATAGTAAAAATTTGCTTTTTACTATTTTGTGTTGCTTTTCAGATAAACAAAAATCAAATAACAAAAATACAATTTCAAAATATTTAACAAACAATGAGCAATACATTTGTCATGGTATTTATTAATCTTCCTTAATGTAAGATAATAAAAAAATATTTAGTTCATGTTAGTATGAGTGCATTCACAATTTTAACAAATAGGCCTACCATTTTGATACTTTTAAATTCAAAAATTACAAATGTGATACTTAATTTTAATACTGTATTAGTAAATGTTAACATTAAGATTAATAAATGCTGTTAATAAGGGGTTTTCATTGTTAGTTAATGTTAAAAATAGAAACTACTTATGAAGTGTTACCATAATCCAAAATATAAATAAAATCTTACCAGTCAGACAGCGAGACTGTGCGCGGCTCATCTGTAGTACGAGCCCGTTTACTCTCTGCGCTGTTTTCATCTCCTGCGCTGTGCACCTGACCGTCTCCATTACCCAGCGGCTTTCCCAAATCCAACTCGGTCTGGATTATTTCTTGTGTGCGCATCTTTCTCCCCACATCCAAGTAATGATCTTTATATCGTGGATCAAGCACATTCGCAATGCTGTACAGGGGTTCTGAGTCCGCCTGACTAAATCGTGTGCTGACAGCTTCTAAGAGCACACTTTTAGTTGTTTTAACTCCGTGGTCTGTTTCACTTTCGTTTTTGCAGATGCACCCCCTCTGAACAATTCAGCAGAACAATGTCTGCAAACGGCCGTTTTTGCCTCTTTCTCCGACACCTTAAAGTGCTTCCACACGGCTGACATGTTTGCTGCATAAAGCCCGCGCCTCACACTCCGCGCGGGTAATTTGATTGCGTCATTAAAAACTTCATTGTTCGGCAAAATTTATTCGGCCTTTTTACTTATTCGGCCGAACACCGAAAGTGCTTTTTATGGCTATTTTCGGCCGAATAATTTCGGTGGCCGAACATTCGGTGCATCTCTACTCTAAAATGTGCAGTTTCACTGTATTGAAAGGATTCCGGGAAGGTCCGAAAACCAGTCAGTATTTGGTGTGACCACCATTTGCCTCACAAAGTGCAACATATCTCCTTCACAAAAAGTTGATCAAGTTGTTGATTGTGGCCTGTGGAATGTTGGTCCACTCTTCAATGGCTGTGCCAAGTTGCTGGATATTAGTAGGAACTTGAACACGGTGTTGTATACACCAATCCAGAGCATCCTAAACATACTCAATGGTCTCACCTGGGGCTGGTTTCAGAGGATCTTGGAGGTGAAGATCTGGTTCAGGATGTGGATCAAAACCTGCGACATCTGTGGTATTGTGTTGTGTGATAAAACTGCACATTTTAGAGTGGCCTTTTATTGTGGCCAGCCTAAGGCACACCTGTGCAATAATCCTGCTCTCTAATCAACATCTTGCCAGACCTGTGAGGTGGATGGATTATCTTGGCAATGGAGAAGTGCTCACTAACACAGACTTGGATAGATTTGTGAACAATATTTAAGAGAAGAAGGCCTTTTGTGTACAGAGAAAAAGTCTTAGATCTTTTGAGTTCTTTGAGTGAAAAATGGGGGCAAAAAAGTGTTTTGTTTAAATTCTTGTTGTATTGTGCAGCCCTAGCAGATAGTAACTGCAAGGTAAGGCAGCAGGATTTGGCTCCAGCATAAGTTTGTTTTTGTGAAATCAAAAGACTTCTATGTGTGTTTTAGAGGTGTAGGCACATTAACAGGGACTTGGTCTATTTGTTTTTTGATAGTTTTTTATTATATATTTATCATATATATTTTATTATAGCCAATCTCAAACACTTTTACTGTGTCAGGTTGTTTTTGTCTCACTGTAAATACTTTTTTTGGAAAGCCAAGATGCAATTTAAAGTAGGACATTATCTTGCATGATTGTATTACTGCAAATCTTATAGTATAAAAGTATAAAATGGCCTAATAACAATTTATTTTGCCACATTGTAAGGATAATCAATTTTATTTTGTTTATTGACTAAATGTTGGTTCTTTATAGAATGCGAGACAAAGGAAAGCAAGCGGCTCCACCACCAAAGAAACCAAGACCTGGACCCAGTAGGAATGACTGGAAACGACGACAGATTGAAAAACCCACACAGTCAAGGAACCAGGTTTGTGTCGCTGCTTAGAATCCTATGGTTTCTGAAAGAGCATAGGATCAGTGAGGACTTAGAAATCAGGTCATAATTGGCTGAACACTCAAAGTAGCTATCACCGTGGTTCCCAAACCTTTTATGTCAAGCCCCCCTTGATGATATAGGGAACATTAGAAGCCCCCACATCACCCGACCCCACCCAACCCTTTTGTACCTTCTTTGTATGGAATTAATTGCAATATATTATAAAAACCCTATGTTATAAGAATTCTTTATCCTCATTATCCAGAGAGACACGTAGACAGAGTATAATTTAAAAAGGAATGGTCAGGTTTAATTCTTGCAAGAATGAAGCAAAAGTACAAACATGTCACAAGTGGTACAGGCTGAGGTTTGCTTGTTAACAAAAAAGTAAACAATACATTAGATTTTTATATCATTGCAGTGAAGGCTGTAGGAGGCTTTCACACACACTCCCCAACGCACAAGCTCCAGGTCAAGCCTCTCCCATGGAACCTCTAAAATGGTCCTCGTGTAAGGGCGCCGCCATACGGTGATTTCACAGCGATATACCTCCGTCCACCAGAGGGCAGGCTCCAAAAGCGGAAATATAACTTTACAGGTGTAAAAATCATGTTTACAGCCTGGTACAAAAGATCGCTCCGGTCTCTAGAGCTAAGTTTTTATTACATGACAACTCTGGGGGGGGTGAATTTTTGATTAATATGTTTGTTTATGCTTTATATCTAAAAACCATTGATTTACTATGGAAAAAGCCAGGATGTAACGGCCATTTTATTGCCCATTCGTAATGACAATATTGGTGAATAGGGGACCAATGGGCGGATATCATCCATATTTATACAATCTATGCTCCAGGTGCAGAGTCCTCCCATGGCAAGTTATGTCTACCTCTAGTTATGTCTAGTTCCTGCTGGGATTAGCAAGTAGGACATGACATAATCAGATATGACTTGACCTGAAGAGAACTATGAGCACCCAGTAATTATACACAATAGGATGTTAAAAATTATTATAACATTCCCCCCTCTTTATGCTGATAAACATTAGCATAAAACAACATATTAGTTTGGATGTGAATTGTATACTATGACAGAAGCAAAACCCAGCAGGGCAGCTGACCTAGCCTAAATACATTTGACCATTCGGTAAATGACCTATCGCTGGGAAAACTCTTCTTTCCACCCCTCTCCCCAAGGCGGCGACAAAACAGAAACATCAAGTAAATGTAATCAATTCGAATGATTAAATGTAACGCATGTCAAATCAAAGACAACAAATGATTATAATGTGATGTGTTTACAATCAAAAACCCACACAGTAATGCACTGATTCCATAGTCCATAAATCAGAAACGTAACGTAAAAAAATGCCAGAGACCAAAGCTGGTCAACCTATCAAACTTAATATCTCCGGCCTGACCCTGTCTGGACCTGTTGTTGTTGTTGTTGTTATTATAACACTCTATCAAATATTAGTTTTTCTAAAATACATACATATCACTTCACTTTTCCACTTAAGTTTATTTAACTGAAAAAGATTTACATGTAAATAAATGAACTTATGGCACAAACAATGTATATTCAGCAGGTTCTCTCAAACAAGAAAATAACATATCCAGCAAAGATTGATGTAGATTTACTGTACATTCCTGTTTCTACATTTTAATCAGTGATTCAGTGATTTAATTAGTGTGGGCTTACTTTATTTTTATTTTTTTTACAAACTAGGAAACGTTTAAAATGTACACCCTGAACAATGGCCAGTTATTCACAGGGCTGACATTTAGAGACAGACAGTGACAGACAACCATTCTCGCTCACATTCATTCACTAAGGACACTTTAGATTTGCCAGTTTACCTACACATGCATGTCTTTGGGTGTTGGGAAGAAGCTGGAGTACCCGGAGAGAACCCATGGTCACACAGGAGGACATGCAGACTCCACACATCATCATGTTGATTAATTGAAATATCAGAATAAAGTGATGAGATGATGGAGGATAAAGCATAATAATGATTCTAGAGATGATAGCTGGGTTGGATGAGACTGTGTGGGGGTTCTGTCTCTGGTAGTTCACTCAGCTGAGTAGGGACCCTCTTCTTTGGGTCTAGTTATGGGAGAGAGGAAGGCTAAAAGAAAATTGGTAGAGAGAAAAGGGGGACTGGGAGGGTGGGGTCAAGAGAACACAAACAAGCAGTGATGAATGAAAGTGACTGAATAAATAGTGCTTATAGGAAAATTAGAGGTTTGGTTAAGGTAGCTAAAGTATGTTTGAGTATGTGGTATGCCCCAAAAATAAATGTTTTTTTAATAAAATTAGTTCTTCTTGCTATTTATGTTTTACAGAAAGTCAAAGCATCAAAGCAGTTCAAGAGAAAGGACGGGGACCGCTTTGACAACCTGGTGGAGCAGTATAAGAAGAAAATAATGGGCAACAACAATAAGACTGTAAATGTCAAAAGGAACAAGTGGTTTGATAGTTAATTTTCCAGAAGAGTTTTTATGTTTGGAAGTGAAAAAGTCTGAGTGGGGAAGTGTTAAACAAATCCTCTAGATTTAATCCAGAGGTTTTCATGTTGCAACTAATGTCTGTTTGTAAAGTTGTACAGGTTTAAAGTGTACTGTCAGTCACTTCCTTTACTTCTCCTTTGTGGTGTTTTTTACCTTTTTGAATGTGTGAGATGTCAATGGATTTCAATGAAAATAATAAAAGACAAATGTGGTACAGATTGTGGTAAATTAATATATTTTGGAGATTTTTTAGCAGTTTTCAACTGGTGTTAATCATGTACAGATAACACATAATAAACACTTGTATATTATCCTGCTACTATTACACTGACATTTTACCTAGATCTAACATAGTATAAACCAACTCTTAATTCATCAACCCTGTTATTATAAAATATATATTCATATTTACATGTATAAAAGATAAGTGTACAAAAAATATACAAAATCTCACAAACATACATTTTAAAGACTGAATAATATTGCACAGGTTTCCCTTTGAGTTCAACGTTTTCTTGGCAAGTTTGAACGTGGTTTGCAGGAATTCCCAGGATGATGTTGCACCGGCTGCTGTGACGTTTGCTCTTGCAGCAGACAGCTTCCTGATTATTCCCTATTATGAAGATGAATTTATTTTACAGAGAGCTTTTTGGCTTGGGTTTATGTGCCATTCTCAATATATAAATAAATACATATGCATATAAATAGACAAATACTTAAGAGAAAAAAAATGCACAAACATATCATCAGCCATGAGCACCCATTTCTTTGGTCTATGTGCAAGTGTCCAGTTGGTCCAGGTTATTCAATAGGTTTTTGAGGTACTCCTTGACTTCAAAGAGACTTCTAAAGGTCATAGTGTGGATGTACGGCGAAATCTGTTCTGGAACAGTGGTCTTCTGCCGCTCGATGCAGTTACTCTGCCTCCACTCGTCAACGACACTTACCAGTGACGCGATCTCAGCCTTGACCTGAGATGCATGGTCAAATCTTTCTGAGATCTGGCTGTTATAGCGTTTGAGGTTTGTCACGATGGAATTCAGTCCATACTGTTCAGAAGGTGGGTTCCTAGTCACAGCAATAGGAATCTGCTGCAACACAGACAACCTCATTAACATCACTCATTTAAATAGTACAAACATACAAATGACAGAAGTCTAAATATTACCTTAAAGTTGTTGTTTATCTTGACCAACAGCTGTTCTGCCCTCCACTTGACTTGACTGGACTTCATCTTGACCGCTTCCACAGACAGAGGAGCGGCTTTGGCCATGGTGCAGAGTTGCAGCAGAGAGAGGAGAAGAGCTGGGCTGTAGTACATGTCTGAGTCTACCCACAGGTGAGTCTAGAACACTTCTGGTTATCCTTCAAAAAAAGATCACACAGTTAACTTTCACTTCACTGACTTGTATCATCACAGCAGGTTTGCTTCTTATCAATTTATACAAGCTTCCTCTGTTTGGTTGTTGGAGCAAATATTTGCCATGCAGACACCTGTGATTATTTGATTGTGTCAAGTACAAAGATCACAGACTTTGGATAAGACTCAATTCAGAGTTTTCAAATATAGTCCATTTCCTTACCAGGAAATACGTAAATGCAAGCTGATAAAGATAAAACTATGCCTCAACCAAATTGTTTTGACACAGTTCTTTAACAAAACTCTGAATCCCACTGTAACATACTGTAATGATATTCAAATATAAAGTCTAAGCATTGAGAGAAGTGAGAGTTGCCCTTACCTTGGCTGGTGTCTGAGTTCCACTGTTAGGCTCCATCATCGTATCTTATAGTGCAGGGAAGTTGACTCATCTGTTACTCACCCCTCACTGATCCCTGCCTCCCCCCCGCCTCTGTCTCTACCTCCAAGTACCCTGCTGGTAAGGATGAGGGGCATTCTCTGATATTAGTAATCACAAACATACACAATTTTATTAAGATACTTCAGTAATGTTAATGATCTGTTATTTTGACATACTAAATTTGAGCACAGGGAGACTTATATGGCTCTTCCGGTGCTCAATTGACCCCTGTTTGTAAACATTGCCTCATGAGGACAAGTGCCAAGATCAGGTGCATTATTATTTATACTACTATAATACATATAGTAATTGGATATTTATTGTAAGATAATTTTTCCAAATACAAAAGGTGTTCAAGAATACAATAATACTATATATGTGTAGCAGTGTTGTACTCGAGTCCGAGTTGAATCATCTTTAGTTGAACTGCAAGTCCGTGTCACTCAAGAAAGGTTCAAGTCGAGTCCAAGTGAGTTACAAATCTGAAAACTGTGGGAGCCTGATACATTGATTGGGATTTAACACATTTAATGGAGTTTTGATTGTGGCACATCAATTAATTAATCAATTATCTATATAGGCCTATATTTCTTTAATTTATTTATTTAGGCACAACTTCTGGGTCAGGTTGTGCAGTGTTCTCAAGTTTAAGTCAAGTCACGAGTCCTTGTATCTGAGAATCAAACATGTCCAAGTTTGAGTCCAAGGCATACAAAGGCAAGTTCGAGTCAGAGTGGAGTCTTTAAAGGTTACCCTCAGGTCGAATCACGAGTCACAATAATGAGCCTGATGACTCAATATGTAGTATGTCGTTTTATTCTATGATGAGACAAAAAAATCAATGATGACTCACTGTACTGGCACACATTCTACGCTGTTATCAGTGTTTGCATCAGCAGCTTCTACATGCTCAACAGTGAGTATTCCCATATACCTGAATGAAAATTTTACCGATCAAATATAGTAGCCTAAAGACTATTTATTTGTCAAATCCACAATATGAAGAAACCACTATCATTGCTGCACACATTTATCATTCCATTAGGAGCACCATGTCTCTTCTACAGCAATTTTCTATGACCAAAACTGATTGCGTCGGTTTTTTCCCCACATAATGTAATTTTCACACAGTTGTTTTTTTTTTGCAGTTTACAGCTGGTTTTTCTCTTGTGTGTGATGTAAAAAGAGGTCAGAGAAGTCATGAAGCGTTGTGTCTTTGAGGGAGGTCTGCTTTGACAGGAAACAAAACAATTGTCTTTCTTGGCCATTTACTTTAACTTATGCTATAGTCCTGTTAGCGCCTCATGCACACACTAGCATACTCAAATGAATTTCCTTGGGCATAGTTATGTAATAGACCTGGATTTGGAAATTGTTAAAAAATGTACTGCTTTCTGGGAAGCACTATTAACAAGGGACCTTGTCCCACTTGCATCTGCGACAGGAATAGTGTGTTATTTTGTAATGCTTTTTCTTTTCTTGGATTTTTTCATTAATAATGAAAAAAAATGCCTCTTTCACATCTGGAATGGATTTAGGCTCCTATGACTTGAACTATTTTTAACTAGGCAAGAAACATTTTAACAAAATAATCTTGAAAATGGCTTATTTATGACATGTATTTAATTATTGTATGCCATAACCCCACTTATCATAAAGTAAGGTCTGTCATGGTAAATTCTAGTGTAATACAATGTGTATGTCACATGTCAGATTTTCTATCAAACTTTCTGCAGAAGGCTGTGCACAGTTTACTTTCTTTGTGACCTTAGTGAATCGAGGAAGACCAAGAAGTCACCTCTCGGATTCTGACCGGACACTCATTAATAATTCATGAGATGGCTGTGTCACATGACTTATGGGAGCACATGAATCACATTTTTTCAGTGGAAGTGTATGCTCCTGGTCTTGCACACACAACAGCAGAGCATGTACAGTGAGCAATAACTAACTCTAAAGGCAAGAAGAAGGGTCATAATTACGTTTATGAATGTGGTGTAATAATATGCTTAGGTAATGGGCTGAAAAAGTGCTGAAAAAGACTGCATGAAAAACCAGGAATTTCACTGAGCGGGATCATCCCCAAGTGACTCACAGGAATGACGGGAATTTGTTTTAATACTGCATGGTCTGTCACTCTGGAGGGTGTGTTGTTTTTTACCCTCTGGAATGCCCGAGTGACCAGTGTGCAGAGTCCTGATTCAGCGTTTCATGGAGCTGTGTAAGGGGCCAGTCAAAGCAGCACTCATGCACCAGGTTATCTAATGCTCACAATATTTTAGGGTTCAGTTCTTCAGTTCACGCTTCTTTCCCGTCATAGAATTATCAGGAGGCTTTGAATAATGCAATAGAAGAGTTTTACAGTAAAGCCTCTTTTCGGCAGTCACGTCCCCACAGTGTTTGGGACAAGTTTGAACGTCACTCCAGCATAAGTTAAAGGTCAGAGGCCTGGAGCAAACCGTCTGGGTTTTTACCTTGGTATGTTTCATCGCACACTACATGGCTATACCCTGCACCTCCATTTTCTAAACAAAAATGTGTCAAATCTTTTTGGCTCCTGTACAAACACTTTGAAACAGCATAAAATAAATAAGCTGGGTTTAGAAACATCTCCCAGTTTGGATCTTTTTTTAAGGTTTCATCATCAAACCTTTTTCTGAGTTTGTTACCTTATTGCAACAGCCCTTTGTTAATTTTAATAAAACATGACTCAACTGTAGACATAACAGACTACATGACTCAAGAGAGAGAGAGTTTTTACTCTTACCTTTGATGATGCTTACGAATAGTGCTGCTGGAATCTGTTAATGTCTCTGTCTAAACCAAAATGTATGGAGAATGCTTCAGGAGAAATGCATTGCGGCTACATTATTTTTTTACATAAGGGAACAACTGTTAGGTCTCCAAAGTGTAAAACCCCGAAGGCAAGAACCTTGACCTAAGAATCTAAGGAGGCGCTGGACAGGGCCGGCTGTTCTTCCTCAGGAGGATTCCTTCTTCTGTCAGTCTTTGGAGCATGTCCACAGGCCAATAGTAATCCTGCTCTCTAATTAACTTAGGTGGACGGATTATCTCGGTTAAGGAGTGCTCACTAACACAGATTTGGACAGATTTGTGAGTTCAGCTCAAGAAAAATGGCTGCAAATACAAAAGTGTTGCATTAACATCTTTGTTCAAAATATTTTCAAGACAAATGTATAACTCTAGAACAGTTACTATAAATGTGTATTTTCCATTGAGTGTCCTCCATTAGTCGCTGGAGCATATAAACTATGCTGGTCCAAAGAGTCAGGCTGGTAGTCTATAATAACCTCACAATTATATTTTAAAAATTATTTACCCATTCATTTTCTTTCACTACAGGGCACAGAGGGCTGGAGCCTATCCCAGCTGCTTTGGGCCTGAGACGGGGTACACCCTGGACAATCACCAGTTCATCACAGAGTTAACACACTGCTTGAAGACTGTCATCTTTGAGACAATTTCACAGGCTGACAGTTGGGTAATTCCTGAGTAAAAACAACGCATCATCACTGACCTTATTTGTCAACCTGAAAAAGCCGGATATATGTTGAAATAGTATAAGAAAATTGCTTTTGCAATTTTTTCCAATTTCAAATGTGTGTCACTGTACTGAATGCATGAACAGCATTTTAATTCCAATTAATGCTGGATGTAATACAGGATGATGTCAAAATATACTTCGTAAAAGGGCAAAATTTCCAGTAAATGACCAGCTCAGTTTTTGACAGATTGACAAAAACATATTAAACAATGTTTGCTTACAATCTTTATGTCCTATAGAGGCTAAAACATACAGTATGTCATAACTGAATAAACATGGCACAGCTTTTTTAATGTAAAAATAATACACAGTCCATAAAGAAACTATAGCATGGACCAATTTGAACAGTTTTAATATGGCAACCACTACTAAAATGAAACCAAACCAACACTTGGCTGAGAGGAGTTCATAAAGGTGCGGTTTACGTTGTAGTTAATCACGTGACACTGATGCAATGGGTCTTTCCAAAAACAACATGCTACAGCAAGGAGCTTGCATCACACGTCTAACATAACCCTTTAAGCATTTCCAGTGCATGTGTTTTACTGGAAAACACGACATATCTTATTGGCGTCAATGCTGGACATAAATTGGAAAAATCTATTTTTCCCATTTTGCACAACCACTGAAGGAAAACTGGCACTAATATGCTGCTTTGATCCAGAAGTGATTAACCAATAGGAAATGACAAAGTTCTACAGAAGTTAGTTTATTGAGCACAGTATTTTTCCACAGAGTTTTTCATCCGGTGCCTAAATATACTGTATTTTAAAAACTGTTTTGTAGTTCCCGTCTGAATGTATTAAAAGAAACTACACATCCCAACTCTCCAAACAATACACTAGTATTGATTGAAAGTATTGATGCTTTAACAATACACAATACAGTGTTTAAAACAACATGGCCGCCCAATAACCCTTCATCTCTTTCTTGAAATATTGATGTAATTATTTCTTGTGTTTGTTTTAATGTTGTAGAGATAAAAAACTGATAACATCACTTTGTAAGCTATACAGTGATATACTGTATAGGTTTAAAATGTGTAACAGTATATAATATCACATCACAGTATTGATAACTCCTGTTAAAACTTTATGGTTATTTGTGTAAATGCACAAAGATTAACGGTTGCAGTGTTATTACAACCTCATCCAGTAACAAACTAAAAAGGTGTTGAAATACTTTTTAGTTCAGATTAATGAGACAGACAATGAGACAGCAGTATAATTTGGAATGAATGGTCAGGTTTTAATTCTCGCAAGAATGAAACAAATCACACACGTGTAGACAATTATTCTACTGTGCACATGCATTCAAGTTCTTTACAAAGGTGAACAATACATAAGATTTTTTCTCATGTTGTACATTCAGTGAGCTTTATCTCATTCATGCCTCGCAGGGTTCCCAGGTGCAGAACGTAGTCAGTGGTTATACATGCCTTTGTCAATGTCTAGGTTTGGATTAGCATAAAGGACATGACTTGACTTGTACAGGACCAAGAGCAAGCAGTACTTAACAATAACAATATGAAATTTATAATTTCCCTAACAAAAGGAGATACAAATATATTTATTTAATCAATGTATGAGTACTAGAGGGTTAAATGCCTCATGTGCCTTATGATTAGTGTATATAAGGGCCCCCAGATATCTACTGCCTGGGGCTCCCTGAGTCTTTGAAGACACCTCAGGTTTCATCACTGATAAACAGTCACATCAAACATAAGGCTGGATATAATGCAGTGTTTTACACAAAGACAATAATCAACTGATCCAGCAAATGCCTTCAACATTTGTGTAGAGTGGCATCTGGACCTTTACAGCTACACTATCACATTCCTTTTGAAAACTGTCAATTTTGCAGAATTGATTTTGTCCCAAGATGCGTTCCATATTACTTAGAGTTACACAGTGGACCATTGTGAGCTGGTTGCACTGTCAAGAGTTATTCTTCTGTCAGAAGTATATCCAGCAAAATCCATTCAGCCAATTTATTGACAATGATTTCAAGGCAGTCTATTTTACAAAGGTTGTCCCTGAGAACTTTGCCCAGTCATGTAGCTATAATGTGGCCCACATATCCATATAGTCAAAACCCTGAGCTATGCTGCCACCTTCTGGAAAAGAAGGGTTTGTTCCTTCTGAGTATCTTTGATATGTTCTCCAAGCCGATTTTACCCCCACCCCCCAAAAAATGCCCAAGAAATTATTTGAGTTAAAATTACTTATTTTCTTGCCAAAGTATAAAAGACTTTTAACGTCATACTCTACGTAAGAGTGCCATGGATGTCACTTTAATGACTACACTGTACAGTTACACTTTATTCCTTTTGGAAAAGTGAGTCAGTTCTGATTATTCTCATTTGTTTCATAGGATTAACGTGAGGTTAAGTTACCTACAAAACTCTATAAAATTAACACATTGTGGTGGTACTCGCAGGTGGCATTATAATGAATGAACAACAAATAGTCCTAAACTGTAAGACACCGCCATGTAAGGGTCACTTCAAACTTGTCCGGGTGTTGTTTTATCATCGAAAAGATAAAGGGGTGAAGGATGTGTCCCTTGCAGATGCTTTTTGGGGTAAGGGCTTCCTGGATGTAGATTGGACAGCAAGCCCAGACCGCAAAAAGAGCTGAAAAGAACAAGATCTGTGGAGGTGACATCACACGAGGAGCACAGCCACAGTCCAGCGTCTGAAACAAACAGGACAGCTCCAGTAGGCCACATCACTTTTACACAAAATATTTAAATAATAAAAGCATAGATAAGTTTGATAAATGTATATTTAAATGCATTCAAAGTTATTTCCACACAAGTGTGTGTCTGCTCTATCAGCCTTTAAAAATATGGAAATACATAATAATAAACCTGGTGAAATGATTTGGTTCATAATAATCACATGCAAACATAACAGTCCAGTTGGATGCACGTACACAAAGCAATCTGTAATTCTATTGTTAACAGCAACGTACTGGCTTGTGCAGCTTGACGTCACTGTGCCTCTCCTTTCTAGTCTTATTGCTTTGACAATACATTTAAATACGCTGAAAGTAATATTACATTATAAACAAATTATTAGTATTTGGGTATATTCTAAATAATCTGAAATTATTTGTTATTTTGGGTTAAATGTTTGGAAGGAGTGGAAATTTTCTGGTGTGAACATGGGAATAAATGCTAAAATACACGTATTGGTTTTGTGCGTGTGAAGTCATATTAAGGTTTCCCTTAAGAAAAGAAAGTTGCATCTACACCTCAGTCTTATAATTCAACTTGAGGAAGATATTAAATACAAGGAAATTAAACAATCTTTTACAAAAAATTGTGTTCAATTAAGCAACATTGTGTTTGGAGAATTCGGTTTTCTGGTTGTTGTGTTGCACCTTACATTTGCATTTTTTTTGTTTCCCTCCTTACACCAAACATTCATTTGGGGTTCACAGGCAATTTCCCAAAATTTTTGTTAAAACAGTTCTGTGCACTCATATCAATATCATATCAATGCATTTTTATAAACCTGATTAATCAATCTGTATGTGACAGAACACACTGCACTGATGCACTTCTTGTGTGTGTAGTGTGAGTGGAAACATGTCAATGAAAAGCTACAAGTGTGTTGAATTAATTTGTTTGTATTATACTTGTATGTTTATAATGACCAAAAGCTGGCACACAGTTGTGTTAATCATGGAACCAGAGCATACAACCATCAGCCTCATGTAGTGTACTCAACATATGTCCTGTAGTTTCCCTGTTGCACAAATAAGGCACAACTCAGCTGAAAAATGAGAAATAATGACGAATGAGTGACTAGTACTGGATCTAAAACCGATAATGTCTTAAAAGAATGGCAGAAATGTTCCCAACCACAAAGAGGCACAAAGAGGCTGTTTGGTAAAGGGCTTCAAACCAACACCGGGGCGCGAGCACCCCCTTCTCCTAGTGCGCTTCATGTGAGCTGTCCGTGGTTCTGAAAGCCTCACACCAGCCCTGGCGGTAAACGCCCTAAAATCCCCCTTCCCCCCCCACCTCCTCTCACGACACCGTGCATGTGTGCAGGAGAGTGTGTGTCCCTCTGTCTGCCTATACGTGTCTCTCTGCGCGCGTGCAATGTGTGCGTGTGTCGGGAGCAGGGAGCAGCGAGCCCTCCTTGCTGCATTCAACATGCATCTCTCCCGGGGTTTTTCTTGTAGCGAAGGGGTTGCGCTTTCATTTCGCACCGCTGAGCCAACGTCACCTGGCTCCTCGCCTTTCTCATTTACGCACACACTTCTAATCAAGCGGCTGATAAACGTACTCTCCCGCACGCACGGACACTTGCCAAACAACTTTACTGCAAAATCCACAAGTTCTGACTTGAAATAATTAATAAATAAAAGCGAAATCTCCCCAACGTTTGACTGTGCGCGTCATGGTTGCCAGCAGCTCAGCGACCTGCCGACGCGCACAGCCAGTCCACAGCTACAATAAACCCCCCACACATGTCGACAAGTTAAAGACAACATCAAAAACCTCCAACTCAGAATGATGTGCGGTGCGTGTGTTTCAAATGAGATGTAAAAACGAGCTCTTTACCTCTGCGCGTCTTGAAGCGAGCGTACAGGAAAAGGTCGAGATTTTCCAAAGCCCTTGGGAGACGAGAAGAGAGAAAAAAAAGGAAACATAACAGGACTGCATTCACATTTGTGGCAGAGATACAGACAGAACACAATGTTACGCAAAGCAAACAAGAGCATACGTACGCACCGGAATCACACGAAGAACAGTCAGTGCAGAAAGATGGACGTCAAAAAATAAAATTAAATAAAATAAAAAACCCAAGACAGATTTGTTCTCGAAATAAATCTTCCACGAGGCTAATCACTAGCAGGTATTATCTCCGAGACGCGCTGTGGCTGACGAGGAGGAAAAAGCATCCATATACACACCTCCCTTTACTACCGCTGATGCTCGAAGGGTTGGGGCGACGTGATGCCACTGTGACCACTTCTGCATGTTTCATTCACCTCTACTTGCGATGCATTTTTAGTGGAGGAAATATACTTCCATTTTGTACTCGTTTCCATCCTTTCTTTCTGCTAGGAAATACTGCAAAAGCTCCAAATGGAAGCCACTCAATTCCTCCAGTCTGCGATTGACCCGCATTGACGTCATTGCGTCATTAGGTCTCCCCTGGAAACACGGGGCTCCCAAAAATAGCAACACATTAATTCAGCCTGCGCCGGGGTTGGCTTGGCGGGAGTGACTATTTGTATCAATCCATAACCCCTCCGCTGATTCTAAGCAATAATACAGTGCTGCCCCCCCTCCCCCCCTTGCGCGCTCCCTCTCCCCCCTCAAGGACGAGCTGATCACGACTCACGGCTATTTTTGGATCGACAGAGAGGTGGGTGTGATGAGAGACGCCCGCACCTCTGCTCTGCTTTCCGCTGGCTGCCTGAGAAACAGAAACAGCACCGCGGGGATAAAAATAGCAAAAGAGCGGTCATTCAGCCCAGCCGGCAGCAGAGCAGCGGGGGCGACAGGACCGGGATAAACCGTGGGGAGTGTAGGGGGGCAGACCTTAAACCGAGTTAAACCGGGTACTTCACAATAAAGCACATGACCTGGGCAGGAGGCCTCCACTCAGTCATTCATTTATTCCCACTCACTCTCCATAGTAGGAGAGGGTCATTCAGCTTGTAAAAGCAACATGCAGGGCTTTATTGATTCAATAATTCATGCGTTCATTTTACATAACCATCAGACACACAGGTTCTCATAAATCCATTCATTTTGTCATTCATTCAAGTCTACCTCCCCGATTCAGCAATGTAATTTTACTCATTCATTCCTTCATTGATAATACAGTAAATCTTTATTCATCCATTTATTCTTTTATTCATCATCGGATCAATACGTTAATAAGTTACACATACACTATTGCAAGATATTACCATCTTCCACAGTACACTCAATTCACCCATTCATTTCTTTACACTAACCCATTGATTCACTTTACAGAAGCACCAAGGATACATTCATTCATATAAAAGTCTACCTCTGTAATTAAACAGTGAAGTTAGCGGGTTAAATATATATTCATTGTCACTGGATTTACAAACTGCAATGCAATGCAAAATATAATTTATCCACAGTTACATTTCATTCACCCTTTTATTTCTTTACATCTAAGTATTTTTTCTGGGGTTATGTTACAACAAAGAAAAACTAATTAGATTCATTTTTTTAACAACATTTATTCACTTTTTTTTTTTTTTTGATGAATGCAATGCCAAGGTTTCTGTGCAATTCTCCACTATCTAGGGTGTGTCAAGTCTGAGCACAAAAAACAGGATTTAATTAATTATTATTCCTGTGCTATAATGAAAAACACAACAACTGTTGTTCTTCCTCAAAAAGCCATTTTTGGTCACTGGGTCCTTTTTAAACATATTAAACATAAATACTTTTCTGTTTTTGTTCATTTTGTTCACCAACTCAAGTTCTTTCAGTGTGTTTCATTTTTATATTCAAATCAAATATATGACCCTCATACAAAGCACAATTCATACAAAATCAAGTGTACAAAAAAACCCTAAAATGGCTGCCATACATCAAAGTTCCTGCATACACATATAAACATAAAAAACATCCAGCATTTCATCCTCTAAAATCAGCTGTCATAATAAACTCTAAACATGGATTTTATTAGGTTTAGGAATATTTTTAACCCCAAAATCACCCTTTTCCACAAACTGTAACTGCAAATGAGTTGCAATTATATTTCGATACACCAACATACACTCTTAGATCATACAAAAAAACATACACAGCACACTCTAACACCCACTGGAACACACCCAAACAGTTTTATCTGACATAATTTATTTTACCGGGCTGCAGTCACTGTTATATAAGATGGTCATTATAAAAGGGCATACTTCCCACAATGCTTCACTGTAAACATGGACAATTGTTTATGTAATTGTTGTGTTTTCCAATGTGTGTATTATTTAATCTCTGACTAGCAGTTTTAAAGAAGAATCAACACTTGTTTGTATTGCAGTGGTAGCAGGGTGAAAATAAATACTTATAATGGAAGTGTATGTAACCTAAAATGGCCTTAAGAGGATGAACAGAATATTTTGTGTAGACAGTGATAATGTTATGCTTTTGCAGTTTTGACACAAAAAATGCTAATTTTATTGATTAATGCACACCTTGGTGAAATATTATCACCCTAGCATTAAAAATATGTCTAAATGAGAGCAAAAATCAAATTGAAAATCCATAAAAGGACTCCAGGATGGCCTAAAGGTTAAAAGGTCACCTCTGGGATTTAACAATGTGGATTTTATAAATTCATTCCTTGATTTACACAAGTTCAAGCTTCATTCATACATTCATTCATTTATTCAACACTGGAATTACAAACTGCATACCATCATCCACAGTTACACTTTATTCACAAATTCATTTTATTGCACTTAAGTCATCTTCTGAGGTTACCTCTAAAATGTGTACTTACTGAATTCATTCATTTCATATTTCATTCACAAAACAGATGCACAAGGTAGGTCTTTATTCATTCTTTGCTTCTGATTTCACTGCAAGGCATGTTACTTGCATTCATTCATTAATTCATTCACTTATTCCTGACTATTGCAGTCCTCTGAGGTTATAGCATGAATAAATGACTATACAGACTACTCCATAGCAATCGTACCACCATAGTTACACTTTATTCATTCATTTATCAACCCACTCATTTAATAATGACTATTGCATTCCTCTGAGATTTTATCACAAGTTACTCATACACACTCTTATCACTGCTTTGCTATATTACCATCTATGTGCTGTTGCACTTCATTCATCGCCTTACACTAAAGGTTCAGAAAATGGACTGTTGCTTTAATAACTTCATTCACTTAAAGGTAGAATGATGTACAATGAAATGTAGCATTGACGTCAGTTATTGTATTCAGTAATTCATTAATTCATTTGTCAAATAGGTCACTCTCACTACTGCATTGATAATTCTCTAATCTACCATGGTTATGCTTTATTCACAAATTCATTTCTTTACACTGAAGTCTTCCTCTAAGGTTACATCATCAAAAAATAGACTTGAATGCATATAGCTGTAAAATACTATTCATCCATTATACAATCATTTACTTAAAAGTCCACATTCAAGATTTAAAAACATCTAAAAACAAATAACCTTTGTTGACTTTGTTGAATCACATTCATTTATTTATTCATTCATAACTATTACCTTTCCTTGAGGGTATAACATGCACAGTTTCTTCAGTGAAATATCCACAACTCATCTTCTAAACAGTGAACATAAACATAAATAAGAAAATATTCTGTTTCTGTATGTGTTGCCTCATAAAGAGTTGTATTTATTTACAATGCCTATAGTTTTGAGTGGAAAGGCTTTGTGCTGGAGATAATCTTTAACTGCTGATGCCATCTACTGGCTACTTACCAGACCTGCATATGAGAAAAATCTGGTTGCATCATCCTTCACAGAGCAAAGGTAGAGAAAAGCCCCAGTCTCCTCCCACAATTCAAATGGGACAGTTTGGCACTATGTTCAAATACATTGTGTTAATCATGACATTGTTAACTTTTATACTTTTATTTGCACAAGATAAATTATTCATGATTTTAAGCACCTCACATCTTAAAACTAAATGACAATAAGAACAGAAAAAAAAGAAACTTGTATTACGTGGAGACTTTTATTAGCTATTGCAATACTCTCCATAAACAGCTGATGGCAATAGGGAACACTTTAAGAGCAAACCTGTTGCAGAACATAGCTGCATAAAAGTGCACAGCAAATCGAGGTCGTTCGGACACGCTGCCAAATGCGTAAACCTTCACGATTTCTAAAAACATGAATATGTATGCCTACCATAGATCAACTACTTATCATCTTTAAACACATCTCGCTGTGAGGAATTAAGGCCCAACGTGAAACATAAACAGAGCCTTATCCATATTAAGTGGGGCTATGATATGACTAAGGGGGCTTTAATTCCCTTAATTGCACCACCCCCTGATAAATGGGAACATCTATCTGGACGCTTAAAAAACCCAATTTCCCCAAACACAATCTCGTTATTAAAACTAGATCTATATAACTCAATATTTTCCACCTCATTTCTCCCTAATCCTCATTTCTACTCATATTTTTTTCCACGAGGGAGCCATTATGACATCCTCAGTAGGACAATTTGTATATTACAGTGCGTGTTCAAACCAAAATTGCTTCTCCCGGTGATCAATTTCACAGGCTTTTGCTGTGTTTTTAATTGCACCATTCTGCACCCATATGGTCCAAATATAACGCAGTAGGGTACCTTGGGAGACATCAGTGCAATCGCCTTGGGAGAAGATAACAGCAGCAATATCTATCCCCAGCCACAGAAATTAAGAGCAGACGCTGGCATCTATTACAGCTCCTGACGGTAAGCAGTTTAGCTCGGGCCGCTGTAAATCACCGGGGCTGGAGACGTGTGCTTCGTGCTGCTTTTATGTGTGGTTTTATCTGCACATATTCTTGATTTATCAGCTGTTCCCATTTTTGGCAAGGAATAATAGTAACACAGCTTCACCTGGTGTTTTGCCTTTTTGCACTTAAGAATTTACCGATTTATTCACCAGAGTGGACGTTTCTTTTGCATGCTGTCAGAGGTTTGTGTTTAAAAAAGGGACGATGTGTCTTTAACAGTTTAAATAAGGCACTGCGGGGAGACATACTGTTGACTAGTTCATTTTCAATTAGCCCGAGACTCACATTATTGGAAGATATTAAAGAGGGGAGTAATGCTGTTGTACAAGGCAATAGTGTGTGAAGATGGGATTCTGCTGAGCTTGCACTGTGTCAAGAGTTCAGAGATGCTAACACGCACCAAACCGAAGCTCTGCAAAAAGAGGCTTAAAACAGCAGTCCCTGCTTTAGTGGATGTAGGGAGATCACCACTTTCAAGGTATAGCATGGTTTTAAGATGTCAGGATATAAAAACCTATCATAAATATACTTCTTCTTGCATGAAGATTTACGACATTTATGAACTAGACTGATCATCCTGTTTGGGGTCATGGGTGGCTGGAGACTGTGTCCGCTTGTGGCCTGAGGTGGGATACAATCTCAGGACGATGGCCAGATAACCGGAGGATAGGGGCATGTTTCAGAGTCCTTATTTAGAGTCCTAGTTTCCAGCGGTGTGGGAAGGGTTTTACTTTTTCTGCCATGGCTTTGACTTCCTGTAGGGTGCCCCGGTGTTTCCTTTAGCTCATGTCTCCTCACAGAAGAGTCACTCAGCCACCTAAATTTTATGGGAAGGCCAATATTTAACTTACTTCCTCTCTTGTTTGTCTCCACAAAGTAGAGGAGACAGGAGAGGACAGAAAAAAGTGCCCTTTGCGCCACAAAGCAACATTAACAGCTTTGGGCAGCAGTAAAGATGAAGCACAGAGAGTAAATTCCTTTGAAACGACGAGTCAAGTTGGAAAAAATACGCCCTACTATAGCTGTTCACATGCTCTGTGAAAGGTGTGTAATTGCCATCTTCACTTCTAACACCAGATGTTGGAAAAACCTTTTACCAAGCTTTTAGTAGGCTAACTTACTTACTTTCTTAAACATTTTCCTATGTTCCATTTGCATAGAAATGAACAACAGTTTTCTAAGCACAGTTTTCCTCAAGGTTATCACACTGTCAGAGTATCATAGAGTTCTAGGCCTACTTGTCAGTCAGAGCCATTCACGGTAGCTATGGCTTTGCTGTTGGAGAAAACAATGTCAAACCCCCCTAGGTGTATTTAGAGGAGAACCCTACAATTCCCCTGATGTTAAGATTCAAAAGGGCACACAGTAAAGAGCTGCTCTCTCCTGACACGCTGACGGCAGCTGCACTAACCGGCGGCGTGCAGCAGGTGCAACAACAGCTGCAGGGAACAATGGGACAATTTAAACAGGGACAACATGTCGAAATGTCAGTGTGTTTTATACTCGGTCAGTGATAGACTTATATACTGCGCTGACCAACACAATATTTTTAAATAGGACTGCAAACCTCTTTTTATTAGAAAAAAGCCTAATACTACTTTTCCCACTGTTATTTAAAATATCTTTATACATGCTCTTCTGCATATTTCCCTATTGTGTGCAATCTACTTCAAAAGCTTAAATAACATACACACTACAGCTTTACTCCCCAATCAGTACCAGTGATCCTCTAATGGGTTTGTCTCATTAGATGTATCCACATCTCCCTCCCTTAGATGTCCTCTCCTCATGCCTCTGCCCCGCCCACAGTGAGAGCACAATAAATTCATCTGTCTTTATATGAAGTCATGTTGTTCATAAAACAAACCTATAAGATGGTTGATGTCCAGTGTGTAGTGTTTGCTTCTGCGTTGGATTTTCTGGTCTATCTTTACTCATGTCTCCTCACAAAGTCTCCTCTGTCCTTGAACCCTAACTTCTGTGTCAGCTGAGGAATGAAGAATTGAGAGGATGAAAATAAGCCCTTTGCTCACAGGTAGCCCCAGGAGCAATGGTGATGGATGGGTTAAATGCAAAAAAATACTATAGAGTGAGGGGATTGACCTAAAACTAAACCTGATTGGACCAGGTTGTTCTGGTCTCATAGTCATATAAAAGAGCAGTGTGACTCCTGATGTAAAAGTTGTTAAGGCTCAGCAGAGTTGTTAGTGACACTGTTTTATTCAGGTGTTGTTGTTCTAGAGTGAAACTGTTTAACAGACAAAAGCTGTCTCCATGATTGTGGCTAACCTGTACATGAAGGAAGGGGAGAACAGAGCGCTGGTCTCCTTCCCAGGTACAGTGCCCAGTCAATGGTTCAGAAATGTTTATGACACGTGGGTCGAAGATCATCAAGTTCACCCGTAAAGACATAGCTAACCGTCTGGCCTTCTTAGACTGTGCAGTGGTTATTTGTGAGGACACTTCTACACAAGTAGAAGTTTATAGGAAGCCAACACACACAGATCAATATTTGCTGTTTGACTCCCACCACCCTCTGCAGCACAAGCTGGGAGTCATCAGGATTCAGAAGGTAAACGGAAAGAAGAACAACACATTTGTAAAGCTCTGAGAGACTGTGGATTCCCCAAAACATTCAACAAAACCAAGAGGACACAGAAACCAAACAGACAGGAACCAGGGACAAAAGGGAAGGGTTTAGTTATGCCTTATGTGTCTGGTTTATCTGAAAAACTTCAGAGAAACATAAACAACAGAAAAGGATTTATTTTTTCCAATCAACTTTAAACCTGGGAACACGCTGCGTCAAAAACTGGTCCATCCTAAACACAGGATTACTTTGCTCAGAGTAATGTGGTTTATGCAGTTCAGTGAAGAGTGCAGTGACAGTTATGTCGGTGAAACGAAACAACAGCTTCACAAAAGAATGTATCAGCACAGAAGAGCCAACCCTGGGGGACCTTGTCTTTTCTCACGGTTCTTTAATTTTACTTTAATTATGTTCAAATGCACATCTTTAGGTTGGACCTCAGTAGTTTTAAAATGCGACCGTGTACCAAAGCAATGTCACTTAAGCACAGTCTCAATTCTTTAACGTACCCTTCCATTTAGCCCTACCTCTTGATCCTCCAAAGGAAGAGGTGACAAATCAATTTATATCAGTGTAAAGACAGATAGCGGAGTTATGCATAAGCTAATGAAAAGTATAAAGGTTCTGCAAATACGAGCCCATGATGTGTTGGTGTGACGCTAACGTTAGCAAACAGCAAATTTTCTGACACTTTTTGAAGAGAAAAGGGATCAGTGCATGAACAAGTTCAAGATTAAAGGAACATAAAACAGCACTAATGTAATTTAGAATCTTTATTTTTTCCCAAATCAGTTACATTTTGCACATCTCTCGCAGCCGCGGTGCCGGTAAACATTATGTGAATTTATCTTACCCCTTTGTTTCAAGTGTGGTCCCTGAAAATATGAATGCGTAAAATGAGGGCTAAGGAAAGAATTGGATTTGGGCCTCACCATCCGTGGTAACCCCACCATACTATGAACGAATACTCACCTCATTCCTTTGAACATGTGATTGAACATTTCTGGAAGTGCTATATATATAACTGTCCTGGACACATCTATTGCACGTCCTGGAAAATGATCCTTCTGTTGTGGTTCTCCCTGAGGTTTCCCTTTTCCATTGATATTGAACTTTTAAAACCCTTTTACTCCTCATCCACCTCCTCCATCATTAGTAGTCTAAACTGCATTGTGCAAGAAGTGACACCAGCATTGAAAAAGTGCCTGCTAAAACATCACATAAAAAAGACGAGCAGTGTCAAGCTTCTGTGAGCTAACACTGTGTTACACTTGTAGGCCTTGTCATTCTGTTCTTCTTTTATAACGACAGCTCCATTAAGTTACTCCAAAACTCGGGAGAATCCATATTAGCCACAAATTCCATTAAGTATCTTGAGAGCAAAGTCTAAATGAGTTGATTGTGAGGGGAGTGAATTAACAGAAAAGCTATCGACTGGGGCAGAATGTGGACGTCTGACCGAGTCCAGTAATTACAACACGCTACAGAATGGTTAAACCAGTCAGTGTATAAGCCCTACGCCCCAATGGAGCCTAATTCTCTCTTAAGAAATGACACAACAATATCATATATCACTGCTTGAAGAAAGAAATATTCAATGTCCCACTGTTCGGCAAATATTGATAAAGTTGCATCACTCACCAGAGAGAGGACCTCTTTGTCAAACAGCGGACAGAGTGATTTTACATTCTGCCTCGTAAGACGGCGGATGATGAAATGCTAGTCTAAAAAACAAAAGAACAAAAAAAAAAAAAAGAAAGTGTAGCGCACAAACAAACAAAAGAGCAAACTCGGCGAGAATACCCAGTGGACAGTTACTGGAGGAGAAAAAAGGAGATTGATATTCCATCAACAGTGTTTGTTTGTTTTGCTGTAAATCTATTGAGAGTATGCCCACATATATTAACAGCAGGAAAATTCTATACGAGTTGTTTTTAAGACATCTGTCAGCAGTATTTCTCCAGAAAAAAGCAAACCCGTGCGTTTGGTGACAACTCAGATATTTGTGTTTTATTGTCTTTGATTTGGAGAAGGTAATATTACTATCAGCACAATAAAGCCAGCCTGTCATACCAGGAGTCAAGGCTTACAGTCCCATCTGAGTACAAAATAAAACTGTACCAGAACTTCAAAAAGGTGTTCCTGCAATCTGGATGTACGTATATTACTGATATGCAATTTTTCAGAGCACCTTCTTTATAATAGATTGAAGGACATGCTTGAATAGGTGCACTGGTGAATGGAATGGCCCATAGTGAATGAATGTGACAGTGTGAAGGACTGTCGACATATGTTTCTAAGGGTATGTTCCCACTCACACACTTGTAGTCAGTTCCTCTTAGTTCAGAGCAAAACAGAAAAAGGCTAATGGAGTTCAGTTAGCTCCTGTTCTGCCTAACATTCACAATGGCATTTTCAACTCTGGACAAAATAACACAACAGGGTTTTTTTTTTGTCTTTATTCGACAAACAGTAGATTGACAGAAAACAGAGTGAGAGAGAGGCAAATGACCCGAGCAAGTTTCAAACCTGGGTCTCCCTGTTTTTTAGGCATGTGCTCTACCAACACGTCAGGTGTGTGTAGATAAAGGCTTTGTCTTGATGTTAACTTTGTGATGTGAACTCCTCATGAGCCTGCACCAAACACTTTTCGCTTATTTTGTTTCATTCCAACAAACATCGCTCTTTCCGCTCTTAGGTAGTTATTCAGTCACATGGTTTTTGTTCCTGTGGTCTATCCCCAGGCTGTTTACTTTTTAATTGATCTATCTTTTCTAAAGATCTTCACACTTGTCATGTTTGGTGCAGTTAAAACAACCTCTAAGTATGAGTGCTGCAGTACAAACCTTGATGTATACCAAATATGCATGCCAAAATCCACTGAAAAGGTGGGTCTCGGCGTGATTAACAATCAATTTTCCTATACTCCAACCCCCCCTCGAACCAGGACATCTCTAACACATTCTGCACATTGCAGTTCTTCCAGGTTTAGTATTCCGCCCACTGCCCCAACCCTGTGCTCAAAAAAGAACATAGCTAATACAACCCTACGGCAGTCATGTTAAATATGGAGTGAAATAATGATAAGAGACAATTTTGTGTTTCAAAACATCGGTCTGCTGTGATAAAATGGCAACCAGCCCTGATGATTATTGTTCAAGCTGTAAATTGTGGTGAATAACACAGAAATGCTGATGAAGCTGTCACAGAGATAAGATACAGTGTAAAGTATTTATAAGCCGCTGCAAAACAGACTCAAATATGCACTGGTTAATGTTGTTTAGTGAGAGAAATATATTCCACCGTTCCAGTAAAAGATTGATTTTATATCAGCGTCAGATGTTGAAGAGCTCCAGGTATACATTGACCTTAACTATACTATGTGCAGCGGAATACATCAGGTTCCGGTGTGAAAACCCTGCTACAGTATTCAGGGTGCTTTATTATCGCACTAGGAACAACAGCTACATAATGGATACTGCATCAATTCACAATTGATTCTCAATGCTGAATTGATCCGGTACGCTAAATGTATTTACCAAGGTCTCGGAAGCTCAACCTCTTCTGTCAGCGCATCGTTAGGGTCTTGGAGAAGGGAATGTGAAGCTTGCTGAGTAGATGGGGTTTTCTGCAGAGCTCCAGGGAATACACAAGTTTCACTGGAGGGGTACAGTCTGGGTTTAATCAGTATGGGTCAGTTTCCAAGATCATCATTCCAAGGATACCATACTGTTTTAAACACAAATAAGTAGTGAATCTCTCTATTGCAGCAGGCTATGGTTAAACCTGCAGCCATTTTAAACTTATACCGTAGATAACGACATAATTGAACCCTGGACGCAGCACAGTGGAGATGCAAATCGTTTCAGTAGTTACCTGTACCAAACCTGAAAGAACAGTATACCACGCAGTGTGTCCAAAGGGTTATATATAACATAAAAATACATGTACTCAGGACCTTTCTTTTCCTCTCTCCTTGCTTTGTTTCAGTTGTCAAATGTATGCATCGTTTCCTTCAGCAGGTATGTCCAACATGCCTTTTGTGATGATGTCAGCCCTGCATCCTGTCTCATTAAATACATCTCTAAAAAAGAGAGTATGGCCTCAGCATGCTACACTCAGGTAATAAATTCTATAGGTTTGAATATGGAGCCAAAGTGTGTGTCCAGTACAACAATTATAAAAAAAAAAAACAGCAAACAGATACTGCTCCACTTGAAGCAGGACCTGTCCTCGTTCTGGAGAGGGCAAGCCACCCTTTTCTGTTTATGAACCATTGCCTCAGACTTGGAGGTGCTGATTCTCATCCTGGCACTTCATACTGCAAGAGTCCCAGTACAGACTGGAGGTCCTGGGTCGATGAAGCCAGCAGAGAAACAAAGTAAAAACACTAAATAAAATTAACTGTTGATTAAACAGTCCAACAATAGCTAGCCAACACAGTTTTTACTGTGACTGTCAATAGGATTTTTTGTTCAATTTCAATTCAGTTTTAGTTTCTATAGCCCAATATCACAACATCATTTGCTTCAAAAGACTTCTCAGAATAATAGACTATACAGAATGAGACTACTTGTCCTTATACTCTCTATCAGAGGAAGAAAAAAACACAAGAAGGATGAATGTGGAGTATACGCAGACTTTCACTCGGTTTTCTTTTGGTCTGTGATGTGCAGTGGAGATTAAGCAGAGTGGCCTCATTAGATGCACCGCCATTTGCTTAACGTGGCTCCCCTAGACTCCCTCCTTTTGTGAGTAAATACATTTTTGTAGTGACAGAGCACATGCCTCGTTTGAAGTCCTGCATATAAACCTTTTAACAAGATGCGGTACAAAAGTAAAGCAGACAAATAAATTTTCAACAGACAAAATATTATTTACCAAGATGATGGGCCCAGAATGCATCTTTCTAATGGATAATGTTAACCATAACGGATAATTTACATAGATTTATCGCCTTCTTTGGGTTTCCAGACATGCATTAACCAACAGGCAATAATCAGTCTTTTTCTTACTTGGCTAAACTTTGCTTTTATTCAATAATCGCCAAACAAACAATCACCTGGCTACAGCTGCCTGGAGTGAAATTGTCAAGGTGATCTGCTCATTCTCCATCCTTGCAGCAGGGCGCCTAAAAGATACATCTCAGTGTCTCTGTGAGTGTGCTCATGCATGGCTGGCGTAAGTGTAGAAGCAGTTGGAGTCCCGGGCCTCCTGAGGATTGGGGGAAAGGCCACTGGGGAACGGCTCGTGTAAGATTCATAGAGCCGTTTACAAGGGATGTCATCAAAAAGATACATGCCCACGATGGCAATGAAAGCAGCAATGTATTACATTCATTTATACACATGTGCAAGTTAGAAAGCACAAAATAATGACATTTTAGAGGCACACATTCTACTCTGCCCTGATTCAGACTCAGATTCAGTCGAAATGCGTTGGCCCTGAAATAAAAACAAAAGCTAATCAGAGTGCTTTAGACATCTTCTTCTTTATGTGCCTTTTCTCTTGCGGACCTTTCTGTCTTTGAAGAGCACCTGTAACTTCACCTTGCTTCTTCGACTTGACGTAATGCAGTTGAAGACTCCCAGTATCTTCTCTTCTACTCATGTCTGTTTACTGCTGTGTTGTTAGCATTTAGCAGATGGAGCATAACGTAAAAAAAAGTACAGGCTTTACACATTTTTACATAACTCTCAAGCTATATATGTATTGCTTTTCTAAACATGCAATTGTATAATGTCTATGTCTATGTTTTTGGTTAATTTAATGTTTACTTGCCAAAGTTACATCTCTCTAAACAATAGTTTTCTGTAGTATAATAATGTGCATGGATTTATGACAAGTATGCTTTATAATGTATGTATAATTTATGTGTGTGCTGGGACCCGCAGTTATATAATATAATATCTTTAAATATATAAATGTCCTTAACCTCAGTTGGGCCTGTCTATTCATTTAGGTCAGTACAACTTGTGAGAGATAGTAGAAGCCTTCCTTCAGTTCCAAGGCTGTAGCTGTAGTGTCTTTGCCTGTTTAGTCTAGACACTAATGTTAAACACTACGGCGTGAACCTTGACTCAATACAAGGCTATAGACTTACCTACTAGACCTACTAGACTGGTTATTCAATACTACACTGTGTTGAGTGTCCACTGTCTCCGGGTCCAGTACTATTGGTCAATAAACTTCTTCTGCCTAAGACAGCCTGTCTTTCTCAGATGAGTCAATTTTATCTGTAAGGACAGCTAAAATATTCCCTAACAGTATGCTACATTTCTGTAGACAAACATTTGGATACAATAGTATAGCCACAAATCTCTTTCTGCGACAACCAATTAGCATGTATTTTATATCTTGGACTCAGACTTGGATTTTTTTTTTTATTCTCAGACACAAGGACTCAACAACAAACAAAAACTACTGACTGTCCACTGCTTATGAGTCTGGACAGTTCTCCAAATTGCATTATAAAGTACTAACTATACACAAGTACTATATATAATCCTTTAAAAAAACTTTGAAATCCTGTAGTATCACTTTGAGCTTTCACTATGTGTATGTTTATCTTGTCAATCAGATCTCAGTTTTTCAGTCTTTCATGACCAAGTCCTAAAACCATCTGGGCCACCCATTATATAGTGTTCTTATTTGGCATCCATTGACTTGTAGCTTGTATCCTAAAAGCTCCTAGATATCAAACTACTCCCTTTTCCCACTAAGAGCACACAGTAGTCAGCCAGTTGCTTCTTCCAACAACAGTTTCTTTAAGTAGAGTTTGACATTTTAGTGGCTGATGCCCTTTTGTGTGAAAATGCACTTCTGTCTGCTTTCTTTGCCGAAATGTGCATGCAGTTCATGTTGTTCACGGACCGGAACAGGTCTGCTGCACCAGGTTTGATGTGTGGGAGTCCGCAGTTGCTGTCTTTCTCCTGTATGTGGCAGCAGAGATACAGCCCTCATGTATGACGAGCACCACTGCTGCTGTGGCTCTCACAGTCACACATGTGCCCAGTGTGTGACATGCAGAGGGGCCGACACGCTGGACACTCCCTCCAACTGGACACATCAGCGGCCCGTCAGCCCGTCTTCTCACAGCAAACTGACACAGATGCCTTTCCTGGGTATGAGTATATGGACAGGGAAGAGGAGGAGGAGGTAGTGATGGGCACGGAATTGTTATAAATCTCTGTCTGGAATGGAACAAAGAGATTTCATCCCATACCAACAGGCGAAGGCTATTTTGTGACATCCTTCACAAGACAGTGGGGACAGATGTGTGCAATTGATTGATAGGAATGTTTCCCTTGAAGAAGAGATAGGGTTAGGAGCGCATTGGAGCAGGGAAAGAGCGGGCATGAAAGAGTCCCCCTGTCTTGAAATGACAGGGGGACAAATATGAGGATAAATATGAGTGTGTCCTTGAGGAGAGATGGGAAAGTGGTGGCGTATATGACAGTGTCCTCCCATAATGGGCCTGAATGGACAGAGGAATCGCTCAAACGCTAAGTAATTCTTCAAGCACTTATCACACAATGATTGACCACGGAGACATTTTCAGTTCATATTAAATCCATTCTCTCCCCGGGATGAGTGACAGGTCTTGTACACGGAGCTACTTCAAACCCCAACAGGTGGTGCATAATGATGTGTTTTGGCCACCACACATGCAAAGTGAAGCAGGGACGTGATCAAGAACACCTGCAGCCTTGACAGCTGACACCAAAATAATAAATATTAAATGGTAATTTGGGTATGCTAAATATGCAGCATGCTAATTGAGTAAAGCGGAAGGGACAACTGTTTTTAATATTAGCCAAAAACCTCCCCAAAAAAAAAAAACAAACACGTGGAATTGCTGGCTCCGGATTCTCATAAATAGATTCATAAGGTTCTGCTCAAGGTCCATTGAAATTTACTTAACAGCCAAGGTGGTCCGTGCACACTAATGAGATTTGCCTGTAGGTGATAGGCATGCACACTGTAAAGATATTTGTTTAGCGCATTTACCCCTGCCCTCCATGGTATCCTACACGACTACATGCTGACTAATGTTGTTTGGGGAAAAGCCTATAGGGAGGTTGGAGGAGGCATGTGGTGTACACATGTAGAAAAGTGTAAAAAAGGGATACCTGTGTAATCCCCTGTGTCCATATCTCGCAGTGAGGTTTAATAATGAGTTGTTGATTAATGACTTGTATACTCTGAGGCCAGTGCGCTGTCCTGGGGCTTACTACAGAGACTTGACCCTGGTAACGCATGACATACTGTACAGACACCTACTGTACACCAGCATGGTCTCTTCATATATTATCGTCACTGCCTTGCTCATTACCTCTGGTAGAGTAGAGTAAACAGTTCTATTACCCTGCAGCAGGTCCAGCATACTCAAGAGTTTAAACCTGAGCTCAAAGGTCTCCTCAGACACCTTTTGAGTTTCCAGTTTCAGAAACCAGTGTGAAATGCGTTTTGCTGCACCTTTTTCAAAGTGACCCCACTGATGGAACCAAAGGGTTACCAAAGTATGACAATACCCTTAATCTGCTTCATTCTTTTTTACATACCAACCTGCTTGATTAAACCGTGCCACATTCTATTGCACAATAAACTGATGATCTCAGGAGGTGAGTTGTGTAAGATTACCTTTTTTTCTCCTTTATTATGTGCCTATTCACTGATGCACTCCAGCACATCAGTAACAGAGATAAACACAAACAGTGTAGCACAAAGAGTCCTCTCATCTTTTTCATCCTCATGAAAGTACAGCTTAATACAAGTGACTGCATTGCTTTGTTTTCCTGAGTGTGTTTTGCGTACATAAACTGAAATCAAGAGACACCCCTCTTGACAGCAGCGCAGCAATCAGCTTTGGGAAATCTAAGAGCTGAGCCATTGGCAGGTCGCCTCATGCTCTGGCTTGTGGGATGTAAAGTGGCTTAGCAGCTTCCCCTTAAAATCCCATGAAAGCCCGGTCTATGTCTTCGGCACTCCAACTTGTGCTTAGTGCACTGGGATTCAAGATGGCAACCCATTATTGAAGACAGCAAGACTCTTGGCAGTAAGGGATTACTAAGATGAACACTTGCATCTGCAGTACATCAAATATAACTAGGGAACTCTTCAGAACTTACATTTCTTCTCTCTATGTGACACATCTCCAGCTCAACTTGTTTTATTTACACCAGTTTTTACATGTCCCCCTCCTCAGTCTGCATTCGATCGGTTCTCACTGAGTGCGGTTCATCTTAGTCCGACTGTATTTAGAGGTTTAAAATGCATGTAAACTTAATAGACTAAAACCCTTTTTTTTTCGTAGACGGACTAAAACAGCACGAAAATGCAATTCAGAGTTGGGCTACTGCAGCAGCTAAGGTTGGACTCCATGCTTCACAGAGGCTGACAAAGACTAACACATGTAAAGAAACAAATGAATATAAAAATGAAGACCTGCATGTATGAAAAAAAAACAATGTTGTAAATAGAGGTCAACAAGAATCTGGAGCCACCTCCTCTGTTTATATCTATAATATATAATTATAAGCTCAGTTCTCCTCAGACTCAGACTTGACTTAATCTCCTGGAGAAGAAATAAAACGTCTTCACCTTGAAAACTGGATCCGGATGATTTTGCTTTAACCTTTTCTTCAAAATGACCAGAATGACTGAGAACCTTCACAGACTTGACATCAATAATTAAACAATGAAAAACCTTCCATATCTTCAGTACGTTCATGTGCTTCTTCAAAGTAGTTTGAAAACCACACTGAAAGTTTTAGTGTTAATATTAATACTCTTTTTAAACAAATCAATTATTATGCAAAGTTACATAGTTTACACTTCTATAAAAAAAAGTAGAGAAAAAAGTCAAAAAATTCCAGTTAGGCTTAATCAAGATATGAAATGAAATAGAAAATTCATTTGTGTGTCTTTGGACTCGGCTTATTCAGTCACACACAAGTTCATCCAAGTCTAGACATTTAGAAGCACATACTAACACCAGATATATAATCTCTGCATGCCAACGCACTGACTCGATTCATGTGATTAGCAGTTTCATCATAGAGACATAATTTTGCTGTGTTGGTTTTTATAAGCACCAGTGTGTTTCTATTAATAAATAAATGAGGTAAACTGGAGCTTCAGTACAATGGCGTGCTGCTCCTGCACTGATGTAGGGGTTCTGTCAAAGCGAGTCAGGACTCACACTCATTTACACCTCCAATACATCCGACACATTTGGCACATTCACACGTTGCATTAAAGTGGACCACATTGGACTCATCGCCGTTTGAACTTCTATTCCAAGCTCTGAAGATTGTCTGAGCTTGATTCCTACTTTTGCTAACTCTAAGACAGGGACTGTGATAAAAGTTGACAGTGTCAAATGTTAAATGCAGAGTAGATGCCTATAAGCTCTCGAAACACACATTAATTCACCTTGACATTTTAATTTTCACAGCTTCAAGCGCCATTTTCCACACACGGTGTCAAGATTCATGTATGAAGAATTAGCCTCTCATTTACAGCTCTCGTGTCAAACCTACAGTGTTTAGTGGCAGCACTAATGTAATTTTCTTATTAGAGGTGCGTCAAGTCATGAGAGACAGCATGCTGCAGGCAAATACAAAAAGATCACTTGTAATAAGGAATAAATAAGTATCTTTTTTCTTTTTTTTTGGTAAAAATAAACATATGGAGAGAAGTGTTTGGAGTGGCAGATGGAAGGTCTAATTAGTGCTATGAAGCACAATATGCATCTATAGATTAGTATTTGGCAACCAATTGTCAACATCATTGCGCCTTTAAAATAAATTAATTTAGCTCTATTAATTATAGTGTTTTTGACATTTATTCATCATAATTAACAAACAATAGAAAGACGTGTTTAAGGTACAAATGAAGAATGTTGATTATTTTCTGCAGAATAATTACCCAGTGTAAAAAGTGGATGTTATTTACACCAAATGGCAAAGTTAGAATAGTTGCATTTATTAAATGCCAAAGTCACTAAAGGATGCAGCTTTTCAGACACTTAACCTACATTGCCTCCAGTGATGTTCTGTAACACTGGTAAATAGCTTAATGTATGTAAAGCACTTTGAGTGCCGACTACAGTAGGTGGAAAAGCGCTAAATAAAAATAAAAATAATTATTAAGTCAATTTTGTTATTTCCTTTTGTAGTCGGAATAAAGTGCGTTCTATACCTGTTCAAACACCAAATCGCCACTTTTGTTTATCTGTTATTCATAAATAAAATTAATAATATGTCCTCTATGCTCCTCTTGCAGTTTCTTAAAATGTGAGTAAAACCAATTATAAGTATTTTTAAAGTATGAAAATGTAAAATGACAGGTGATATTAGATTATGCCGTACATTTTACGACTCTGCCTGTCAAAATGACGGAGATGGAGAAAGTGTAGCGCGACCTCTGGTGTAAATATAAATATATCCTGCAAGATACTGTAAAAGTTATAGCCTGGCCAGTCGTGCACATTCTGTATTCTGTACAAAGACTTCTCTCTGTGGAGAGAGTTGGATTTTCCAGGATGCAGTATCCTGTGCACATAATAAACTACTTTTCGATAATACTGTATAAAGCTTGCCCTACTTTAGATAAACGTTTATACTGTGCATTAAGGAGATTTGTACTGTGTCCGTGAAGGGCAAACAAAATAACAAAATCGAAAACCAAATAACAAATCAGAAAACAAATTAACATATCATAACTGAAAACACAAGGACAGTTCAGGCAAACCAGAAAAGGTAGGTATTGTTTGCGGACGGAATTCTTACTGCTGATTGGACAAGGCATCTGTCACTCTAGATATTTACCGGTTTGTCTAAATTGTTGTGCTTTTGGTTTTGTTCATTTGTTTTCAGATTTTTTGTTTTGTTTTTTGTTTTTGTTATTATGTCTGTATTTTATGGCCACCGTAGATTTCTGCTAATTTAAAAAATATCAGAAAACTACAGAACTTTGAAAGAGAAAAACACTCTCATGTTTCCATTTGAGCATCACTCTCATGTCTGATGGCTCTTATTTAAAGAGTACTTGAATGTATTTTTAGTCAGTCTCGTCTGAGGAGGCTTTGTCCAAATGTAATGATTTCTCTTATCACTGGCCCTGATTCAATAAATAGCCCTCTCTGTGAAATGGCCGAGTGTTGCCAGGCCACAGCCTCTACAGCCAGAGTGTGTTATGGAAGGACTAATAAAATATCTCTTATCATATAAAAGTACAGCCAGGGATGACTTTTTTCTAGATGGATGATTGATTATAACATTTAAAATATGACATACAGGTCTGCCTCCACCTTCAATCTTGTGGAAGAACGGGGAGGAGATAAGGCTGTAAATGTAGATAAAACATTTACAGAAGAAAGGATTAGAATTGGAAACAAAAGAGTATGCTTTTATTGTATTTATTTATAAGCACTCATTCAAATGTCTCCGAAACGCACTGCTCACCTGCTTTGTCAACAGAAACACAATGTGATTTTCTGGGTGGCAGGCGGAGGTAAGTGCTGCCTGTTATTGTCGGAGAGGTCAGAGAGAAAAGGTTTACGTTAACTTCCACCTCGGAGCAATTCATCATGCTCACTCACTTCTGATGACTCAGTGTGAGCTGTATTTGATGTGTTCCTTTCCAGCGCAAAAAAAAAAAAAACGATGCTGAAAGACTTGTCATAATCCTTGAAAAATGGCGCGTGCACAAAAGCGCGTTCCCCACAATCTCACACGTTCAACACATTCGCTGCTGATCTGCAGTGTCACAGCCAAGTGATCAAAAGGAAATTGCAGTGTGCTTTGGGAACCCTGATGGGAAAGAGGATGCATTAAACAGGGTGCTTAATTCAATACGACACATCCATTTACGCAAAGTAAATGGCTATTACCCGCGCGTAGGCCTACATAGATTTTTAAGCTCGCCACAGGATGTATAAGAAACCTGCGACAGTTATGTTAGAGAAAAGAACTTTAATATGTATCCCGTGTTACTTTGAATTCAATCCGTGTGTTATCGAGCAGCGCCAGAGTAGAAGTTTGACTTGATTAAATTCTATCCCCAGAGCAGATGTGAAGCATGTTTTTATAAAAAGTGCTCACATTTATATTCAGTTAGGCTCCACATATAGAACTCCCCATTAGAGCACATTTTAGTCGAGTAATATTATAGTTATCCCTCTTGTGCAAATATGCATCTGGAGCAATAAGCTTCAAAGCTGGTGTTGGTAAAAGTGCAGAATAAACAAAATGACTAAACGCATATTAGAAGGTGAAGCTTGGCCTTTTGCATTATATAAAGACAGAGCTCTGGGACTATCTGCTTTATGGAGAAGCAGTCAATTGTACTTTACTTTACAGCCAGTCTATTGTCCGACTTCTTATAGATGCGCTCTGCAGCTTTCTTGAATACCATAGGAACCAGAGCATGTGTCGGAGTGGACAAAGTTGCATGAAACATAATTTTTTCTAGAGAATAGGGCTTTGCTTCCAGAGAGAGAGAGACAAAACTCGGATACCAAATACACATGGAGACTGACACCTCAGCATGCACAATGAGTTTTATGTGTGTGGAAGAGATAAGAGAGAAGGAAAGGGGACGGATTTTTACTTCAAGCAACACCAGTTCCCTGCACGAATCGTTAATTTTTATTGGCGACCATTAGGATTCCAGCCATAGAGCCATGTCACTAGCGCAGCCGGATATACATTGTGATGCTGATGGTGTTATTGACTTCAGAGGGAAAGGGAGACAATATCTTTAGCGAAGTGGAGTGATGAACCGTCAGGGCCACACCATCAAGGTACTTCGAGATTCCCCAAATCTTATCAAATTAGAAATAAAATATTGCTTTAAAAGATTTTAAATTATGGAAGCTGCATATCCAGCTGTCAATACTGTAACATCAAACTAACTAGAGTGATAGTGGATTAGCCAAATGCAGTATGTGTAGCCAACACATACTTTGAGTGCTGCTTTTAGGCCTGTGTACTGCAGGCTGATTTGTCAAATCAGCCTGCAGTACACAGGCCTTGAAGCAGCACTCAAAGTATGCAAATGTATGATTGGCCAAGGCTTTCCGGTGCGAGCTGAATATTGTCTTTGATTGAAATCCTTGATAATAAAGCCTATATGACTCATTAAAATATGCTGTTAGAGTGATAAAACAGTTTTAGCTTGCAAAGGCAAGAAAACAAAATGGCTTATGTCCTATATTAGCTTTTTCAAATACAAACAGATAGACTTTGTGTAGTGTTAAGTGGTATGGAGTGGTCACTACAGTCGAGTTATGTTAGGATCACATTCCTATTCCTATCCAAGTCTTTTGCTTATCTGACTCGCCAGATGGTCTGTGACTGGAGGAACGTCAGTAACTGGACTGTTATCCAATCAGACTAATGCCATGTTGTTTGCGATAAAACGGTACATTTTGGTAAAATTCAAAACACATCCATAATTTCATGTTTGCCACACCAATGGGCCAAACATGCAGGAGGTCGGAAGAAACTGAATTGCCCAGAGCAGTGCAAGGTTGACTTGAATTTGTGAACTCCTAAATTTTGCGAGACTCCAGCTGCTGCACAAGGAAGGTCTTTGGCATCGCAGTAAAAATGCTTTGATTTTTACTTTGCCGTGCTAGTTCTGTCGTCTGCAGCACATCTATCTACAATATCTACAAAGGCATTAGTTCCTTTAGCAGCCTGTTAAGTACAAATAGTGTGTAATAAAAAGAGCACAGTGTTTGCTGTATTGATTTATGCCAATTAGCCGCGTTCTTTTTGGTTTCAAAGCTCCTTGCCGAAAAGCTGATCGACTTTTTTTTTGCTTCATCTGTGCACAGACAGGACTATTGACGGACACCTTAGCATAAATCTATAAGAAACAATGTGGAGATAGTCCTAGTGCTTTTGTATAGAGATCTTTTTAAACTCGTTGAGATCAATGCTGTGCTTTCCTGCAAACATGAAGGAAACTGTTGAATTTAGGATTGTGTGACATCATGTCCTGGAGCTCTTTATTAAAGTTAAGAAGGCTCTGATAAGCTTGGTTCGCCACCGGCTGCAATAATAATAATACAAACTGTTGCTTCCCCTTTAACTGCTTTTTCATGACGTTTGAAAAAGGTCAGCGTAATCAACGTTTTATTCTCGTTCAATTAAAACAGAATTATTTCCTGCTGAAGCCTCAGAGGGGGGAAAAAAAATAGAAATGAGACACACACGTTGACGCACGCATTGTCATCGTCAGCCCTTTACTGTCTTCCTATCTCACTCTATTCTGTCGCCCTAATCCCCTGTTCAGAGCGAGGTGTTTTATTCCGTGCCTGTCAGCAGTTTGAAACGGCTAGCTCATATCCATTCATGGCATTGTGTTGTACAATTACACTGACAAATGCTTGAGTGATTTTCTTGGCGGTGTTTCATTAAAAAAAGAAAAGAAAAATCCCCACAATACAAGGAGGGGAAAGAAATAGCTGGAGACTAAAACTGTGTATTTTTCCTCTACAGGGTCCCACTCATAAATATTGTAATTATCCACTGATAGAAAGAGTAAAATGCATCCAGAGAGAGTGAGAGATTTTCAGTTTTCTGGTTAGTACGGGAAGCTTTAAGTTGTCGGCAAGCTGAGCCCGGGAGATAATAAGGAAGTATCTGAACGTATCTTCATCATTATGCAATCCCGTGACAGCGCAGAGTAAAACATGCAGATTTAGCAGCCACAGCCAAGGAGCAGAAATATGCATGAGGAGAATTGTAATTTTGTTCTGCATTTTGATACATGTGAGGAGCTCATACATAGTTTTGATGGTAAAACTCTGCAAGAGCCAATAGTGAATAATGACAGTTTCTGTTTAAAGTAAATCTGTCACCATTCTCATTCTAAAACCCAGTTAGTCCCTCTGTTTTATTCAACACATGATCTGTTTTAAAAAGCTGAGAAATACAATTCAGTACCACTTTGAAAATGACACCATTATACTGTAAATTGTAATATCTCATACTTATTCATGATTGCAATTCAACTAATTTAACAGGCCCTCGACTCAGAGAAGGCAAAGTTTTGGACACAAAACAAATTTCTTATTTCCGTGGAAAGGTTGGGAACAGGCTTGAGCTTAGTTAGCCTAGCTGTGGCTAGGCTGAGACGTAGCTGAATTAGGCTATAATATAATAAGGTATACCAGGTAGACAGCAGTGCTGCAAAAACAAGAACAAACATGAGACGGGAATCAAAAGGTTTTCAATAATGACAAGACTGGTGTGAGTAGTAGGGTTGGACCGATACGGATTTTTTTAGCCAGTGCTGATATCTGATATTTATCTGGCTCTTGTGGCCAGTAACCGATATTGGCCAATGTCAACATTTAATATTTTAGCCGTTGATAGCCATTTCTTTATGCTACTAAATAAAAGAAAAAAAAATCCCATATTCACTTATTTTTTTTTTTTTAGGAAAATGCACATTTTCCCTTAACCTGTGCAATCACATTGTACCCCAATCCTTTCGATTCTCTTATTGGTTATAATATTGGCTTTTGCAGAATTTCTTCTTAATTTCTTGTTTATTTTTTAGGGATTGCCGCTAGCTTGTTGTCTAATAAATTAATAGTATTAAATGACTAACCCTATGACATCGGGACATTTTTTCCTCATTAGACCAATGCCGATAAATAGGAAAAAACACACATTGGCCAATTACGATTAGCGTTGATTTATTGTCCATTCCTAGCGAGTAGACGTAACAATCTTGCACTGAGTAGAGGTGAGCTTGGAGTCTTTATCCACTGGTTGATGAGGGGGATAGGACTCAGCTGCGCCAGTGAAAGGACACATCTGCCAGGGAAGACCAAGTCTGGAAAGGGAAGCAAAGACCACAAGATAGACAAAGACCAGGGACACAGGCAAGGCAAGGCAATTTTATTTATATAGCACAATTCATACACTGGGTAACTCAAAGTGCTTTACAGGAATAAAAGACAATTTACAAGATTTAGATTTAGAAACATAAGAAAAATATGAAAAATTAAAAACATTTAAAAAAAAAGAGTGCAGATAAAAAACACTTTAAGTTGTAGTGTAGGCGGAGCTAAAGAGGAAACCTCCCCTTGAACATTGTTAAAGTTGAGGCTTGTTTTACTTCATCTGGGAGGCTGTTCCAGGTTTTTGCTGCATGAAACTTAAACGCTGCTTCACCCTGTTTAGTTCTAACTCTGGGCTCGAGCAGAAAGCCTGTCCCAGATCTTCTCAGAGTCCGAGGAGGTTCATAAGCAACTAGCAAGAGACTTGTAAACCAGCAGTGCTGTTTTAAAGTCTATTCTCTGAGCAACAGGAAGCTAGTGCAGAGATTTTAAAACTGGCGTAATGTGGTTGTACTTCCTGGTTTTAGTTAGAACCCGAGCAGCCACGTTCTGAATAAGCTGCAGCTGTCTTAACCCTCGTTTTGAGAGACCAGTGAGCAGGCCGTTACAGTAATCTAACCTGCTGGAGATAAAAAGCATGGATAAGTTTCTCTAAGTCCTCTTGAGACACATATCCCTCTGTGTCTCTGACTCTGGAAATGTTTTTAAGGTGATAAAATGCAGATAATGTAATTGACTTAATGTGACTATGGAAATTCAAGTCTGAGTCCATGATGACCCCTAGATTTCTAACCTGGTTTTTAGATTTTAAAGAAAGAGACTCGAGGTGACTGCTGACTCTTCCTCTTTGTTTCTGTGGCCCAAAGATGATTAGTTCAGTCATGTTTCTGTCCAGTTGGAGACAATTATTTTGCATCCACATGTCAATCTGTTCAACGTAGTGACACAGTGAATTTTCACCTGCAGTGAGTGAAATGTAAATCTGAGTGTCATCTGCTTAATTATGGTAGGATACGTCACAGCTGTTTATTAACTGGCCTAAAGGAAGCATGTAAAGACTGAATAATAGAGGTCCCAAGATAGACCCCTGTGGGACCCCACATGTTAGGGGCCATTTGGTCTGATACACAGTTACCAACCGAAACAAAGTACTTCCTGTCTTCAAGATAGGACTGAAACCATTTAAGGGCAGTTCCAGTGATACCTATCCATTCCACTAATCTTTGTGACAGGATTTCATGGTCCACTGTATCAAACGCAGCACTCAAGTCCAACAGAAAAAGACAGACGTCAGTGTTCAGACGGATGTCATTTGTGACTTTGATAAGTGCAGTCTCAGTCTGTGATGGGGCCTGAATCCTGACTGAAAAGGATCAAAGCAGTTGTTAAGTAATAGAAAGTCATTAAGTTGTTGATATACAACTTTTTTGATGACTTTCCTTAAAAATGGCAGGTTTGATATGGGCCGATAGTTGTTGAGCACTGTAGCATCAAGACTGCTCTTCTTTAGGAGAGGCTTAATGACAGCAGTTTTTAAGGCCCTTGGAAATGTTCCAGACTGTAAGGAGTTATTGACTATATCAGTGAGTTGTGGTAACAAACTGCTTAGTACTGATTTTAGAAATCTAGTGGGTAAAACATCGAGGCAGCAGGTGGATGAACTCAGGCTGGAGACAGTTTTTTCAATTGTTCTGTTATTAATGGGTGTAAAATGTGTTAACCCAACCAAGTGTCTCCTAGGTGGCTGCACTGTTGTTGTATGCCCTTTAGACTGTATTGCATGTTTAATGCCTTGAACCTTGTCGTTGAAAAACATTGCAAACTCATTGCATTTAGTGGTGGAAACTAATTCTGGAGGAAATGGAGCTGGAGGGTTTGTTAATCTGTTCACTGTGGCAAACAGAACAAGCGAGTTGTTACTACTGTTGTTGATGATGATCTCTGAAAATAACATTTCTCTTGCTTTTTGCAAAGTTTGATTGAAAACATGCAAATTTTCTTTGTATACCTCATAATGAATTAAGAGTTTCAATTTACGCCATTTTTTTTCAGCTTTTCGGCATTCCCTTCCAAGCCTTCTGCCTCGTCCTGATCACTTTAACCTTAACAGGAGCAATGGTGTCCATAAAATTTAAAACACCTGAAGTATAACAATTCAACAAATCATCAACTTGACCTGATGAGGCATTTTCAAACCTGATTGCCTCCATAAACTGTGTCCTGGTGTTATCATTAATGTGTCTCTTATGTACAACTGAAGGTCCACCAGCAACTTTTGGAATAATGGACAGATGGAAAAAGACACAAGAATGATCAGATAGAGCAACACCAATCACAGTGACATCTGAAATATGAACACCTTTAGTAATGACCAGGTCCAGAGTGTGACCTCTGTTATGGGTCGGCTCATTAACATGCTGACAAAGACCAAAAGTATCAAGAATAGTAGAAAGTTCTTTGGCATTTCTGTCACAAACATTATCCACATGCACATTAAAATCACCAGATATGACTACTTGTTCAAATTCTGTGCAGATAACCAAAAGCATTTCAGTAAATACATTAATAAAATCATAATATTGTTGGGGTGGTTTGTTAAGAACTACATATAAAATAGATGGAGAAAACCTCAACTCCATTTTGAATGACACATACTCAAATGATAAAAACTCTCCAAGTGATAGCTTCTGGATAAAAATGTTATCTCTAAGAAAGGCACATACACCACCACCCTTTTTGTTTTCCCGCATTTTGGATAAAAATGTGAAATTCGATGGGGTGGATTCAATTAGGACCGCATTTCCAGTCCTTCTGTCTAACCATGTTTCTGTTAAAAACATCAAATCAAGCTTATTTGAAGTTATACAATCATTAATTAAAAGATATTTGTTTCCCAAAGACCTGACATTAAACACTGCAGGTTTCAAGTTCATTTGAGCAGGACCTGACTTTATCTGTTTGCAGGGGATTTGAATCAGATTTGTCTGATTAAACAATCTGCAACTTCTGACTGTAGCTATGGAGCTAGGGGGGAGTGTTCTCTTCCAGGGCCTCAGGTTTATAAGTGTTTTATTTTGACAAAAAGTCCTGGAACAGCAGAGGCCCTCAGTGTCCAAATCACTGATAGTAGCCTTGATGCTAGTCAAGGATTTTGGAGCTGGTCTGGGAGGAGGTGGAGGGGGTCGACAGGGGGGCATTGGACTCTAGGTAGTGTTCGAGGTGGAGAAGTGGGACTCCTGGGTGGTATTGGGGGTGATGTTTTAAGGGATGATGATAAAAGACAAGAAACACAAAAGGGAGCTATTCTGAGCTCAGACCATAACATTAACTTTAAAAGCGTTTGCAAAAGGGATGCACCTTCTGTTGAAAACTTGTGCTGGTCATATAATTAGAATATCATCAAAGTTGATTTATTTCACAAACTGCATTCAAAAAGTGACTTGTATATTATATTAATTCATTACACAGTCTGATATATTTTAAATATTTTGATGATTATAACTGACAACTAAGGAAAATCCCAAAGTAGTTAGTTGTGTTCAAGATATGCAACAAGGCAATTTGCGTATCACCGCAGCACATCGAGCCTCAAATATCACCTCAACGCAAAACACATAGGAGTCTTTAGCGTGGACATTAGCCCGACTCCGAGTAAAGTTACAAGGACCCACACCCAACCCACACTCTACCAGATGATCAGGACCAGGGTAACTACACTGCTACACTTAATGGCAAACATTGCACTGGTCTGCTGGACTGAAATAAATAAACAATATTTTGTTGATTAAGCTTATGTATTTAGTCATTATTCAATCGTATACTAAAAAACCATGTGAAAAATACTTCTCACTGTTCTATTTCTATTTCAAATATTTATATGCAATTAAAATGCATATATAAAAATTATTTATATATATATAAATATATATATAAATATTTTTTTTGTTTTTTTTTACCTTTATCTAACCAGCATAGTCCCACTGAGATTGCAAATCTCTTTTGCAGGGGAGTCCTGGCTCCATGTGTGAGGGGGGGACTGTTGTACTGTTGAACCTTTTCACAATATTCAAATTTTCGGAGATACTGAATTTAAGATTGTTCTTAGTTGTCAGTTATAATAATCAAAATTAAAATAAATGAACATTTGAAATATCAGTCTGTGTGTAATAAATGAATATAATAAAGTTACACTTTTTGAATGGAATTAGTGAAATAAATCAATGAATTGGATGAAGCATCACAACCAATCTCTTGGCCCCAGAGGCAGACGTGTTTGCTTGCTCTGCTCGTGTTTTTAGTTTTTTCTGCAGTGCACAAATGCCATGCACTGCTAATATACAACAGACAGGCATTAGTGGATGTCGCCAACTCGCGAATACATACTGACTTTTAGTTTTATTCCGCCGGAGCTACAACTCATTGTTCCAGAGTCATCGCCGAAACCACCCCGCTTGAGTGAGTTAGCTGATTCCAGAGAGCGCTTCGGAGACGACGACGCAAGCAAGGCAAGAGGGGATGGCTTCATGCTAGGCTAAAAGCTTGCGCTAGCCGGCCACCGCTACCTAGCCTCCTGTTGGCGAATGTGCGACCTCTGGAAAACAAGCTGATACCAGCCAGGACCACAACTCAATGGGAAATCAGAGTGCTGCCTCTGATTTTCACCAAGACCTGGCTCTCAGACAAAGTCCCAGAGGACACCATTCAGCTACAGACACACTCTGTTCACCGAAGTCACCGAACTGTAGCGTCCGGTAACGCTAAAGGGGGAGGTGTGTGTGTGTTTGTCAACAACTCGTGGTGTGGAGATATACAGACAGATGATGAACACTGTTCGCCAGATGTGGAGTTTTTACTGCTGAAGTGCCGTCCTTATTATCTACTGAGGGAATTTACTGCTGTGTTTTTGGCTGCTGTTTACATCCCCCCGCGAGCAGCACTCGGCAAACTCCATGACGGCATCAACGCATTAGAAACAGCTCATCCTGGCGCTGTTTTCATTGTTGCAGGCAACTTCAACCAGTGTCGTTTATGGACTGTATTCCCCAAATACCATGTGGACATTCCCACCCGTGATAACAACACTCTGGATCATGTTTACAGCAACATACATGGTGCATACAGGGCTGCACCGAGCCCCCACTTCGGATATTCAGACCACATCTCTGTGTTTCTGTACACCGCTTATAGACTTAAACAAAGACACATTGTCACCAAACAGGTTAAACTCTGGACCCCAGAGACTGAGAGCACCCTGCAGGACTGTTTTGGTTTGACAGACTGGGATGTGTTTAAAACTGCAGCCACTCTGGAGTACTCTTCCGTCAGCGTACAGGATTATGCTGAGTATGTGACTGGGTACATCAGCACTTGTGTCAACAACATGGTGCCCACCATACAAATCAGGAAGTTTCCCAACCAAAAGCCCTGGATAAACAGTTAGGTAGTTGGGGCGCAGTGGCTCAGTGGCCAAGCAGTCGTCCTTCAACCGGAAGGTAGGTGGTTCGATTCCCACTCTCCCCACAGTTCATACTGTTACATACTTGTATATGACCCACACTGCCTACATTATATATTGTCTACACCTATCTTGCGGGATAGCATTAAAAAAAGACACACGGTTCCAGAAAGAGCAAATAATTCCTCCCACAAAACTCCTGAAAAGCTATATGACATAGTCTGTATTCACTTTTTTTATTGTGACAGTTTGAAATCTGGCTTAGATTTGGCTTTATGTTGTACTTTATAGTGCCCTTTAATGAGAGATCCCTCTGTGATTAATAAATACTTAGTTTTTATTGGGCTTGTCTTACTGTCAAAGTTCCCCATGTTTTTCTCCGTGTTGTTCGTACAGTTGAGCTAAAATGGTGCCTGTCATTTCCGCAGGTACAGTCGAAAAATGGTTTTGAGTCAGAATGGGAAAGTGTCGGTGCCCTGACTGCATATGCGTCAGCCGCTGCTACAAATGCTATCTGTGGAATAAATGAAATGGCGAAGTGAATCACGGGGCAAATCTAAAGATAGCACCACCTAAGCTTTTTATTTGCCTTTGATTCTTTTTTCAGAGCTGTTACTGCACCGGGAACAACCGAGGCAGCTCCTGCACCCTAGAACACCTCTGCTATGAAAACAATAAGGGCTGTTTTGATTATCCGAACATTTACGTGCCATTGTAAAGTGGGTTATTCAACATGCAAGGCTACATCCCACCACAGTAGCGTGATTAATTAAGGCACCTGCTGGACAGATATTGTGGGTTGAACTGATTAGCAAGGTCACGAGCTAGAGGCTATTGCTCTGCGGATGCTGTTAACAAAGCTCTACACTAAAGCAGTTGTAGAAGAGACAGGCAGGTGGGGTTAGTATAATAGCTTTGTTTCTACTGCGGTCTAGGATGGAGTCATTACTTAACACTGACAAGACAGTGCTGTGTTGTGTTTCTATATGAGACAAGTAGGTAATCAATCCATCCATCCATCTCCTTCTGTTTATCCGGGGCAGGATCGCAGTGGCAGCAGTCTAAGCAGAGACCTTCGCCCAGATTTTCCTCTTCCCAGACACTTCCTCCAGCTCTTCCGGGGGATACAGGGACGTTCCCAGGCCAGCTGAGAGACATAGTCCCTCCAGCGTGTCCTAGGTTTTTCCTGGGGTCTCCTCCCTGTGGGACATGCCTGGAACACCTCCCAACAATCCAATAAATCCACATGTGCCGTAATGTGAGAGATACAGCAGTATATTGCAGTAAATTTTGTAAAAGTAGACATTTGTCAGGTTATTATATCAAAACCCACAAAATCTAGCGCTTTACCAGTTCTGCTTGTTACTCCTAATATGTACCTATTTATGAACCTTTTACAAAGTTAAAAATAAATACCCGATATCTGATTCCCTTTTCTTGTATTTGTTAATAGTGTATAGTTATAGAAATCTAACTATGACTGAGAACCTTCACAGACAAGTTATAGAAATCTGTGAAGAATACAAGACCATAAGGCGTAATCTAGGCTTCATTGTCAAGGATATTTGTAGATGAGAATGTTCTGGTATGAACGTATTGGCCGATCACTCATGAGAAGTGAAATTAAATCATTAAAATATTGGAATTGCTATATAGAAATAAATACAAAACGGTTGTTGTTGTGGGATGAGGGGCAGGGTTCGGATAATGCTACTTTAAGTCAAGTAACAGCTGGAAGATTCTAGCCAAACTGGAGACAGCTGCTGATAAAGCCAACTTCACTACAGAGTAATTGGCCACTTTGAGCCTGAACCTGTGGGGTGTGGTCTTAGTGAAGCCACTCGGGAGCGATTATTGTTCCCGGTTCTGGTGTAGTGTAAGAGGTCAAAGGTCTTTACCTCTCTGATTTCTTTAGCTCTCTTTTGATGTCCTGGGTAAGTCTATTTGTCTATTTCAAAATGGTCTGATATCTCTGGGATTTACTTAAAAAAACATCAGTAATGAGGGTTGGGGTGATGGAAAACCAATCATATAATATATAAAAGTGGAAAAGGCAGGTATTTGACACTTTTAACCATGGTGCTACTGCTGCTGCTTTGCCAAAACAGAGGAAGTCACTTTTTCGGCTGCCATAATCTCATTAAAATCCACTAGTATGTGCAGTGTGGTTGTTTATTCTGATGGGGTAGTCTACCTGATTTCAAAATCATAGTTCAAGCCAAGCCAAGAAATGCTCACTTAGTTTCTGTGAGAAAGAATACATTTTGCATTTGTTGTTCTTTGCATCTGATTGACAAGTTCGTTTTTTTTTCTTTTTGTGTTTGCCTTTTCAATTGTTTTCACGCTTGAGTGAGAATTTTGTGTTTACAGACTGCAGCCGACGGGTGACAAAGTGTTGAGGTGCACTTATTTAGGACGCTCCACTTCTCTTGAGAACAGAAATGCATCTAAACCCTGCCAAGAGGTGTCTGTTAACGATGACGAAAACATCACTTCTTCCAAGTAGATAGATAATGTCACAGAGATGCTACAATGCTATTTATTACTGCTATATCTCCCATATTTACCATCAAGGCAGATAGATGAGATTGTGCTGCAGTTGGATAACACCTCCATTCACTTACACTGTTTCCGTAAGCTGTAAAAGCTGCACTAAAACATCACTTTATGGAGCCACAAACACACGCACACTATTCCGACTGTGCACGTACAGTACATTCCCATAGGTGCATGGATTCAACAAACGACCTGCCATAGTATTTCTTTCATCCTCAGAGGGTTCCCGGTCTAGCTCACAGCAATTGTGTGCTCGTGTTCCCATTTCTTTAGACTCGCCCCCTCCATCTCGCTATCCCTGGCTCCTCAGTCATATTTTGGGGTCCTCGGGGGTTGGGGTGGGGGCTGGGGTGGTGGTATTCAGAAACTAGGACACATGAAATATTAAAAAGCTTCTTGGGAAGTCCTTATCATCAGCATATGTCGCTCTCATCGCTGCTTTGACTTAAGCCGCTTCGTCCTTGCGTCCTTGGTGTACTCTCCGTTCCCTTGTTCATTCATTCATATATTTTCTTCACTCAGTTATTCAGCTGGAAGAATTGCATCACTTAACTCCCAAACCTCGGCCCTTTTACTCACTGTGTGTTTACACTCGTGTCACTGTTCCCCTGAGGTCTATTTGGCGCTATTAAGTGTTTAGTCTTTTCTAACTGCACCGCCCACTCACTGTAATATACATCCTGCTCATATTTTATCAGCTACTAATTATTTTATACACTCTAGAAAAAAAATGTGGAAACAGTTGGTAATGGGCTTGCAGTATTAGCTGAATTTAAACATTTAATAGGTGCTTTGTGTGACTCCATTAGATCGCAGCACATGCCCTTGTGTGCGTATCTCCCACACCTTTGCTCTCTTTATTAGGTTCTTAACCGTTCTGCTTGTTATTTTCTGGTGGATCCAAAAGTGAAAAATGTCTGCTACTTTGTGGTTCTGAATCACCCACTTGGGAAATGAAAAAGAGATGAGAGAGAGAAAGAAAGATGAGCGCGTGAGCTGGCCCATAAAGGTAAACTGGGCAAACAGCCAGACATTTAAAGTCTCCCTTCATAGGGAAATAGCTCCATCAGATAAACAGGTGTGCTCATGTGGAATGCCAATAAGGCACACGTCCTACTGGAGGGATTTATAGACACAAACTAACAGTCTGAGTGTTGTTTGACCTTCAGGAGCAATCCAACACTCTGTTAAGCCCGCCCCACTTAGTTTCATTTGGCTGTAATTGCCTTAATGGCTACTAGACATGACGAAGTGGAAAAGTTTCCTCTGAAAGCAGAGCAGGCTTGTTGATGCAGCACATGCAGCTTGACAGAGCAGGGCTCTCGACTCGGTAAGGTGGCAATGGGAAGTCTGTAGCTGTTGTTTGTTTGGGACAAAGTAGAAAAAAGTGAGTTTTCCTCCCAGGGCAAAGCAGTTTCCTCAACACATTTGGAGTGTTTTTCTCAAGTGGCTCAGCTGCAATCTGGATATGTGAGTTTGTGTGTTTGTTGATGATGCTGCCAGTGCTGCTGGCTTCTTCGATGCATCCAAAGTCTCTCCAGGCAAAAGACAGGGCCATATATCTATTATAGCATCACACATGCCCAATAGCACAGCGGCCTGCTCACTCTCGTCTCCCATGTGTGGCCTTGGTGGGCTGACGGCGCTCCTGAGGAACACAGAGTGTAACTAAGCACATCCTGTAAGACAGTCATGCTATCTTCCCCTGGTCCAGTCCTTGTCTTCCCTTCATGCTCCGTTTGCCTGTTATTCTCCAGAGGCGTTGCTCTGAATGAGTGGCTGCAGTGAGGAGGCTGGCTGGATTACATTACTGTTACACACATCAGCTTATGCAGTGCCAGTCTCAAGGTGGACTAGGCTTTTATCTCCTGATGATCTCTGGTTATATAACCAAGAATAAAACAAACAGTCAAGTTAATATTCAATGTGGCTCACACAAGTGGGACTGTAAATGTACTTCATTACCTGCCGGAGAGGCCGGGTGACATGCCCCAACAGACAACACTAAAATATTCTACCTGAAAAAAAGGCTGTTCATCCATTTATCCTTTGTGTGGTAGCTTTTCAGATGAGTAACAGAAGCCGTTATATCACTCTGTTCAAAACAGGCTCTGAATCACAACATCCAGATTTCTATTACTCCCACATTCATTGTTTATTTTGAGTGATGCTGTATTCACCCTAAGGTCTATCACTAATAATCACTTCTAGCAACAATAAATCAACAAATCTCATCTTCTGCCAGATAAAAGTGCTGTTTCTCTCAAATGAGGCTAGTAACTATAAACAATTTAGGGAAGAGCTTTTTGACTATTTAGTCAATTTGGTTCTAAGAGCACGTAAAGATTTTGAATGGTCAGGAAAATAAAAGTACCATAAGCTACAGTTTGCTCTGATCTTATTCATTACATTCTCATGGAGTTTAGAGACTGTTAATGTGGTTACAGAATGATTTAAAAGCACATTCGGCTCCATCGTTTATCTTTGTCACTGCTATAAATTAGCTATTAAATTCAGAAGTGGGCTACCTTCAAGTGGGATCACAGAGGCAGGGATAAGAAGAAGATCAGAGCCAGTCGACCTCTTACAAAATCAAGATAAGTAACAAAGTAGCAATTTCTTACTTTTAATGGTTTTCCTTAAAAAAATATATAATATATATAAATATTATGTTATATAAAAGCCCAGAAATCTAATTCCATTAAGTATAAGTGTATTACCGGCCCTGTAGGCAATTTTCAACTGCTGTAGCCCACTCACCTTTTGGAGCCGTCTGCGTGCTGAGAATGGCTTCTGGCTGTGTCCTTTCAGAGGAATTCTTATAGCCACCATTCAGGGTAAGCTGCAGGGCACACCCAGCTTTATGGAGGAAAATGCATTTACCAGACAGCCCAAAGGAGGTCTTTGTCTATGATGCCATCTTGACCCAATAAGCAGAGACAGAATGGATATCCAGCTGCAGGATTTTGTGCAGGAAATGATAACGATAGAAGGATATTTACATTTACCACCTCAGACAGGAATGTATGTTTGACCTTAAAGTTCAGGTCAGAGCATTAGAGTAACTCACTTGACAATTATACATCTGAGTTCTGATCAGTATATGTTTCAAAGCATCAATGATGAAAAGAGAATAGTAAAAATAAATAAAAATTTTAAAATGTACCGTATACAATGCTAATAGGTTGTAGAAACTATAATCTTATGATTTAAAAGGGACGCAGGGTAAGCATAGTTTAGAAGATTTTTAATGCACTAAATGAGATTTGGATTTAAATTAATTTGGGGATTATCAAGTATCTTTTACTTGATGGTATATAAATCATAATTTATTCATTCATCTTCATCACTTATCCTTTATGGCCTGAAGAGGGCTGAGATCCACACCAAGGCTCAGAGTTTATCAGTACTGCTATACCAGATTTTAAAAAAATGTCTGATTTGGAGAGGACCTCTGACATTTATTTCTGTTCAGATTAACGAGAAAGACGATGGAGACAGCGTACAATGTAAATGGTCAGGTTAAATTCTTGCAAGAATGAAGCCAAACACACACATGTAACAATGGTACAGGATAACGTTTGCTTGGAAAAGTAAATAATACATAAGAAATTAATTTAAAATTACGCAGAACTAATGTTGAGTGGTGCTGCAACACGAACTCTTTTAAGGTGACACCAAACATGACTGGTGTCACCTTAAATGACCGATGACTGTCACGCTCCGGGCAGAGAGACTACGACATGGAGAAATACACTGCAGGAGCAAAATAAAAAGCAACCGAAGGAAATACTAATCCAGATGGCGAAAACAGACATACTTCAAAGACTAAGTCACACAAATCTGACAACGCTTATCTTGCTCTCGGCTTTTCTGTGTGTGATATGTCTAAAAACACTCGCTGCAGACAGTATGAAAGCTTGTAAGTTAAGAAGGCATATAGAAACGGGGCTCGGATTATTTTTTCCATCCAAAGGCGAGGCATAGTGAAAAAAGTTTGAGAAGCACTGGAAATCTCTGCTTCAATAAAGTTATGTTTTACAAAACTTTTGTATTTTTTTTTGTACTTTTGATTTGTTTTCATCATATGACTGTATGTTTACGGCGTATGTCTACTTATCCTAAAATTATATTTCAAACCATGCTGTGTGTTAAATTACTCTAAAGCATATTGTGATAATGACAGATGTTTAGTTTTGTATATTTATGCAAGTATAAAATATACAAAGCTTTACCTGGTAACATGTACAGACTTTCTTATAAAATGTGTAATACACAGTAGTTGCAGTGGGTTAGACAGTTCAGTGCAGAGATGCACTTGTACATGAGGCTTTAGGACTGAGCACAGGTCTCACAGACTTCTGACCCTCGCAGGTCAGTGAGGGGGCATTCTTGTCATAGGTTGTCTCAAAACACAGCTGAACATTCTAATTAATTAATATATCATGTTACTTGCTCTGAGAAGAAGATCCTTAAGGAAATGGTGAGAATGAGCTGAAATACAGCGATAGCAGAAGTTAGCATGTTTAGTAACATTGGCTGTAATGAGTGATTTTTTTACAAATAAATCTTGAAAGCTTTAATTTATGAGTTCATCGCAACAGGTGATACACAAGCCCCAAGCCCACTCTGTGAAATGTGTGGCAAGCAGCTCAAATGAGGCAATGAAGCAATCAAAAGGGCATTGTCACATAGAAACCAAGCACCATACAATAAAATATAAGTGGATAAGATAAAATGTGTTGAAAAAAGTTTGGGGACCCCTGCATTACACCATGGATGCAGCATAACTGGAAACAGTTGCCCTTTTGTTGTGTTATCTGTTGAGCATAAAAGAAAATGAACACAGCTGACTAAGATAAAGTATTGGAGTTAAAAATGACAGGCTTATGTCTCGAGAATGGTCTTGGGATGCCTGAAGAACTGAAGCAATAGTCTGGGGTCAGGAAAGTCTGGGCCTCTTTGCTTAAACTGTCTCAAAATTATCTAACTAAATTAAATACAGATCTGACCACGTTTTCTCCAGCGTTTTGCCCACTAGTTGCACTGATTATTTTATTATCTCTCAACAGCATAGTTTGCATTCCAGGTGTCACTTTGAGATCCTGTTTGAGTCTGGCTCAACATTAGCAGAATTACTCATTACCCAGGGGTTTAAGGGCCACAGTGGCTGATGTAACAGAGGTTTCAGAGTCACATTGAGTAATTGTGACTAATGATGACAGTGTCAATGTACACAAGCACACACATATTTGTTATTGGCTCCCCGGAAGAAAATTAGCATCCAGGGAACATTTTCCCAACAAGAGCAACACTTGTTAACATCATTAACAGCATGAACTTAAGTAACGGATAGATAATAAGATAAACATACTTAAAAAAATAAAAATAAATGGTGTGTGTGGATGGTAACACATTCTCTCTAAGGCTGTGTGTTTAAGTGAAAGCTAAGGACATTATTTTGCAGCAGGCTTGGCTCGAGCTAATTTAGAGTAAGTGCTTATGTTGGGTTCCACTTCAGGGGTCATTGAGAAGACTGTGCCTGGGCCAGAGACCAGGGACCAGTCAGCAGGGACCAGTGATCCAGGAAAGGGTCACCAGTCTTCATGGTCAATTGGACATTTCACCGTCTTGGAATAGTGAAGATGAATGAGCTAAGTCTGAAGGCGAGGTCGGCCAATTACTGAGGCGTTCACTTTGAAACCCTTATCTGTGGCTGAAGTTAAGCTTAAGGTGTAAAGAAAAGCACAGGATAATGAACACAAACTGCTGAAATGTGCTGTGGTAGCTTCAAAATGCTCCATTACAACTATGTGTGTGCATTTGTTTTTCTTCAGCTTGGAAGGAAGCCTAGAAAGAGCCATAACACACTGGTAGGATTATACATCCTGGCATGGGAATACTTCGGGATTCCCCAGAGGGAGCTGCAATATGTAGCTTTGAGGAAATAAGTCTGGGCTTTTCTGCTTACAACAACCAACACCTAGACTAGAGGAGTAATATCTTTGAAAATGCTTACAGTAAGTGTTGGGTTTTCCGGGGAGAAAGTTAAAGACACAAATAAATAATTTGATGTTGCAGGAGGTAGAAATTGGGGCAGCAAAATATTCATGATATAAATACCAATTTGGGTTATTGACACTGAAAGTACCCTGTTGAACTGCAATGGTGTGATTTTCCACTTTCAGCCTCAACAATATTAGTATTCATACATGTGCAAGATGTTAAATGAAGAAAATTAACATCTAGAAATAGCCTCAGTTATTTAGTGTTTGCTAACAACTTGGCAACAAAAGTTACCAAAAATGGCATACTCTAAATAAACAAGATGATTTCAACTGAATATATATCCATGTGCAGTCAGTGAGTGGATAGAGAATTTTCAGGTGTGCAAAATAAAATTATAATACAAACCACTGGATGCTCAGACTAAATAAATAAAAAAAACACAGAAAGTTGTAGGAACTGTGCTTCCTCATTAAAGAATGTTAAAGTGAGATTGCCCTGATGAGATTAGCATACACACATCTAAAACTCCTCCCATGGGTCCACCAGCGGGAGAAGCCGTAAGGGGCTGATTCAAAGTGGATTGGGTGGCAGTCGAAGGCGGAGGCCTCGACGACCCAATCCCCGGACACGGAATCTGGCGCTAGGTACATGGAATGTCACCTCGCTGGCGGGGAAGGAGCCTGAGCTTGTGTGGGAGGTTGAGAGATACCGACTAGAGATAGTCAGGCTCACCTCCACGCACAGCTTGGGCTCTGGAACCCAAATCCTTGAGAGAGGCTAGACTCTCCACTACTCTGGAGTTGCCTGCGGTGAGAGGCGGTGTTGGTGTTGGCTTGCTCATAGCCCCCCAGCTTAGCCGCCATGTGTTGGAGTTCACCCCGGTGAACGAGAGGGTCGCTTCCCTGCGCCTTCAGGTCGGGGATAGGTCTCTCACTGTTGTTTGTGCTTACGGGCCAAATGGCAGTGCAGAGTACCCGGCCTTCTTGGAGTCTCTGGGAGGAGTGCTGGAAAGTGCCCCGACCGGGGACTCTGTCGTTCTACTGGGAGACTTCAACTCTCACGTGGGCAGCGACAGTGACACCTGGAGGGGCGTGATTGGGAGGAACGGCCCCCCGGATCTGAACCCGAGCGGTGTTATTGGACTTCTGTGCTAGTCACGGTTTGTCCATAACGAACACCATGTTCAAGCATAAGAGTGTCATCAGTGCAAGTGACACCAGGACACTCTAGGCTGGAGATCGATGATCAACTTTGTAGTTGTTTCATCTGACCTCCGGCCGTATGTCTTGGACACTCGGGTGAAGAGAAGGGCGGAGCTGTCAACTGATCACCACCTGGTGGTGAGTTGGATCCGATGGCGGGGGAGAAAGCTAGACAGGCTCGGCAGACCCAAACGTACTGTGATGGTCTGTTGGAAACATTTGGCCGAGCACCCGTCAGAAAGATCTTCAACTCCCACCTCCAGCAGAGCTTCAACCAGATCCCGAGGGAGGTTGGAGACACTGAGTCAGAGTGGACGATGTTCTCCACCTCCATTGTCGATGCGGCCACTCGAAGCTGTGGCCATAAAGTCTCCGGAGCCCGCAAACTCAGTGGTGGACACCGGAAGTAAGGGATGCGCCCTGAGTACCTCAAGTCTCTGGATGTTGTGGGGCTGTCTTGGTTGACACGCCTCTGCAACATCTCGTAGCGATTGGGGACCGTACCTCTGGACTGGCAGACTGGGGTGGTGGTCGAAGAAAGGGGACCAGAGGATGTGTTCCAACTACAGAGGATCACACTCCTCAGCCTCCCGGGAAAGTCTATGCCAGGGTACTGGAGAGGAGAATAGTCGAACCTCGGATTCAGGAGGAACAATGCGGTTTTCGGCCCTGGTCGTGGAACACTGGATCAACTCTATACCCTCTACAGGGTGCTGGAGGGTTTATGGGAGTTTGCCCAACCAGTCCACATGTGCTTTGTGGATCTGGAGAGGCATTCGACTGTGTCCCTCTGAGGAGTGCCCTGATTGTATGGGGTCCGGGGCCCTTTGCTAAGGGCTGTCCGGTCCCTGTACGACCAGAGCAGGAGCTTGGTTCACATCAGTGTGCACTGGGACGGTTTGCAGCCTAATGTGTGAAGCAGCTGGGATGAGGATCAGCACCTCCAAGTCTGAGACCATGGTTCTCAGTTGGAAAAGGGTGGCTTGCCCCCTTCAGGTTGGTGGAGAGCTGGTGCCTCAAGTGGAGGAGTTCAAGTATCTTGGGGTCTTGTTCATGAGTGAGGGAAGGAGGGAGCGTGAGATTGACAGACGGATCGGTGCAGCTTCTGATGTGAGAGGGAAGTCTGGGCGTCTCTGCTTAGACTGTTGCCCCCGCGACCCGGGCCCTGATAAGCGGTAGAAGATGAAGGATGGATGGACATCTAAAACTGCAAAACCTACATTTAGGTAAAATGCACACAATCATTATTGACATTATAAAATACTTGGTAAAGTAACACACACATGCAGCTTCAGGGTGGTTCAGCAGTATTTAAAACTTCTATGTATCCTCCTGCTGATGTTTATCACAAGATAGCAGCTAATATATTTAAACAGAATGGAGGTCCATCAGCAGAATATTGACTAAAATTATACATTGGCACCCTCCAAAAGGTCTAATATAATGTCTTTACTTTCTGCACTCATATTAATGAATCAGAAATATGTGGTGGATGCATCTTGTGCAAATATATTGTGCTAATAATATCATTAAAATAAATAATAATAAATCAGGGGTGCACATGGCAGAGTGCCTCACAGCAAGAAGGTCATGTGTTCAAAACCCGGCCAACTTAAAAAATCCACGGCCAACTCGGGTCTTTCTGTGAGGAGTCTGCATATCCTCCACGTGTTACCGTGGGTTCTCTCCGGGTACTCCGGCTTCCTCCCATCGTCCAAACACATGCATGTTTAGGTTGATTGGCAACTCTACAGTGTCCCTAGTGAATGAATGTGAGAGTGAATGGTTCTCTGTTACTGTCTGTCTCTAAATGTCAGCCCTGCGACTAACTGGCCACTGTCCAGGGTGTACCCTGCCTCAGGCCCAAAGCTGCTGGGAATAGGCTCCAGTCACCCACGACCACTAACGGAACTAAGCGAGTAGTGAATGAATGAATAATAAATAATTTATAAATAATAAAAATGTTTATTTAATGTTCAGTCAAATCATGAAGTAGAAAAAGTCAAGGTTTCATATGAACAAAGTTGCATAAGTGTAAAGATTTGATGGGTTAATATGACCCAATGGAGATTCTACTGTGAAAGATATCCACTAAAGCAACATCTATTATGAATTCCAATCAAAACATTGAGTTGCTCATTTGCATATGTCATCCATTCCTCCGGAGAATTGTCATAGACTGGTTAAATGCTTGTCATTTTCTTGTCTTAATTTAATGTTATGTAAAACACCAGTCTTCACCTCTCCACTTCAAGGGTCACCCAGAGAGGCAAATGCTTAAAATAACCTGCGTGAAACGTCATTGCAAGACAGCTGTGTTTTGGTATCCAGCAGATTTTTTATTTATTTTTTTGTCCTTAACTCATCCTTTACAGTCTGCTTGTCCGAGTCGTCCGGCGGCGGGAAGGCAAACAAGCCTCAATCATGCAGCAAAGTGAAAGTCAATATATTGTTGAATGGGTGTGAGTGAGATGCCCAAGGCCTATAAAAATAATGGAGTGTGTAACATTATTCCCCCAAATGGAAACAGCCTTTAGGGGTGAATATCTTGCATAAGACAGCTCCCCTCTTCTGTGCACAGTAGGGAACACACCGGAAAGAATGTGCACTGAACACATACCTGTGTCGGGAGACCCACAGCCAAATTTAGAATATTACAAAGCTTTGCCTGATTGCTATTCTCGTCTTTGCTATACGACTTCATTGCGGCGGCTGGCTGTGAGAGCTTTCCTATTCATGTGTGCTTTGTGTGTGTATATCAAATTGTTTTTCTTCTCCCTCCCGGTGAACTCAAACTGCTCTCTTTATTTGCATGCATTAGGATTCTCGGTGTGCCCACAAACAAAGCTTATCTCCTAAGATAGAACAGAGAACTGTGTGTACAGTCTTATGGAAGCCCCACTCGGAAACTCAATTGAATTTTTCTATCTTTTCACATGCAAGTTCAGTTTTTGCTTGTCTTTCCATACGGCTGATATTGATAAATTGACAAATTTGTAAAAAAATAGGGTCAGCAGACTTATTGTAGGCAGTCAGAAACAAACTTCTTCCTGTAAGAGCCAGTTTCTTCAGTTTAATAATTTTGAGTCAGTGTCAGGAGAGGCAAGGAGCTGCCACAAAAACAGATCCAGTCACTATCTCAAGGACTCTCTTAGGTGTTACTGTATATGTCTGCTTAAAAGTTTCCTATACTGTCTGCTCTCAGTTTATATTCTATTTCTTTTTCCTTCTTCTGTGTAAAGTGACAACAGAATACTTGATACTAGACATTAGTTTAAAAGCCAGACATGTCTAAAGAAGCCAAAGCCTGTACTCACACAGAAGAACAAAAGTATTTGCCTTGCAGCGGGACTGACATGGAATTATAGACACAATGGCTGTATGACACTTTGAGTATGAGGTGAAAAAAAAACTCAGTTATATTTGTTAGGAAAAAACACAGAACAGACTGGGCTACTGTATTCATGTCAGGATTTTAAAGGGGCATGGAAGAAATTTAGTGATGACGCCTGATTATGTGGTAAGTTGTAAATCTGCTCTTCATCATCATCATCTTTTCCTTTAGGCTGCTCACTTCAGGGGTTTCCCTTTGTGAATTATCTGCCTCCATCTATTCCTCTTCCTTCCTCCATCCTTGTATACATCTATACATCTCCTCTTTGGTCTTACGCTATAGGGTTCCTGCCTGGCAGCTCTATTTTCAGCATTCTTCATCCTGTATATTCACTTTCCCTCTGAACATGTCCAAACCATCTCAACCTGGCCTCTCTAATTTTATCTGACCTAAGCTGTCCCTCAAAATCATTCTTGATTCTGTCCATTCATTGCGACTTCAAAAGAGAATCTCAACATCTTCAGCTCTGTTACCTCTAGTTTTTCCTCCTGTCTTTTCTTTGTCCTCAGTGCAACTGTCACAACATTGCCGGTCTCACCACCGTCCTGTAAACTCTTCCTTTTATTCTTGCTTTTACTCTTTATCACACAGCAAACCTGACACTTTTCTCCAACCATTCTAACCTGCTTGATCACCTCTTTTCCACACTTTCTCCTGACTGTTGACCCTAAGTACTTAAAGTCCTACACATTCTTTGCCTCTGTCTGTTCATCTTATTCATTCCATCTGTGACCAGTTGTATTAAGCTGCAGACTTGTTTACGCTAGCTACAAGCAGAACTTGCAAATGACAAGAAACTCCCCATGTGCTACTCAACTGGAGCCAAGGATAATGCACGAATGGAGCGTATTTTACACATGAATGAACTGAGTAAACACAAAATATTCAAGCAAGTAATTTGCAAGATTTGCATTCAGTGTAACCACGTCACCTTTAGAGACATAATGCAAACAGACGGAGCAGAGATACAACAGAGATAGAAGAGCAGGAGAGGCATGTAGACTGCCTCTCCTTCTCTTGTACGTTGCTTAAAGTTTATTTTTTACATCAATAAAAAAATCGATTCAGTGTAACCAGTTTGTACTTCCTTCTGGTAAAAGCAAGCAATTTGTGTTGGCGTTAATGAGCAAACATGGCTTTTCTGAATTTAAAAGCAGCACCTGAATAAGTGAAAATAACTGTATCAACAGTATAAATTAAGTTTAACTGGCTTAATAAAAGATCATTGCTGAAGTTACAAGCTGGGTTTCATCCCTGGTGATGCTCTGCCAGGCCTCTACTGCAACTGTCTTCAGTTCCTGCTTGTTCTTGGGGCATTTTCCCTTCACTCTTGTCTTAAGCAAGTGAAATACATGCTCAATCAGATTCAGGTGATTGACTTGGCAATTGCATAACATTCCATTTCTTTCCCTTAAAAAAATTCTTTGGTTGCTTTCGCAGTATGCTTCGGGTCATTGCCCATCTGCACTGTGAAGCACCGTCCAATGAGTTCTGAAGCATTTGGCTGAATATGAGCAGATAATATTGTCCGAAACTCTTTAGAATTCATTCTGCTGCTTTTGTCAGCAGTCACATCATCAATAAATACAAGAGAACCAGTTCCATTGGCAGCCATACATGCCCACTCCATGACACTACCACCACATGCTTCACTGATGAGGTGCTATGCTTTGGCTTTGGATCATGAGCAGTTCCTTTCCTTCTCCAGACTCTTCTCTTCCCATCACTCTGGTACAATGGCGCTTTTCCACTACCAGTATCAGCTCGACTGACTACCGACTCGGCTCGGCCTCGCTTTTAGCTCCGTTTTCCATTGCAGATAGTACCTCCACAATAGTACCTAGTCGTCATAGCGACGCCGCAAGAACCTGTCGTGACGTAATCTTCTACGCGACACACACCCGCTACTCACACACATAGAACTCGCTGGATCTTCTCTTCGGCAACCAAACAAAGAAAAGTCTGCACCTCCTCGTTTGACCACGGAGCATTTTTCCGAGTTGCCATAATACTAAAGTCTGGGACTGGGTAAATTATCACGCAATCTCTGGCCAAACTATTTAAAAATGGCGGGGTTATTCAGGATACTCCGTCTGGCGCGTGCAATGGTGACGCAGTGAACAGTGACGATTCTCTCTGGCCAATCAGCAGTCTGTCGTGTGTTCACGTCACAATTTAGTATCGCCTCAGCCCGCTTAGAACCTCGCCGGAGGTGATACGAAAAAAAGTACCAGGAAGCAGGTACAGGTACAACTTTTACGCAGTGGAAAACCAAACAAAGGCGAGCCGAGGCGAGTCGAGCTGGTATTGTGTAGTGGAAAAGCGCCACAAGTTGATCTTGGTCTCATCGGTCCATAGGATGTTGTTCCAGAACTGTGAAGGCTTTTTTAGACGTTGTTTGGCAAACTCTAATCTGGCCTTCCTGTTTTTGAGGCTCACCAATGGTTTACATCTTGTGGTGAACCCTCTGTATTCACTTTGGTGAAGTCTTCTCTTGATTATTGACTTTGACACACATACACCTACCTCCTGGAGAGTGTTCTTGATCTGACCAACTGTTGTGAAGGGTGTTTTCTTCTCCAGGGAAAGAATTCTTCGGTCATCCAACACAGTTGTTTTCTGTGTTCTTCCAGGTCTTTTGGTGTTGCTGAGCTCACCGGTGCATTCTTTCTTTTTAAGAATGTTCCAAACAGTTGATTTGGCCACACCTAAAGTTTTTGCTATCTCTCTGATGGGTTTGTTTTGTTTTTTTCAGCCTAATGATGGCTTGCTTCACTGATGGTGACAGCTCTTTGGATCTCTTATTGAGAGATGACAGCAACAGTTTCCAAATGCAAATAGCACACTTGAAATGAACTCTGAACCTTTTATCTGCACCCTGTAGATGGGATAATGAGGGAATAACACACACCTGGACATGGAGCAGCCAATTGTCCCATTACTTTTGGTCCCTTAAAAGGTGGGAGGCACATATACAAACTGTTCCTACACAGTTCACCTGATTTATATGTAAATACCCTCAAATTAAAGCTAAAGGTCTGCAGTTAAAGCCCATCTTGTTTGTTTCATTTCAAATCCATTGTGGTGGAGTATAGAGCCAAAGAGATTAGAATTGTTGGACCTGACTATATATATATATAAGACAATCCAACACTTAACTGCAGGGTGTAAGATGCTGGCAGTTAAAGCATACATGGAGCGCCATAACCAAGGGGCTGGCATAGTGTACAGGAACATCTGTACGTAGTATGGACTGGAAACCCCGAGGTCAAAGTGGGAAACACCCCCAAAGGTGGTAGAGAATGACCGAGCCAAGATCCTGTGGGACTTCCAGATTCAGACTGACAGAATGGTAATGGCGAACCAACCAGACATTGTGGTGGTGGACAAACAGCAGAGGAAGGCCGTTGTGGTTGACGTTGCAATACCAAGTGATTGCAACATCAGGAAAAAGGAACATGAGAAACTAGAGAAATACCAAGGGCTCAGAGAAGAGCTGGAAAAGGCTTGGAAGGTGAAGGCGACAGTGGTGCCTGTGGTCATCGGAGCACTCGGGGCAGTAACCCCCAAACTGGAAGAGTGGCTACAGCAGATCCCTGGAAGAACACCAGACATCTCGGTCCAGAAAAGTGCAGTACTAAGAACAGCAAAGATACTGCGCAGAACCCTCAAGCTCCCAGGCCTCTGGTAGAGGACCCGAGCTCGAAGGATGAGAGACCACCCGCGGAGGGTGAAGGAAAAAGTTATTTTTTTTTTATATATATATATAGTGATTAATGTGCTGATTCGAACACAGCTAATGTGTCTGCTTACATAAAAAATGCCGATAAATGCTATCCTTGCCAGCCACAACTAACTCTTTTCCTGTTCTATTATGCTCTATACAAAGAAGTTAGTCTGGTATCCTGTTGCTTGCAATCACTTTGAAGGGCGGGGTTTATGGGCGTAATGCCAGACGTAACGCAAAAAAGGGCAAACCACACACTCGTTTGTCAACACGTTAGCGCTGCTAAGCAGACATCAGAGAGGTTTCATTGTTTTTATACTTCGCTGGTTTTGCAGAGATTGCAGAAGAGAAGAAAATTGCAGAGAGAAGGCCTTTGCTATGAGAAAGGACCAGACCATTCTGCTTTTGAAAAAAGTAGGCAGGACTGGTATACCAGGCTAGATAAATGCAGGATCAGTCTAATGCTGAACTCAGAGCGATGTGATATCTTTGTATTTTGTGGTAAGTCCATCCAGTGTGACCTTGTTAAAATTACAACTGGAAAGGTTGCTATGCTGTTGTAAAAATAAATAAATGCAACGATCACAACATATCAAGCCGGGTCTTTGTCAGTCAAAGAAAACCATTAATGGGGCCAAACATTTGACACACTGTTCTCTGAAGCTTTGTTTGTTCATGTCCTATATTTTACCATTCTGTTTTTATCTCTGCCGCTCTAACTAGGACATTTTATTCACCATTTAAGAACATCACTCGTTCTATCTCTTCCGTATACCACTTTCCTTTCCTTTATTCATTGCAGGGGTTTGTTTGCTGTGCTACTTAACTGCACTTTGGAGAGAATATTATGTCACAGTTAGTGGCTGTGGAATCACGTTGTTTACAGCATACTAATCACCCAACATCTTATTGTATAGAACGCATACACCCAGGAGACTCCATGGATCACCAGAATGGAATGAAATTATATGTTGAAAGTCAACGTGAAGCAGCAAGTATTATTTTGATTCTGCCTTTGGGATGCTAACATTTTCATCAAAGTTGTTTGCAAATGTAGTCAGCATTTAATACCAAGAAAAGCATGGTTTTGACCTACACACATCTTTGGCAGTTTTGATGTATTCCTGTGCTAGAAAAATAGATTTATTGGATTAAATGCCTTTATTTAAAGACTTGTGTTGCAAAGGAACCCCAAAGCAGAGGCAGTTCAAAGTTTAAACAGTTTATTTAACAAAAACCCAGACAGTAGCATCAGAGAGCTGGCTGGCCTTCCAGGAATCTGAAGAGCAGCAAGACATGGGATAGATCTGGACACAGAAGAAATGCAGGTAAGTAAACACACACACAAAAAAAAAAAAAAAAAAAAAATTCCAAAAAGGCGGGTGGTAGACTTTAGCCTTTCATGAAATACTACCGAACAAAGACTGAATTATCTGGCAGAGAAGTGTTGAGGAGACCAGGCTTTTGTAGACAGACTGAAGAGATTAGATGTAGGTGTGTCTCATCTGCTGAGAGAGAAGCCACTCACACCCCTGCCACACACAAGCCCTGTCAGAGAAACCAAGCAGAAGGGGTGCAAACACAAAAGACAGAATCCTAACACCAGTTCCTTTAAATGTCAATGAATTGAAATTTGGTTACTGCGGATGCTTCATGTATTGACTATAATAACGCTAGAGAAAAAAGATATGGGTTTATCAGCTTTATTCTTACTTCCTTCAAAAAAAAAGTCTACTTAAAATATCAAAGTCTGTCATGTTATGTCTATTTATTGTCAGTATCTGCTTCCTGTTTATCTCATCTTCTCTCATCACCTTGCTGTGTCAGTAAAAAAATAGCAGCCTATTAGTCGCAGTTGTTTCCTGGAAACTGGTAACATGCACCTCATGTGAATCATCTCATTAGATAATGAGGTCTTCAATCAACTTCATGAGATGCATCTGATGTAAATTATGGCTTAAGCAGAATACCACTTGATTCCATGTAATTGGGCTCTAAACATTTGGCGCTTACAATATACATCATCAAGCATCTCGCTAATTTACGTTTGCAATAAACAAATCAGTTTCCCAGAATAATGGTGGTCATTATCACACCGACCAACTTCCATATATATTTTTACAACTTGCTGAACCCTAAAGTTAGGCTCTTTATGTCATCTTATATTTTTAGTCTCATTTGGCTTAGCTTTTGGCCACTCTTCACTTCAGAGGTTTTCTGTGTCTTTTTCATCAGGCTTCTCCTAGCATGTGGCGAATGACAACATAACACAGCACCAGCCATGGCACAACAGTGGGGGTGAGAGAAAAAAAAGACAAAGTGCATCAAACCCCCGCGGCGCTCCAAGGGAATCATGGAGCCCCCCCTTGGAGCCGAGTTCTGGGGCTGCCTGTCACTGTGCCCTGTCTCACACTGCAACACACTCGTGAACTGCAAAACTATGTGGCCTTCATGAAAGCTTTTGTGTCAAAGATTACAGCCTTAATGCATATTTTTGCTACTCACTGTGTAGTGTTGTGGTAATCTTGACCTTTGTGTGTCAAAAGTGTGTCTTATAAATTGTAAAAAGTAGACTTCATTTGTGAAATAATATAAGCATACTATCTATGGTTGGCTCCCTCATGTAGTCACCGGATAAAAACTCACTCTGATCATCTTTTTGCTTCATCTTTTGTTTTGCATTAATGGTGCACAAACAGAGGGTTATTGGTGGGGCACCGTCCTTACCACAAATGTAACAGGATCAATGCTTTTGAACAGATATTTCTCAGTACTACAGATCATTATACACATGTCACTTTCCTGCCAACATGGGGGATACTGTTGAATTCAGGGTTGCATGACATGTCCTGGAGCTCTCTTTGAAACTTATTTAAAACTGCATTTTTGTCAGACAATTGCACGAGCATTAGCCTACCTATTACCTCCTCATTTTCTGCTATGAATGGACAGCTTTTCAGTGGATTCTATTGTTATGTAGTAATTACTGTTACTTGGATCCTTTTGCAGGTCTATTGTGTGAGTTGTTTTCTCATATTGTGCACCTCACTTGCTTTTTCCTGTGCAAAATGTGGTTTAATTAATTTTAACTGAATGGCATAAAATTATAGCCAAGCGCTGCTTTCAAGTAATCATTTAACAGCATTCATATGTGCTGTCTTTTATTCACTCTTTCCTTAAAGGCTTCTGTAACATGTCCTAAGAGGGACTTCATCTAATCCTCATTTGTTTTGCCAGTTGAACAGTCGGCGCTACCGATCCAAAAAACACACTCCACTTCGTTACCGTATTGCAGCCGTCAGCTTGTTGGTGTCAATAGAAGAGGTTTAGTACAGCGATACTTCTAATTAACATTCTTTACATTCATCTTGCATTGATCTCGCAAACAAGGCAGCTGCTTATGCCAAAACAGGACAGTGGACAATTCCTGTCCCCTGAAAACTAAAAGCAGCGTATTGACCTTCACATTCCTTATCAGCAAGCACACTCAAAATATGCCTCACCCCCACCACAACACACACCCGCCTTCCATCCCGACTAATCCTTAATTACCTTGTCTAATTAGGCCCTGACAGCAGAGGTCAATCAACTAATTACAGAATCAGAGGATGAAAGGAAGAGGAAACAGAGGAACAGTCAGTCAGAAGACCTCGCAGCCATGATTAAAACCTGTACGTACAGTAGATTCTGCATGAATTACAGTATCGTAGTGTCGCCTGACTTGACGACAATGGGCACTTTTTAACACTCAGACTCTTTCTTGCTTGGTCCTGGTCAAACAAAGTCATTTTCCAAGTGAATAAATATAGTCTAATTAAATCTAGATTTCTGGCCTATGAGAATTTAGGACCCTGGTCTAAGCTACTTCATATACTGGATATACGTATTAGAAGAATTCGATTCTAGATTCAAATTCACCAGTGGCCACGTCCGGTACTGCAGCATAAGAATTCAATGCAGCCTGAAAGGACTTTCTCCTTAGACTTTAATGTCTGGTGTACAACAGGGTACTTACAACTTACAAAATGGTCAACAATTGTTCTGTTAATTGCATTAATGGATAATTTGGGGGGTTTTCTGTGATTAAAAACGAGATGCTTGAGCAATCAGTGTAGTGTGCCTCCGCTATTTACTGCATGACATGGAAATAAACCCAAAGCCAAAATATATTTTGGTATATGCGCCAATGAACTTAGTAAACATCAATGCTACTCATTTACAAAAAATATTTTTTAACCTGGTCTTGTCAAAGTTTCCATTCTTACCTTATGTCAAAATTCTTTGTATAGTATATGTCTGTGTTGATCTTTCAGCCTCTCTCGTTTTTACTTCCTTGTGGTTACTGTATAAATGTCATGCTGTCTATTTCCTTCACGCCTATGAAAAAAATTCTGTTGAGCAGAGGCCAGTCGTCCTTACTGGGCTGGAGATGTGAAATTACAAGCTGAATTCGTATTGCTTGTCAGATCATTACATGGAGACAGCTTATGAAAGAAATCCTGGCCTTTGTCATTATTACTACACATACAGTAAAACAGAATCAATAACCCAAGCTACCAGCTAATCCCCCATAAGTTTGGCGGTCAAAAGATGTACTTGGAATATTTGAATTGGAATGCGTCATTAGTTTTGACTCAATCAACCAATTTGGTCTCAATCTCTAAAAGTTCTGGTTGTCTTATGCTTGACTACAACTCTTTTCTAAGCCTTGGGAGCAGAGACATTCACTCACGGCACTCTTCTGCGATGTTATAGACAGTATCATGATTTTGACAGGAGGTTCCCTTGTAACGCAGTTTGCCTGGAGGCCTCTCCTTCTACATCTGTCACTACAAGCCTCGTCTATCATCGATCTACAGCTGGAAAGCTATGCTGGTTACCACTCCATCTATGAGATGTGTGTGTGTTTGTGTGCGTGCTGTGCTTCAAAAGTCAAAGTCTGTAATATTTACAGTCAAAGTCTGTAATATTTATGCTGAAATGCAGTTGATTTGCAACAGGGACAATAATTTGTTGAAGCATATTTGGCACAAGTCTTTATGAGTATGATGCGACAAGCTTGAACTTATTTGGGCAGTTACACCTCTAAAGCTCCATCAGGTTGGATGGTGAGCGTTGGTGCACAACCATTTTCAGATCTCTCCAGAGATGTTCAGTTGGGTTCAAGTCTGGGCTCTGGCATGCACTGTTAACTGGGGGACAGGTCTGTGCCTGTCCAAATCATGTCCAATTTCTGGATTGATTTGGAATGATTTCTGAATTGACCACAGGTGGACTCCAATCAAGTTATAGAAAGCATCTCAACAATGATCAGTGGAAAAAGAATGTACTTGAGCTCAATTTGAAGTGTTATGGCAAAGGCTGTGAATACTTATTTACATGTGCTTTTTTTGTTTTGTATTTGTAATAAATTTGCAAAGATTTCAAATAACCTTCTTTCACACTGTCATTATGAGGTAATGTTAGTAGAATTTTGTGACAAAAAATGAATTTAATCTATTTTGAAATAAGGCTGTAACATAATAAAATGGGGAAAAAGTGAAGAGCTGTGAATACTTTCCAGATGCACTGTATGTATGCCAATTTTTAATGGTGAGAAACTTGCCACCACAGCTGTAATCTTTACTGTAAATACATATTTGTATGCAGTGTACCCTGTGTATTCGTCCACCACACACTTCTATACGACTGTGTAAGCACATGTCTGTGTGTCTATGTGGGGTGTAAAGTGCACATACGCTTGTGTTGGGCGAGTGTCTCAGGTTAAGTCCCGGATCAATATGTGGGAAGGCATCTTGTGTTTTATAGCTGCATCAATATTGGGATCAGTGTCTTAATCAGCAATGTGTATCTGGCCTGGATACACGACTCCAGGGAAATGTATTTTGGAAGCCATCGCCGCTTTGATGTAGGCAGCATCACCATTCCTCTCCATATCTCCCATCATCGCCACATTTCTGCACAGCGCACTGCACCGGATGGCCACAGGATACAACTGCACGAGGACTAACGCCTGAGATTATGTGCACCTCGGAAACATTATGTAACACCTTCACAACTCTATAGTAGATCGGGGTCGGCAACCTTTACCACTCAAAGAGCCATTTGGACCTGGTTCTTTCATTAAAGAAAATACTGGGGGCCACAAAACCCCTTTTTGACATTTAAAATGAAATAACACTGCAAATAACGTTATTTTAAAAATAAATATATGCCTTTATGCTATGTATAAACCAAGCCTCTCTCATGGAACCTCTTAAATGGTCCAATGGAATTTCTGCTACTTAACCTCAGCGCAAAGCGCCTGCACATCAGGGCTGTATGCTGTCACCTTCATCTTTACACAGGATTGTAAGCTGTAATCTGTGAGGCGTGCGCAATGTTTGCTTTTATTAAAGTTCATGTAATAAAGTTCACACCTGCTCACAAACATACGTGGATCCAAAGATCGACAGGACTCCATGTGCATACTGTTTCATGTTCACATAAACGTCGGGGATAGCATTCCAACTTTCGAACACAAGTTTGTCCGGTTTGGGGAGGTTTTCAATATCACGCCATTTGTGATTCTGAGCAAGAACGGGCTTTCTGACGGGCAACATCTTCAAGGTCTGCTGCCAAGCGTTTAAACTTGGACACCCATATGTCTTTGTAGGCCAGTTCCATCCCTGATCAGGTCGACTCACACCTGCCAATGCAGTCATATTCAGCAGGGATGGATCGAGCCTTAGGGGAGTGACAGGGAAGGGTAATGTGTTTTTTTCCTTGCTGAACTCACAGAATTGTTTCCCAAAAGATGTTTGCATTGCGATGATTGCAGAATGTAAATGCTCCAAATTTATCATGTAAGCTTCTTTGAACTCTCTCAAATTGGGGAAGTGTGACAGTGTACCTTTCTGTAAATCTCTGGCAAGCACTGTCATCTTGCGCTCGAATGCCAAAACCTCCTCCAACATGTGCAGGGCTGTGCGTCCTTTCCCCTGAAGAGCTGTGTTCAGCATGTTCAGGTCCGCTGTCATGTCTACCATAAAGTGTAGCTTTTCCAGCCACTCTGGCTGTTCCAGCTCAAAAAATGTGAGCCCTTTGCTCCCCAGGAAAGTTTTCACTTCTTCCAGACACGCGGCAAAGCGTTTCAGCACCTTCTCTCTGGACAGCCACCGGACTTAGTTGTGCAGCTGGAGATCAGAATATCTGCTTTCCCGCTCGTCCAGTAACAAACGGAACTGACGGTGATTTAAACCTTTTGCCATTGTTTTATTGACAATCTGAATGACAACATTCATTCCTTCTGTGCATTCCGGAGGAAATGTTTGAGGTCACAGTGCTTCTTGGTGCAGGATGCAGTGAAAAGTCAGCAGCTTTCTGTCCAGCGACTTCTGCAGTAAAGCCACAAAGCCCTTCTGCGCTCCTGTCATACTTGGTGCCCCATCAGTAGCCACTGACACCAGGTGGGCAGTGTTTATTCCTTTGGCTTAAACAATTCAAGACTGCCTCACAGATGTCCTCCCCCCGTGTTTGGCCTTTTAGTGTTATCAACTCAATCATTTCTTCCTGTGGCCCAGCAGAGTTTACATACCGGCAGAACAGCGCTATTTGCTCAATATTACCTTTGTCTTTAGATTCATCACAGGCTGTTGAGTAGGCCACAGCTGAATTGATGTCTTTAATTTGCTGTCAGGTGATGTCTATTGCCATTTTTATGGTTCTGTCTTTGACAGTCTTTGCAGAGAGGGGCATATCCCTGATTTTCGGCACAATTTCACTCATGTTTTTAAAGTCCGTGAGTAGATGTTCTGAAATCTTAATGAAAGATTATTTTATATATTCTCCATCTGTGAACGGCTTCCTGTGCTTGACTATTTCCTGAGCGGCTACAAAACTAGCAAATGTCCTTGAATTTGCAGACTTCATCCACTTCTTGAAGTGATTTTTGCTCAGATCAACCTTCTGCATCAGTTCCGAAACCGCTTTTTTTCTCTCATCTCCATCCAGATATTTTTGAGCAAAGATTGCGTGTTTATTCTGGAAATGTCTTGGAACATTTGACTTTTTGTTGTTTCCTAGTTTCTCATTACATATTAAGCAAACCAGTCTCATCAGCAGTGAAAGCAAATGAATCTGCCCACGTACCACTGAACCTTCTGTTTTCTTCAGACACTTAGAATTCTTCATTGTTGGCCTACCTGGGATTCGAAAAGTTCAAGAAATCGCACGCTGGCAGGTGTCATACATTGGCGGTTGTGACGCATAGTAACAGTGACAACTTTTTTTTAACACGCTTTATGTAGATGTAACAAGATCACCATAATCTTCAAATTTAGAATTAAATTCTAAAAGGCCGCAGTAGCTCAAGTAGTCCTTCAACCGGCGGGTGGGCGGTTCGATCCCCGCTTGAAACATCCCAAAACATCCTAACATCCCGCTCTCCCCCACATACTGTCGTTGTGTCCTTGGGCAAGACACTTAACCCACCTTGCCTCCAGTGGTGTCAGCTGTAACACTGGTAAAGCGCTTTGAGTGACTACTATTTGGAAAAGCGCTATATAAATACAAAAACAAAAAAAATTAATTTTAAAAATGAACAAACTAAAATTTAGCTTAAAAGAACATCATTATTGGTTTGGTTTTAATATTTTATGGGTAATTTAACCAGTATGCACCATGATAAGTTTAAGTCTGGCTGTAATTTAGTTGCTTTTAGATTTTTGCCGCAGAATTTCAGAGGGCAGTTGTGCCTTGTATTTTTTTTTTTCAAATTTTTATTCATAGGACAATAAACAAGCCTCTATATGAGCAGAGTTTAACAGGTGCATTTATGATGGTATTGAGGTGACATTCAGAATAAAAAAGTTTTCTAATCTTCCAGCTGCAAATTGAGTCAGAGAATGTAATATTTTTATTGTGGCCAAAAGATGAAAAGCATAAACAATAAAAGCAGTTTGTCTGGGATAGTATCAATGAAGCAATATGGCCTCCTCCCCAGAAAAGGACCGCCTCTCTAGTTAGAAAATTTGTCTTGAGGAGAGGAGATGATTAAATGCTGAATGTATTATGAATAACACACACTTAATTCCAAATGAGCCATGAGTCCTGAAGCCCAGCACACTGCACTTTTAAAATAATATATCCAGAGGTTGTAAAAACCCAATAAATTTTATTAAAACAGAGTTTATTACTAGAAACTGCGACAAAGATTAATTTTTTGGAACTTTATTTTATTAGAGACAGTCTAAACCAAATCATTTTTATGTGCTAAAGGATGGGTCACAATAAAATTTGGAGGATGTCCCCTGTCCACGGCAGCAGTATGGTAAAGCTCAATTTCCAAAAAGAAAGAGGTCAGAAGCTTCCCAAGTAAGTGCACTTTAGTAACCGCTTGGTAAGATGGCTAAAAGGTTATGCTAAATTCACATAAAAAGGCAAAACACAAAATGTCAGTTTTCTCAAATAAAGCTTTGAGCTTTTGTTCTTTTGATAAGCAGTCATATTCCAAGAAGAAACATGACCAGAACATATGTACTGTATGACATACAACATAGGAATGGGTCTGTGTATTGTATTTTATGGTGGTCGTGAAGTGAAAACAAAATATCAAAAACGAAAACAAAATAACATAACCAAAAAACAAATTAACAAAATTGAAAACACCACGACAATTCCGACAAACCAGAAAGGGAAGGTATAAAGAAATACAACAATTTCCATTTGCAAGCAGGGAGAAAACGGAACTCATTCAACGCTACCTGGAGGAAGATTAGTCTACCATCCCTAAACAATATCCACAAAAAGGACAGTTCATGTTTGCATATTCATATACACACACAAATCTTGAGTGACAGATTTCTTGTCCAATCAGCAGTCCATCTGCAAACTATACCTTTTCCGGTTTGTCTGAATTGTCGTCGTGTTTTTGGTTTTGTTAATTTGTTTTCTGATTTGTTATTTTCTTTGCACTTCACGGCCAGTATTTTCATTACCCAAAAAATTACCCATGGCCTAAAATAAAATAACAAACGTGCTCTGAATAATTCTGGATTTCGGTTTTCTTCTTTCTGATTGGTAACCAAGAAAGAGGCTTGTTTCCTAATTTTGAAAATCTGTTAGTCAGAAAACACATGGACCCTTTTGGTGCACCTTTTCTTTCTCTTTATTGCACCAGCATATACTGTATACTATTAGCCTCTCTCGGGCAACTTGTTTCTTAATTGTAGTTATTGGTGACACATCTGTGTTTTGAAAGATTGCTACAAAAGTGAAAAATGACATTCCTTTCCTTTACTTTAAGATGTTACTCTCCTATAGATGCAGCAAAGTGGGACCACAATCCTGTTCAGGTGTTACTCATACCAAACCAACTTGTACCTCACTCTCTGAAAACATGGCTTTACAAGCTGTTAACATATGTCTCCTCTCTCTATGTGGTCGAGAAGAGCCTTATTGGAGATAAATGGCTGGCATTTATGTTACACATCATTCATTGAGCATTTGCCTATTCATCCTCCACCCTCTGTTCACGACTGCAGTGCTTCTTGCGAATCTCCCTTTTACCACATCCTTTCTCTCCTAACCGGCAGAGTGTTGAAATTGCGGGCCAACCTCAAAGACTGGACCATTTATCTCGCTCTGAATACTGGAAACTTGCCACAGGTGCAGTGGAGCACAATAAGTCTTTCTCATACAAATACACACACCCGCTGTAGCAGCAGAGAGGCTCTATCTAAGGAGTGTGTATGAGGCTGGGCCATCTTTGCAATGCAGCTGAGGTGAACTCTGATGCTAGGCAACCTTTAAAGCTGGCGTTTGGAGACAGTCCTTATCCATACGCCCCTTTAAGACAAGCCAAACTGCTTCTCTGCTGCCCTTTCAGCTTTCTTTAAGGCAAGGCAAGGCGATGGCAATTTTATTTATATAGCACAATTCATACACTGGGTAACTCAAAGTGCTTTACAGGAATAAATGACAATTTACAAGATTTAGATTAAGAAACATGAGGCAAATAATTTAAACATTTTAAAAGAAAAGTGCAGATAAAAAACACTTTAAGTTGTAATGTAGGCAGAGTTAAAGAGGAGGGTTTTTAACCTCCCCTTGAACATTGTTAAAGTTGAGGCTGTTCCAGGTTTTTGCTGTATAAAACTTAAACGCTGCTTCACCTTGTTTAGTTCTAACTCTGGGCACGAGCAGAAGGCCTGTCCCAGGTGTTCTCAGAGTCCGAGAAGGTTCATAATGCAATGCTGTTTAAAAGTCTATTCTCTGAGCAACAGGAAGCCAGTGCAGAGACTTTAAAACTGTAGTGATGTGGTTGTACTTCCTGGTTTTGGTTAGAACCCAAGCAGCAGCGTTTTGAATAAGCTGGTGGTTTGTAAAGAACTACATATATTATAGATGGAGAAAACTTCAACTTCTTATTATCCATAAGAAATGCACATAAAATAGATAGGGTGGATTCAATAAGGACCGCATTTCCAGTCCTGCTGTCTAACCATGTTTCTGTTAAAAACATAAAATCAAGCATAAAATAAATTATAAAATCATTAATTAAAAAAGATTTCCCAAAGACCTGACATTGAACACTGCAAGTTTCAAGTTTGTTTGAGCAGGACTTGACATCTGTTTGCAGGGGATTTGATTTGAGACTTCTGACTGTAGCTATGGAGCTAGGGGGCAGTGTGCTCTCCCAGGGCCTCAGGTTGATAAGTGGTTTATTATGAAAAAAAGTCCTGGAACAGCAGAGGCCCTCGGTGTCCAAATCACTGATAGTAGCCTTGATGCTAGTCAAGGATTTTGGAGCTGGTTTGGGAGGAGGTGACAGGGGTGCTTTGGACTCTAGGTATTGGCCGAGGTGGAGATGTGGTGCTCCTGGGTGGTATTGGGGGTGATGTTTGTAGGAATGATGATAGTACCCGTGATCTGGCCAAGTTTGGAATCCCATTGGTGAATCCGGGGATGGGACAGAGATGGTGAGGTCCACAGAAGGTGTTGATGTTACTGGGGGGGTCCAGTGTCGATAGCAGTGGTGGTGTTGATGATGTCATGGTCAGAGGAGGATCCTTGGCTTGTGAGGCAGGAGTGCTTTTTTCATTCGGTGGCTGATTGCTTCTCAGAGGACCCTTTATTCGTTCAAGAGAGCGCCCAGAACCATTCAGGTGTCTAAATAGTTCTGCGTGTAACATCAGCTGTTTAATCCCTAAAAAATTTAAATTTGTCAGAATTTAACAAATCTACTGTTGTTTATTTCTCTGATAGCACAGTCTTCAAGTAGCAGGATATCTCTGTTATTTACTTTTGGCATAGATTCTCTGGCTCTGTTTGCCTGGTGCTTTTTCACAGATTCATGTCTCCTGTTTTCCATAGAATAGGTAACATTTACTCCCTCTTACAGCAGAGTTTTCTGTATCATCCAAGTTTAAATTCACAGTCTTACTACATGGTGTGGTCGGGATCGTCTCCTCTTTCAGATTCTAAAGCAAACATTTTTGTTTTTTAGCACACTGACTTCCTGTAGATACAGTATGTTGGCTGACTTAGGGCTTTTTTTTTTAAGCGGAAGGACACAAAAGCTGCAATAAGATGCAAACGCGGACTTCAACCAAACGGGTAAGAATGTGGCACTGCGCAAATAGGCTATGGGCTGGACCTGGAAACACCAATAAGCAACATTCATTTAAATAAAAGTGGGTTAATAATTATCAGAGATCCTGGTCTAATAATACATGCATGAGTGTTAGTTTGATGTGATCATATACAGTTGACTGATGTGTTACATTTATATATGACATCATTCCACATATTGCACATTTAATGCCATTGCACAAAGTTTGCTACCAAATACAATTTATATCTCATGTCTCACCCCTGTATTTACATTTCAGACTTTTATATTGCTTCTCAGTGCCTCCGTTCTGCCTCACGCGACACAGAGCTCTTAATGCATTCCCACTCCGACCGCAGGGAGCCAAGGAGGAATGTTGTTCTGAGCGTGCCTTGTGTGGCTCAGCCTGCCCCATCATCACCATATTCATGACTCCACGTCTCAATGAATGTAAATGCAGTGTTATCTGTGGCAGCTGGTGACAGTTACTGATATGACCTCGGTTCTTTCTAACCTCCAGACAATCAATGACTTACATACAGTGGTGGACGAAGTACACAAACCAAGTACTTAAGTTAAAGTACAGATACACTAGGTAAAATATTACTTCAGTAAAAGTAAAAGTGCTCCCTTTTAACTTTCACTTGAGTAAAAGTACAAAAGTATTTGCCTTCAAATGTACTTAAGTATCCAAGTACTAGGCTATAATGCCCTTATAATTTTTGTCAGTCTCTTGCCCCCTTTAGGCGCCAGGAATTATTTAAAAAATACAGATTTTTGAGATCCAAATTTCAAAAGGCTGTGGTTTGAAAATGATAAGAGATAGAGTCCTACTCTGAACTAGAAAAATGTCAGGTATGACCCAAAGTATTTAAGTAAATAAATTTTAAGCATCTAATTTGCATATAATTTGCATACCATGACATTATATATTGGCGGTTATGTTTTTTCAGTACTTACACTAATGAACATATTAGAATAGTTTTTTTTTTCTTTTTCTGAAATAAAGAATAACTACAACTTCTATTATACCATAACTAGTAAAACGTATGCAAATAGTTATGAGAAATATACACATGTACTGTATGTGTGTGGTTGCAGTTGCTTTATCTTTTCTTATCCATCCATGTGGCATAGTTAGTAGTTTTTAGAGTGTGGACCTCTCATAAGGCACAGCACACAGCCATCACTTTTATTACGATCGCTGCTTTGATTAGCGCATTCTCGCTGACTATGTTTACTCTGCCTCTCCCTCCTCGACTGGGTAAAGTGTCAGGATGTCCAACACGTATTTGTCCCAAACAGCTGTCAATAGAAGCCGCATTATTCCCAAACTCCTGTCACTACCGCTGCCACGAGAGTACACCGACCGGCTTCTATCACCTGTGCTAAAGGTAAAGCTGCAGGTGCTAAAGGTAAAGCTGCAGGTGCTACGCGCCACGGCTTCCTTTCCAACATCCTTCACGACTAGTTTCCTCCCGTTTCTTTCACTGATGTTTGGTAAAATGTGGGAAAAACAGCGTGTGCTTTATGAGAGACGCTGAGAAAGGCACGAGCAGCGGCGCCGCTGTCCAAGTTACACACGCACTCACTCTCGCTCATTCTCACTTTCACTCGGCTGAAAAGACTCTAAAGGTATATGTTCTCCTCAGAATCAGAGTCAGCCATTACTAATACCAAAGCTTCATCACAGGTGTATTTTTATTTGTTATTTTCATGTTTATCAGCTCGTGTAGAGAATGAGGCTTCTATTGAGCCGGTCCTGACACTCCCACTGAGACGCGTCTTTGAGGTCTTCTTCTACAAAAATATTTAACGGAAACACAAGGAACGACTAATTTTGCAAAATGTACTTGAGTAAAAAGTAAGATATTTGACGTTGAAATGTAGTGAAGTAAAGTAAAAAGTATCCCTTAATGGAAATACTTAGTAAAGTACAGATACTGGAAAAAACTACTTAAGTACAGTAACGAATTACATTTACTTCGTTACTGTCCACCACTGCTTACATATTTCCATTGCTCCAGCTCACCCTCTTCTGGCAACCAGGTTTCATTTACCTTAGTGTTTGTGCAAGGTGCCTCAACGATGATGCAAAAATTAAATGTACTGTACTTTGATAGCAGTAGTAGATTTGTGAGGGAATCAAACTTCATGTGGTTCATGGTTCTTCAGACTTTGATTCCAAACGCAGCCTGCTTTGTTTCCTGGGGTGAATTCCCAGCTCGTGGCAATGAGTCTAAAAAGCTGTCTTGCTGATAAAAGGGCGTGATGAAATGAAGTGATATCTCTTTGGATGATGAACTAACTGTTAAATTATGATCTGATGCAACCAGCCCAGTCATGTCTTACTGGGTGATTGACAGGACAGAAACACTCAGAAGCTCTCATCAAGTACCACCAGACACAGAATAAGCTTCCTATAGATGCAAGTGGATAGACCAAACATTTTTACGGAGGAATAAAAGCAGATGGCTGACTTATCTAATCTCAAAGAATGGTCACACATTACATTTCCGACCAGATTTTAGCCCCGATTCTCCCCCTCTAACAATATTCCCTGATTATATTATAAAATATAATGGGTGATGAGTTACTCCTGATCCAATCCGTTTAAAAGATTCAACATGTTGGTTGTCATATGCACAGTAAGGAAACATGTACAATAAAATGTTGTTGTGCACTGTCCCTGTCCAAATAAAATCATGTAATTTCTTATAAACAGTATATACAATATAAACAGTTTATAACATTTACATTTACATTTAGTCATTTAGCAGACGCTTTTATCCAAAGCGACTTACAAGTGAGGATAACAATGGAAGCAATTTTAACAACACAAGGTACAAAAAGCATAAGTGCACAAAAAACTAGTCAGTTTAAACCCAGCGCAGTATACAATGCTAAGGATTATTTCACCAATGTGGAACAGAGCCAGAGAAGGTACGTGAGAGTGATTTTGTACCTTTATATTCCTTTTTATAAGGAATATAAAAATGTAACAAGGGGAATATGTAAAAAACAGAAACCAGGCTATGTATATTAATGTGCAAATGTAAGTGTGCAACATTTGCTGTGTGCATTAGAGTATACAAGGTGCAGTGTACATGTGTAAACTCACTGTGAGGATATGAACAGTTTAGTATGATTGGGGTAGTTCAGTTCAAGAATGTCCAAAAACATTGTAACCACACCAATTAAATATGAAACATGTTTTTACATTCAAAATCCTGTTGTGTCTGTGAATCACAAATGTGTTCACACTGTGTATTGTCATTTGGAATAAGGCTATTATTATGCTGAATGAAAATTGAAAAACTGAGTCCAAAGCAAACAGGACATTAAACTTACAATCAAGTCTCCACCCAGAGCATTTTCTATTTCTTCATAAAAATTAACATTGATTGTTAAAGCAATTTTCCAGCATTGTTGAACTTGGCCTGAACTGTGGAGTACTGTAGCGGTACAAAAAAACCCCAAAGATTGTTTTTTATCATCATGTGTAGAGTCATATATAAATGGATGAGTCAGGTCCATAAATATATTTTTGGCTCTATACACCACCACAATGGATTTGGAATAAAATGAACAAGAGGTGCTTTAACTGCAGACTTTTAGCTTTAATTTGAGGATATTTACATTCAAATCAGGTGAACGGTGTAGGAATTACAACAGTTTGTATATGTGCCTCCCACTTTTTAAGAGACCAAAAGTAATGGGACAGATTAACAATCATCAATCAAACTGTCACTTTATAATACTTGGTTTCAAATCCTTTGCAGTCAATAACAGCCTGAAGTCTGGAACGCATAGACATCACCAGACGCGGAGTTGGTGATGCTCTGCTAGGCCTCTACTGCAACTGTCTTCAGTTCCTGCTTGTTCTTGGGGCATTTTCCCTTCAGTTTTTACATTTACATTTATTCATTTAGCTGACTTACATTGTTCACTTACACTAATGTAATTACCAGTGTTACAGTCACTGGAGGCAAGGTGGGTTAAGCTGATTGAACAGCCTACCTTCTGGTTGAAAGACGTCGTCTTTCAACCGGAAGGTAGGCGGTTCGATTCTCACTCTCCCCACAGTTCATACTGTCGTTGTGTCCTTGGGCAAGACACTTAACCCACCTTGCCTCCAGTGACTGTAACACTGGTAATTACATTAGAACAATGTAAGTCGCTTTGGATAAACGCAAAATGAAATAAATAAATGAATAAATGTAAATGTTTGGCAAACTCTAATCTGGCCTTCCTGTTTTTGAGGCTCATCAATGGTTTACATCTTGTGGTGAACCCTCTGTATTCACTCTGGTGAAGTCTTCTCTTGATTGTTGACTTTGACACACATACACCGACCTCCTGGAGAGTGTTCTTGATCTGGCCAACTGTTGTGAAGGGTGTTTTCTTCACCAGGGAAAGAATTCTTCAGTCATCCACCACAGTTGTTTTCCGTAGTCTTCCGGGTCTTTTGGTGTTGCTGAGCTCACCGGTGCGTTCTTTCTTTTTAAGGATGTTCAGTTGATTTGGCCACACCTAAAGTTTTTGCTATCTCTCTGGTGGGTTTGTTTTGTTTTTTTCAGTCTAATGATGGCTTGCTTCACTGATGGTGACAGCTCTTTGGATCTCATATTGAGAGCTGACAGCAACAGTTTCCAAATGCAAATAGCGCACTTGAAATGAACATTCAAACCTTTTATGTGCTCCTTCTAAATGGGATAATGAGGGAATAACACACACCTGGCCACGGAACAGCTAAGCAGCCAATTGTCCCATTACTTTTGGTCTCCTAAAAAGTGAGGGACAGCTATCATACAGCTTCCATCAAAGCTTCTCTCATGTAGGTCTACAAGGCTGTTTGTGGGAGAGACAACTGCAGAACTGTTGCTAATAATCTCCTTGCACTGACTGAGCAGCAGGAGCCGAAGTGGCACAATTAGACGTTTGCCGCTAACGTGAACAGGCAGGTTCAGTGGAGTGACGCTCTGTGCTGTTGTGCGTGATGTCAGGTCAGCGTGGGAGACTGTCAGTAAGCCGGCCAGCGCAGACGAGTGAACAAACCGAGCTGCTGCAGCTTAAAGGGATTCCCCGCAGCAGTTTGGCGAGCAAAGAGGGAAGACTTCCTGTCATTAGACTGGCCAGGAATTATGTAATACCGTCATTATATAATTGACCCGCAAACTGCAGTCTACCTCTGACCATGTGCTGCAAGATAAACACTCAGGTGGTTTTGTTTAGGCTTCAACCACAAGCTTAAAGGTTCATTTTACCTATTTCTGTCTAGGCTGTAAAGACAGTCAGTCCCTATTCCTATCTGTACAGTTGGGTGAAGTTAAAAATCATCCTTTTTATCTCCCACAGCTGTGAGTCAGTCATACACATTGATTTCTTTAGGACATCAAAAAGTGGTTTATTTCTTATCTGACAAAAATAGTCAGAGCTGATACCAGAGCACTCATGTGGTGGCTTCAAGGTGCTAATACATCTTTTGCTGAAACACTTCTCTGTAAAATGAGCAAAACTTGGAAATTCACTGCCTGCTGATGTTTAAACAGTTCAGATTTCTGTTCCTTTAATTAAACAAACTAAAGCCTAGTTTGCTCAGCAGAAACTCTTGCACTTGTAGATTCTAAAATGATTCTCAATAGGATATTATAAATTGTTAAAAGTTTACAGTCTGTCTTTTTTCCATCTTTGTACATGTCACTGTTCTCATTGTAACTTACCCTGTAATAAAAACCTTTCTACAGACAAGATTTGTCTATTAACTCTGTTCTAGTAACTGTGATGCTTGCATGGGACTGCCAAAAGTTCTGGTAAGTGTGGTGTTGGGCCATATCAAATATATCATAGATAAATAAGATTCTGCCATGCAATTAATCATAAATGTTGAGTGTGCTGTATCTACCTTAGAAATCAACTACAAACAACTAACAAAAAGGTGAAGTCCGTAATGGTGAACTAATGGTCTAAAATCCATGGACCAATGCCTTCTATAATCTCTGCACTTAGTCCGTATATTGGTTGGCCAGTTTTTACATTATCTTAACTCAAAAGCCCACTCAGTGCTTACTGACCTTCTCTGCAAGTGTGCACATGCTAATGGTACACTGTATTTAAAACAATGCACACTACAACTTTGTTTCTGTTACTCTGATGCCAAAGCCAGAATGCACATTAAAACACAAAACAAAATTAAATCCCTTGGACTGTGCACTCAATAAATTAAAGCTTGTTTGTAAATTAAATTTTCTCCAAATGTGTTCATTAAGTAAAACACACTTTGTAATGCTCCACAGAAGAGCAGATCACCTTAATTATGGTTAAGGAGTGTTGGGGCTGAGTGTACATTGGTGTAAGTTGTATTTTGTGAAGATGAGTAGTTGTGGGCTTTGGGGAGATACTGCAGGCCTGTTACACTGAACAGATGCTCTGAGGACTGAGACTTTCCATCCACTATCAGGAAAACAAGCTGCTGTTTATAAGCACAACCTTGTGAAAAAATATGACAAATGATAAATTAAAAAGAATTACCAAGCATATTTGTAATCAGTGCATCAAAGCTATTTGCTGTTCTGATTACATAATTTCCCATTTGTGTTCGTAGGTCAGAGATGTCTCAGGTGTTTTTAACCAAGTGTAACACAATATACTATATTATTAGTGATGTATTCTTATTGCAAACGTTACAGCCAATAGTGAAAGCACCATAAAAGTCCAGATGTGTCAAAAATCTATACTGTGGACAATAAAAGTGCATTGTTTCCACAATAATGCATGTTCCCATTAGTCATTCTTTTCTTAGGTAACTCTTAGCCACAATACATCATCCCATATATTACCTGTACTTTATTGCTTTGAGGCTGTTAAGTTGTAGTGTGATATGCAGAAATACTCACCTGTAATTAGGACTTTCTTACAATTAGCTGCATCAGTTTTACAAAGCTCAACAATTACAGGACTGGTCGGCTTTACCACCAACCAATAACACAGCTAAATAAACTTGCACATTTTGCTGAAATGTACAAATAAACATCCCAGCCCTTTCAAATAGATCACCTGTAATAGCATATCTGGGAGGGCCTCCCTAAACAAAGGTTCAACCTCACTTCTACTCCTTTGTGCCCTTAATAACTTACACATTATTATGTCTGTTAAATCTGATATAATAAAATGTAGTGATGCCATTTTTAGGTGCACCACACAAAGAACTGCTTGTATAATGTTATGGTCTTTAATGTTCCAAACATTCACTTTGTGTCATGTCAAAGAATTGTCCAATCAGAACCTGGAAAAGAATGGCACTTGCGTGGGCAGTGGAAGTTTATCCAGAGAATTTGTATTTCTTTGTTATATAATTTAGTTCAAATTTTCCAAAGGTGGTATTCAAATATTACATCATCATTATTGCAGTATTGAACACATCATAGTGCAGTCCTAGTTTAAACAAAGATACAGAAAGGCAATAATTATTGCATGTTTTCCTGATCACATCCAGCCCTGGTTAACGTAAAGATACTGAAAGGCATGACTGAGATTGGGCTTCTTTTTTTCCTGAAGGAGCAGCACAGACTCATTGTAAATAAATAACGAGATAATAAAAGTGACATAACAGTGCAGTTCAGACAGGGATTTTATTCTGAGGGACTGCGCTTGACCACACTGGGTGACCCAGCTCCAGGGAGGTCGCGGTTCAGGTTTGGATAAAACAGCACTGTAGAGCTGCTGGTCCAGATTTTGGCAGGCATGTAGACCTTTGAGCCTTTAAGAGTCACCAGTGTTTACTCCAGACAGCAAAAACTGTGCTTGTGTGTGTCTGCCTGTTTGCTAGTGTTGGTCACACTGCATGGCTAGAGTTGAATAAAATAAAATAAAACTAAGTTCACTCACTCCAGTATGTGATATCTCTTTGCAATTTTAAGGGCAGCAGAAGGCAGATGACATTATTGCCATGGGAAACATCAGAGAGGATTTGTTATGTAGATTTTCTTCTGTACTCTGTGTCTTTTGGATGTTGCTAACACTGTTTTTATAATTTTTTAGTGTTGCGATTCTCTAATGACGTGTGTCTGCGCTGCTGGCACTCAGCGATTACCGTGTAGAGCAAGAGTACAGGCTCTCCTACCACAACGAATCAAGCCGGAGTGCCAGGCCCACAGGGAGCACTCTTCATCAGACGACTGAGGAAGAGATAAAAGCGCCACGAGCCAATCACGATCTGGTCACATAGTTTAACAGGAGACAAAACTCACTGTGACACTTGCAAGGCATTTGATTACCACAAGAATTACGGGTTGAAGCCAGAGGACGGACACGATGTAGCAACCAAATGTCTGAAATGAAAGTCTGAGATTGAAAGGGATGTCCTTGGGCAAAAACATACAAATCTAAGATAAGATGATATGTCAGATATAGACATGTGACCAGCTACTCTTGCACTACTGTTGTAGTTACATTTATTTGCGTACTTGAGTTTCTTAATTTTTTGCCTTTACTAGAGTACATTTTTTAACATTAACATTTCACATTTTAACCATTAGCCAAGAGTAGGCAATTGCCTAGAGCCCTTAACATGCAAGGGCCCCACAAGCACCGGACCAAAACTGAGGGGAAAATCATCTGTGAGCAGCAACCTTTCCTGTAATCCTTTCAAAATAAAAGCAGTGTAATTTGTGTAGACTGTAGTGACCAGACTGTAGGCCTAGTTTAGAGTTGGACTTTAAAGGCATAAAAGAAATAAACTTAACTTTCCAGATGTCATTTTTAACATCCCTTCTCAAGGGTTTGCCTAGGGCTGTTCTGGATTTAGAACTGTACCCTCTGCTATCACCAACACCACCAGTGGCCAATTGGGCTATTGAAAAAAAAAAAAAAATTCTGTTTCACCTAGAAAAGGTTTTTCCTGATTGACATCAACCTTTTGTTGATGTAATGTCACTGTTATTTTTTGTCTACTTCTTCTGTAGGCCTTGACATGGGAGGCAGGTCTAATAGTACCTTCATAGAGTCTCCACAGACATACCTGCTGTGAACAAATGGTTTGGAGCAAAGACTTGGCTCAGAGCCAGTCACTATTTAATTTACATATCTCAGACACTCTCTTATCCCAAGTTCATTTTGCACTACACATTTGTTCATTAAACAACAACAATAAATTGCAGGTTCATAGTTTGAGTTGACACACTATGAACTATTGTTATTTTTACAATAGTCTTTATTACTTGGGTAATAATACAGATTACTGCTCTCATTTCTAATTGAACTTTTTTAATCAGAAGCAATAGTTTAAGTATGAATTTCCCCTCCTCTCCCCACCTATGACGAGCGCACAGACCTTACAAGAAACCCTGGCTGTGATTATTGCCCGCAGCCACAAGGTTGAAGCAGTGAATCTAACAGCCGTCCCACTAGACAAGGGATGTTCCCCATCGGACATGAAAGGCACGACTAACCAGCACGCCTCTTTAGCCTATAGTCTTACCACAAGCCCACAAACAAGACCTCTGCTGGGAACCGCAGCAGGGAGAGCGTCCCCTCAGGCTGGGACCCCTTTAGAGATGTTCACTCAGCAGCATCAGAGGATCTAAGCTTTTTGGCGAAAATAAATCAGATTAATGTTTCTGGAGCTCACTGAAGGATAGTGACCAAAGTAGATAAATCGGCTCCTCTATGTTTTATATCTGAGCTACAAAAAGTTTTAAGGATAAAAGCTTAATGTGTTCTAAAACTTGAACGTGGACAATAAAAGCTGTTCAGTAACGTTTTGAATGATCATTATGAATACTTGATAAACTCTGGAATGGAGCTGCACGATCAAAGCCTATGAATAGCGTGCTTGTGTTGTTGATGTCTGTGGGGGGTGGGATGGAAAACAGGGTTAGGAGCGCAGTTAGTGCAGCGTGACTGTCAAGCGCTGCCAAACACTACTTGTGCTGTGCTTTTTGTCTGGGGGAGCACTACAGGTAGGATCAGCAGGCGTGTCTCCTCTATTTTGGAAACTGGGGTAGTACTAGAGGGAACTCTGGGCTGAGTACATCCTGCTAACACTGCAATAACAAGCAAAGCAATAATCCAATTATTAGGTGTATATCAAATTTAACACTAGACCTGCCAGGGGATCCTTTTTTACCTCCTTTGCGTTTTCAAAATCATGTAACTTTGTTTATTTAAAACACTACCGTTTCTTGACTTCTTCTCATCCAGGCTATTTTAAGCTCAGTGGTCAGACTCAGACAATTATTATAATTTTAGCTTAAACTATCAGGGCATCATTTTGACCCCATTCAGAAAACACTGTGGAAACAATGTGGAAATTGCCTGGTACATCAAACTAGTTGGGAAAAGCAGAATTTTAGCTCTTAGAAATCTATACAATTAAATTAAAAAGTACTATTGTTTTTAGTGTGCCACCTCTGTCGTTAGCGGTACTGCATCCAGTGTCGTGCATGTTCGCTAGCGTTGCTTAGTTTACTTATGACAGCTATTTAGGAAGTGAGATCCAGGTAAACGAGCATGCACACTTATTACGTCACGTCCGTTGAAACAGTGCGGGAGTTTTGATCCCGAAACCTTCTCATTTAATTGACTGTACAGGCTTACTGAGACAACTGCAGCGAATTCATTCTGCAAATCAGGCTGTTGCTGATGCATGTATGGGCTAAAAAAAATGTTATTTGAACCATTGAGACTTCCGTAATAATATTGCAAACTTATCGAGGCATTAGCTATTAGCCATGTCAAGCACTTGACCTTGTGACACATCAACAAAGCAGCAAGAAGTTGACCTTTTTTGAGGCTGTATTTTGTAATGTTACCTCATCCCTACAGCGGAGTATAAACAGTGTCTATAGCAACAGCCTAAAAAGGATCTGTTTTCCACTTCTCTGCATGCAATGTCAAAGTCTGAAATGCCACAGTAGACATGAGTCCCATTAAAATGCTATGTTTAGCACAAAAGCTGTTGCTGTTTTTATCACCTTTATGCCGCTAAATGAAAAACGTGTGCAATGTGTATACTGTCCTTGAACTGTAAAATGAATCTCTGTTTATGTCAATAATACAGCACCCTGCTTGCCAGTTGGCTCTTATTCCCAGTGGCCATCACTGGAAAAGATAAGACTTTTGGTTGGAAGAGTTATTACAAATCTATTAGAAATCGAGTAAAAATGAGCTCAATCCTTTTTATTTAGGATTGTGTGACCAGGAGCACTATTGAAATGTTGACCAATCTGGTGTTAAAATGATGATTGACCCCGACAATGTAGGCTAAGTTACCAGGCTAACAAGCTAGGTTTCAGGGCCAGCAGGCAAATGGCATCCATATGGCCATCTGATGATCTGAGCTGGGCTGGCTTGTTCTGTGTTGATATTGTAGCATAACAAGGCCACAACCGCCCTGAACAGCTCTATTTCTGGCCTGTGTTACTCACAGACTGACAAAGCAGTAAACATGGCATGTGGGTGAATAACACACGTCTGGTATGTACATACATTACACAAACCAAAAAGTAGCATCATCCAAAAATAGGATCATTAACAATAACAATATATCAGTTAAATTCCTGTATTTGTTCTGTATTATCCATTATACACGATGTGAGTCTGTGAGCCCCATTGCTGGCTGTCAAATCAGTCAGAGCCATTTTGTTTTTTTCCCATTTACAGAGCCACGGCTGTTTACAGAGACTCCGACAACAAATGGACTGAGGGGACAAGCAGACATTAATGAGAGATTTACTGAATTTACACCACTTTCTTTACACCAGAGACACAAAATGGGCAGCTAGGACCTTGGAAAGATATTTACTACAATGTACTGGATTAGAAAGACTCTTTTCACTATTATTACAAGTCAATTAATTGCAGAGGAAAATTAACTAATTAGAAAAATGTTGTATTGTTTCAGTGGTAGATCAAATAGATTAAAAAGCACTTGCGTCTCAGCTATGTTTTCCCAGTGCCAATGTTTTCATTCCTATTTATCTCCATAAAGTATATTCCACTTCATTTTTCAGAACTACAAATACCAGCCTGCCCTATCAGTCACGGGGCCTATGTTTCCACTTTTAAATATGCAGCGCCAGGTGAAACATACTGATAGCAGCTCTACACGGGGCATGACAGGCAGAGGAAATGAAGCAAAACTATAGATCAGACTGAGAAGCAGGCCTTTCTGAAGGACGGATTTGTCAAGCGTCCCTCGACCCACATGCAGATGGATTGGAGGCAGTCTCATTAAAAATAATTGTCCTTGAAACGTATAACCATCCGGACCCTGAGGAATACCTTTGGCTCTCAGGGTTGGTAATTGAAGCTGACCACAGTAAATCAGCCCCAGCAGTTGTTGTGTCGACAGCCTGGGAGAAGATTAAGCTGGTATCTCGGCATCGGGAGAAACCTGGATTTACAGCACAAAATAACACACTCACAGAGCACATAAGTCAAGCTAAATGGACACGCGAGTGTGTCTGGCTGTGCGCTCCTGGGCTGTTGTGGGTTCTGCAGGCTAGTGCATTGATCAGGGTTATTACACGCTGGCAAAGAAACCAATACATTAGCCTTTGAAGTGAAGGTCAAATGTCAGGAATTCATTTTAAATGTACATCTTAAATTACAAAGATGCCACAACTTTTGCCATAATTACCAAACTATTTCCTAGGCAAGGCTATGGCCTCGTTTCAACTGCGGTTCAAACCTTACTGGCTCGTTGTGTCCAATGATGTGAAAGCACTGACAAGTCTGGGCGTGGCAAAGTTAAAAAGCCTTTAATGTTACATTGCTAGTTTTAAAATTGCATTTTCACGTTTCAGTTCCAGGTGAGCCTTCTTCAGGGTGCACAGTCAGCCCAGTGCTCCCGCTCAATTATAAAGGGCAACTTATGGTACCTCCCACCAAAAAAATAATCCAGGTTTTTAGTATATTATTTTTGCTAAATGGCAAACAAGTTACCAGTAGGTGTAGTAGATTCTCACAAACAAGACCCAGCATTCATGATATGCACGCTCTTAAGGCAATTAGTTGAAAGGGGTGTGTTAAAATAATTAGCAGTGTGGCATTCAATAACTGAGGTCATCAATTTTGTGAAAAAACAGGTGTGAATCAGGTGGCCCCTATTTAAGGATGAAGCAACCAGCACTGCTTGAACATGCCTGAGAAAAATCTATCGTTTAAGACATTGTTCAGAAGAACAGCATACTTTGATTAAAAAGTTGATTGGTGTAGGGGAAAACCTATAAAGAGGTGCAAAAAAATTTAGGCTGTTCAGCTAAAATGATCTCCAATGCTTTAAAATGGAGAGCAAATCCAGAGAGACCTGGAAGAAAACGGAAGACAACCATCAAAATGGATCGAAGAATAACCAGAATGGCAAAGGCTCAGCCAATGAGTTCAACACCTTATATCAAGGTGTGCATAATTATTAGGCAGATCCTCATTGGTAAAATACCCTGACATCTTCATTATAACTTTACATCCATAATCCAATGTTACAGTAAAGCCTCTTCAACCTGCTCATCCTGAAAATCCTGTATTTCCTACTTCAAGTGTCTGGAATCAGTTGCATCGACAGCAAAACTCAGTTAGTTCATTATTCTACACTACAAACAGTGGCTGGACAGTAGACAGGATCATGTCCCTGAGTCCTGGGTCTTATTTACCATATACAATTATGTCAGACTTATATGCACTCTTCTGTGGATAAAAGGGCATGGGAATAGGACCTGAGCAGGAGCCATAACAGAGAAGACCTATATTACTGTGACTGTCACGGTTTAATCCAGTTTAAAGTTGTGCGGCTGCTTAGTTTGTTTGGTAATATTTGAGCATTGTGTTTGTTTATTAACAGTTGACACATACAGTCAGGACCATAAATATTGGGACATCAACACAATTCTAATATTTTTGGCTCATATACACCACCACAATGGATTTGAAATGAAACAAACAAGATGTGCTTTAACTGAAGACTTTTAGCTTTAAGGGGATTTACATCCAAATCAGGTGAACGGTGAAGGAATTACAACAGTTTGTATATGTATATATATTTTAAGGGACCAAAAGTAATGGAACAATTGGCTGCTCAGCTGTTCCATGGCCAGGTGTGTGCTATTCCCTCATTATTCCATTTACAAGGAGCAGATAAAAGGTTCAGTGCTCAGTTCAAGTGTGCTATTTGCATTTGGAAACTGTTGCTGTCAACTCTCAATATGAGATCCAAAGAGCTGTCACTATCAGTGAAGCAAGCCATCATTAGGCTGAAAAAACAAAACAAACCCATCAGAGAGAAAACTTTAGGTGTAGTCAAATCAACTGAACATCCTTAAAAAGAAAGAACGCACTGGTGAGCTCAGCAACACCAAAAGACCCGGAAGACCACGGAAAACAACTCTGGTGGATGACCGAAGAATTCTGTCCCTTGTGAAGAAAACACCCTTCACAACAGTTGGTCAGATCAAGAACACTCTCCAGGAGGTAGGTGTATGTGTGTCAAAGTCAACAATCAAGAGAAGACTTCACCAGAGTGAATACAGAGAGTTCACCACAAGATGTAAACCATTGATGAACCTCTAAAACAAGAAGGCCAGATTAGAGTTTGCCAAACAACGTCTAAAAAAGCCTTCACAGTTCTGGAACAACATCTTATGGACCAATGAGACCAAGATCAACTTGTACCAGAGTGATGGGAAGAGAAGAGTCTGGAGAAGGAAAGGAACTGCTCATGATCCAAAGCATAGCACCTCATCAGTGAAGCATGTGGTGATAGTGTCATGGCGTGGGCATGTATGGCTGCCAATGGAACTGGTTCTCTTGTATTTATTGATGATGTGACTGCTGACAAAAGCAGCAGGATGAATTCTGAAGTGTTTCAGGCAATATTATCTGCTCATATTAAGCCAAATGCTTCAAAACTCATTGGACGGCGCTTCACAGTTAAAGCTTATCTTGTTCTTTTTATTTCACATCCATTGTGGTGGTGTATAGAGCCAAAAATATTAGAATTGTGTTGATGTCCCAATATTTATGGACCTGACTGTAAATTATAAATTACAATTACAAATGTTGTGAAATAAGTATTATGTCTACATATTAATAATTCATTCAGTAGGTCTGGGATACCATTTTGGGACACACCATTGAGAACCAGGTTTGAAGAGGAATCATTAAGCATCACTCTAAAGGCATATCCAAAGCAGCTGCCAGCTTGTTATACAGTAAATGTATATGTTTGCACCTTTTTTGTTCTATACTGTCCTTAATGCTGCCTCTTGGCCTAGTTGTCATTGTGTGACAATTGGTTCTGGTTTGGTTATTCCTTCTCTTTCTCCTTTTCTGTCCGAGTGGAAATTCAAGATTTAGCTCAATCTTATTGGGCCACACCACCTTGCAACCTTCATACCCTTTTAACCAATGGAAATGCCTCAAAAATGTTCCGTACAAACCTAACTTTTACTGTGCCGCTCCAGCTGCAATCTGCCATTTAAGAAAATGTACTCTTCAGGGCATGTCATCTGTCAGCATGAAAAACCCGCTTACATTTCCAACACACTGTAAAAGCACAGCGTATCGCGTCTAACTGTGCCCCATGAAGGTTTGAGAGATGAGAGCTGTAACTTCTTCCCCGTTCGAGACACTGATTACCCTCTGCGCAGTTAACTTGGAGCTGCAGCTAATTAGCATCAATGGTAATTAGCGGAGTCGTTAAGAGCCTTATAATCAACTTTTCCCCTTCACTCATTTGACTCCCCGGGGCTGTCAGGTCTGTCGGTGCCTGTTCCTTTTTCTCAGCAGGCAACATACATTATACATGCTGTGTTACAGAGCTTACACTGGTGAAACGGTGATGGGGAGGTGGTTTAAAATGAAAACAGTTTACTGCACTTCCACAAAGCTGTGACTCTGTCCGTGGTGCTGAAGAGTGCATCACTGCTCCCCTGCATGCAAGTCAAAATAGTTACCCAGTTTTTCAAAGTTATACATTTGGATCCATCCATTCACCAATGAGATAATGTTTATTGTATTCCTAATTTTCTCAAAAGGTTTATTATCCTTGTTCTTAATCACCTTTACATTGGTTCACAACAAAAGTCTATTAGCCAACTTCACATTTTGTACTTTATCTAATGGTGCGTTCACACCAAACGTGAATTAAGCATTAAGCGCGAGTGGCTTACATGTTAAGTCAATGCAAAGACGCAATTAGTGAATTGAGCGTTTGACGTGCAAAATGCGTCCAATGCTTGATTCGCGCAAGTTAAAAAATATGAACTTTGACTAAAATTCGCGGCGCGTTAACCATTCAGGAGCTTGCTCTAGTAGTGACGTGCTACAAACGGTGGCGGACCATAGAGGCTGAAATCCAAAACAACAATGGAGAACGAAGTTATCGGGGCAGCATGTGAGAAACAAGCCATGAGTCAGAGATTCCTTTTGGAGGCTGGCTACATTTATTAAAGAAATAAAAACAAATAAGAGATACAACACAATGTTATAAATTGTAAATACGATTTACAGTTTTATAGGCCATAGGGTCCGCCACTCAAGCATCCGATTGAAACCCGAACGGGTTCACGCCGTTTTTCAGTCCTCCAAAGTAGAGCACTGCTACTTTCTCGACAAAATCCACCTCAACCATTCTTCAACAAGACGCCTGGCAGATGACGTGAATTCCCGTCTGTTGAGTGAATTTTACGCGCGAATGAAGCGAGTAAACTCAAAATGTTCAAGAAATAGCGCAATGTTTTACCATGAGGAGAGCAACTGTTTCGTAAATGTATTCAAAGATCAAACATTTCTTCAAAGACCAAAACTGATACTGTTCTCAGTTTGGTGTTTTGTTCATCGCAGTTTAAAAAAATGCAAGCACCACTTTGGATACTCTTGTTATTCGGATTTTAAAAATCTAAAATGCCACAACAGACTGAGTCTGTTCACCCAATTAGTATATTTTTGGAAAACTGTGACTGTGTGTGAAACCTCTCGCTTTATCGTGCACTATAGTATATAGAGACTGTGACGTTTTGTAGTGGTGACTAAATGTGTTCTCTAGTCTACTACTATTGTTGTTTGTCAAAACAGGTGTCATTCATTCATTCTCTGCCGCTTAGTCCTGTTAGGGGTCACAGGTGACTGGAGCCTATCCCAGCAGCTTTGGGTCTGAGGCAGGGTACACCCTGGACAATGGCCAGTTAGTCGCGGGGCTAACATTTAGAGACAGACAGTTACAGACATTCATTCACTAGGGACACTTTAGAGTTGCCAATTAACCTGTACATGCATGTGTTTGGACGATGGGAGGAAGCCGGAGTACCCGGACAGAACCCAACACGTGGAGGACATGCAGACTCCTCACAGAAAGACCGGATTCGGCCCGAGAATGTTTGAGTCGGCCGGGTTTTGAACTCACGACCTTCTTGCTGTGAGGCAGGAGTGATACCCACTCTGCCACGTGCAAATAAGAAACACACACAAACAAAAGTCTTAAATCTCCTAATATAGTACATAGTTATAACAATGATTTGAATTAAAACAAGACCTAAAGCCTCATCTAGTCTTTATTATCAAGGATTTGAATTAAACATTCAGCCTGTTACATTACGCTTTGGCCAATCACATGCTTACAAAGATTGGGGTCTGCTTCCTGATTCCAATAAGGGATGCTTCCATTGCCTGTTGGAATATGTGACTTTGAATCAGTGGCGGTGAATACTTCTTACTGGAAAAGTGTCAATTCCAGCACTGGATTTATCTGCTTACATAGAGAAACTGCACAAAAAAGGAAAACACTGACAATGTTTTCCCAACATGACTATAATGACACGGACATAATTACAGGATCACAGCGGGCTGACACTGAACCCAGAGCTAGAAGTTTAAGGTAAGTTTAAGGTAAGCTTTGATTATATAGTCACAAAAGAGTTAGGGTCTAGGGAGGGGTTTTAAACACTACCTTTTTAGATTTTCATCAAAGGTCTTAGCAGTGCCTCATAAAGTAATCAGAAGCACTAGATACATGTTATGAAGGTGATTAGTTTATAGTCAGTGGGTGCAGGTGAGAAGTTGTTAAACCCCTGTTGTGAAATTCGCAAAAGTGCTGGTGTGTATTTAAGCTGGTCCGGGCCTAATGTGTTGGCATTTATTCCTCCCGCACTAATCATCAAAACACAAACACCTACTCACTCTCCACTCAGAGAACGACAGAGTTCAAGCAGCCTGTTGTTGCACCTGTTGCTTATGGCGCACGAGGAACAGACTGCAAAGGCATGCAAGCTGTTTGTGCACTTGTTTTCTATGTGTGAATATAGATAGTTCAAGTTTGTAGCAGAGCAATGGTGGCTATTCAATAACCAGTAAACACCTGTACTATAAAGCAAGTTGAACTTATTCTGGTTATGTCTCTTCTGCCCAGACTAAGCCTACAAAACATGGTCTGAGTGGTATCACCATTTCTTTCAAAACCTTGGAAAAGAAAAATCTGTGGTGGAAAAGGGGTTACAGATTTACTCTCTTCTTCATATAAATTATTGGCAGGACATCCAAGTTTTTGAGAGTCTGCTTCAAATATGATTGATACCTCACGTAATGCCATGTGAGGTCACACATAGCAGACCCCGCTCTTTTGGACCCAGCAGAGTGGAAATGGTAGCCTCTTAGCGGTGACCTTTACCAAACTGTACTGCACAAAGCCAACTCGGACCATACCACTCAGGTGGAAATGAATCTAACTATACAGCACAAAAGCACCAAGTAAAGACCAACAACCATACAGAATAGAGTCTACTGTTAAAATGTTAGAGGAAAATCATTAACACAAAGACTATAATCAGTGGATTTACTGTAGATATTATACAGCCATATGAAGCATTTCTGTCACATAAACTAATTATTACTTAATGATCAGCTATCCCTTTACTTTTTTATTATTATTCTCAGTGTTGGGCTTGTCTGTATTTGCTGATTGGTCAGTGAGCCATGTTTCTTTCATCTATCTGTTTCTATCCAAAGAGATCTGCCTTGATAAAAAGTAAAACAGCCCACTAGAACAATACAAATGTGCATGTATCTTTAAACCCTCTGTCTCCATTTCACCATTTTTCTCCTCTGTTGACATGGGAGGGACAGTGTGTAGCTCTCAGCAAAATTATATTAAATATGAATAGTGTTCATTCCAAGCCAATGAAAAAAACAAAATAATAAAGGAGATGGAGGTTAGGTTAGTCAAGAGATCCTGCACATTATGCCTTTAAAAACCACAATAATGTATGGAAATGCCAGAATATTGATCTTGATATGAGGTATAAATATGTATGTCAGATCAATTAAAAAGCACCAAAGTGATTCTTTTCAAGGTTAATCCTTCCTTCAACTACCTATTGAACTTACACGACCTACAGCAATATCTGTGCAGAGAACCAAATCCGAGGGTGCAAATTAATAGGCAACTCATGTCTAAGGTCACCCTCGGGCTGCTGCTTGCGGTGGGTCTGAAAGAGCAAGTGAATTGAAACGCTTTCTCTCTTGAATCGGTGCTGCCCATCACTCGGGCTGATGCAACGAGATACAGGCGTCACCCATGACTGAACCTGCCAGCCGAGGCCATTTGTTTGCATAAGCGACCTGCCAGTAAAGCCATGTTAGTGTGGCCGCTCAATTACCATAACTGCAGCGGTGGAATGCATTCAGCGGCATGCACACACCAACACATTAGGCATGACATCGCACCGTGGCCGTCATCTGGGTCCAGCCAAGGAGGCACTTTACTTTCAGCCCAGGTGATAATGACGACACTACATCAATGCCACTCGGCTCTGGCTGGAGCAATAGGAAGCATACACATACACTGTAAAGAAATAAAATAAATACACAAATGGAAAAGAGCGCTGCAGTTGCAGTTTTTGACTGTAAAAATAATAAGGGGACATCATACAAGACATTACGGTGGATGATGTATTTTTTTTATTATAAAAGCACATTACTACAAAAAATGACTTTGTTTTCAGAACATCTCAATGGATGCGCAGTTTATAAATAGAACATTTAAAAAACAGACTTGAGGCAGAAGATTATAAATAGAGTATACATTTTTGATTGCTTGTCAGGTTAGCCTGTATGAAAAAAAATGCCTAAAGCTTCTATTGCACTTATAACTCACTAAAATGTACGTTGGAATATAGGGCACAGTCCAGGCCTCACAAGTGGGGCTCCCTATACATGATTAAAATAATATATATTTTATTACAATGTGAAAGATAATTGTGTACATCAATTGTGTTCAGTGTCTTGCACATATTTTATTAAATCTTTAGTAATTTCTGAGGAGAAAAGATAGACAAAGATGCCTTTCTTTTTCTCAAACACTGTAGCAAATAAGAATGTGCAAGTTTTGACCAATCACAATTGCATCCATTGAAAAAAAAAAAAAAAAAAAGAGACGCTCCGATTAGCTTCTGGTAAACACTGTTGGCCAACATTCCCCAACACCTGACCTCACACAAATCAGATAATGGGTAAATTGAATTTTTTCAAATTTGGCCTTAGGTCTGTTTTTGAAAAGTCTTGTTTACAAACTGAGCATCAGGTCAAAAGTCCAAAGAGCATAGTGAGATTTTCATTTTTACATTCATTTTAGATGTCTGAATCAAAAATCAAATAAAACAAAAATAAACATATTTTCTGACATTTTTGCTAATCCATCAATTTGGACAGGTTTTTGCAAACAACATGTTTGTCTGTAACAATGATACAATACTTCAGTGCATTTATTTTTCATAGTGTATGTTATGAACTGTTTTTCTAGTTTAAGGTAATTTACTGCAGTCACTACTCTGCTATAGTAGTTTGGCTTTTACAGATCTTTACTGTTGCTGTTTTTACAGTAAGTATTGCTGACATTTTTAACAGTGTACGGAGAGAAAGACGCACTCGTATAATAAAAATGATCATGGTCTGTCTGAATATATGGCAGTTTAATGAGGGTAATTATCCCCTGCAAATAAGTCTCTATTGCTGTTAGTAGGCATCTTCTCTTGTCTTGCCTTCCTCTGCTGTTCTTTGTCCAAAGCTAAACCTTAACCGTTGCTGTAACGCTGTGAATAATAAAAAAAGAAAAACGTCAACCTTGAGTCGTTATTCATCCCAAGGTGGAGGGTGGGAGTCAATGAGAAGGAAATGACAAGGTGTTCTAAAGCTTACAACACGGCTTTGAATGGCGAGCCTTCTTCACAGTTAGTATGGATGTGAGGGAGGGATGTAAATACAGTGGGACAGTGAGGTATTTACAAGGTGTGAAATATGCAGTGATAAACAGGTTGGTGACTCTGGAGGAGAAACAGCAGGACGGCTTTTTATTGTGAGATTAAAGAGGAAGTTGGACAATCTGTTCATTCGTATCACTATTGTAATAATTCCAGTGGCCGTGAGCGAAAACGTCAGAGCACATTTTATTATAGTGGCTTTTACAGGAGGTTTTATTGTGATTACTGTATAGATTTGTCTGTTTGTTCATCCCAATGGAAGAATAGAGTGTGCATATAGTAAAGTGAATTTTCTAAAGCTTCTGTAGATTACAAGATTACATGTTTTACATTATGCAAAAATATTATTTGATTATTTCGGTCAACACAAAAAGGAGAGAAGAAGAAAAAAAGAATACAACATTGTCATCCAAGCATACGTAACTTATACCTACTGAATTCAAGACTTAATTTTTTGCCTACCCCTTTTAACATAAAAAAAACATTATATGATACAACAAAATAAAAACAGAGAAAAAAAGGGAAAAAAAAACACAAAACAACCACAATAAAGAACATTTTAGAAATCATTAATTAATTTAATTGTTGCAGTGTTTACCGTGCAGTGGTCAACCTTTAATGTTGTTGACCAGTTTGTTCCATAAGGTCATACCACTTTGAGTAATACACAACCTCTTTTGGGTGGTACGAACACACTGTATTTTTAAATACAATTTTCTTCTTAAATTATACCGCCCTTCTTAGAGTTAGGGTTTTTTAGCTTTATAAACAATCAACAATGTTTTAATTTTAAATTTATACTTGGTCTTCATGTTTTAGGGTGTATGATCTGTAAATCCCAGATTGTGTACAATTCTGATGGCTTTTTTCTGGAGTCTCTAAATGGCTCTTGAAGGTATTTCTTCAGTGCAGTAGTTAATATATGCCTGGATGAGTGAACAATGTAAAAGTCTAAATCAAGGTCAATATATCATTCATTTATTAAACATAATTTTTATTTCTGCCCTGTTATCATGTTTGTTGATGTGTGTATTGAGCATGTGTATATCCACGATAACAGCCACAACAAACACAGCAGCTGTGTTTTGGGTTTTGAGTTATATGTTTGTTTGGCAGTAAATGTTTTTGTGTGGTTTCTGGTATAGTTTTCACTGCCATCTTGTGATCTGGTAGCCTGGCCACCCATCCTGATTGTTTTTCTATGTTTTGTAAAGAAGCCCGCCCCTTTTTAAATAAACGGTTATAATTGAGTCAGGTTGTATTGTGCTTGATGGAAGCCGTGGTGAATGGAAGAGGTTCTTAAACCACTTCACTAAAAAAAGAATGGGTCTGGCTGGGCAGGTAAGTGATCTGGTGAGGAAAAATATATTTTTATAAACAGAGGGAGAAACTATTAAAAAAAAGATAATAATAATAATCTGAAGTAGCCTTTTACAGTTTGAAAATGACATGAGATCCATGCACATATTGCACGAATTAGTAAACAAAAGGGCATCAGCCACCAAAAATATTACAGATAGGATGATATTGACAAACGGCTAACACTAGCTACTGACAACATTAGTGAAAAAAACCTTGGTATTTACTTTTCAGTAGCACACAGTGGTGGACAGTAACAAAGTAAATGTAATTCGTTACTGTACTTAAGTAGTTTTTTCCAGTATCTGTACTTTACTAAGTATTTCCATTAAGGGATACTTTTTACTTTAACTTCACTACATTTCAACGTCAAATATCTTACTTTTTACTCAATTACATTTTGCAAAATTAGTCGTTCCTTCTGTTGCCATTAAATATTTTTGTAGAAGAAGACCTCAAAGACGCATCTCAGTGGGAGTGTCAGGACCGGCTCAATAGAAGCCTCATTCTCTACACGCGAGCTGATAAACATGAAAATAACAAATAAAAAATACACCTGTGATGAAGTTTTGGTATTAGTAATGGCTGACTCTGATTCTGAGGGAAAACATCTACCTTTAGAGTCTTTTCAGCCGAGTGAAAGTGAGAATGAGCGAGTGAGTGCGTGCTGTGTAACTTGGACAGCGGCGCGCTGCTCGTGCCTTTCTCAGTGTCTCTCATAAAGCACACGCTGTTTTTCCCACATTTTGCCAAACATCAGTGAAAGAAACGGTAGGAAACTAGTCGCTCTGGCCGCGGTAGTGAAGGAGATGTTGGGAAGGGAAGCCATGAGCGCGTACCACCTGCAGCTTTACCTTTAGCAGCTTTACCTTTAGCACCTGCAGCTTTACCTTTAGCACAGGTGATAGAAGGGGCGGGTGTACTGCCGTGGCAGCGGAGGCGACAGGGAGTTTGGGAATAATGCGGCTTCTATTGACAGCTGTTTGGGACAAATACGTGTTGTTCATCCTGACACTTTACCCAGTCGAGGAGGGAGAGGCAGGGGTAAACATAGTCAGCGAGAATGCACTAATCAAAGCAGCGATCGGAATGAAAGTGATGGCTGTGTGCTGTGCTTTATGAGAGGTCCCACACTCTAAAAAACTACTAACTATGCCACATGGATGGATAAGAAAAGATAAAGCAACTGCAACCACACACATACAGTACATGTGTATATTTCTCATAACTGTTTGCATACGTTTTACTAGTTATGGTATATTAGAAGTTGTAGTTATTCTTTATTTTGGTAATGTTGCTTTTACAAATTACTGTTATAATACTGTTATAATCTGTATTTTTTTAAATAAACCCTGGCGCCTAAAGGGGGCAAGAGACTGACAAAAACTACATGGGTATTACAGCCTTAATAAATGATAGTACTTGGATACTTAAGTACATTTGAAGGCAAATACTTTTGTACTTTTACGGGTAGGAAAGTTAAAAGGGCGTACTTTTACTTTTACTGAAGTAATATTTTACCTAGTGTATCTGTACTTTAACTCAAGTACTTGGTTTGTGTACTTCGTCCACCACTGGCAGCACAATATACCATGTGAATTTAGGTTGAAGCAGTTAAAAGTTAAATAACACAATCAGACAATAGCAAAATGGAGGCTGCTAAATAATACCTTACTTGACACTTGGCTGCCTGGCACTTGTAGGGTCATTGTTGGTGAAAGTTTTATTTTTGCTTCTTCACACAGAAGACCCTTACCTACACTTTAAGCAAGTTGCAGTGCTTTAACAAGAAGCCAGGTCCCTCTTGATCACAATCAGTGGAAAACATGTTTATTGCTACTTGTCTGTCATTTGATCATGTCTCCTTTGTGTTTTGTTGACTCCTGATTTGAGTGCAGTATTAGAACTGCAAAGGCTTTTAAATAAAAATGGAAATCTAATGCAAATTAATAAGTGGTGCATTGGAGCCAGCCTTTTAAATCTGTCAAAGAATTAGCATAAGGAACAGCCGCCCTGATGATTTATGGTGCTGTGTTTAAACTCAAACATAATGTACATGGTCTGTTTACAGGGATAGAAAAGGGGAACTTACTGGCCTTCTAGAAGAAAGTGGTGACATATTGTTAGAGTGTGGCCCCAGAAAATGACACTCCATTTCTGAGTCACTAAATGGGGTAAATTATCACTGTCAGCACAGACATTACCTCCCAGCCCTCAGGCAAATACTTTTGGAAGCCCGAGCTTTAGAGACAGACTTAAATCAGAATCAAGTCTTATCATGCAATGCTCTGTCTTTCTGATTTGCATTTTATTTTATTTTTCTCAAACTGCAGTGGTCCATCTGTGTATGTTGGTGCTGCCCTCTCAATTCTTATTTGAACTTTTAGTATGTAAAGTTTGGTTTAAACTTTGGTTGTTGTAAATGTGCCTAATAAATAAAGTCACATGTTTGTTTTTAATGACAGTTAGCTTTACTGTAAGTCAATGCACCACAGCTCTAGCCTTGAACAAACTACGTTTTCCTCACAGAATGCACTTGTTATGAGTGTTGACTCTAAATGGCATGTGACGAGGGTAAAAAAGCTCTAATGTAAAACAAGTTTTTTTAGGCATACTGTAGGTTAAAACTTATAGTGTCTGAGCTCCGGTAGAATCTCAGGTTTTTCCCAGGAGGATTTTGAAACAAATTCAACTGACCACTGATTACGTGTGTGCTGTCAGTGAGTGGGTCAGAACATCAAGTGTTTTATTGTTCAGCTGCGCGATGTATGCTATAATTTATCTAAGTCACTGTAGTAAAACCTAAAAACATATGTCGCCATATTAAGTAAAGTAACACACTCATACTGAGTCATTGCTATGCAAAACTTTGGGAGGCTATAGATTCTTAGCATCCTTGTGCTGTCTGCTAATGGTAAACAACACAACAGCCAACATACTCATTTTTCGGGTCCTTCTTAGTGTGGAGGGGTCTCTGTCATAACCATAGAAATGTTTATAAAATGGATGTAATCCGCCCATTGATCCCCTATTCACCGATATTGGTGTTACGACAGGGCAATAAAATGGCGGTTACATCTGGGCTTTCGACTTTTACTTTTAAACAATAGTTTTCAGATAGCATGAACGGACGTATTAATCAAACCCCCCAGAGTTGTCATGTAGTAAAAACTTAGCGCTACACACCGGAGCCATCTTTTGTACCAGGCTGTAAACATGAATTTTATACTGGTAAAGTTGCCATTGGGTTTCTCCTTATATTTCCGCTTTTGGAGCCCGCCCTCTGGTGGACGGAGGTATATCGCTGTATTTCGCTGTATATTGCTGTATAGCGGCACCCTTACACGAGGACCGTTTAAGAAGTTCCATGAGTGAGGCTTGGTCATAACAGTGTAAGAATGCCAAGGACAACATCCTTTTGTGTTAGGACCACAATCAAACTGCACTTTATAAAAATGTAATGCCAAAATTAACTTTATTAATATTGAAAAATAGTCCTTTCTGACTTCTAAGTATTCTATTTTTTAGGGCAGAGTGTATCAACATGTATGTGGTTATTAATGACCAAGTAAAACTGATTTAACTCAAACATTAAGAGGAATACAAACATGGGCGAAAATGCTCCATCACTCACACACACACTCATGCACACAAGCACAGTCACCCACAGTCCCTCACAGAGTTCGCCCACAGCCATTCTGGGCTTGTTGCCATGGTAACTACAGCAGGGATAGTGTCCTTGGCACAAATGGAGGGATGAGAGACGGCAAGTGGGGGGAGGCGCCACAACCACTTGTTGAACGCTAAAAAGCATGCCTTGACATTCTGCGTCCTATGCTATCACACATTACTGTATTTTTCTCACATTGTCCTCAAGGCTTTTCAGAAAGAAAACACTGATGCAACAGTTTTTCTTTCTGTTTTTTTTTTACTCTTTTTTGACATTTTCAGTTTTCAATTATTTTTTCTTTAACACATAGTTTTAACCACACAAACTTTAAATCTAGATGGTTAATGCAGGCCAGGCTTTGTTAACATCCTTCTGCACAGGCTAATGGCGCTCCTAAAGCAAGTGCTTTTGAGTGGCAGTTCAGTTCGACAGATAAGTTAATGCCTGAATGTCATTATGCCCTAAAGGTATAATATCATAATGAAACCCATCTCTCTCAGTAACTAACAGCAGAGTCTTGTTAATAATCAAAAAGCTTGACTATAGCCAGAGGCAGTCGTTCTCAGCAGAGAGACTGCGTTTTAAATGCATTTGTGTCATATAAAAAGGAAATTCACCAAATAAATGGGATTTGAGCTCTGCATTATCCTAGTTCAAAGAAATGTCCCCACAGTTATAATTCCCAATGAATGTCCATGGCTGTGAGTGTGCAGTCATGATGAACATGTAATGTTTGCATCATATGTACCTTGAACCTAAAGCACCCATGAACTGTTAACTGAGAGGATACAAAATAAAAGGCTTTTACTGATCCTTGACAGCCATTTAAAGTCTTACTTTGATTGTTTTAATCATACAGGCATTACCCAGTTTTTCAAAGAAAACTCTTTAGCCACCTAATAGCATTATGTAAAATGAATAATCTGTGAAGAATGTAGACCTTAAGACATCCTTCATTTTTATAGAAGAATTTAATAGAAGAGATTACTCAGTTTACACCGGCAAACGTTGCCCAATGACATTTTTGCATACGCTCAGGTCTGCTCATCGTACTCATTCAAATTAAGAATCGCTCCCATTGGCTGTTGTTCTAATCAGAATGTGAGCCTGAATCCAACTTCAGTTTTATACAGTGTATTAGTATTTTGCTGTGGGGAAGGAGTTTCTGGGTGATGCAACATTATTTTTTTTATGTTAAAGACAATTGACTGATAATTGTTTACGCTTACATTCAGTCACTATGAGACATTTTGGATGCTTTCATGCCTGACACGTTTGGTCCGTCAAAACTAACTCAAGTGTGGTAGGATAGTGGTGTAAAAGCTCACAGTATGTATATATATGTTGCAGATTTAAATTTTTTACCTTTCACAACACACCACTAGGTTTTAAAACTTGCTGTCTGAAATTAAATATATAAAGAAATGATTAACTTTGGTCTTTGGATTTAAGCTGCTAAAAAAAATAATAACAATTAAACACCTTTACCCCCAATTTCCACTGCATGAGTCTTTGCTGCTCAGCAGAGCAGTGCCTTGATGAGCTCAAAAGAGCATGCGCGGGATGTACAAGATGGAGCGATAAAAGCCATTGATAAAGACGTGTGCGTCCAAGAGACTTTATCAATTCTGAGATCAACTGGTAATAGAACTGAGCTTATATTTCTTGATTCATGTTGCCCAGTATTTATAACAGTGTTTTGAAACCTTAAACAAAAGAGTTGCACCCTAGAACAACCAACACAGCACCTGAATGGAGCAGTATCACTGCTCGACTCTCACATCTGGAGTCACACTTCCCTTTCAGAGCCAATGATTATGAGACCAGAACAGCCTGGTCCATCAGGTCTGGTTTCAGGGGAAACTCCTCCCTCTACAGATATAAGCTCAGCTCTCCTACCATTTGATCTCAGAATTGGTAATGTCTCTTAGAATTAGAGACGAAACGTCTTCACCTTGAAAACTGAGTCCAGATGCTTTTACTTCAAACTTTTTTTTTTATTGTGTATAATGTATAAACATATAAATATTTAGATTAAAGGAAAGTAGTTCATATATATTTGTATTACTTTGAAAAGCCAGATGTTGTGTTTGTTTCTGGTTTAATGCAGATTGATGCAAACTGGCTCTGCCGTCGCCGAGAACTAGAACTGCTGCGTATCTCCATCGCTGCGCACGCGCTGTAAGACTGGAGATCTTATGACCTCTTGCCCTTAGACATTAACATTTAATTGTAAATTATCACAACATAAACTATAAAACTCCTATGGTAAAAAGCCAGTCTATCCAGTCTTCATAATGTTCAATGAATCAGTACAACTTCAAATCTGTTACATCTCAAAGGCATTTTCATGACATTGCCTTTAATTACTTTATCAATATTTTCAATGATCCTGTCCAAATATACTGGAAAGGCAAGATGGCAGCTGAAGCAGTCCATTGTTTTCTGTCTGTATCTAATATATGAAAGGTTTTATGTGTTTTCTGCATGCTCTTTGAGGTATCTGGACATTCTATTCAAAGTTGGATTTCTGGAGCTGTATTTTTACTTGGAAGCTGATAGATTGGATTATTGGGGCCTAAAACTTCCTGGGTGCTACCTGCACTGCACAAGGCCCAAGGTTTGGATTTCCATGTCTACTCTGACCATCCACTGGAATACAGCCCCAATAAGACAAGACTTAGTTGTTTGTTTGGTGCATTTGGCTTGCCTTTACTCTGTTCCAGCTTTCTGTTCTGGTGTGGTGGAGTCTACATGCTGTAGCTGGTATACTGCTACAGGATCATTCTTGAGCTTGCATAAACTGATTGGACCAGGTCTCATAGTTGTTACCTTGAAAGGGCAGTATGACTCCTGATGTGAGAGTCTCATATGAGTCGTTAGAATCACAGACTGCTCACTTCAGGTGTTTTTTGTCTCTGGTTCCTGTCCGTTTGGTTTCTGTGTCCTCTTGGTTTTGTTGAATGTTCTGGGGTATCCACAGTCTCTCAGGGTTTTACAGATGTGTTGTTCTTCTTTCCGTTCCAACCTTCTGAGGTTGTGGGGACCTCTTGTGCTCTGTGCTGATTTCTCCCAGCTTGGGTTGCAGAGGGTGGTGGGAATCAAACAGCAAATATTGATCCATGTGTGTTGGCTTTCTATAAATAATAATAATAATAAATAACCACTGCACAGTCTAAGAAGGCCAGACGGTTATCTATGTCTTCACGGGTGAACTTGATGTTCTTGTCTACTGCGCTGATGTGCTCTGTGAAAGCTTCTAAGTAGATTGCAGTTCTCTCCACTCTGCCTATGTTCACTTTTCCTCCAACGTCGGTCACACTCCTGTTCCTCTGCGGGCCTCGCTCGATAAAACATTGTTTGTTTTTTATTTTTTCGAGGAGTCTGTGTCAGTGTATGAGCTGTTCTGGAGGCCAGTCGTTTTGTTGCTTGCAGAGTCCATCTTGATACAAACGCTTGCTGTCTCGGCGGCTATGCTGGGAAGTCAGAGCTAAGACAGCACTACGCCACATCCAGGGTGATTTCCTGGCAAAAATGTTTTAAGAATTTAAAAGTTAAACTTTATAAGCACTTTATCTCTTCTGGTTCCTTAAAAATAAATCAAAGAATCACTAAACAGAAAAAGTATAATAGTCATCTTGAGATCTTTTTTCCAACATTTGAGGTCAGAAAAGCATTAAAGGAGCATTACGGAATATTTTGTACTAGTGTGTGTTCACTGTGTGTGTTCACTGTGTGGACGCTTTTACGAGCACGAACAAACAACAACCAAAGAAGATTCTGTGGGTTTTGAGTGAGCTGGAGGCCTGTCTCTTCCCTGTGTTTGCAAGATTCATTTTCAACTTTCCCGCTAGCGTTGCGTAGTTTACTTATGGCGGCAAATCAGGAAGTGAGAACCAGGTAACAAAAACCTGGTCCTGAAACCTTCTCAATAATTTAATTGACTGTACAGGCGTAGATAAACAACCACAGCGAATTCATGCACAGCAAGTTGTTGATGATGCATGTATGGATTAGAATTTTATTCTTTTAATCATTTAATGCACCTTAAAAATAACTAAAATCTTGGAAACCTGCTGGTCCTGGTGGAGCCCTTTTTTCTAAAAATGGCCTTGGAAATTTTTGTGTTGTATTTTTAACTTTACACATATGGAGTGGAAATCTGCTATGGTAATTCCACTGTTGAAAAGTTGCAACCAAACTAAAATAAAGTTGATTTAATAAAAGTGGTTAAACTTAAAAACTCTCTGTTGTAGCAAATGTGCTTGAATCTTTGGTAATAATAATAATAATAATAATAATAATAATGGATTGGATTTATATAGCGGTATTTAACGCTCTCAAAGCACTTTACAGAGTTCATTATTCATTCACTCCACAGTCACACACTGGTGGTAGACATGTGGCAGCCATTTTGCACTTACAGATTCTCCAAACATTCTCACTCATTCATACATCAGGGCCACAGAAGTATGGTGTCTTGCCCAAGGACATAACAACAGTATGAACTGGGTAGAGCGGTTATCGAACCGCCAAACTTCCGGTTACAGGATGACCACTTGAGCCACTGCACCCAACAAAAACATTTTTGGCTTCAAACTCCACCTTGTCAGAATTCCAGTCAGGATTTAGGAAAAAGCATAGCACCACCACTGCCACTATAAAAGTTTTAAATCATATTATTGAAGCCCTTGACAATAAAAAAATGCTGTCTTTCACTTTTTATTGATTTTACAAAGGCTTTTGATATAGTTACCGTAATATTTTAATTACTCGACTTACTGAATTTAATTTTTTCAGGTGGCCGGTTGGTTCAAGGGCTAAGGTTCTGCTAAAAACATTTTTTTTTGATACAAAACCATTCATTTATGAGGCTGTGCAGTGAGCCTTTTAACTCTGACATCTGATCCATAAATGTGAAATAATCATGTGACACAGAAGGCCATCTAAAAAACGGCCAGGCTGGTTTTCAAACATAGATTTACACAAATTTAGTGTCTAAAATTCTAAGAAGTGAAAAAAATTGTGTTTTTCACAGTGGTATTTGATAGTGGTGATTTTGATGATATTTCAAAAAGTATCAACAATTCCAAAATAATAACCGGCCGGAATCGAAGTGTCAATACTCGAGTATCGATACACACATTCTGCCTCTCAGGTTTTGCAGGTCCATAAAGACGTACCACAAGGCTCTATTCTTGGTCCCTTGTTATTGACTTTGTGAATAAATTGCACTGGACAAAATATTCGCAGAGAAAACCAAACTTGTGTTTTTCTCTTCAACAAAAAACATGAATTTGTCACAGAAACTCTTTCCTAAAAGTGGTCAGCAAATTGAGTTTCTATCTAGTTTTAAGTATTAAGGTTTTCTAATTGTTGAAAATTTGTCTTTTAAGCTGCACATCCAGCATATGATTAAAAAGCTGAGAGTTTTATTAGGATTTTACTTTAGAAATAAATCTTGCTTTTCTTTTACTGTAAAACAGAGGTTGGTGGAATCTACATTTATGCCTGCTATTGATTATGGAGATGTGTTGTACATCTGTGTTGTATCCTGAGCTGCTGCCTCTTGCCTCTTGGCCTCTGTTGAAAAAAGAGATCTGTGCTCTCAATGGGATTATCTGGTTAAATAAAGGATATATATATATATATATATATATATATATATATATATATATATATATATATATATATATATATATATATATATATATTCAGCATATCAGTAATAGTAACCATGATCAAGATGTTTTTCAGCACTGACAGGGGCCATTAGTGCACAATGAATCATTTTTCTTGAAAATGGTCTTGTAATTTACTCAAAACCTATTTTAGTGAAGAGCAGTTGCAGCAGTCAAGCTTGTTAAGTCAAACGATTAGATGTCTGTCTTTAACAAAAGACAAATCACTTTCAGCTCAATGCTATGAGTGCTAACATCTGAATTTGGGCGGCATAGATTAAAGTGTGTCCCCTGCAGGGTTTGGGCATTGAAAATCTGGTCTGTTCATTGTTGTCCCTTATAGTCAAATGAGAGCTCCATGGTCATAGTTGAAAGAAACTCATCAATAAAAATTTAATTTCTCACAAAGTGATTCTTGGGGGCTCTTTGTTCCATTTTATATTGCCTCCACACTGTTCTCCTGTCTGAAAACCTCTAACAACTCCACACAGGTCAAACAGTTCACTCAGTTGGAATCATCTCCTGCAGGTAGTCTACAATTGCTGCTCACTTTATTTTTCCCTCCAGGACAAAAACACAGTAACTAGGCCCATGTAGCCGTAGCAGTAGTAGCAGGAGATGATAAGAGGACGGCGGAAGCAGAGTGCATTCGGGGTTACTGAGGGGGCGCCGACCTTGCACCTTCTCATCATGTGTACAGCAGCATGAGTGATGTCCGTCAGTCGGCACTGAGGCAGATGTCTCAATAACAAGCGCCGTGTCTACTGCACAGCGTCAAACAGACAGATAGTGGCAGGGAGACAAAAGGAAAAGCAGTTTGTCCCCCGCACAGAGAGCGTACCTGTCTTTGTAGCAGATGGGGCACATCAGATCTGGTTGGGCCTTATGGTGTCCAGGCTTTCAGCGGGGGCACAGGAGGTTCGCACACTCAAACACAGCGGCAATACATCCCGCATCTTTCAGGCTGGTGCTGAGGGAGTGCACATGAGGGCAGAGAGAGGACAAAAACAACACAAAAAAAAATGAGGGAAAAATGAAGGGTACAGGAAATGAAAGCGAGTCAACTGAAAAGAGAAAAAATACAGAGAAAAAAGTCCTGTGTAAAAGTCATTACACTGGCTTCCTATTCATGTTAGAGCTGATTCTCCTGTTAACATATAAAATCCTTTGTGGACGCGCGCCCTCGTACCTATCTGACCTCATCACCCGGTATACTCCAGCTCGTACCCTTCGCTCTCAGGACGCTGGCCTCCTTTAACTTCCTTGAATAAAGAAGTCTGCTGGCTACAGAGCCTTTTTTTATAGAGCCCCATTTTTATGGATTAGGCTCCCGGTGGAAGTGCGGCGAGCTGACTCTGTTGAGGTTTTCAAAAATAAACTCAAAACATACTTATTTCACCAAACGTATGGAGACTAATTTATCATAGGTATACGTTTACACTGGTTGTAGCTGAAGGTACACACTAACACTGGTTGTAGCTGAAGGTACACACTCACACTGGTTGTAGCTGTAGGTTACACGCTCACACTGTTTGTAGTTGTAGGTTACACACTCACACTGTTTGTAGTTGTAGGTACACACTCACACTGGTTGTAGTTGTAGGTACACACTCACACTGGTTGTAGCTGTAGGTACACACTCACACTGTTTGTAGCTGTAGGTACACACTCACACTGGTTGTAGTTGTAGGTACACACTCACACTGGTTGTAGCTGTAGGTACACGCTCACACTGACTGTAGCTGTAGGTACACACTCACACTGGTTGTAGCTGTAGGTACACACTCACACTGGCTGTAGTTGTAGGCACACACTCACACTGGATGTAACTGTAGGTACACACTCCCACTGGTTGTAGCTGTAGGTACACACTCACACTGGTTGTAGCTGAAGGTACACACTCACACTGTTTGTAGCTGTAGGTACACACTCACACTGGTTGTAACTGTAGGTACACACTCACACTGGTTGTAGCTGAAGGTACACACTCACACTGTTTGTAGTTGTAGGTACACACTCACACTGGTTGTAGCTGAAGGTACACACTCACACTGGTTGTAGTTGTAGGTACACACTCACACTGGTTGTAGTTGTAGGTACACACTCACACTGGTTGTAGCTGAAGGTACACACTCACACTGGTTGTAGCTGTGGGTACACACTCAACTTCACCCTCTTATTGTTATTACACCTATGTAGTAGTATTTAGCACTTTTTTTCTTTTCTATATCCTCCTAGGGTGGACACAAACCTCTGACCTGCTGGGTCAGGATCCTCAGCCCATTTGTCATCTACCTTGATGTTGGCTGCGGTTCCACACACACACACACACACACACACACACACACACACACACACACACACACACACACACACACACACACACACACACACACACACACACACACACACACACACACACACCACACACACACACACGCACACACACACACACACACACACACACACACACACACACACACACACACACACACACACATGTTTATTTGTAAATATGTTTGTGTACTTGAGAGAAAAAGAAAGTGAGTGAGTGGCTTTTACAGCAGCACTTATAGCACCCAAGGACCATCTCCACTACAGTGGGCAAAACTGACTTCCTGGTCTCAGGTGCCGACATTAACGTGTGCTGTATGGAAAAGTTCATCATTGGGTCATGCTGGCAGGGAACACATTTCTTTATGCTAATTATGTAAATAGGCAAACAAATATGGAAATATGCAAAGCCTGGAGCTGTGCAAAGGAAATGACAATAAAAGTAAGCGACCTGAAAGATGAAACATTGTCTTATCTTTCATCTGCTTTCATGTTTTCCTCTCTCGCTCGGCGTCCACTACATCGCCTTCCACTCACACGCCCGTAAGCCGCTTTGTACCGGGCCTTTGTTTTGACTTCTGCGCCATTACAAGCCTAACTGTTCATTTCTCCTGACTGGGCCTCATGCTCTGTGTATTAACTACATCCTTGTCAGCATTCACCCAGCTCCCCAGTGTTTTCTCTACCCTTCAGATCTGTCAGAACAGTGTGCTCTAGAGCAAATAAATAAATAAATAGGAACACGCGAAAAAAATAAACTGAAAAAAAAAAACAATGCCTTCGTCAGCTCCCACAGTTCTCTTTGATTAATCCTCGAACAGCGTCAGCACAATACCTTAATTTGCCACCCACTTCCACTTTCATGCTGGCTTTATTGTCAATCCTCTGCTTATTGCCCTTTTCATCACGGACACACGGGCAGACAGATAGATAGATGCACAGATAGATAATGCATATGGCATGAGTCACAGTGAATTATGGCTCAAGACGGAGATTACAATAACCGCTGCTTCAAAACCACATTTATATTAATTTGTATAAACGTCCCTTGACACACTCTATTTCTCTTTAAATTACATTCAGCAGGTTAGAGGGACATTTTTTTTCCCTTGAATGTAGCTTCAAAGCACTTTTTAATGGCTTGTCGACCCAATGCTCATTTATTAAAGTTAGCGTTTCACTGACTCACCCGCTAACTGTGGGTCGAAAAGGACTTAACGGAGTCAATGGAATCACACTTGGAAAGATTCTCAGCTTTGTTCAAGAGGAAGGTAGGTAAAGTACATTGTAAAAAAGGGCAGATTTATACAATTAGCATTATTTTTAAACAAGCACAGGAAAGGTGTAGAAACAAATGATTTTGTGACTGGCATTTTCTCACTTGAAAGTCTGCACCAAGACCTGCACTGAGAACTCACAAATTGTAATGCAGTATTCGTTTCTCCGTGAGTTTTGGTTTCACACTACACAACTTTTTAAGAGAGGACCATCCCTGGTGCATGGGGTCAAGACGACAAGCCTCATGTAAACTGCTTTTACTGTTGTAAATGTGTTCAGTGCTTATTTTTCAGTTTAACCAGAGAAATACAATAATCAGACTGGCATAGGGCCTATAGAGACATGTTATTATTGATATAGAAATAATAAAAACAGCTGAAACTTCAAATGCACTGATTTGAAATGCTAATACACTCTTTAGGAATTGATCAGCTTCATAGGAGGCACCTGCCGTAAAGTAGAGATAATAATTGAGCCATAAAAAAGGCAGAACAATGTTTTTAAAACCAACCGATATCCCTTTTGTCCGCTTCACTCCGTTTGTTCTTCTTCATGTGTTTAATTGGCCATGACTTCCTGGCATTTAGTCCAAAAGTCAGAGACCACTTCTTTTTACCGGACCAAAGAGCAGCTGTGTTTGAGGGAGTTCCCATAAGTAAAGTGCATAAAAAAGTTCAGACCAAAAAAAGCCTGTCTGAATTGTTTGCACTCCACCCAACAAAGGTCACTGCCCGACGTTTATAGACACATCACAGAAGTGTGTTATTATATGCATTTGCACAACTTGAAAAAATTATACAGACACTTATAATATATAATAATAATCTTATTATAATATTTTTGTAATTTATTTACCACAATTTGTGTAAAGGTCACAAGTTGACCTGAAACCTTAGCCACACATTCGCTCTATGTGTGTGTCTGTGCTTAAAGCAACAGCCCTGCCAGGCCATGGAGAAAACTGCAAATATGGTGTAATAATGGGTCTTGTATATATTAAAAAGGAATAAAAGGTTGTATTGACATGAAAGGCCTTGGATGAAATTTCATTGAGGTTAATTTAATAATGGATGCGACAAAGCACCTGGATTGCTGTTAAAGTCTCTGCAAGAAGCAAGTCGCCAAATAGACGAATAGCAACGGTCATTCACCTTAGAATCACTCAGTCTGAAAGTGCACTCCGTAGAGGGAACACGTTCTCTTAGAAAGTAGCAGGAACACTCTGTCATTTGCCTATATAGAATTAATTCTTAATTCACTGTATGTAGGTGTTATGTAAGTTTAATGGTAACCTTCTACAGCGTTACCATAGAAGCACAAACTATGGAGCTGTCCAGTCCAGTAAATTTATAGCAGGCTACATTATCTTTTCTCTTTTGTTCTAGAGCCACTTTGCTCTCTCCAACAGCTCAACAGATAAAACCCAATTGTTTTAGAACTGTCAGCGTCAGCACATACCCCTTAGCTTCATTTCCAGTACGAGGTTAGTATTGGTCATTTTCTTTTGGCAAAAATGTACTAAATAAGCCTATGGCACTGCACCCCTTTGGTCGATTAGACAATGAAGAATCATTCCTTGGGTAAAAATGAGAAGTCAGAAGAAAAACACACAAAAAAATTCTCAAATAAAGCCTGTCTTGCTCTGTCAAAGTCCAAGAAGACAGAATGCTAAGTGTACTTTTTTAGGAAACAAAGCCGACATTATAAGCCGCTGTTTGAGAGTCCCACTGTTTTTTCTTTGTTGTTTCAGTGGTAACTTTTAGGGCCAATACAAAGTCAATATATTGTCCATCCCTATTAACTTCTACTACATGGCTACATTTTTGGTAGGGGGAGATTATGCCTTATTGGTTGATATACTGTGTTCCTTTCCTCAGTTGTAAAATAGCCCCGCCTCCTTTTCCCCATGTTGAACGCTATTGGTTCCCACCAAATCTCACTCCCAGTGATCACTGGTTAAGGTTTAGGTTTTATCAGCAGCCCTCTGGTGCATTTAATATAAATATAACTTGTGACATCAAAAAGGGAGTCCTCCAAAATGTAAGGAATGGCTGTAGCTTTCAGAATAAAAGTTCAGAAAACTGTGAGTATTCTATTGTAAGTGTTTTTAGCAGTAGTATAAGGCTACACTTTTAGCCTCTTGCTACTAAAGCTCATCTTTAATGTGATTAATGGCAACACAAGTTCACTTCAATAAAACCTTGTGTGAAAACCTTTTCAGCAGTTACCAGTACCAAACTAATCCAAACCACTATGAATTTTGAGATAACTCTATGACGTGCAACACCCCTGGATAACCCTTTTGACACAGTAAAAGTTTGGATAAATTTAAATCTTTGAAGAAATACAATGCTCTGGAGTAACTTCCGCTGGTGATACCTGGGGCTGAATCAAAACTAAACAGACTAGACTAGGACTAATTTAAAGAATAAATCAGGTGAACCAGAACTTTTTGATTGTTTTTTAGTTTAGTTTGGAGTTTAGTTTTAGTTTTTGGAGACTAAAGAGTTTGAGTAAAGGCTCTGAATGAATCTATTATTTTGAACGTGGTACAGTGTGAATCTGTCAGATATGACTGATGTTTTTTGAAATTCAAGCAGCTCTTTGCAATACAGATATTGTGTTTGTACGTTTTACTGTAAGGAAGAAATTGGATTTGAATAATTACAACTGAAACATGCAAACCGTCAATAATTATGCATGGAGCAATTGGTCCAGATTTGTAAATCACATGTAAATTTTGTATGTGTAGATTTTCTTCACTAGCTGACATTTGAATGCATGGTTGAACATCCTTCTTTTCCCTTTCAATCCTTAGTAATGGTTCAAATTGATTGTAACTGTGATTATCCGTTTTGAAGAGTGTACAGTATCTGGCAGCAACGTGGTCTCTTCAGCTTTAACAGAACAAAACAGCTGAAGGTTACAATGCCACTTACCTTAAAAGGATAAAACCCCTATTTAGTAACAGATGCCTGAGGGAAAAAAAGAGAACATTCACTTGCAAAGATTGCATCATCAACAGTCTCAGCGTGATGCACATTCAGCTAAGCCCACTCCTGGAAGGCACTTAAAATATCATATCAAAAAATAGTTCCACCTGTTCTTGACTGTGTTTTTGGATTAAAGCCAGTGTTTGTGGCAGCAGTGTACTCCCGTTCTGCAGACTTCTAAATATCTGCATCCGTATCGATTAAGATAGATTAGAAATGGGGAAAACAAGTCTGCATAATGTAACTAAGCGACTCCCAATTCATCTTCACTTATAGATTATAGGGTTAGGACTCTTTCACATGATTGCATCTGTTAAAAAAAAATAAAACCTTCCCATGTATTGAATACTCGATAGATTTCCTTTGCGTCACACACTACAGTACACTGCCGTCTCTTCAAGCCAGAAATGACTGTCCCAGTAATTACAGAACTCTAATTAAGGCAGGAGTGGCAGGGAATAGGAAAGGCACGCTCCCATGACATTTCTTCAACAAGAAAAATGATATTCCATATTTAGCTGGGGTTTGGAGAAAGTGTGACAGAATAATGGATCCGTTGGTTTGAAGAGGGAGAGGTCCTCGTGTTAGAGTACTCTGATAAATATTACACTTTATTTTGTATGACCAATGTAGCCTATCGAGAAAAATCGTTTTGGGGCGTGTCGTGGAGAGCCTTCGAGACATTAATCTCACTAAATACTGTGAAATTGTATAGTTTGGTTATAATAAAATGCCAGCATGCATTAAAATGATTTCATTAAGGCACACACACAATGTCCAACAACAAAGAGCTCTCTCTTTTTCTGCAAAGAATAATCCATGCCTTCACTTTTTTACAGCTGCTCTATACAAAGGGTAGGTCAAAAAACATCACTCATATTATGAACAAATATACATTTTCGGAGAAAAATGACCAGGAAAAGGAAAACCACAATAGCCCCTTTCTAACAAAATTGTTACCACCAGTGGAAGCAAGGCAATCATGTGTGAGTTCTACAAATAATTCACTATGTAACTCTAAGTAACGGACCACAATACCCTCACTATTTACTATTTACATCACAACTTAAATGGAAAGTATGTTTTTGTTCGTGTATTTGAGAAAAAAACTGTTTAATCACCTAATAGCATATTGTAAAAGGAATCATCTGTAAAATAAACCTGATTTTAAGACATCATCTTAACTTTGACTTTAATCCATAATGTTGTAAGATTTAAAGTTATTTACCTCAGTTCTGAAGCATGTTTGCTTGTTTTCTTTCCAAAGATTCCAAAGACTAGCCACATATTACACAGAGCAGGCTTGGGGCTTCTCATTGCTTGGATTTACTTTGTCTTTGTGAAACTTGGCTTAGGCCCAATGTTTTTCTGCCACTAAATGAAGCCTCTCCCCCTGATTATGCATATGCACAGGTAGGTCGCACGTCGAAACAGGGTGGTGGTGTTGCAGCCATTCATAAAGCTGCATTTTGCTTTACAGGTCCATCATCACAGCCAAAATGTAACTCATTCGAAGTGTTACTCATCAAACATATTCCTTCTCGAATTAACGGAAGGAAGCCATTTTATTTAGCTGTAATCTATCGCCCTCCTGGTCCCTACTCTTCTTTCTTGGATGAGTTTGGAGTTTTCCTCTCGGACTTAATAACCCACGCTGATAACATCCTTCTAGTTGGTGATTTTAATATTCATCTAAATAAGTATTTGATCCTCTGGCCAGAGCATTTCAATCACTGCTTACAACCCTGTCTTTCAACCAGTTTGTTCATGAGCCCACACACATTAGTGGAAACTTTCTGGATCTTGTTTTGGCTCGGGGAATAGATGTCTCCCATCTCTTTGTCTCCTCTCTTTCATCTGCTGTTTCAGATCACTCACTGGTGGAATTTGAGATAAGTTATAGACTCCCCTCCTCTCGGCCATCACTGACTCAGTGGCACCCCTCAGGACAAAGCCCAGACCAACCAGATGACATACACCATGGTATAACGAGGAAACCCGGGCTTTAAAACAGGCCTGCAAGAGTTTTGAACGCATATGGCGCAAGTCAAAAACTCATCTAAATTATCAAAAGTGGTGTTTGTGTGTAAACACCTATAAGCACGCCCTCAGCACTGCAAAGACGACCTATTTCTCATCTCTAATCAGAGAAAACCGGCATAACCCCGGGATTCTCTTTGGGACAGTTGCTAAACTAATCCAACCAAGAACAACTGAAGACTCCTCTCCCTTTAGTGCACAAGACTTTTTAGATTTCTTTAAACATAAAATTGAAGATATCAGGGATAATATTTTGGTTTTGTCTTCCTCAGCTCCGGGTCCCATTCACTTGGATCCACTGACCTCTCGTCTCTCAGTCCTAGATCCTGTATCCCTCGATGAGCTGAAAAAGGTGGTTTCTTCATGTAAAGCAACTACGTGCCTTCTGGATATCCTGCCAGCAAAACAGCTTAAAGAACTGTGGCCCTATGTAGGGCAAATTATGTTAAACATTATAAACTTGTCCCTGTCTACTGGCACTGTTCCTTCCCTCTTCAAACAGGCTGTGGTCAAACCCCAAACTCGATAAACCTACTCTGGATCCCGGATGCCTAAATAATTACTGTCCTGTCTCTAATTTACCTTTTCTATCTAAAGTCCTCGAAAAAGTTGTGTTAAAACAACTTACTCTATATCTATCGGAAAATGACCTCCTCGAGCCGTTTCAGTCTGCATTTAGGGCCTCTTATTCCACTGAAACAGCTTTAGTTAAAGTGACTAACAGTGACTGGCATCTCTGGCTCTGCTCTTGCTTGGCTAGAATCCTATCTGTGTGATAGGTCTCATTTTGTCTCTTTTAATAAATCCTTCTCCTCCACGGCACCAGTGAAATTCGGTGTGCCACAAGGGTCTGTGCTTGGTCCCATACTTTTTTCACTATATGTTACACCATTGGGACAAATCATCAGAAGTTATGGAGTAAACTTCCACTGTTATGCCAATAATGCTACTGACATCAAGCGTCTAGAGGCCTGCCTTGTTTCAATTAAAACATGGATGTCTAAAAACTTCCTCCATTTGAACTCGGATAAAACAGAGCTCTTGTTAATTGGTCCTGCCAGTCATCGGCACAAGTTCAATAATCTTACTGTCTCGATCAACAATTGTGTGTTGGAGCACGGCAACACTGTGAGGAACCTTGGTGTCATTTTTGACTCCACACTATCTCTGCAGCAGCACATTAGTGAGGTCACTAAACTGGGCTTTTTTTACTTGAAGAATATCTCAGAAATTCGCTCCTGCCTCTCTTTAGCTGATGCTGAAATTCTCATTCATGCATTTGTCACATCCAGGCTGGACTACTGCAATGCGTTATTCTCTGGACTGCCGAGGAAAAGTACTCACAGACTACAAATGGTCCAAAACACAGCCGCCAGACTTTTAACAAAGACCAAGAAGTTTGATCACATTACTCCGGTCCTGGCTTCATTACATTGGCTTCCTATTCATGTTAGAGCAGATTTCAAAGTTCTCCCATTAACATATAAAATCCTTTGTGGACGCCCTCTTACCTGTCTGACCTCATCACCCGGTATACTCCAGCTCGTACCCTTCGCTCTCAGGACGCTGGTCTCCTTCAACTTCCTCGAGTAAAGAAGAAGTCTGCTGGCTACAGAGCCTTTTCTTATAGAGCCCCATTTTTATAGAATGGGCTCCCGGTGGAAGTGCGGCGAGCTGACTCTGTTGAGGCTTTCAAAAGCAAAGGTTGTCGCTGTAGATACACACTAAACCGCTCATACTATTATCACATCTACCTATTACAGTTTTTTTTTTTCTCTTTTCTACCTCCTCCTAGGGTGGACACAAACCTCTGACCTGCTGGGTGATGTGTACCCCCCCATCCCCCCTCTCTCGCCTGTGCTCCAGTGTGAGGGCCCCACCCATCTGTCATCTACCTTGATGTTGGCTGTGGCCCCATCCACTATTGCACACTCAGAGTAGACACTGGACACTGCCAATATAAATGTTTTTATTTGTGAATATGTTTGTGTATTTCTATGTATTTTTCAACTGTCCTGGACACATTCCTGCACGGCCTGTCCGTCCTGGGAGTGGATCCCTCCTTCTGTGGTTCTCCCTGAGGTTTCTCTTTTTTCCCGGCTGGGTTTTTTTGGAGTTTTTCCTTACCCTGATGGAGGGTCTAAGGACAGGGGATGTTGTCTAGTGCAGTCTGTTAAGCCCTTTGAGGCGACTGTTGTTGTGATATTGGGCTATACAAAAATAAATGTCTTGTCTTGTCTTATTACCTATTGCAATGAACTATTTAAATAGGACTGGTGCGATTTTCTTTTAAATGCTGATTTTTTTTCTTGGCAGTCCTGTCTTCTGCTGTCCCATTTCTCAAATAACCCACGGACCGGTACCAGAAAAGTTGCACACCTTCCCTCCTTCAGTGGGTATACATCTTAGCCACATAGTTTGCTTAAGGTTTACGATGTAAACTTGTAAATTTGTTCCCACTGTTAGAGAGCAACGTCCCGGTACCGTCACGTAAACACGCTACAAAAAAGCGTCTTTTTTGCACTAATACCTTACCATACAAACCATAACAACCTATATACCAATTTAAAGTCTCATCTTTCCAGCAATATAAACCATTTCAACACGTTACAACCACAGCGCCGACACCAAAGCCTTTTTTACAGACAAGCACAAAGTTTAGTTTAGATTGTTCCTACCTTGGCTGGCTGTTTTGGACTGAAAACCGCACCAAATCCTGAAAGCTTGGGCTCTGTCTGTCCGTAAAGCTCCAGGGAATAATATCCAGTAAAATAATTAGGTCCACAAAACATGTTATATCCTCCAACGCTCAAAAACTGCAGCAAAGTATTTCCAACTTGAAATCAGCAGCGCCATTTTTTGTCATTTCTTTTGATAATAAAAGCCATAAGTCCTTTTAAAACCGGGAAAAAGCTAGTAGAATGCTAACAGGAAGTGTTAGCCTTCGATTGACACCTTATTCAGCCAATTTGGACGTGTTTTGAGCAGGCTGGTCCTACATATCCGCCTATGAGCGCACAGACTCTGCGGCCATTACGCATCATGTAAACGCTTCTAGCACGTTCCTTGTTCTCCGTATATGGTCATCATGACGATAGACGGATAGCCAATGATCTCCCGAATCTAACGGTGCTACCCACGTGGGGGTTTCCTTTGGCCTGAGGCTTCTCCTTCTCAGCGTAAACACACTGCTGCTCCATGAGAGAGCTTGTGCGCCATATGACGCAGCGCATGTTTATTGTGCTTTTACAGAGTTTTTTGCGTAAAAACTATGGCAAAACTTACAAAAATAATAAAATACTTGTTAGAGGATGTAGTGGAGGCATGTGCATTTCTTTTTATTGCTATTTTGGACGAGCAGCAGTCGAAAGACAGCGTTTAGAGGGGGGAGGGGCAGATGTGGTCTGATGTGAAAGCTCAAGATATAACACCTGTATTTCCTTTCACAGAGGTGCAGTAACAGTAACAGAAGAGAAAAACCCCAGTAAAATGCTCCACGTGACATGCTCTTGTGCTTTCTGCCAACAAGAGACAATGTTGCACATATATTGTAACATTGACACATATTTTGTAACACTGACCAACAGTTTTATAACCTATGTATATAGTTTGCAGTATAATTTTTATGTGTGGATATTATTCCAAAATATATATTTTGGCCCATAACACTCATTTTGACTATTTTTAATGTAAATATGTCCATTTTATTGTGTTATTATTATGGAATATTAATTTTCATAACTAATATAGTGATTATGTTTGTAAATACAGATTCCTCTAGATGTAAGCTTTCAGTAGAGCCCTCATTGATGCCTGTGGGTTGAAGCATTCAGAACTTATTGCACTTTTTCATACGTTTTCCAAATGTGTCCAATTTGGATAAATCTTGGATAAACTATGGTCCCTCTATAAAACGCATGGACCTACCAACATAAAAACTGGTGTAAAAAATTCATTTTTACAGATATTCTTTTCAAGTTTGAAATGTGAGCAGTCATCAAGTTATTATTTTGGGCCATAGTGTGTTTTAGTCCTCAACTACCTCCTGAAGCCTTTGACACCTTTATTTTCACTAAATATTTCAGGCGAGAACACAAAAAATCATTTTCTCTGTGTGTTCCAAAGTGTATAAAATTGTATCAGTAGTACTTAGAGAGATTCTGACTGTTGTGGGTGAAACTAGAGGTTGTTACCTTTACAAAGAGCCCACACTTGTATTTAAATTCCAAAGGGTTCAATAACAGCAGTCATTTTAATTTGGAGAGGTCACATTACACACAATACAGCCAAAATGACCCCCGATTTATAAGAGGTACACTGTACAAAGCAGCACAGTATGACAATGATGTGAGCAGATTCTCCACATTGTGCTGCTAACCTTCAAGTCTGATAACGTCACTCACATGCTGACCCAAATCTGACACTTGCACAAAATTAATAGTATTTTTCTCTTTGAAGACTCAGTTCTTTGATGATTAGGTCTTATATCTATCTGCGACGAGTGACCTTTTGCGTGTTATGCATCTTTCAGTGCTGTCAAGGCCGGCACAAACTAGTGTGCGCTGTTTTCTAAGCACACAATCAGTGCCAGTCAAACAGTGTGTCTTTACGGCTATTCAGCAAAAGCCCAGATTTCAAAGCTGCTTGTGATGCGCTGTCATTGTCAGCAGAAGCACAATATCCTCAATAGGGTTCTCTACAAAACTCAACACTTAACACAGTTTGGAGATAAATTAGATAAATTTATTTTAATTGATCCCACAAGCATAGACACATCTTTGCACTCCATTGTAGTTTCAGTTGACACACTGTTTGTCGACAGAAGGCAGCTTTGTGAAGGTTAAGTTTACAAAGTCACACATCTAGTGAAGTAATAAAGGAATTTTGTGTGCATGTTTTTATTTGACCTTTATTTAAGCAGGAGAAAAGTCACTGAGAATAACAAAGACTTTTAAGGCACATTTTCAATGAGTGGTACAGCACTGTTATGTAAAGGAAGTGGTTCTCAAAAATTTTCTGCCATTCCCCACTTTGAAGGGGTGCGGATTTTCAAGCCCCACCTGTCCTTTTCACCCATCCCCAAAGAGACTGTACGTGCCCAACCAACACACACAGACCCAAAACTGCAGCGAGAGCTTTTACCATGGACTTGATCTTTTATGTAGGGTAGACCTTTTCATTGGTTTTGCTGGCTGCTGTAGAATAACTCCAGCTGACTGTGTCTCAGATGAGCACTGAAGATACGAGTTGCACTAGCACACCCTGACACAGCTGCGCCCGGGCTGTAGAGGCAGCCACCTGCAGTTTACATACCACTGGACACAGTGTGGAGCGATTCATTACATTAAATATTTACAGAGCACAGGCAACAGATACTTGCGTCGTGCCAGAATTGGGTCGGTTCAGTTTTTTTTAGCACGAGAAGAAAGGATTGATTGACTAAACACATTTGAAAATTTTAAATTGTAGTTGCTATTTTGATTGCTACAATCACAACAAAGTGGGCATAAAAATAGCCATGAGGCCCTGTCAAGTTACCATCACTAGAGAATGGCTCAATGAGAACCAGTTGTCCAATTAGCTACATCCGGCCTAAATATCATTGATTTAAAAAAAAAGTCAATGTTGAATTTGGGCATGTTACAAGGGTAAATAACCCATATGTTTGTTTTTGTTTGCTTTGAGAGTATTATTGTTAATACTAATAATAATAATAATAATAATAATAATAATAATAAGATTATTATTATTATTATTATTATTATTATTATTTATAATTATTATTATTAATTTATTTGATTGGGACAGTGCATGGTAATGAACATGCTGCTCAGATCATCCTGCTCAGGTCATAAAGGGACAGGACAGCCCTTAGCAGAGGGCCCTAAACCCCACCCTCCACAGGACGATGCAATGGACATGTTGATACCTTCTCCAAATCATAGATTGTAAAAATATGGATGTTATCCGCTCATTGGTCCCCTATTCACCGATACTGTCATTACGAAATTGTCACTACGTGACAGAGTTGTCACGTAGTAAAAACTTAGCTATAAAGACCAGAGCCATCTTTTGTACCAGGCTGTAAACATGAGTTTTATACTTGTAAAGTTGCCATTGGGTTTCTCCTTATATTTCCGCTTATGGAGCCTGTCCTCTGGTGGACGGCGGTATATCGCTGTATTTCGCCGTATGGCGGCGCCCTTACGCGAGGACCATTTAGGAGGTTCCGTGGGAGATGCTTGCTCCAGATCCACAAAGCACATTTGGACTGGTTGGTAAAACTCTTATGAACCCTACAGCACCATATAGGGTATAGAGCTGGTCCAGTGTTCCATGGACCGGGACAAACTGGATTGTTTTACTTGAATCCGTATATTCCCATCTTTCTAAAACTTTTAATTTAAAGAGTTACAGTTTTCCATATTTTGAGTTGCTCTTTACATTTAGTCATTTAGCAGACGCTTTTATTCAAAGTGACTTACAAGTGAGGAAAACAATGGAAGCAATTTTAACAACACAAGGAAACAAAAAGCACAAGTGCACCAAAAACGAGTCTGTTTAAACCCAGCACAGTATAAAAAGCTAAGGATAAGAGAGAAAATGTATTTTTTATTTTTTATTGTTTCGAAGAAAAGGAATCATCAGGAAGGAAGTAGAATTCAGTGTTTTTCAGTCAGGTGTTGATGGAAGAGGTGTGTTTTCAGTTTTTTTTTAAAGATGCCTACAGAATCTGCTGATCTTGTAGCAGCAGGTAGATCATTCCACCATCTCTTCCAGAGAAGGTACGTGAGAGTGATTTTTTTCCCTTTTTTGGGACGGTACCACCAGATGTTGTTCATTCACAGAGCGTATTAGTGAGTGAAGATATGAGGGTGCAGAACCAGTCGTGGTCTTGTAGGCCAAGAGCATAGCTTTGAACTTGATGCGGGCGTCAACCGAGAGCCAGTGTAACCTAGCTCCGGGACCTGGGCTCAGTGGTAGAGCGGTCGTCCTTCAACCGGAAGGTAGGTGGTTCGATTCCCGCTCTCCTTACAGTTCATTCTGTTGTTGTGTCCTTGGGCAAGACACTTAACCCACCTTGCCTCCAGTGGTGTTCCAGCTGTAACACTGGTGAATGGAACCTTAATGTAAATCGCTTTAAATGAAAGTGTCAACTAAAAATGTAAATTTAACACTGTTGAATGCATGTAAGTCTCTTTGGATAAAAGGGTCTGCTAAATGACTAAATGTAAAATGTAAATGTAAGAGAGGAGTTACATGCACTCTCTTCGGTTCATTAAAGACCACTCTTGCTGCTACATTCTGGATCAGCTGCAGAGATTTGATTGTGTAGGCAGGGAGTCCAGCCAGTAGAGCATTGCAATTATCTACTGTAGTTTGGACAAGACAAGAGCCTGGACTAGGATTTGCGTAGAGTGCTCAGATAGGAAAGGTCTAATTTTCCTAATGTTGTAGAGGATGAATCTACTGGACCGGGTGGTGCTGGCAACATGACTTGTGAGGTTTAGCTGATCATCAATTACCATTCCCAGATTTCTGGAAGTGCTGGATGGTGTAATGGTTGATGGGCAGTGTTGGGAAAGTTCACTTTCTACAAGAACTAGTTCAAAGTTCAGTTCACAAATTTTAAAATGAACTAGTTCAGTTCAGTTCAAACTTCAAAATTTTGAACTAAGTTCACAGTTCCAAAAATGAACTAGTTCATAGTTCTTTTTTTCCATATGTTGCTGCGAGCTATTATTTTTCAAAATTATTGCCACAGCCCATATACAGTAAAATCACAGACAGCAATTATTTTATCAGTTTTAACAGTGAAGCTATGCGTTAGATTTCATTTTCATATCCAATTTTCAATCCTTATCCAACCAGGGTTTACATTAGCATTGAGGGGACATTGTTGCTTTAATGCTTTGTTGCTGTCCATTCACTCCACACTAGTAGCAGCTGCAGCTTTCAACCCTACAGTACAGTTCTCAAGAACATGAGGAAAAACGTGCTGCTTGAATGGTCTTTTTTAATGAGGAATTATTCAAAGAAAAACAGGACAGTAATCATTAAGGTGAAAACGTTCTTAAATTGTAATAATTTTCCATTGTCCACATGCTAAAACAGAATATTGGAATCCTGGGAAAATAGACCAGGCAGGTTCAACAAACAAGTTACATCAGGGGTCCTGAATTAAAATCAGTCGAGGTCCGCTTAGTAACTTTCCTCACCGTGAGGGGTCCGGAAAATTTAAATTAAAGGATATGTGTTTGAATATAAGTCTTTAAAGTAAAGTCTCATTTATTCCACACCTACAGCCTTTTAAACAAATGGAGATTAATGTAGATAATCCACTGTTTTCTGTATTTTATCCCTTGTTTACATGAGGAGGATGTTTGAGTATTTAGCTTTCACCAAACACAGCTCACAGACAAAAGTAAAAAAACTACAAAATCAAAAGAGGCTAAAGCTCAGGACCTGGTGGTTTATTGACAACAGCCTGGAATTCTACATATAATGCCTAATACTCCTTTAAAACATGTGTGAGAACATTTTAAATACATACAAAAAAATCATAAATTCAAGCCAAAACATATTTGTTAAATAAATATGACAAAGATGCCTGTCATAATTCATCTCTTTCTATTGTCATTCCTCTGAAAACAACAGGAACAAGGGAAAAAGTACTGAGCATTTCTTTAGCATTAGCTGTTGCCAATAATTAACTGTTACTGTTTAATTTGCAGGTTCATCTTAAAACAAAATTTAGAATAGAAATATTTATTTCCTGTATTTTCTCCGTGTGGGGTAACATTTTAATTAAAATGCTTATGATTAGTTCTGTAACAGGATTTAGGATTCACACAGAAACTGACACAACTTAAGGAAGACTTAACATGTGTCACTCATCTCCAAACCCTCCTTTCACACCTTTTCTGTTTTTAATCACCCAAATAAACACATGTTAGGTTCAAATGAACGTGAATGTTAATTACTCACGTTTGTAAATTAGGTCAAATAAGTACCTAACTTACAACAGAATAAAGAAGTTGACAGACAAATGTACAACTCACCACATTAGACGTCCTCACTTTCCTCTGAGCTGAGTCTTTTTAATCCCGACATTAAAACTGTCCAGTCCTGGTTCAGGTCTGTAGTCATTCTCTGATTATCAAAGCAGCCGGGACTAGAGGATAAAGGGCTGTTGTTCAGCTTTGACACTGACACGGAGCTAAGGAGCTGAATAAACTAAAATAAACGTTCCCTCTCCGTCCATAACGTGTTTTGCCAAGGCTCAGCTTTTAGATTTTAGTTTCTAACGCATTATCAGGCTACGCTAAACATGTTGAAATTTCCCGCTGCTCTGTCCGTAACCATAATAACCTGAGGACCCGCGCGTGTAGACGTAGCTGTCCTAGAAGTGCTGGTTCAAAAATATGTTTTACACAATGCGCTTGAAATTATGAATAATGTCTTGCGGTCCAGATCAAAGCCTCTCGAGGTCCGGATCCGGACCGCGGTCCGCCTATTAGTGACCTCTGAGTTACATGAATGAATTTAAATGATCATACGCCTTACTACATGCTGCTGTCGCCTCCATGCTTTATTATTTATTTTTTTTTGATGACGGGTCACGCATGCGGCGGACGGCGGTGCGACACTGGTGGCTGGTGTTGCCAGGTTTGGTGTTTTTCCGCTACATATTAAGACCCGTTTGCGGCTGATTTGCGGTGTGTTTTAGCCGGGTTTTCGCCTGGAAGGCTCTATAGAAATCTGGCACCCTATTGAACGAAGTTAACCTGAAAGAGAGCGTGCCGTTCACAGACACCAGAATGAACGAGTTCACAGTAACGTTCATCAGGCAGTAATACAGCACGTTCAGTTCACGTTCGCCCAAAATATGAACGAGTTCATGAACTATCGTTCATTGAATGCGTTCAGGCACAACACTGTTGATGGGCCTAGTTGAATGGAGAGATTATGGCAGGTCTTTGGGTTGGCCGGAATCACAAGCAGTTCTGTTTTTGCAAGGCTCAGCTGCAGGTGAAGGTCCTTCATCCAAAGTGAGATGTCACTCAGGCATGCCGAGATGCGAGCAGAGACCGTCGGATTTTCGGGAAGGAGAGAAACCAGTCTATAGTTTTCTAACAGTGAAGGGTTGAGAGTGGGTTTCTTCAGTAGTGGTGTGATGCGGGCCTCTTTGAAAGTTGTGGGGAATGACCCAGTGGAGAAAGATGAATTGATGATGTGGGTCAGAGCAGGCATGACAGATGGAGAGATGGCCTGAAGGAGATTGGTGGGGATGGGATCCAGCGGGCAGTTATGGTGGTTAGAAACAATGACCTTGGAAACGTCATTGGTGGATAGACAATCCGGTCTCAAGCCCTTAATAACTGGAGAGGGTTGTGTCAGAAAGCACATCCAGTGTAAACAAAAAAAGTAGAAAAATTTATGCCAGACTAAATATGCAAACTACCAGGTGCACTCTGGTGACCCCTGAAGGGAGCAGCCAAAAGAAATTGTGTGATATATTTTAATGTCAAAAGTCCCTTTGGAAAGTGAATGCAATATCTATGAGAGTGACACTGACTCATAGCAATGTCTTCTATTCTTCTATTTTTTTTTCCTGATTAAGTATTGTCTATTCACCTGATACATCACTTTCTCAGTCGCTAAGTCCTAAATGTGTGGGGTAACAATAAGTCATTAATGATCATTCCCAGATATTTGCTCTGTACTTGCTCCATCTCTGTACCACTAAGAATGACTGCAGATGAAGATCTGGTGACCTTGGGGATTTTGCATTACTGTCTGCATTGCATTTAAGATTTAAGCTTTCATTTGCAATAACTATTTTGTATTGTAGGTATGTAGGATTGTAAATAATGGAGCAGAGTATGTTGCAGAAAAATGATAAGATGCCTAATATGTGTAAATAATTTGCAGTTGCTGGTCACATGATGCGTGTAGAGACATGACAGCACTGATTAATTCTGCTCTCTCTGATGGCCAGCTGTAATCAACAGGAGCTGAATGGCAGATGAGGAATCAGCCAGCGTCATGTGGGGGACATCAGGCTTTTCTTCTCAACTCTCTAATCACATAGGAATGCCACTGTTCTATTGTGCTTTGTCTTTAACACACGTCAAACAAAAAAGGTAGTTGGAGGAGGACTGGACCTGCTTTGTGTTCATACAGCACTTCATACAGAACAACAGCCTGTCTATGAATTCATCTATTACTCATCGCACTAAAGTTTTCTTTAGGTTTTTGGTGGTTCATTAAATCTAGTCTTTAGATTTAAGCTTAATAATTGTCATAACATAACGTGGGATAAAATTGTGTTTTATCCTTTGTGGAATCAAAGACGGTACAAAAAGATAAAATGTTAAACATGTGATTCACAGATTATGATAGCAATTGCAAATTAAAAATATATGCTAATTACTAGATCAACTAAATACTTCTACATATTTAACATAGCTCATTGTCTGGAATAAAGTGAATTAAATGTGGACAGTGTTCAAATGTTTTGTTGCCAGCACTAAATATGTCCTTGGTCAGTACATTTACATGCAAGGCTATGGTCATAACTCGATTAAACCGTCTAACTGGACTTCAACATTTGTTTGTATTACATATTTCTTTATTTAGAGTTTACATGAACAGAAACTATCAAGTCTATTGTGCCCCACTTAGACTTATGCTGCATTAATGTGGTCTTGATATTTAACATAATCATTGATTCATTTGACTGTCAATGGTAACACTAATTTAAATTTCTCTACTTGTATGTAGGTAAAAGTACTGTGTGAGTTTGAATCTGCATTTGGAAGTGGACTTAATTATGTAATTCTAGATGTATTCAGATCTTCATGAAGGTGTAAATGGTTATGAGTCCTGGCTCACACTGAAAAACCTTTTAATGCAGTGACCTTGTGTATTTCATCCAAATGACAAAGTATTTACTGCAAGTCAGAAGATGGCAGCACTGTAATTTTTAACACAAAAAAGATATGCAACACTCAAATGTCCAAACCATCAAAATGACTGGTTGTTCTAGTGTTAATTATATTAGTGTTGTGCTGGTTATTACTCCTGCCTTGATTTGTAGAATTGTGCCAGAAGGTATTGGCCTTTCTGTGGGTACATCTTGCATGTATTGGTAACTCGATGACTCTAAATTGTCCATTATTTATTGTTTGCCTGTTTGGAAATTGTGCCTGTTTGGAAATTTCCAGATGTTGTTGGGGTAAACTTGAGTACACAGAAAATACCCACCCGCACAAAAGAACATGCAAACACCACCCAGAGTCAAACTCAGGACCTTCTTGCTGAAAGGGGCGAGCGTCCTAACCATTGCGCCGCCTACGTAAGCAGAAGATGAGTGTAAATGGTTGTCTGTCAGTGTATGTCCCTCAATGTTAGCCCCACAATTAACTGGTGAATGTCCTGAGTGTAACCCACATCATTCATAAAGCAGCTTGGACAGGCCTCGTAAAGAACAAAGTAACAGAAAAAAAAAAAGAGTAATATATGTCTTTAATTCTTGGATTGCAGCAATGTCCCCACATAATGTGGTCACTAATGAATCTTCTTTCATTTTAAAGTCTTCAGCGAGAAGACATTTGGACTTTTAGGATTTAACAGTGGGTGTATAATAGTAAATTACCACAGGAAGTGTTCCCTGCACATATTAACAGTCCCAGTGGCTTGTGCACATCAAAAATAAATCATCCTCTCTCAATATGATAAAGGTAGTAAACATTTAGAAAAAATGAAGTTGGAAAGTGCAAACTAATCACATGCGGACTCTAGAGGACACATGTAAATAGCAGGTGTGATTAGAATGATGAGACCACATGTGTCCAGATGGAGAGGACTGAAATGCAAGGTCTAAATTGCATCAGTGAGTGCCCTGCCATATCATCCATCTCACCCAGGAGAGAGATTGCACATTCCCCATAATGATGAAACAGGTCTGGACGCTTTTTCACATTCATGTCCTGTCAAGGTTTATAGATAACTTTTCTATTCTTTCAACAAACTACCTCAAAGCAGTGAATCAGAATCAAGCACAATCAAAAACTTTGTAACTTTAACTAAAGCTTTGTTTTCACTAGAGTGGTACGGTATGGGTTGGGTTAGGTTAGGTTATTTGATCAAAAGGGGTTTGAAGTGTCCCAAAAAGTGTTCTTTGTTATCCCCTTGGTTTCTGGTTCCAACAGTGTTTTACAATTACCTTAACAGTAGAACTAAACAAGATATTTTGTTGAGAATCCTAACTTGAGCAAAAATATATAACAGAAAGAGAAAACGAAACAGGTCTTTTATCTTTTTTTCCAAATGAAGCATGTCTTGTTCTGGTAAGAAATGATCATATTCCAAAAATGAAGAATGTCAATAGTACTTTAAAGCTAAGGTAGTATTTATAAGACACAATACAATACTACTACCAATTTTTTACAATTGATAAAATCTCAGTTTTCAGTCTGCAATGTCGCTTGTAAAATCGTGCTAAACTGATATTGATGTTGAACCTTCATACTGCCGTTGTGTCCTTGGGCAAGATACTTCACCCACCTTGGCTCCAGGGCCACATCTCTGGTGTGTGATATTTGATAATGGCACGTACATATTTGGAAAGTCTGTGTCATGGCCCTACCGTCCGGAACAGGTGAGACTCTAGGGCAAAACCCCAAACAAAGGCAGAAGGTTCAAAAAAGGTTTTTGCCGGCAAAGGTACAAAAACAAAAGGAAACAAGGCTAGGGTCCGAGCATATAATCCTGGACATGTCATACAAGAAGAAACCAGGCTAGGAAACTCTAGGCAGAAACATCCACTGAAACCACAGACTACAACAGACGAAACACAAGGACCCACAGAACAGACTCACAGGGGTGAAGACGACCTGGCCCCAAGCAGGGGAAAACACACAGGTTATAAAGACACACAACGAGGGACAGGTGAAACACATCAGGGTGGAGCATGCAATCACACAGGAGGGAAAGACACAAGGCAGGAAGTCAATCAAAGACACAGACAGGGTTAAGGCATTTCACAATAAAACAACCAGGAAATCAAATACAATCTTGAAACAAAATCAGATACACAAACCAAACTGCAAATCAGATACAATAATGAAACAACTCAGATACTTAAAAGAAACATACCATCAGAAACAAAACAGAGACAACACAGATACACTAACAAAACAGACAACTACAAAACCAGGTAGGGATCCTGACAGTCTGCTTCAAATACAATAATATAGAAATTTGTGTGCTCTCCTGAACACAGCACAACGACAACGCAAGGCTTTTCAAGGGTTACTTGTACCAAACCTTGCTGAACAATCCAGTGGAATCGTGGCTTAATACAATTGTGGTCATAGACTGCAGTGAGTTTATTATGATTCCATTGAAACTAATGCCTTTTGTATTCCAGTTGGACACACAGCTGTTAAAAAGAGGCTTTGTGTTTTGCTTGGTGTTATTGATCCCAGCTGTCTCTCCAGCTTGACAGACATTACAAAACAAGAATGCTAAATCAAGAAGAGCAATTACACAAGTGTGTCTTTGGAATCTTATGAACCAAATTTGCAAACATTTTTCTCTAGTTTAGCCTTTTAATATATCATGAATCATCAGTGGGCAGATCTTTTTTTTTTCTTTTGTTTTCAGCTGAACATAAATCTCCCCCTGCTTACTTTGTCAAACCACCCGGCGCATGTTGGCAATGTGTAAAGAGATACAGAAAGAAAGACTTGTGATTGGAAACAAAGCCATCTATCAGCTTAAGAGTATTTGTCATGGCGAGAAAGGAGGAGTAGAGGAGGAGAAATGGCGCTGCCTTGTCAGTGAAAATGTGCTTTTCAGTACCAGTGGCATTCTTGGTACACAATCTATCTCCCCGAACCCTGTGGGGAATGTGTTTGTCTCTTTTTCCGACTGGCAGGGGACAAAATCAATCATGACTTATTGTCGGACGAGTCTTTACAGTGTCTCTCCCGTGCACCTCCTCAGTCTACCTCTGTCAGCCATCAGAGAGGACATGTACACCGTGCCAAAAAAAAAAAATCTGAGTTGATTGATATTTTGGCAAACCATCGATCTGTCCTTTGACTGGCATATTGTTTGCCTTTTGAACGATACATTCCCTTAAATGACTTCCCGTTGTTCTAAAATCTTATAAAACATTGACAAGAAGTGCCTCAGACTGTCAGTCCTAATTTTAGCTCTTGTCTAGCTCTAGTTTCTATTCACTAATTTCTCCCTGTTCCTCGTGATATGTCTCTTTGGTCTGATGCTAACGTCCTAATGAAGACGAAATAATGCATGAGGCTCCTCAACATGTCTCATTATTCGACATTAGAAGACGAGGAGCACAAAGCAAGATTTTACTTCATGTATCACTTACGAATGTCCTTGTAACTGACAGGAGGTTTGCTCGGGCCAATTACCGTTCCTTTGAATGTGACACAGCGGTTGGGTCACCACAGAAATAAGACCTGACCAAGGTTTAGATTAGAACAAAGTCTGCATGTATTTATTAATCTAAATGAATCAATCCCTGCTAGCCATATGGGGCCTACACTTGATCAAAATGCTACCATAATTCTATTATGCCTAAAAACCTCTATATATCACAATGTAGAGAACAATAGCAGGCCACAAAGGTGAGTATTACTCTTTTTCAGGCAGAAACTCCAATTCATGGGCCACATTTATCAAGCTGTGCAATTCTGCAAGAGATAGTAATTTGCAGCTGCTTGGGATTGGCCTTTTTAGTGGCATATTCACTAAAACTGTGTAGAGTTTGGGGCTGATCTGACAAGCAGCTCATTTCAATCCTGCTATGTTAAACAACACAAAACAGTGCTGCTGTTCTTGGGGCATTTTCCCTTCAGTCTCGTCTTCAGCAAGTGAAATGGATGCTCAATCAGATTCAGGTCAGGTGATTGACTTGGCCATTGCATAACATTCTACTTCTTAAAACCTTCCTCTTTAGCTCGCCTACACCACAACCTAAAGTGTTTTTTCTTTTATCTGCACTCTTCTTTTTAAAATGTTTTAAATTTTTTCTTATGTTTCTTAATATAAATCTTGTAAATTGTCTTTTATTCTTGTAAAGCACTTTGAGTTACCCAGTGTATGAATTGTGCTATATAAATAAAATTGCCTTGCCTTGCCTTTCCCTTAAAAAACACTTTGTTGTGTCGCAGTATGCTTCGGGTCATTGCCCATCTGCACTGTGAAGCACCGTCCAATGAGTTCTGAAGCATTTGACTGAATATGAGCAGATAATATTGCCCGAGCAGTTCAAGATGGATTTCAAGGTAGGACTTCACATTGCTAAGAAAGTGAATAGGTTTGGCTGGCCAGGCTTGGTTTGTAATTAGAGAAAGATTACTATTATTATGATGAAGACATAGTAATATTTAATTGCATAATATTGCCCGAAACACTTCACAATTCAACCTGCTGCTTTTGTCAGCAGTCACATCATCAATAAATACAAGAGAACCAGTTCCATTGGCAGCCATACATGCCCACGCCATGACACTACCACCACATGCTTCACTGATGAGGTGCTATGCTTTGGATCATGAGCAGTTCCTTTCCTTCTCCAGACTCTTCTCTTCCCATCACTCTGATACAAGTTGATCTTGGTCTCATCGGTCCATAGACTGTTGTTCCAGAACTGTGAAGGCTTTTTTAGACGTTGTTTGGCAAACTCTAATCTGGCCTTCCTGTTTTTGAGGCTCACCAATGGTTTACATCTTGTGGTGAACCCTCTGTATTCACTCTGGTGAAGTCTTCTCTTGATTGTTGACTTTGACACACATAAACCTACCTCCTGGAGAGTGTTCTTGATCTGACCAACTGTTGTGAAGGATGTTTTCTTCACCAGGGAAAGAATTCTTCGGTCATCCAACACAGTTGTTTTCCGTGGTCTTCCGTGTCTTTTGGTGTTGCTGAGCTCACCGGTGCATTCTTTCTTTTTAAGGATGTTCAGTTGATTTGACTACACCTAAAGTTTTTGCTATCTCTCTGGTGGGTTTGTTTTGTTTTTTCAGCCTAATGATGGCTTGCTTCACTGATGGTGACAGCTCTATGGATCTCATATTGAGAGTTGACAGCAACAGTTTCCAAATGCAAATAGCACACTTGAAATAAACTCTGAACCTTTTATCTGCTCCTTGTAAATGAAATAATGAGATAAATAACACAAACCTGGTCATAGAACAGCTGAGCAGCCAATTGTCCCATTACTTTTGGTCTCTTAAATAGTGGGAGGCATATATACTTTGTGGTGGTGTATAGAGCCAAAAAGAGTACCATTCCGTTGAAAGCGCTCACAAAAGAGCAGGTACGTTCAATGATAAATTGGTTGGTGATTGGATTTCTCAACCACAGTTTTATCCAATCAGAGCAGCACCATGTTGTTTGCAGTCATAACGGTAAATCTGGCGCTACATCTTCAAACCTAAAACTTGCCCAGACCTGTCAGTGCTAGCAAATCATTGGACACAATATTTGTATGTGAATATTTTGCCCAGAGCAGTTCAAGATGGATTTCTGATATTCTGTAAACTTTCAAATCTTGCAAGAATCCAGCTGCAGTGCAAGGTTAATGACTGGCCAAGTAGCACTTCACATTGCTAAGAAAGTGAATAGATTTGGCTGGCCAGGCTAGGTTTGTAATTAGAGAAAGGTTACTATTATGATGAAGACATAGTAATATTTACAATAAGACAGTATTAACCTGCATTGCAAGTTACAGAATTGCCTTCCATTCCCCTACCAATTTAAAGCAAGAAAAGCCTTACATGTTAAAAATAAAACAACAAAGTTACTTGTCCTGTTCCTTAGGCTTTAAATTGTATTTTTATCAAAAGACATGGAAAATTTTAGGTGGATGTTACAAAAACTGGAAAAATTAAATAATAATAATTATTGAAGCCAAAATAATTCACGAGGTTAGTTCAGAAGGCTCCTCTAATGTTGAAATAATGAGATGAGAAGCACAGAACAGGTTTTCTTTTTTTTTTTTTATGAAATAACTTCTGTCTTTGAAAAGTGAAAGAAGCTTTTCTCTGGCCAATTACTGTTCCCTTGAATATGACACAACGTTTGGGTCACTGCAGAGCACTGCACTCTGCAATTATGTATTTCTCTCAATACTTACACCACTGCCTGCAAGCCATTTGTTGCCTTGACTTAATGAAAGGTTGATTATGTAATAACTATTGCATTAACTTATACATATATTATAAGTGGATGATTTTGCTCTGATGAACACAGCTAATAGAAACAGATTGCCTTCACTCAACCTTGACATGGCTTTCACTCTCTACCACCACACACATTCTCACAGACACACACGAAGTACAGGGAAATGTGCAAGACAACTGAGTGCTAGCGCTCGAGTGAATCACAGCACTGGGAGTGAAAGGCAGTTGGCAAAAAAGCCAACTCACAATTAGCCTCACATTGTATCAGTCTGACAAGATGCTGATTCAGAAGATGTTATCATAATCTGGCCCGCCACTACCACAAGATTTAGCAGATTCATAATGGGAATGTTGCTCTTTTATCATACATTTTCAATACTGACGCATCAATAACAAACCACTGCTATGATAACGTTTAGAAATTGTCTGATTGTAAGCAGAAGATGTCAGGGTGTTGCATCACATAGACGTGAAAAGTTGATGTGGAATGGCACAGCATTTGGTCTGTGGTAAAATTAATATTATTTTTGTTATTTCAGAGGGACAACGCACAATAAAAGACTGAATCCCAAACAAAGAAACATTTAACCGGGTAGTAACAAAGTTGCTAATTTCCACTTTTAGTCTTAAGACAGGTACAATAAAGCCACTGTCACAGTGTGTGATTTTGCAATCTTGTAAGATTACCACATGTAACACAGTGCGACTTGAATCTGCTGCGAACGTCAGTGTGGTGCATGAGAGGTCAAGAGCATCGAAGATGGCTGTTAAAATGTGGTCAACAGCAGGCGGCATCAGCAAGCTTCAATGTAAGAGTCTTTGATGACAGAAAGAAAGCAAAAATATAAAAATAAGCTTTTGGTTGGATGAAGAGGACAAGTGGGTTTCAGCATTGCAAAAAGCGCATGAGGTAAGTTGCTAGCATGTGTCTAGGGGCGTAAATAGGGGCGTTTATTTGGAAGATTCTTATCTATATGATGTTAGATATACCTTACAGGCAATCTAAGAGATCAGTTGCCCTTGATCCTGTCACACTGTGCGGCCTACTACCACTGGCAGACTAATTTTTTTGTAACTAGTCGTTACCTTTATGCTTTTTTCTGTAATGTATATATTCCAGCTTGGTCAGCCTTGAGGGCCATACGTGCTCTTTTTATTCTAGGTCCTGCTGTGGTATCTGGTACCAAAATGTAATTTGCCTGCAACAGTAGCTGGTCTGCAGGACCAGTACACGCGGGCCATACTTTACTCCCTACGTTCACTGTCTGAACAGGCGATAGTGGTGAACCTGTCGCCGGTTCTGTTCCTGTTCCTTCCTTGGACCACTTTTGATAAATTCTGACCACTGCAGACCACAAACACCTCACAAGAGCTCAAGTTTTGGAGATGCTCTGCTCTTGTCAAACTCAGTCAAATCCTTACACTTGCCCATTTTTCCTGCTTCTATTACAACTTTGAGGACAAAATGTTCACCTACTGCCTAATATAATATCCCCCTCTCTAAAAGCTCTCTAAAAGGTGCCCTGATGAAGAGATTAACAGTAATATTAATTTCACCTGTCAGTGCACTTATCATCAGTGTTGGGAAAGTTCACTTTCTACAAGAACTAGTTCAAAGTTCAGTTCACAAATTTTAAAATGAACTAGTTCAGTTCAGTTCAAACTTCAAAATTTTGAACTAAGTTCACAGTTCCAACAATGAACTTGTTCATAGTTCTTTTTTTCCATATGTTGCTGCGAGCTATTATTTTTCAAAATTATTGCCACAGCCCATATACAGTAGAATCACAGACAGCAATTATTTTATCAGTTTTAACAATGAAGCTATGCGTCAGATTTAATTTTCATATCCAATTTTCAATCCTTATCCAACCAGGGTTTACATTAGCATTGAGGGGCATTGTTGCTTAATACTTTGTTGCTGTCCATTCACTCCACACTAGTAGCAGCTGCAGCTTTCAACCCTACAGTACATTCTCAAGAACATGAGGACAAACGTGCTGCTTGAATGGTCTTTTTAATGAGGAATTATTCAAAGAAAAACAGGACAGTAATCATTAAGGTGAAAACGTTTTCTATTTTAATAATTTTCCATTGTCCACATGCTAAAACAGAATATTGGAATCCTGGAAAAATAGACCAGGCAGGTTCAACAAACAAGTTACATGAATGAATTTAAATGATCATACGCCTTACTACATGCTGTCGCCTCAATGCTTTTTCTTTTTTTTTTTTTTTGATGGCGGGTCACGCATGCGGCGGGCGGCTGGCTGGTGTTGCCAGGTTTGGTGTTTTCCGCTACATATTAAGACCCGTTTCCGGCTGGTTTGCGGTGTGTTTTAGCCGGGTTTTCGCCTGGAAGGCTCTATAGAAATCTGGCGTGAGCGTGCCGTTCACAGACACCAGAATGAACGAGTTCACAGTAACGTTCATCAGGCAGTAATACAGCCCGTTCAGTTCACGTTCACCCAAAATATGAACGAGTTCATGAACTATTGTTCAATGAACGCGTTCAGGCATAACACTGCCTATCATTATGCCTGAAATATGTATTTTACATACTTTAAGGTTATAGTTGATGTGTTTATATCTATATACAGCCCTGGACAAAATTAAGAGACCACTGCAATTTTTTCTAGCAATATTTTTATTTGGAATTTGGGAAAAATGTTGTCAGTAGTTAATTTTACCCAAACACATTCCATTCAGTGGTCTCTTAATTTTTTCCAGAGCTGTATATACATATATACAGATGGAACACCACTGGAGGCAAGGTGGGTTAAGTGTCTTGCCCAAGGACACAACGATAGTATGAACTGAAGGACGACCACTCTACCACTGAGCCACTGCCGCCATATATATGTATAGACCCTCAACTTGCAATTATTTTGTCATAAGCTATAATGACAAAATGTCCAGACTTCCCAATAGCGCATTGTAAGCCATGTACCTGCCATGCATGCTAAGTTGAAAGTTGACGTAATACAAAAAAGAAGGTTGGCCAAAAGATGAAGGGCAGCAAAGGAAAGTGCAAATGCGATGCAGAGAGTGGAAGGGATCGACCTGTAATGAGAGGTGACAGTGTGAATTACATTACTGCTAATTAATCCACGCTTGACCACATGCACTGATAGTACCCACACGCTCATGACCGCACAAAATGTAGGTAAAGCCGATATTAACATGCACATGGGAAGGATGCTGAACATTCTGAGAACACAGCTAGGCTTTTTGAAGATTGTTTGAAATTATTTTAGTTCCCTTCTCGAGGGAACTCAACACTGCGTCGTGAAACAACATTTTGGGGAACGCCCTCAGCGTGACGCCTCTGAAGCATGAATGAAACTTAGACCGATCCTGATTGGTGCTACGCCATGACGTAGCGAGTGACGGCCTACCCGGAAGTATAAAGGGACGCCGTATCACAACCACGCCAGCTTTTCGCTCTTCAGCAAATGCCCTGTGTATGAGACGAGATTGTGTTGATTTAAAACTTTTGAATGAAAAAGTATGGCGAGTCAACAATTCTGGAAGTGTGTGTACCCCTGCCCTCGTTATCTCACGGGTGGGGACATGCGCTCGATGTGTGTGATCTGTTTGGGAGCGCGGCACGCGCGGTCAGCTCTCGAGGGAGCTGATTGCAAGCACTGTGAAACATTAATCTGCAGAGTGCTGCGCTCCCGTCTGGCCGTGTTGAGGCCGGCCAGGCTCGCGTTCCCCGCTGTTCAGGTCCCGCGGCAGCCAAGGCGGCGCGGTGGCTTAGATCGTGGGGATCGCAGCTGGAGCTAGTTGATGAGATTGGGACTGCTGAGGCTTTTTCCCAATCATCATCAGACAGCTCTGATGACCTTCCTCCCTGTGCAGGAGCCCGCAAAGCTGCTTCTCCTGCACGAGGAGAGGGTCCGATGCTTGAGCTGTCTGCATCTGAGGATGTGGACGTGCTCAGCATTGAGGCGGGTGAGGTGAAGGCTCACTCGTCACCTCACGTGCCTGCTTATGAGGAGCTCATTGAAGTTGTGACTCTTGCGGTGGCCAGGTTAAACATTAGCTGGCCGTCAGAACGGCAGGAAGTGACAGTAGCTAAAAATAGACTGTATGAGCGCTTCCTGCAGCGCAGAGCACAACCTGAGCATCGGGGTTTGCCATTTTTTCTGGATTTGCACAACGAGTTGTGTAAGTCATGGAATAGGCCACACTTCTCCTGCCTCTCTAATGAGATTGGGACTGCTGAGGCTTTTTCCCAATCATCATCAGGGAGCTCTGTGGCCTTTTCTCCGCGAAGCGGCTTCTCCTGCACGGAAGAGGGTTCGATGTTTGAGCTGTCCGCATCTGAGGATGTGGACGTGCTCAGCATTGCGGTGGGTGACGAGGTAGGATGCCGCGGGTGGAGGAGGCAGTTACCTCTCTCCCGGTGCGGCGTCTTTATTAAAACCCCGGCGCTGCCCACCAAGCTGTGTAGAGTTACATCGACCATGGTGGGCGGGGCGTATATGGCAGCAGGGCGGGCTGGGGCATGTCTGCATACCATGGCAGTATATTGCAGGCATACCAGGCCGACCTGTTAAAGGACTTGGATGAAGCACATCTGTGGATGTGGCTGAGCTCCGCAGAGCGACAGATTTGTCTCTCCGGGTCAGGAGGGGCTAGATCTGTCGGGCATTAAGGAGAAGGTCTCCTTAATGAGAGATGCTCCTTTCTCGCCTACTGGCCTGTTCGGCGACGTCATTACGGTCGTCGACGGATTCAGGGGGTGAGGAGGCAATCTGCGGCGTTCCAGCGGTGTATCCCTCGCTGCGCCAAGTCAAAAAGGGGCTGGTCCTAAAATCGACCAGCCCCAGCGTCATCGAGCTCCTCGTACCGGCAGGTACAGAAGGAGGGCGTCGCCTCCAGAGCCCCTCCCCAGGGAGTGCAGCAACAGAGGCTGCGTTTTCACTCGATGCCGACTCAGCAGGAAGGGGACCTCAGGGTCGTCCTTCAGGCTAGGAAGGCTGTGGGGAAGAGGTCCTAGCTTTGGTAGGACCCCTGAGGACTGTCCCCTCCGGGGAGAGGCGGCTGAGGCCGTTTTTCTCTGCGGAGCCCCTTGGACACCGATGTAGTATTCCCACCATCTATGACGCCTCGGGCCACATCGGCTTCCAGCTTACGCAAGCTGCCTCGTCCACCCCGAGGGGTCTCAGGCAGACAGCGATGGCGTATGCGCACCGAAAATCATACACGACTTCTCGCTGCCGGGCAACCATTTCAGGGGGCGAGAACGGTCTTCAAAAGATACCCGAGGTCAGCCTCGAGAGGCTGATTCCCGTGACAGATTTTTTCCAGGGTCCTGCGCACTGTAGAAAAGGGGTACAGACTGCAGTTTTGCCACAGCCCACCAAGATTAAGTGGGGTGGTCTGGACTGCAGTGGTTCTGGAGCGGGCTCGGGTTATGGAACAGGAAGTACACACCCTGCTGGTAAAGGAGGCCATAGAACGGGTTCCTCCGCCAGAAAGGGAGTCGGGATTCTACAGCCGGTACTTTATAGTTCCCAAAAAGGACGGAGGTCTGCGTCCAATTTTATGTCTAAGGTATTGAACCGTTCTCTGAGGAGGTTCAGGTTCAAGTTGCTAAAAGCAATACCTATTATCGTGAATCAAATTCGGTTTGAAGACTTGTTTGTCACGATAGATCTGAAGGACGCATACTTCCACATTCCTATAAGTCCTTCTCACAAGGTAATACCTTTTGGCCTGCTGTACATGAGACCCCTGCAGTGGTGGCTGAAAGCCAAGGGGTTTTCCCCGAGGAGAAATCCATTCCGGAGGATCAGGGTTACGCGCAGGTGCTGTCGTTCCCTATCAATGTGGAAGAAACCTTGGTTTCTGTCCCAAGGGCCAATGTGGGGAGCATCATGTCGCCGGAAATCCATTTCGACAGATGCCTCCCTGTTATGGCCCTCGCACCATTTGTTTGTTTTTCCTTTTGTTTTTGTCTCCGTCTTTAGGTGTCTGGCAGGTGACTGTAATCAGCGGCCTATAAAAGGAAGAACGCCACTACACAACGGGAGCCATGGGTTCAGTGCCACCCCGGCGGCGCGACGTTTAATTACTTTATTATGGAGTTGTTTTTCTTTGTGTTTGTTAATAAATCTTAAGCGGCCGTAAGGCACAAGCTCGCCAGCCTTTTCCTTGTGTTTCCGGTGTTATTGTGCTGTGAGTTTCCCTAGACTAGCCGACGGCACGTAACAAATGGGGGCTCGTCCGGGATTCTGGAAACGGTATGTGTGTGTGTAGACTGGTGTTTACTCTGTTTTGGTGTGTGGATGGGTTTTTTTTTGGTTTGGTCTGCACATTGTGAAACATAACTTCCATGGATTGGTTAGGGGGATTGGGGGTCCAGCTTGACTGTTGCAGTCATTCCATCAGTCTCCCGTTTTTTATTTTATTTTGTTATTTTTGGAGCGAATCCTGGGCGGAGATTATTCTCTGATGGGGGCAGGCGTACAGGGCTTTGGCCGCTGTGTTTCAGCCTTATAAAGTCGCCTCGAGCTCGGCAAGCTCTGGAAGATATACAGGCTAATATTTTTTGATAGGTAGGGATCTGGGAAGATTATGTTATGTGCATGACATGTTCTATCCAACCTGTTTGTTTCACTGGATTGTGTGTGTGGGTGTGTGGAAGTTGGAGCGTGTGCATTTCGATCTTGCGGGATCGCGTATTGGCAACTCCAATTGGACACAGATGTAGCTTAATCAGAACAAACCTAATCAGCTGATTGAGCCGGGTAGTGGCACTCTGTAACTGGGGAGTGATGGCTACATTTAATTTAGACGCTTTTGTTTTTAAGCCTACTTTAGCTGTGTTTGTTACATGTAGGAAAAGCGATCTGTGTAAAATTGCCAGTTATTATGAGGTCTCTGTTTCAAGCGCTATGCGTAAGGAGGAGTTGAAAGTAGCATTGTTGGATGCCTTAGTTAGTAGGGGTGTGTTGTCCTTACCAGAGTCTGGCGATCCTTCTTATGTGACGGCGGGAGGGGCGGTGGTATCCCCCGTGCGTCACAGTCTTTTAGACGGCGCTGCTGCGCAGGTAGGGTCCATTCCAAGAGCGCATGTTGGTGTAGTGGAGGAGAGGCCTGAAACGTTACCTCGATTTGAAGGATTTAGCTTAGAATCCACCCCAAGTTCAAAAGTTGATGCTCGTTTAGAGGTCCGAATAACTCGTCTCAAAATTCAAAAGGAGGAGAGGGAGCGCGAGTTTCAACTCCGGCGTGAGCTGGAATTAAAAAAATTAGAGGCTGAGTCAGCTAGGGAGTTGGAGCTTAAGAAAATTTGAAGCCGTAACTGCTAAAGAGCTCGAAATTAAAAAGTTGGAGAATGAGGCAGCATTTAAAATGCGTCAGTTGGAGTTACAAGGTGGTAGAACAGAGCTACCGGTTTCATCTACTTCCTCTGATGCATTCGATGTCAGTAGAAACATCCAGTTGGTGCCAGTTTTGAGAGAGACAGAAGTGGAATCATATTTTGGAGCGTTTGAGCGTATTGCTGCTGCTTTGCATTGGCCTAAGGATGCATGGGCAATTCTGCTGCAATGTAAACTCAGTGGAAAAGCTCAGGAAGCTTGCGCCTCATTGTCTGTTGCAGATAGTCTGAATTATGAAAAATTAAAGGGTGCAATTCTTAATGTTTTTGAACTTGTCCCAGAAGCATACAGACAGAGGTTTAGAAGTCTTAAAAAAACACAAAACCAGACTTATGTAAACTTCGCTCGTGAAAAAAACATACTTTTTGACAGATGGTGTTCAGCGAGTAAAAGCAATAACTTTGTCTCTTTGCGCGAATTAATGCTACTCGAGGATTTTACAAACTGCCTTCCTGAACGCATCATTGTCTATCTAAATGAACAGAAAGTCTCAACTTTACAGCAAGCTGCAGTCTTGGCTGATGAGTTTGTTCTAACACATAAAAGTGTTTAAGCATGAGCCAGCACCAAAACTCCAGGAGAAACCAGTTCAGCTTGAATTTTTAAATTCAGGGTCTAGAGCGGAAAGGCCAAAACAGTGTTTCTATTGTCACAGAACTGGTCACCTTATTGCTGAAAGCCAGTTGGGTGTTCCAAAACTACCAGATGTAAGTTTAAACCTTTTATCTTTGAGGCTTTTGTGTCAATGGTGGGAGAGGAAAAGGATAAGCGTCCAGTTACCGTTCTGAGGGATACAGGGGCAGGGCTGGACTTGTAATCTGGCATACCGGGCAATTGCCTGGTGGGCCGACGCACTTGGTGCATATAATATGATTATTTTTTTTTTTTTTTTAATTGGCCAATGACCGGCCCATAAAGCAGGGACAGCGGCCCATTGGTTCATTTTTCATACTGACACTGGGCTGGCCCAATCATCTCTTAACAGGCTCCACCCCTCCTCCTCTGTTTCTTGTGTCAGATGCAGTTAGTGGCTCAGAGCCAGAAATCTGTGGATTTAGGATGGAGAAACAAAAGTGCAAGGGGTTGCGGAGAAGTTGCGGGCCAAAAAAATAAAAATGCTAGAGGTTGATGCCTCAACATTTGCAAAAATAACAGACATGTTTATTGCTGTAGCTTCAGTATCCAAGCCTACAGTACCTGACGACATTTTGCAGAAACATGGAGAGTGTAATTGAAATGGTAAGCATGTTAGCTACATGATTAACAGAGAGGGAGTGTTAATCAGGGCGGGTGCAGGAGGAAAGTGTGTGTGTGTGTGTGGGCCTGGTTGGGCCACGACGAATATGATGATTTACCTAAATTAATGAATATTATAATAAGACAACTTAATCGTTGTTTCCATTATATAGTCTGTCAGATTGGCACCCACTGCACTAGCCACTCACTCAGCTAAAGTCAAATAACACAGCAAAAGCTATTTTGCATTGTTTTTGTAGATAGGTTAGCAGAGTTAACTTATTCAATTGCAACTCTGGCTGACTATTCTAATGTTAACCCTTTAATACCCATAATGGCCGTACGGCCCTTCTCTAGAAAAACTTAAATGATGCCATTTGATTATTTTAATTATTACTCAGAATGGCTGCGTCAAAGCGCCCACGGCGAGTAACGCATGTTATTTGGGGATTAAAACCCGCCTTGCATTTTGAAAGCTGTATATTTTTGTTTAGCTGTATATTCAACAAAGTAGATATTTGCTCGTGTTTCTAATGGATTTCCAACATCATTAATATGCAATATTTACGGTTAGTGAATAATATGAATATCATATATTTTTAGGACGTTTTGTGTGAGTAATTTGGTAGTATAGGTTGGTTTTCTTTTGGAGTGTCTCAACAATGAGAGGTAAATCTTGTTTGGTGTCATATTAAAGAGGGGTTTGTGCTCTTTAAAACAAAGTAGCCTATACTTGCAATTGTAAACTAGTTTTTCCGCTGTCTGGTTCATTGGAAAAAAAAAAAAAACATTTCTTTTTAGAATTAGCAGTATTCTACATCCACATTATATTGGGTTCTAAAGGGTTAACTAGCTTTTATAACATGGAGCACTTTGTCCATCTAGAAATCCTGCTCTTCAAGAATACAGGACTATATAACCAAAATGGATCCTTACTAAGTGTACTTTTAATAACCCTTCCAAATAATTGTAATCCTCTCTCTCTCTGTCCTTATGTATAGTCAAGCCAGGTTGAGTTAGCAGTGGAGGAGAGAGACAGGGAGGAACCTTTGATCACCAGGGAGTCTGTCAAGAGAGTGAGTACACTGGTCCACTTGCACTGGTACACTGGTCCATGGCACTTAGTTCTCAGCTTTGTAGGGGTTTTTGGAATGGAACAGTAGATATGCATATCTACAGGGACCGCAAGGATGGTGTACTAGTTGGTTGTGTCTGACCGATTGTGGTGGGCCGGTCTGAGTAAAAATGCCAGTCCAGCCCTGTTTGTGACTATGTCTGTGAAAGGTGCTATATAAATAAACTTTCTTCTTCTTCTTCTTCTTCCTATAACTGGAAGGTTGCCAGATTGATTCCCGCTCTCCACACAGTTCATATCGACATTGTGTCCTTGGGCAAGACACTTAACCCACCTTGCCTCCACACATGCTATATACCCATGAGTATAATGTCATATTTAAAAGGAAAAGTTTGGAATGTATGGAATACTTTTGTAACATACCCAATACAAGTTTTTTGTATTTGTTTTTATTATTTTTTATTATTTATTAATAATATGTAATATATTTATATTATAAAAAAAAAAAAAACTTTGTCCTTCACCCTCCGCGGGTGGTCTCTCATCCTTCGAGCTCGGGTCCTCTACCAGAGGCCTGGGAGCTTGAGGGTTCTGCGCAGTATCTTTGCTGTTCCTAGTACTGCACTTTTCTGGACCGAGATGTCTGGTGTTCTTCCAGGGATCTGCTGTAGCCACTCTTCCAGTTTGGAGGTTACTGCCCCGAGTGCTCCGATGACCACAGGCACCACTGCCTTCCAAGCCTTTTCCAGCTCTTCTCTGAGGCCTTGGTATTTCTCTATTTCTTCCTGATGTTGCAATCACTTGGTATTGCAACGTCAACCACACCGGCCTTCCTCTGCTGTTTGTCCACCACCACAATGTCTGGTTGGTTCGCCATTACCATTCTGTCAGTCTGAATCTGGAAGTCCCACAGGATCTTGGCTCGGTCATTCTCTACCACCTTTGGGGGTGTTTCCCACTTTGACCTCGGGGTTTCCAGTCCATACTCCGTACAGATGTTCCTGTACACTATGCCAGCCACTTGGTTATGGCGCTCCATGTATGCTTTCCCTGCCAGCATCTTACACCCTGCAGTTAAGTGTTGGATTGTCTCAGGGGCCTGTTTGCACAGCCTACACCTTGGGTCTTGTCTGGTGTGGTAGATTTGGGCCTCTATTGCTCTGGTGCTCAAGGCCTGCACCTGTGCAGCCATGATGAGTGCCTCTGTGCTGTCCTTCAGTCCGGCCCGTTCTAGCCATTGGTAGGATTTCTTGATATCAGCCACTTCAGTTATGTTCCGGTGGTACATCCCATGTAGGGGTTTGTCCTCCCATGATGGTCCCTCCTCCAGCTCCTCTTCCTCTGTTCCCCATTGCCTGAGACATTCACTGAGCACGTCATCTGTTGGGGCCTTATCTTTGATGTACTTGTGGATCTTGGATGTTTCATCCTGGATAGTGGCTCTCACACTCACTAGTCCACGGCCGCCTTCTTTACGGCTAGCGTACAGTCTCAGGGTGCTGGATTTGGGGTGGAACCCTCCATGCATATGTATATATATATATATATATATTATATATATTATATTTATAAATATTAATAATCTTTATTTATATAAACATATTTGTATAATTTTTTATATATGCTATTTTTATCAACCCTATAGAAAAAAGGGTTGAATGATGGTAAAGTCCGATGGTATGGACTGATCCAGATGAACTTGATTGTAGAGTAATGGTCTTTGGTGCTGGTCTAGTAGGGCAGACTCATGGCCTTGTCCCACGATGAGAAGAATCGGGCCAGTCCGGTCTTTGGTTGGTTCAGGTACGCATTAAGACGGATGTTCATATATTTCACAGCAGCCTCCTCAAACTCTGCATGGTCTTGTCTCAAAGCTTTCTCCAGAAGCTTGGATGCAGTTCCAAACTCATAGATCAGATCTTTGGCAGCGACTTTGCCCATTCTCTCGATGATCTTGTGTTTGAGAACCACTCCCTCAGGGACTTTAAACTGGTCTTGGACTGCTTTCTCCAGCCCTGTAACGATGGATGTGTAGTGGTCCCAGGCCCCTTCCTGGACTGGAACTTTATGAAGCATTATCTTGACAAGAACTCTGATAACAAGGCGCTCCACTTGGGGTCCATCAATGGTCTGTGGTGGACTAACCTCAGGTGGATTGACCTGTGGACTCTTGGTGACTTTGGATGTCCTGTGGACTCTGGGTATTCTCTGTAGTGTCCTGAAGACTTTGGTTGTCCTGTGAACTCTGGGTATTCTCCGTAGTGTCCTGAAGACTCTGGGTATTCTCTGTAGTGTCCTGTGAACTTTGGTTGTCCTGTGGACTCTGGGTCTTCTCTGTATTGTTCTGTAGACTTTGGATGTCCTGTGGATTCTCTGTATTCTCTGTAGTGTCCTGTGGATTTTGGATGTCCTGTGGACTCTGGGTATTCTCTGTAGCGTCCTGAGGACTTTGGTTGTCCAGCGGACTCTGGGTATTCTCTGTAGTGTCTTGTGGACACTGGATATTCTCAGTAGCATCCAGTGGACTTTGGTTGTTCTGTGGACTCTGGGTATTTTTTGTAGTGTCCTGTGGACTCTGGGTATTCTCTGTAGTGTCCTGAGGACTTTGGTTGTCCAGCGGACTCTGGATATTCTCTGTAGTGTCCTGAAACCTCTGGGTATTCTCTGTAGTGTCCTGTGAACTTTGGTTGTCCTGTGGACTCTGGGTCTTATCTGTATTGTTCTGTAGACTTTGGATGTCCTGTGGACTCTCTGTATTCTCTGCAGTGTCCTGTGGACTTTGGATGTCCTGTGGACTCTGGGTATTCTCTGTAGTGTCTTGTGGACTCTGGGTATTCTCTGTAGCGTCCTGTGGACTTTGGTTGTCCTGTGGACTTTGGATAATCTCTGTAGTCTCCTTTGGACTCTGGATATTCTCTGTAGTGTCTTGTGGACTTTGGTTGTTCTGTGGATTCTGGGTATTTTTTGTAGTGTCCTGTGGACTCTGGGTATTCTCTGTAGTGTACTGAGGAATTTGGTTGGGCAGATGGTTGGTGGTCTCATCTGGACTCAGGGGCTGCTCAGGGACTTGATAGCCCATCATTAGGAGCAGTGCTGTGGAAGCTCTCCTCTTGGCCTCCTTCTTGGTGGAGCCGGTACCGATGGCGGTGTACTGGTCAAGGGAAACCTCAATGGAGAAAATCCAGATGTTCCCGTCCTGTCTAGCCTCCACCACACGGTAAACAGCAGGCTTCTCCCTTCGGGCCAGCTGCAGCTCATTCAGGCGGCTGCTGGGATCCTTCCCCAGACCGAAGTCAGGGCGGATGTAAGCTTCAACATCAGCTGTGGTCTTCATCCACTTTGTCACTGTTTTGTTGCCAACAACTGTGGGCAGTCTCTGGAGCTGTTCAAGCCCCATGACTGATGCTCTTGGTATTCTCTTGGTATTCTCTGCAGTGTCCTGTGGACTTTGGTTGTCCTGTGGACTCTTGGTATTCTCTGTATTGTCCTGTGGTCGTTGGGAATTTTCTGTTGTGTCCTGTGGACTCTGGGTATTCTCTGCAGCGTCCTGAGGACTTTGGTTGTTCTCTGGACTTTTGGTATTTTCTGTAGTGTCCTGTGGACTCTGGGTATTCTCTGTAGTGTCTTGAGAACTTTGGTTGGTCAGATGGTTGGTGGTCTCATCGGGACTCAGGGGCTGCAGTCCTCTGGTGGTCAGTAGTGGACTGGGCAGATCAGACCGGTGTTGCTCAGGGACTTGATAGCCCATCATTAGGAGCAGTGCTGTGGAAGCTCTCCTCTTGGCCTCCTTCTTGGTAGAGCCGGTACCGATGGTGGTGTACTGGTCAAGGGAAACCTCAATGGAGAAAATCCAGATGTTCCCGTCCTGTCTAGCCTCCACCACACGGTAAACAGCAGGCTCCTCCCTTCGGGCCAGCTGCAGCTCATTCAGGCGGCTGCTGGGATCCTTCCCCAGACCGAAGTCAGGGCGGATGTGAGCCTCAACATCAGCTGTGGTCTTCATCCACTTTGTCACTGGTTTATTGCCAACAACTGTGGGCAGTCTCTGGAGCTGTTCGAGTACCATGACTGAGGTTCTTGGTATTCTCTTGGTATTCTCTGCAGTGTCCTGTGGACTTTGGTTGTCCTGTGGACTCTTGGTATTCTTTGTAGCGTTGTGAGGACTTTGGTTGTCCTGTGGACTCTTGTTATTTTCTGTGGTGTCCTGTGGACTCTGGGTATTCTCTGTACTGTCCTGTGGACTCTGGGTATTCTCTGTAGTGTCCTGTGGACTCTTGGTATGCTCTGTAGTGTCCTGAGAACTTTGGTTGGTCAGATGGTTGGTGGTATCATCGGGACTCAGGGGCTGCAGTCCTCTGGTGGTCAGTAGTGGACTGGGCAGATCAGACCGATGTTGCTCAGTGACTTGATAGCCCATCATTAGGAGCAGTGCTGTGGAAGCTCTCCTCTTGGCCTCCTTCTTGGTGGAGCCGGTCCCGATGGCGGTGTACTGTCAAGGGAAACCTCAATGGAGAAAATCCAGATGTTCCCGTCCTGTCTAGCCTCCACCACACGGTAAACAGCAGGCTCCTCTTCGGGCCAGCTGCAGCTCATTCAGGCGGCTGCTGGGATCCTTCCCAGACCGAAGTCAGGGCGGATGTGAGCTTCAACATCAGCTGTGGTCTTGTTATTCCTGTTTTTGGATATAAATGTGGACAGCCTCTGGAGCTTTTCCAGCACTATGGCTGAGGCCAGGGTCTTAGCGGCCTCTTGGGATGGTCCTTTTGCCTCTGCAATTAAGCCCCAACAGTTACTTGGATAGAGAAGGTCCTGTTGTGGCAGGGTCCTTCAGACTTCATCTGAAAGTCCACAGGCAGGCGGTACCTCTCTGCTAGGTTGTACAGGTAGTGTCCTGTGGACTCTGGTTGCAGTAATCTGACATGTTGGATTTTGTCAGAATCTGGATTATTCAACCAGTAAGAAAGTCCTTTTGTAGGTTTTGACTGTGTTTGTTGCTTGTAGCTAATGTAGAGTCTGTTCAACGTGTTGCTTCTGGTCTCTTCAAGAGTCTCTTAGGAAATGAATAATTGTCTGTCCTCACCTCCATTCTAAAGCTCTCATGTGATGTCACGTTAGAATGTGAGTCATCATTCTAAACATCACCATGAAAACACAACCCCTGCAGCTTGACTATACAATAATGTCAATGAAATACTGAGTGGAAAAAAAACAATAATATAATAGCATAATTATGAATATAATAATGTTAAAATGTTTAAATTACTAGTCTAAATAAAAAATAGACACTGTATATTTAATAAATTATTTGATTATACATTCAAATTTTAATTGTGTTAAAAAAAACAATGAATTAATAATTTATTTTGTTATAATTTTATAATTTTATTTATTTTACAAAAATAGCGCAGGCGACATCCACCTGATCAAAGCAGCACTAAACGTATGCGTGGGCCACAAAAAGCATCGCAGACTTTTCGAATGATAACGGAGGAAGCAAGCCATGTTTGGACTGTACTAAGCTGAGCTGGACAACACGGACCGATGGCACGTGCAGTTACCGGGGTTTACCTGCTGGAGTGTGTTTATGAGCTGATAAAACGCATGTGAACAGTCCTAGGTAGTGTCATTGTGCTGATTTATCAAAGAATGGATCGAATGACCACTGTTTAACTGCGTGAAGGACATGACCAACCACTGTTTTTACGCAAACACAATAGCATTTCTCACATAGTAGATAGATAGATAGATAGATAGATAGATAGATAGATAGATAGATAGATATAGAGAGAGATCAAGACAAATGTAGCGAGTTGTATCTACTGCACATTTTAGAAAGAGTCCATCATCAATCTTCTCTACAACTTCAATTTCAACTCACTTCTTCTTCTTTAACTTTTTCATTTAAAAAGGTTTTCTGTGGATGGCAGAAGGGAAAGTGTCTTTTGCATAGATTTTCTCTTTTGTCAGAATATTGTGAACACCACATCTTTACCAGAATGAAATGTAGAGAAGCTGGTTTCTCCCACATAAAACAACACACAATAAGTGTTTGGCTACTGGCTCCATGTTAGTTTCCCGCTCTTACCCCATATTCACTGTCATTGTTTAATAAAAGCTAAAATGCCAAGTAAAAAAAAATCAATTAAAATGAGTTGAGACGAAGCTCTTCTGTTGTGAAGAGGTAATTGGGGGTGATGGACTTAGTCTGTGCCGATCCCTAGGCTGGGTAAAGGGCAAGGGCAGCGCCAGGAAGGGCATTCGGTGTAAAAACACGAGCTACTCCAGTGAACCACTTTGCTGTGGCCACCCCCGGATGGGCTTAAGACGAAAGGCACTTACTTACTTAAATGAGTTGAAATCATTTGAGATACCCTGATTTATAATTCCTGTTAAACACCCATAATAACTATATGCACTACTGGATGTATTCTTTGTAGCAGGGATCTCAGTGCTTCACAAATGTTGCTAACAAATTCCAAGGCCACGTTAGAGAGATTTTCTTGGCAAAATTATCTAATTAAAATAGATCAAATTTAAAAAATATTGCCTTTCCTGTGTGCTGGATATCAAGTGCTATAAGACAAATCAGCTCTGAGCAAAACATTAAATTGTGGTTTCAACTGGTTTATCAGAATTATGTCTTTGTGCACTTTTACATTTTAAGTAAACTCTTTCAAGTAATTTTTAGCACTTTTGGTCAAATGCAACATATAAGCAATTCAACAAATATTTGATAATTTCAACAAACCATCAAGCTCTGCATCCGACGACTCAGGAGTCATTAACCTCTGGAGTTTAACTATAGTTAAAGTCTTAAGTGCTGACTCGGTAAGGTCATATGTGACTCCACTTCACCAAAACTGTACATTTTCCTGCAGTTTTGTGGTGAGCACTCAGGACCAAGTGGTGATAAAAGTACTTAAAAAAAAACAAAGAACATGACTCATTTTACCCAAGATAACAAATGACTACTCTACCCACGTCTAATATAAAGACCACATAACAGTGGTATTATTTTTTAAGGTAGGTAATAGTTTTATTTGGTCATTTAAATAAAAGATTTAAATAAAAAATAATACAACCCCATCATTAACTATAAATCATAGACCAAAAGGATTTAGGCTGAAGTAAAAGACTTATTATGCCTAACCCTTTCAACATTTAAATAAAAGTGCTATACATTGCAACAAAACAGCAAAACAATTACAATAAATTCCATTCACCAAACAGAAGAGAAAAACAATAAAAACAGAACAAGTACTGTGGTAACTAGTATTTGTACTATACTATTTAATCATCCCTTATTTACATCCCATGCACAATATTCCCTTTTATACAATTTTACATGTTCAAGACAAGTTATGGCACTGGTTGATATAGTTATCTCGCTCCTTACATGCATGGTTCTATACTGTAAGAACATAATATATTTATGCATTGTTTTAAATTTGTAAAGGCTTTTGCATTGCTTGTGCTGTTCCCCAAGACTCTTCCAAAGTTTGACGCCACACACAGACACACAAAAGCTGTCTTGTTGTCCTTATAATGTTAATTTTAAAATTGTCCACTCCTCTCAGTTGGTGCGTCCCCTCCCTGCGTTTGAATAATTTTTGTATATTGCCAGGAAGAGCATTATTATTTGCTCGGTACATCAGTTAAGCTGTAGAATATTGAACACGATCTTTCAGCTTTAGTCATTTGGACTGTAAGAATAGTGGATTAGTATGCTCCAAATATCCAACTTTATGGATTACTCTCATTGCTCTCTTTTGTAGCATTAAGAGTGGTTTTAATGCTGTTTTGAAGCTATTGCCCCGATACTTCAATACAATATGTAAGGTATGGTTGTACCAGAGCACAATAAAGCATTCGGAGTGAATTGATATCTAAAAATATTTTGGATTTGTTTATTATTAAAATGTTTTTAGCTATTTTGTTTTGTAAATGTAGAATGTGTGGCTTCCAACTGAGTTTGTTATCTACAATTACACCAAGACATTTTATCTCTGTTACCTTTTAAATTTTTGTGTTTTTTATGTAAATGTTTGATTCAACTTCATTGTTGCAGTTGCCAAAAAACATTACTTTTGTTTTATCAAGATTTACAGATAATTTGTTTCTGTCCATCCATAATTTTAGTTTGACCAATTCATTATTCAAGACATTAATAACCTAATCATAATTATCACTGGCACACACCACGTGTGCTGTTATCCTGCTATTGTCTAATGTTGTCTGTATGTTTTTGTTATGTATGTTGTAACGGCAACTGTAGTTGCGACTATGTATTTTATGTTGTAACAGCTACTGTTGTTATGTATGTTATGTTTGTAAAATGCTCTATTTCATTTTCCTGAAGACCACAGCGCCTGAATAATGGCGGCACGTGAAGCAGTTTGTGACCAGGGCTGGACTGGTAATCTGGCATACCGGGCAATTGCCCGGTGGGCCGACGCAATTGGGGGCCGGTCCATATAATATGATTTTTTTTATTTATTTTTTTAATTGGCCAATGACCAGCCCATAAAGCAGGGACAGCGGCCCATTGGTTCATTTTTCATACTGACACTGGGCTGGCCCAATCATCTCTTAACAGGCTCCACCCCTCCTCCTCTGTTTCTTGTGTCAGATGCAGTTAGTGGCTCAGAGCCAGAAATCTGTGGATTTAGGATGAAACAAACAAGAAGAAGAAAAAAATAAAACAGAACTAGAGTACTGATGGCTCAACATTTGCAAAAATAACAGACATGTTTAGTGCTATAGCTTCAGTATCCAAGCCTACAGTACCTGACGACATTTTGCAGAAACATGGAGAGTGTAATTGAAACGGTAAGCATGTTAGCTACATGATTAACAGGGAGGAGTGTTAATCAGGGCGGGTGCAGGAGGAAAGTGTGTGTGTGTGTGTTGTGTGTGTGTGGGCCTGGTTGGGCTCTGCGATTTAAGATGATGATTTACCTAAATTAATGAATATTATAATAAGACAACTTAATCGTTGTTTCCATTATATAGTCTGTCAGATTGTCACCCACTGCACTAGCCACTCAGTCAGCTAAAGTCAAATAACACAGCATAAGCTATTTTGCATTGTTTTTGTAGATAGGTTAGCAGAATTAACTTATTCAATTGCAACTCTGGCTGACTATTCTAATGTTAACCCTTTACGGTTAGTGAATAATATGAATATCATATATTTTTAGGACATTTTGTGTGAGTAATTTGGTAGTATAGGTAGGTTTTCTTTTTTTTTTTTTTTTTAAGAGGAGTATCTCAACAATGAGAGGTAAATCTTGTTTGGTGTCATATTAAAGAGGGGTTTGTGCTCTTTAAAACAAAGTAGCATATACTTGCAATTGTAAACTAGTTTTTCTGCTGTCTGGTTCATTGGAAAAAAAAAAATTTTAGAATTAGCAGTATTCTACATCCACATTATAATGGGTTCTAAAGGGTTAACTAGACTTTATAACATGGAGCACTTTGTCCATCTAGAAATCCTGCTCTTCAAGAATACAGGACTATATAACCAAAATGGATCCTTACTAAGTGTACTTTTAATAACTCTTCCAAATAATTGTAATCCTCTCTCTCTCTGTCCTTATGTATAGTCAAGCCAGGTTGAGTTAGCAGTGGAGGAGAGAGACAGGGAGGAACCTTTGATCACCAGGGAGTCTGTCAAGAGAGTGAGTACACTGGTCCACTTGCACTGGTACACTGGTCCATGGCACTTAGTTCTCAGCTTTGTAGGGGTTTTGGAATGGAACAGTAGATATGCATATCTACAGGGACCACAAGGATGGTGTACTAGTTGGTTGTGTCTGACCGATTGTGGTGGGCCGGTCTGAGCAAAAATGCCAGGGCCTTTTTTTTGTCCCAGTCCAGCCCTGTACAGGGGGTTCACAGTCATTCATCTTATCTGGTGTGCTGCCTTTATCTTCAAAGTCTGACTGTTGTTCAAGCGCTATAGTCAGGGGTATTGGCATGAGCTATATACCTGCTCCTCTTCACCTTGTCCACATTGAGTCAATGTTGGCCAGTGGTTGTTTTTCAGTCGCTGTCCGTGACAGTTTTCCCATTGAAGGGGTGGATTTTATCATGGGGAATGATATTGCTGGTGGAAAAGTGTATCCTTCTCCTGAAGTTGTTAGTCAGCCCATTCCTCATTCTGAAGTAGATGACTTGGCCAAAGACCATCCGGATGTATTTGCAATTAGTGTGTTAACTCGAGCTCAGGCTCGTAAGTTGGCCGAGGAGAATATTAATTTGTGCGATTCAGTGTTTGCCCCTATTCTGTCGGAAGAGAAAGGTCCCCCTACAAGTGATTTTAAAAACCAGAACCAGTCTAAAGTAAAAGCTATACTTGTAGAACTAGAGAGGCCATCACAAAAGTCACTACCAATGACCTATGAAGCTATTGTTCAGGCCCAGAAGACTGATCCATCGTTGGCAAAATGTTTTGCTGCAGCTGAAAATTCAAGTGAACAGTCAATAACACCACAGTTGTTCTTCATGGACAAGGGCATGTTGATGCTAAAATGGGTTCCAAGGTCATGTGGAAATACTGGTTCAAAGGACTGGTGTACAGTTTTTCAGATAGTGGTTCCAGTGGATTATCGACAGCATGTGCTTTTTTTAGCTCATGAACACTTGTGGGCTGGTCATCTTGGGGTGACTAAGACGTACAATCGTATCCTACAGCATTTCTTTTGGCCAGGGTTAAAAGCTGATGTAGTTCGTTTTTGCAGGACTTGCAACACCTGTCAGTCTGTAGGTAAACCAAATCAAGTCGTACCTCTTGCACCACTCTGTCCTATTCCGGCTGTTGGTGAGCCCTTTGAACATGTAATAGTTGACTGTGTTGGTCCTCTTCCTAAAACCAAATCAGGAAATAAGTTCTTGCTGACAATTATGTGTGTGTCCACTCATTTTACTGAAGCGATCCCATTGCGCAAGATTACTGCAACAACTATTACAAAAGCCCTTACCAAGTTTTTTACAACTTTTGGCCTGCCTAAAGTAGTACAAACTGATCAGGGAACCAATTTTCTTTCAAAGATTTTCAAACAGACTTTACAGGATTTTGGTATTTCTCATTCAGTGTCTAGTGCGTATCATCCAGAATCTCAGGGTGCACTGGAGCATTGGCACAAAACCCTTAAGTCAATGCTCAGTAAATATTGTTATGGTACTGGGAAAGATTGGGATGAGGGAGTCCCATTTGTGATGTTCGCAACAAGGGATGCTACTCAGGAGTCCCTAGGTTTCAGTCCAGCTGAACTAGTGTTTGGACACAATACACGTGGTCCGTTGAAGGTGTTCAAAGAACAGTTTTTGTCTAACTCTCCTCTAAAAGGTAGCGTGTCAGACTTTGTTAAACAGCTTAGGGAGCGCTTACATTATGCTACTTCCTTAGCCAAAGAAGCTCTTTCTTCTTCACAGTCCAGTATGAAAACACGTTTTGATAAGAAAGCTGTTGAACGTCAATTCAAACCTGGTGATAAGGTTTTAGTGTTGCTTCCAAGTTTTGGTTCTGCTCTTTCAGCTCGTTTCTCTGGTCCTTATGTAGTTGAGAAGACACAAACTACATTATTTTCATTCCTGACCGGAGGGGGAAAATGAGACTGTGCCATATTAATATGTTGAAACCATTCTATGTAAGGGAAGGGGAAAGAACAGTAGTTTCAGAGCAGTCTGTCCCTGTTTTCATGATGTGTTCTGAGGTGTTGAAAACGGAGGATGACTTGGTAGAGCCTTGTATTAGCCAACAATGTGGACGGTTGTCTAACTCTGAGTTTCTCACATAGACTTTAGCCTTTCAAACCTTTTGGAGGAACATAGAGGAGACATCATAGACCTGTTCCAGTCTTATCCCTCTCTGTTTGGAGATACACCATCGCGTTCCCATGTCTTAGAGCATGACATTGACGTAGGTACAGCCGCTCCAATCAAACAGCATGCTTATCGCTGTCCTTTAGCAAAAAGCGAGGTTATGACTCAGGAGGTTAAGTACTTGGTAGAGAACGGGTTAGCTAAGCCTAGCTATAGCCCCTGGAGTTCTCCCTGTTTACTAACTCCAAAAGCTGATGGTATGCCACGCTTTTGTACGGATTTTAGAAAACTTATGGCCCTCGTGCCATTTGTTTGTTTTTCCTTTTGTTTTTGTCTCCGCCTTTAGGTGTCTGGCAGGTGACTGTAATCAGCGGCCTATAAAAGGAAGAACGCCACTACACAACGGGAGCCATGGGTTCAGTGCCACCCCGGCGGCGCGGCGTTTAATTACTTTATTATGGAGTTGTTTTCTTTGTGTTTGTTAATAAATCTTAAGCGGCCGTAAGGCACAAGCTCGCCAGACTTTTCCTTGTGTTTCCGGTGTTATTGTGCTGTGAGTTTCCCTAGACTAGCCGACGGCACGTAACACTCCCTCACTGGTTGGGGCCCGGTCATGGACGGCCGCTTTTCCCAGGGTCTGTGGCAGGACCATCATCGCTCCAGGCATATAAATTGCCTAGAGATGTTGGCTGTGTTCAGGGCTCTGAGGAGCTTCCTGGCGGATCTCAGGGGTTATCACGTTCTGGTGCGCTCCGACAATATGTCGGTGGAAGCGTACCTGAACCGTCAGGGGGGTCTGAGGTCTCGCCCTCTGTGCAGATTGGCGCATCAGATCCTCCTATGGTCCCAAGGGAAGTTATCATCTATCAGAACGATGTACATCCCCGGGGACCAGAATCAGGGAGCAGACACCCTGTCAAGGCAGGGGCTGAGGCCCGGGGAATGGAGACTTCACCCAGATGTGGTGAGGTCTATAGGCTAGAGGTTCTCCCTCACGCCTCCAGCCCCGCTGGGGTTGGATGCCATGGTACAGACGTGGCATTTCCCGGTGGCTCTGCTCCCGGGAGTTCTGGAAAGGGGCCGGCAGGAAGGGATCAGTCTACTTCTAGTAGCCCCGTACTGGCCGGCCCGAGTATGGTTCTCAGACATCATAGCACTGCTGGCAGGTCTTCCATGGCAGATCCCTTAGAGGAGGGACCTGCTGTCCCAGGCAGGGGGCACAATACTGCATCCCCAGCCCGGGCTGTGGAAACTGTGGGTCTGGCCTCTGAGGGGGATTAGTACCTAGAGGCTGGCCTGTCGGCAGGGGTAGTGGAAACCGTACTCAGTTCCAGGGCTCCTTCCACAAGAAGGTTGTACGGCTTAAAGTGGAATGTCTTTTCCACTTGGTGCAGGGAGCGTGAAGTGGACCCAGTTAACTGCCCAGTGGCTTCGGTCCTGGAGTTCCTCCAAGAGCGCTTCACTGCGGGGCTTACCCCGTCCACTCTTAAGGTGTACATGGCTGCCATTGCGACGTTCCACGCTCCGGTGAGTGAGGGGCCTCTGGGGAGGCACCCATTGGTCTTACGTTTCCTCTGTGGCACCCGGAGGCTGAGGCCTGCAACGCGCCCCGGGGTTCCAACTTGGGATCTGGCGGTGGTGCTTGAAGTGGTGGTGCTTGACTCGAGTCGGCGACAGATCGAGTTCTGTCGTTCAAAGAGGCGCTGCTCATGGCTATCACCTCACTTAAAAGGGTGGGGGTCCTCCAGGCACTGGCTATAATGCCAACTTGCCTGGAGTTTGCCCCCGGTGGGGTTAAGGCCATTTTACGTCCGAGGCCAGGCTATGTGCCTAAGGTGACGGTTTTGCAGGCGTTTATCCTCCACCTCATGTGTCGGCCGAAGAGGGGAGACTTCATCTGCTCTGCCACGTCAGGGCATTGCGAATCTATATACAGAAGTCTTCGCAGTGGAGGAAGTCAGACAAACTATTAGTGTGTTTGGGTCTCCTAGGAGAGGTCGGCCAGCGACCAAGCAGACGGTCAGTAATTGGATCGTCCAGGCTATTGCCTTGGCCTATCAGGTGCGCGGATTGCCTTCACCTTTGGCCTTAAGGGCGCATTTCACTAGGGGCATGGCCTCTTCTCGGGCCCTTCAAATGGGGGTCCCGCTTAAGGAGATCTGTTAGGCAGCCGGCTGGGCTACTCCACACACTTTCATTAGGTTCTATAGTCTGCATCTCCCTGCGACGCCAGACGCTAGGGTGCTCTCGTCCTAAGTGTGCCTGAATTTCCAGCTTCACACTAGGGCAGGCATGGGTCGTCGTGGCATAGTGGGTATTCGTTCTCCAAAGTGTCGTTTCACGACGCAGTGTTGAGTTCCCTCGAGAAGGGAACGTCTCGGGTTATGAATATAACCCTTGTTCCCTGAGAGGGAACGAGACACTGCGTCGCTTCGCCACGCCTACCCTGCCTGAGGGCGATTTGCTTCATCGCGAAAGGCTGGCATGGTTGTGATACGGCGTCCCTTTATACTTTCGGATAGGCCATCACTCGCTACGCCATGGCGTAGCACCAATCAGGGTCAGTCTAAGTTTCATTCATGCTTCAGAGGCGTCACGCTGAGGGCGTTCCCCAAAATGTCGTTTCACGGCGCAGTGTCTCGTTCCCTATCAGGGAACAAGGGTTATATTCATAACCCGGTAAGAGGTCTAATGCATTGTTTAGGTCTATGGATTTTTTTTTACCTCTTTTTGTGGTTACTGAAGTAGTATAGTTACAAGTATTCTGTTTAAAGACTTTCAAAGTTTCACACTATCATTTTCTCTTGTACAAAAAATAGGAGCAACATGTCTGTGAAGGTTCTCAGTCATCCAGTCATCTTGAAGAAAAGGTTCATGCAAAGGCATCTGGACTCAGTTCTTAAGGTGAAGACGTTTCTTCTCTCAATTCCAAGAGACCTTTTCAAAAAGACTCTTGGAATTAAGAGACAAAAAGTGTCTTCACCTTGAACACTAAGTCCAGATGCATTTACTTTTAACATTTTCTTTAAATAATAGGAGCCTAATTATTTGACATTGTTTTACTACTAAATGTAAGAAGACATCCAGCCTCACATAATGTCGTCCTGGGAAGTGTAAAAATTATTGAATGATAGTGCTGCCATACACAGTGTAGTGGCATATTTTAAGTTAATGGTGTTTGCGTAAATGTGTAACATAACATTTTTTTTTAAAGCAAGTGAACATGGTATGGTAGTCCTGCAGGGACATGTTATCTATTAACAACCCTGAGGAAATAGGCCTCTCTCCCCCTCCCTTCTGTGTTGCACTTACCACCTCCACCTGTGTGTGTCTACTCCTGTCTGCAGAGAATAACACCTGGTGTCAATTCCTAATCAACAATCCACAGCAGTATAAGAAGACTTGTTTTTCACCCACTCCTCGCCAGTTTGTCTATGCTACACAGTTAGTAACAACTCTAGACTTCAGAGTGTGTTTTGAATTGCTAAAATCCTCTCTTGTGTCTAGATCCTGCCCGTCTGTTTGCCCACCGTAATCTGCCTGCGAACTTACATCACTTACTTTACCTGCGTTTTGCACATTAATCCAGTTTTTGCCTCATTTCAGTTGTGTTTTGATTGATGAATGTATTTACTACAGCATTTTACACAATGCACCTTTTAACAGAAAGTAGTAGTAGTAGTAGAGCAAATCAACTGCAGTAGGATTAGTGACATCTAAATAAACACAAAACTAGTTTCCTTCCTTCCACTGTTTTTGTGCTGCACTTCAGCCTTTGTTTGAGAAAACATAAGCCGACTTGTTAGTCTCTATGAACAGTCCCTTTCACTTCAAAACAAAAAAGAAATATTCCAAGTGGATGCAAGTGTTTTGTAGTTTTTATGTCCCTTTGTTTATACTGCAGCAGAGCTAACAAATGTCAAGACTGGGCTATTGTGTTTCTCAACCTCATCAGCTTAAGGTCATGCAATAAAAATGTCACTCCCTCTCACTGTGCGATGCATGACTGGCAAACTTGGATCAGAAATGAGGTTTCATAGAAGGCCACTGTTTCTATGGCTCTTAATTGAATAACAGGCTGTGTCTAGCTCGAAAGGCCAGGCACACATAAAACACGCACTGTCTGTGGCATTTATTTCTTCCAGAGCGTGCCGAGGACATGCCCTCTAACACATACTCTTGATACACTATCATTGCTCTCTTTCTGTCATGCACACTCTCTCTGTTTCTAAGTGGCATCGATGCAATGTTTACTTTGTCTCCAGTCGTCAGACGCAGACATGGTTCCCACTGTGCCGCCCACTCGCATCAGCACCTCCCAGCTCAAACTGCACTTGATTGTAAATGACATTCAAAGCTTCTGCTCTGGAGGGAAACTCATTATAGAATGCTTAACACTGGCGTTGAAAGGCCACCCAGTGTTAATGAGTACTGGCGGAGGATATGACATGTGTGTCCTGTCTGCTTACCAACAACTCAAGGCTGTGTCCCCAAAACACAGCCAGTGCTTATTCATCTATTTCTACACCACTTTATATCAGTATCATTTTAGGCACTGTGGAATTTTATGGAAGAGCCCAATAGAGCTGACACTTGGTCATCTGCCTTCATTAAAAGTACTTTGCACACTGGCTGTGGAAGAATATAATCAGTGGGATCAGCTGCATTTGGCAAACCTAATGGATAGACTTGCTGACTCCCATTCAAAAGAAAAAAATATCAATCTTTTGTCCATACATACAAAGGTAAAAAAAAACATCTTTAACTGTATTTTGGTTCTGCAACAATAAGCATGAGTGAGTGTGTTGCAAAAACTCAATTTTGCCTATTTGGTAAATGCGGTAACCAAAGTATTTTCCCAAGAGATGTGCATTCTCTAACCTAAAGCTTTGTGTGCAAACGGCCATATTCAAAGATAAAATTAAACGTACCTACATAATTACTATCTTATCTGTTGCAAGAAGCTGTTGGAATAAATACTGGTCATGGAACAGTGAGTGGTGTAATTGACAGGTGTCTCGGCTGCCACCACATTTGAAGATGTACTTTCAAAGCTTCTTTTAGAAATATAACAGTGGTTACATGTAACAAGAAGATTATTTCCACTTTACTGGAAGTTAATATTACTATCTGTTGCTATGTCCAACATTATTACTGGCATAACGTAGTTTATCAAAACCTCTGTCTGCACATTGAGTGTACATGTGGGAGAGGTTTTGTTGGTCCAGTATCATTTCATTCATCCAGTCATTCATTCATTTACTAACACTTATCCTGAATGTAGGACTGCATGACTTAGAATACACACTGAATAATGACCAACTAATTGCAAGGCACAGAGACTGATCTTGACAGACAATCTTTTGCACTAACATTCATTTCAATAAAAAAATGTAATTAGCCAATGTCTTTGGCTGGTAGGAGGAAGCTTGAGTGCCAGAAGAAAATACATGGTAGCCAGAAGAAGTAGTGCTAACCACTTTGTCAACATGCCTACTGTGCATGTCTAACAGTCACAACAGCCTTTTTACTCAATACTATACATAAATAGTATAATGGCTGAGTGTCTGTTTAAATGGCCAGAGCTAATTAGTTTATACAACACTGACATATTTTAATCGCCTGTACTATTTTGATCAATGTATATCCTATACGGCTGCTCCAGAATAGCATCCTGAGAGCTATCTGTCATGTTTATTGCCGCCTTGCTGCACACTGAACTAGATTTTTTCTTTAAACCTGCTGCCTCTTGGTTTCTTTTTTTACTTTCCCCCTGCGCTGGCACTACTTGCCCTCCTCTAAGTCTGTACTTTAATGTGTGTAACCTGTATTTGGAGTGCCACCTGAGAATGTCCTTATGTCATTCACACACAAGCTGTCAGCAGAGATGTCTCCTAGCTCATTTACTTACTCTGTTGTGGTTGAGATGTTATGGCGATAAAACCAGGATGCACTAACACCAATGTACACGTGTTGAAGGACTTAGGGATTTATCGCATTTAGTAATTGCACAGTTGTCATGTTTCCCTAAATAGAATTCATACACGTTTTGAAATATGACATTGAAACTAAGGAAATCTTGTGGTAATTCTTTATATATTGCAACAACAAACAAACTACAATGTATGTGATTATTTACATTGGTGTGTTAAGAATTGGTCTCACTTGTACCTGTCGGAAAAACAAAACTAATCTCCAGCAGATGACAGTGACAAGCAATGATTAGTTATTTTCCTAGTAGCTAATATATGTATGTGTGTCATGTTCTTAGTGGAACTGAGAAATTATAAATGACATATGCACATAGATTTATTACGTTATTTTAATCAAGCATAGATTGGTGTTTGTAACAGCTGTGTGAGTTTAATTGGAAAGTATACAGCCTGTAAGCCTAAGCTCAGAGCAAACAAAGCCCTAGTTTACTACAAACCTAAACATGGATGCATAGCGTATAACACAATCTGCAGTGAATGTGCGCTAATGCTGACTTACTTTCTTTCTGCTCGCATATGAAAAACGCTCCTAACAGAAAGTTCTGTGTTTTATGTTGAAGCGTGAAATTCTCAATGTAGATATTTAATACTCTCAAGCAGACATTTATTAATCTGACTGGCCAGACACAGAACCTTCTGGGAAGTGATTCGCTGAACCACCTACTAGTAATCTAGTCATTTTTAATTTTGAGTTTGTGAAGAATCTAGTTGCTGCGCAAGGTAAGACTTTTAGATCACATGTTTCACATATAACCCTACTGCACTTGGAAAATAGTAGACAAACACTGTTTTATTTCCACATATGCATTCAGTTTTAAAATCTAAAATAATGTAGTTGCATAATTTCTTATAAAATACACCTCCAACATACAGTATTTGTCTTCCAGTAGAGCTTTTTTTCCCCAGGAACCAGTGGATAATTCATTCATTCATCAATTTTCTTCTGTGTTAGGGGTCGCGGGTGACTGGAGCCTATCCCAGCAACTTTGGGCCTGAGGCGGGGTACACCCTGGACACTGGCCAGTTAGTCACAGGGCTGACATTTAGATACAGACAACCATTTACTCTCATATTCATTCACTAGGGACACTATTGCACATTTACACCATTAACACGATGATATGCCAATTATTGGGCCATATTTTAAAAGAGATGTCCAGCACCTCCTAGAAATTGCACTAATTGAACTGAAGTTCATAGTGCAGTTCTAAGTGATTTCAGAAAGACCTTGTCAGTCCTTAAGTTTATTTGCTCTTTGTTCATGAAAATAAATATTACTTACTAGTAAATTAGTCATCCATTTTTACAAACAAAATACACGAAGAAATAACATCAACATCCTGCAAATATAAACATTTACATTTTTACATTTATTCATTTAGCAGACGCTTTTATCCAAAGCGACTTACATTACATTACCAGTGTTACAGTCACTGGAGGCAAGGTGGGTTAAGTGTCTTGCCCAAGGACACAATGACAGTATGAACAGTAACTAAACTATTATCCAGTAGTTTATAGTTTATATAACACAACAAAATTCCACTTAAAAATAGCTTCATATTTCATTGGAAACGTGACAGTACAGCTGCTAACCATGGCTCTAAAACGTAAGTGAGGCAAAGCTCCCAAACATAAGAGTGTTCTCGGCAGTTAATACTCTGTATATGTGTTTTATTTCCTTCCACTTCACTCCCACAGTCAGCCTCGCAGGCCTTGAGTCATTTATCTGGGAGACTTGAGATTCTGCACTTTTGTAAATAAAATGTAATAAATTCACTCTGTCTACCGTTGGGCACAGACACTCACTCATTCCCGCCACTGGCAACATACACAATCATTTAAATGTTCTCAGACGAATATCATCAGGACTATTTTTAGCCACTGCAAATCCTTCACCATGTCTTTACCTCCAAGTATTCCTCTGCTTACTTTGACAGCCGCTCTGTCCTTACTCTCCACTTTCGACCCTTTGCTTCAGCCTCTAGCGCATGACAAGTAATCAGCCTCTCCCATTTACAGTAGAGCGACATACATAATTCTCTGACCGCTTCTCACCTCCCCCCATCTCCTGTGTGAATCCCCAGCGAGACAAGCTAGAGTGAACCGGTGGCGGCAGAGGACTGTGAATTCTTTCAAGTCATGTAGGTAGCATTCAGGAAATGGATTTGTACGTTCTCATAGGATGATAGTAACGGCTGTGTAGGAGGGCAGCAAAGTAGACTGCAAATTTATCACATTGTCATGCACAATATTTAAGTATTTACAATGCAAATGACAATTGGAACTATAATAAAGCCATCATATTGCATGTGCCAGACAGTTAGTTTCACTTTTAATGTCAAAATAATTAATCAGTAAGAGCTTTAAAGTTGCATTGCATACATGTTTTTAAAAAATGATCCATAAAACCCATTCTTCCTGTTGCCACAGGTGCCCAGAAAGGACAAGAGCCCAGCTGGAGGAAAAGCACATTCATCACCATCACAAGCAAATAGGAAAAAAATACATGTAAAATAATTAATATTCCAAGAGGTCCCTTGTTGAAATCCTGGACGAGCCCCCATTTATTCTGACCTCAGGCTTAACAAGAATGACTTAAGTGTTTTGTTTTTTAGCTTTAATGGGACTCAGTTGATTTTGTTTTTGTTTTGACCTATTTCTATTGTATTTGTTCATAGACAACAGCATGTCCCCGACGGGCTACTGTAGGTGATCACAGGTTCAAAGAATGAAAAGATGTAATTGAAGTCTGCACTGTCTCAAATCTAAACCTTGAAATTCAATAAAAAGTCAGTGGTACCAGTGGAAGTTAGTCTAGAGCCCTGTATTTTTTTATATTTATAAATCTTACATTTGATGTTCAACAACCACATTACACATTCAATGTTTTCCTAATATTGTGAAGCCCTGGTGAGTAGAACATGTTCAAATGGAAAAAACAAACCTTTTTTGGTTGTTATCTCTGAGGACATTTTACATTTTAAGCCTCGAGCCAGTGCTGTCTATGTTTTGTATGTCTTTGTCTGCGCATGTCAGAGTGAATTTTATGTGCGCCTCTAAATCATTCTTCAGCCCAAGGCTACAAGAAGTGAGGGGGAGATAAGAGAATGGTGGGACAGAGAAGTGACGCAAGAACGCAAGAAGGACCTTCTACTAAACAGGCTGGCTTATTAGCTGAGACTGAAAACATCCGAGGACATCCAACAGCGTTACAGGAAATGTGTGGGTGCAGTCCACAGAAGTCCACAGAACCTTAACTCTACCTCACTTTACTTTAATCATATACGTAAAATAAGAAAAAGTAGATTAATATATAATACATAATTGGCCACTTTGAAAATCAGAGTAGACTCTTTTTGCTCCTTTGGCCATTATTATAGTTTCTTTCTCGTTTTAAAAACTCAGCTATGTTGCAGCCAGTGGTTCAACCTAAGCATAAATCTATTAGAAGAATAATTCTCATTCTCAGTGGAGATGAAAATAAATTACTTGAAGCATGAATAGAGACTCAAGGGGAGGGGCTGAGGGATCCGCACTACCTCACACTTATAGTGCCAAAAACACAATCCATTCTCAAGGCATTAAAAATGACTCCAAACTTTTGAAGAAACTAATCTTTAAAGTAAAATGCATGTGATAACAAAAACTGTTAGACCTCAAGGGACTGTAATTTATAGCTTGTTCTAATGACATTTTTACTGTTTGTAAAAAAAAAAATATAAAAAAACCCTGCACATTTTGGCAGCTGAAGTCAAGCAGACTGCAGGGTATTTTCAAATGTTTGAGAGGGTTAATTTTGGCAACTGACTGACTGTGCTTACTGAGTGTATAGAGAACATTAATGGCTGTTTTGATATTTGGCAACTCAGGTGCCAAGAGAAGACAAACAGACCCCTGCCAGGGAAAGAATACATTCATGCACATACGTTCTTCACTTTGAACACCATCAAAGGCAAATAGTGGTAAGAATATATACACTGTGTCCACTATTATTAGGCAAGTGATTATTTTTACGATATCATTTTATCCATTATTTCCAACTCCAAGCTGTATAATTTATTATTGGATTTAATGCATATCAGATGATGTGTATTTGTGTAACAAGGGAGGGTGTGGCCTAAGTAGATCAACACTTATATCAAGGTGTGCATAATTATTAGGCATATTCTTCTCCTCAGGAGAAATGGGCCAAAAAAGAGATTTAACTGACTCTGAAAAGTCAAAAATTGTAAAAAATCTTTCACAGGGATGCAGCACTCCTGAAATATCTAAGATATTGGAACGTGAACACAGAACCATCAAACGTTTTATAGCAAATAGTCAACCGGGTCGCAAGAAACATGTTCCAAAAGACGCAAATGTATTGCCAAAGATTTGCAAAGAATCAAACGTGAAGCTACCAGGAACCTATCATCCTCCAGTGCTGCCATATTCCACAACTGCAGCCTACCTGGAGTATCAAGAAGTACGAGGTGTTCAGTTTTTAGAGACATGGCCAAGGTAAGAAAGGATGAAACCCAACCACCTCTGAACAAGACACATAAGTTAAAACGTCAAGAATGGGCCAAGAAATATCCAAAGACAGATTTTCAAAGGTTTTTTGGACTGATGAGACAAGAGTGACTCTTGACGGACCAGATGGATGAGCCCAGGGTTGGATCAGTAACGGACACAGAGCTCCACTTTGACTTGGTGGAGGTGGGGTACTGGTATGGGCAGGTATTATTAAAGATGAGCTAGTTGGACCTTTTTGGGTTGAAAATGGACTCAAAATCAACTCTCAGACCTTCTGCCACTTTTTAGAAACACTTTCTTCAAGCAGTGGTTCAGGAAAAAGTCTGCATCTTTCAACAAGACTTTGATATTTATGCAAGACAACGCTCCATCACATGCTTCAAAGTTCACAGTAAAACCTTAAATAAAAAACTAATGACATGGCCAGCTTCTTCACCTGACTTAAACCCTATTGAGAACATTTGGGCCCTTCTTAAGCAGAAAATTTACAGAGAAGGGAAACAGGACACCTCTCTGAACATGTCTGGGAGGCTTTGGTTGCTGCTGCACAAAATGTTTGCTGACTCTGTGAATGGAAGGCTTGTGGCTGTTATCGAAAAGAAAATTTTGAGTTTGTTTATTATTCTCACTTTAACAGGTGAAAATAAACAAGTGAGATAGGAAAATCTTTGTTTTTCTGCACGCTAATAGTTGCTAGTTGCTAATAGTGTAGATATTCTCTTAAGAAAGCCAAAACTTCACTTTTACTTTACTTAAATGTTCAGGTTTGAGGGTTCGTTAACATTTTGGATTGACCAAGAGCACTGTAGAGCACTATAACAACATTTATCCTCAAAAATACAACTTGCCTAATAATTGTGCACACAATGTACATAATAATATACATATATACTGTAAATGTATAGAAGTCCTGGGCGAGCCCCCATTTATCACAACCTTGGGCTCAACAAGAATGTGACAACACAGACAAAAATAATTTTACATGGCAGCTCACCTTTTTTGATACCAGTGAGAGAAAATCCAAGCCATATCACAGAAAGGAGCATTAAACAGATTAAGCCAAATTACTCAACTGTCTTTCTATGTTTCCCGATTATTAAAGATGATTCATTAATAATCATTTGCTTTACTCAAGTTCAAATTGACCTTCAAAAGTTAAGACAACAAAAGCTCTAACAATTAGAACAGGGGATGAGCCAACAGCTGTTTGTTTTGTGGAGTTGAATGGAGAAATTAATCAAGGATCCAACAAACAGCAGATTAGCTCATTACCTAATTTTCCTGGCACCTCCTCTGTAACCGCTGCCTGTGTACTGGTAACAAAGACGATTTCGGAGGTTAATGTACGCTGCTATGTGCAAAGTTACTTCATCAATATTTATTGGCATTGAGAGGATTGTACAAAACAGTAGCTGCTGACATCATTAACCTCAGCTGTAATAACCAGTGTAAATAATTTGGTAGGGTATTAAGAAGGTTCTTATCAGTCTGTTTTTGTCTTATTTTTAGTGAGGCTTCATAAATACTGTATCCCAATAATTGTATATTAAAAAAAAAAATAAAAAATCAGCAGTTACTTTAAACCAGAACATGATGACACGACAATCATCTAAAGCTGAATTGTTTGCCGGCGTGTTCCTTATTCTTTTGGGAACCATTTAAACACAATGCAAGCCCATTTGCTCTTATTGAATCCCGGGCTCAGCTCAATAGCCGGTCGATGATGACAACGCACACTGAATGGTCGTCTAATGCTCCTCAAGTTTTCCTGGTAGGCCGCTTTGTACGTGACATAACAGCATATTAGGCTTTTTAAAGGTATTGATTTGTAAATACTGTTTACCTCCTCACACTTACCCGCTTGAACGCTAAAGACATCAAGACGAGGGCAGTAAGCAACACTGACGGGAACTGTGGAGGATCATTTATTATATTGGTACTTTTAAATGTAATTATGGGCTTGTATTAAGCTCTCCTTCACTTTGTCTCTTTAAGCCCACATTTATTTATTTATTTTCCTCTTTACTGCCTGTACATTCCACCTTCTGGAGCAGTTGCTTGCAGTCACCCTATATGCAACATACATCCAACATTATACTTAAAGCGCTAATTGATTTGTTGTTATTATTTTTATCCCCATGGGAGAATATTTTGTCAAACTTGTTCAAATTTTCAAAAATGTATAAGTCTGCATGTAAGGTTAAGTTATGCATCAGTTAAAACTATCTTATCAATAGTGTATCATCACATGAAAAATAAAACTCTTTACCTATGTTTCTGTGAAGGTTCTCAGTCATCCAGATCATCTTGAAAAAAAGGTTAAAGCAAAAGCATCTGGACTCACTTTTCAAGGTGAAGAGGTTTCGTCTCTAAATCTAAAGAGACTATCAATTCTGAAATCAACTGGTAAGAGAGCTTATATCTCTAGAGGGAGGATCTAACTCTGATTAGACCAGGCTGTTCTGGTCTCGTAGTCGTTACCATGAAAGAACAGTGTAACTCCTAATGTGAGAGTTGGTAATGGCTCAGGTGAGTCGTCAGTGACACTGTTCCATTCAGGTGTTGTTGTTGTTCTAGAGTGAAACTCTTTTGATTTTGATTGTGCAACATGAATCTGAGGCCACCTACTCTGTTCAAAGAGGGTTTTTTTCATGTGTATCTTGGAATAATGGACATCCCAATAGAACCACAGAACCCAATAAAAGGAGTTATTTTAGTTCTGTTACGTCCTGTCACTGTGGACAAACTGAGCAAAGCTGGAGAAGAAGCTCACTTGTAAAGGTTTACAGTTATGACAAAAAAAAGTTTGAATTTGAAAATTACCATCAGATTTTCACAACATGTCCCAGTAGGGCCACAATAGCTGTTTACATACGGCGGAAAGGAGCTATACATTGTGTGGAATTACAATCTGCACTTGGACAACACTGCCTCATCCCGGTGCTATGATGCAGACACATGTTTGTATTGTGTGTTTCACTTCTTATATATTATATATATTTTTATATATACTATTCAAAATGTCATTATTCAACATTTGCTCAAATATTAATACAAATTCCAGTGTTTTTTGTATCTTATGTATATCAAATTCAGTATCACTAGGATGCTCCCAGTTAGGACTCTGAGTCTGGGGGACTGGTACCGACATGTTGGAGCAGTCAACAACTGTGCCCACTCCACCCGGCGCTCAATAAAAGAATAATGTTTATACACAAGGGTCCTCTGAAACACATGTAGGTTATTTTTATTTGTCATAGGGAACATAGGAAAAACATTTTTGAAACAAGGCTACAACATACTTTGAACTGTTTACTATTTACCATTATCTGCCCCTATACACCTGTAGAGCTTGGCCGTCATCTCGATTTTTTTAATGTCACGTTCCAAACAACATATTTTGACCTTAAACCTTGTGAAATCAGTGTCTAAGGGCATACATTGATATGGACAGGGGGCAAACAGTTTCATAAATTATATATGAACTCTGGTGCACAACCGTTTTTGCACCTCTTACTACTTTTTTACAAAATAGCAAACCGGCAATGTATTTACCGTCACATCAACAACTAAAGTAAACAAAGTGCTGGATTTTGCTTTAACAATTCAACAACAATGATCATCTGTATGTTTCATATCCAAACTGACGTCATCAAACTACCTATTCAGATAAAAAACATGCATTACATATAGAAAAGGTATTTGGTTGTTGCACTGAAAAGTATGGGCCAGTACATGCTTTGGTCCGTCTGGTGTTGCTCCAGTCTGCTCAACTGCATCTAGCACATACTGAGCTTTTTTGGTCCTCGAGGCAGTTGTAATGACATCAGTGTTTCCAGATTTTCAAAACCAAATAATTGTACAGACAGCCCAAAATTATTGTAATTCAGCATATTGATTGTACAATGAAAAAATTTAAACGCCCCTTAAAGGAGTTTACAACAAATAGAACTACTCAAACAAAGAGTTGTCAAAGAATTGATGAAGCACAGTATTGTTTTTTGTACAAGAGTAACTATTGTACATTTAAAAAAATGTTTCTGCTCATTACAGTACAACAGGTGCGACCCGATAAAAATAGGGTCCAACTCCAACTCACTGCAATAAAGTTGTGCATTTTGACTTGTTTTTTGGCTCATTTGTGTCTCTTTGTAGAATCCATTGTCCTGAGTAGCTTATAGCTTGAACGCGCAGTGAGTTGTCCTGGGAAGTGTTAGCAGGCAACTGCATTTGTCTCATGAGAGTTTGTTAGACATAACTGGAGCATTTACTGCAGATCCAGAGCCAGTTTTTCTAACTCCCATGACAAAGTGAACATAGCATTAATGCTGAGGCTGAATCTGATTCCAAATCAGACCAACAGTGGAGCAGGGGATATCCTTGATCAACCCCACTCCAGCTAGCATCATAAAATTGTTATAGATTTATGGACTTTTACAACTACAGAGGTACATAATTATCGCACATCTGGCAACAGTAAATGACATTTTCAGGGTAGAAGGTATGTTCATGTGTGCTTATGTGTTCTCATGTGTACTAATGATGAGTCACACTCTTTTCTGATGTGGTGGGAGCAGTGTGTGCTGCTGAATGCAAATTGCATAATCTCTGTACAATTAAATATTAATAGCTAGACAGACATGGCTGATAAACATATATAATATAATATAATATAATATATTGGGTCAGCCTTTCTTTTAGTGTGTAACTCTCTCTTTGCCTTAATCCTTAAAATATACAAAACACTCCAAATCTGTTCAAAGAATACAACATAAATAGTCATGAAATGCAAAACCAACTATACCCACTCAAGAATCGGTGGAAAACCCCCTCAGGTCATTAAAAAATGAAGGCATCCTCTGTTCTTCCGCTGTAATATGAAATATTAAGATAAGAGGAATGTTTTATAGGCTTTCCGCTTCTCAATGTTTGTACGTATTTATTACAGCTGTAAATCCCTGCTTAGACTGACTGTAGACTGTTTTAAATCTCAAAATAGGATTTAATACACACAGTGATTGAAGGATGCAGTAAAAACAAGGTGTGGCTATTAGAAATCAGCATTAGGCTTATGTAACTGCAGCTACAGAAACATGAGCAAATCACGACAACAATAGAAGATTAGATTTTGACCATGTCAGCCAACTAGCTGGGCCTGCCCCACACATTTCCTTAAAGTGAAATGGTTTTAGGAATAGAAAAGAAAAAGGAAAAAAAAAATGTAACCTGCATCTTTATTTGTTCAAGTAAAATATGCATTTGTTTCTTGCATATCAAGCTTCTGTCGTGTTTGCGCTTGTGTCTTTGTTGACACCCACCCTCTCGTACAGTGACTGAGCTTGTATATCTTGAATGAAGTGAGCTTAGCACAGCTGTCCCTGTCATGCATCATTCCTCCGGTCACATCCTCCCCTGCTTTATCCATCTGCTCATGGCCTGCATACTGTGAGTGAGGGTGCGTATGCAAAAAGCTTGCAATGGTAATCCTTCCGCTGCTACATCAGACCAGGTTTTCCCTGTCACATCAGCAATACCCAGGGGAAAAGGCTGAAGCTGCAAGTGTGTGCATCATCTGCTGTTGACAAACCAACTGATGAGCTGGATTTAAATGGAGTGACATCCCGAACATCCCGATACTGAGCACTGCTGAGCCCTGATGTTTCATTTAAAATACTTTGAGGTTTTGCATCATTTTACATTTTGATACCACCTGCCCAAGCCAGATCAGCAGACATAAAGCAGAGGTAGGAACTAAAAAGATAACATTTACATTTGTCTAAGTAACATTTTAAAATAGTAACTTTAAGTTCACCACTTTCATTGAGTATATTCCTTTACCCTGAAATGCATGTGTGGGTATCCTCACAGGAACAAGGGCCTAAGTTCATCCCTGGATAGGATTTTTAACTGTAGCATCATCTTTTACTGCTTATCTTGTTAGGGGTTATGGATGGCTGGAGTCTATCGCAGCTGTTTTGAGCCTGAGGTGGCTTAAACCCTAGACAACAACATACACTGACACATCTGACAGAAAACATCAGCATAGCTAAAACTGCAAAATCTACATTAAGGTGAAATGCTTCTCACTGTTAAAGGTATAAACAATATTTAACGACATAGACCTACGGTAAACATGGCTTTATTGTTAAACAAAACATGTAAAAACCTTCTTTTTCAGCTTTCTTTTTTGCCAACATCTAACCGGTCTCTTTATATACTGTATAAATGAACTGGAAATACTGCTGCATTTGTTGATGTGAGGGGCGTGTGTCTTGAGAAAGGGTTTATTTGTTCAATAAAACTGACTCTGCACTTGAACAGACTTTTCACTGAGAACTTTTCAGTAATATCATTTTAAAGCAGATTTTGTTTACTTTACCCAGCTCTGAAATAAAGATGCCAGGATTAAAAAAAAACGGGAACAGAGCAGGTTTAATGTGGAAAAATGATTAAACACTGAATGCACAAATTTGGGGCTTGAACTCATAAAACCAGCTGTATTAACTGTGACTGTGCAATTTGTTTTATACAATTAGACTCCGTTAAAGGTGTGAAAGACATGCTATAATTGAAGAAGCATTAATTTAGAATTAATGGCAGCTGTGTTTACTAAGAGTGAAAACAATTACCACAGGCAACAGAACTGCAACAATCACACAAAGCAAGCTGAGGTTTTGTTCCAAATGCGGCGACAATATGTGTCATGCATCGGGAATGGAGCAGGTTGTGTTTGAGGAATAGGTTAGATGACAAGCTCCATTTAATAAATCTCATTGTATTTTAAACACGCTGTTAGTATGCTGTCACATGGGCATCTGTGGTAATAAGTTTTAATATCTTTCCCTGGCATCAAAGACAATATGTTCTCATACTACAAATAAAAATGTTTATTGATAATGACACGCAGAATGTGCCCCTGAAATGGGCAAACTCCATTTTTAAGAAGTCACTTGATCACATTATTGGATTCACACTGGCCCCCTCCAGACCTGACGATAAAATCCATGTCTGAACCCTAATGCAATGTGTGAGTGTGATTAATGCATCTTAAGAGAAGTATTGGAGGAGACATTTAGAAGTGGCCCTAGTCACATTTCTTGATGTGTTCTGATTTCTGTAGAGTAAATTATTCCTGCATTGAGAGATCACCTACATTCCTCACCTTGTGTATTTTAGACAAAACAAATTTCACAGAAGATAATTTTGTTGTATTTAAATCTTAATCAAATCAGTATTTATTCATACTGAACAGTACATACATGCACAGAATACATGATCATTAAAAAAGAGTTACTTCAAAGAGGGAAGGTAGTACCTCAGGATTTTAAGTCCAACAGTTGTTTCATAATAAATTAAACAACAGGAAGTAAAGTGTCCCGGTGTGCATCTTTGTTTAGACGCACTGGTTGTTTAGACGCTACAAAATTAACTGTGTGTAAATATGATGAGTAAAAGATCAGAAATGCAGTTTTAACTAAACAAAAACAATCTAGTTTTGCACATGAAGTGGGACAGTCAGAACCTAATCTAATCTGGACTCAGGAGAATGCTTATTAATACCAGCTGTGGAAAGTTGAGCTGGCCAAAGGTCATCTTTACAGAGCAGTGTTTAGCAACTTACATCACTGCACTGGCTGTTGTTAATCATGACAATCACTGAGCAATGGTCTTTTATCCACCTTTCCACTCATGACTTTTCTTCAATTAATTTTTTTTTTATTTGGTGTTGGTTTGGAAGAAAACTAAATGGTAATATTGAGACAGCCTTTGAACATTTTGAGTCCCTTGGGAGACAAGCGCAATATAAATCTAGTCCATTATTATTATTATTATTGTGTGTGTGCGTGTGTGGGCGGAGCTTTCTCAACACTACCAACAAGACTCACCTGAACTCCAGCTAAAATCAAGCAGCAGCCTTCTTATACCCATCTCACCAGCCACTCTGGATCACCAGATTTTTCCGTCAGTTAGATGGTGATTTTCAGTCGCCCCAAAGTAACTCAGTTTTGTATCTTTTGAACATTTGTAACCTATTGAACTAACTCTTGTCAATTGTGTTTTCAACTCCAGATCCCACCTGCTACTCGACCACTCAAGCATACACTTCATGACCAGCTTGCCTTCGACCATTGGACAATAAAAACACTTACATGTGGTCCCAGTCTTTTGTCCACTTTTGGGGTCTTTGTCTTATTGAGCGGCTGAAAATTGGAAACAAAGATAAAACAAAGCTGCACTGCACTGTGAATTTGAAGTGTGAATAGTCCTTTCTCTAAAGTTACTTGTTGCCAAATAAAAAGGCCAAAAACATTGAGTAAACTATTGGAACAGTCAGTTTAAATTGCTGTTTTATGGGATTCCCGTTCACGCTACTAGTGTTTCCAGAGTCTGCGACACTGTTGTGAGTACCCAGGAAGGTAGAAAAGTGATATTTAAGTGCAGCCATTTACCAGTTCACACAGAAAGGCCATTGCCATCCAACACAAGGACCAATCCCATAACCTTCTTGCTGTTGGGCAGGAGTGCTACACACCAACCAGTTTATCATATAGTTAGACTCTTAATACAATCTCACGCAAACACCAACACCAGCCCTTTTAAAAATTGTTCACTGACAACTCAAGAAGTCATTATTCTGCTGAGGTTCCTCATATTGCTATACAAATGCCATTCCTTCACATATCTGTTCTTTCATTTTGCTCTGGAAGCAGTACTAAACAATAATTCCTCATATTAGAAGACAAAGCTTTATTTAAACATTGCAGACTGAGCTAAAGGCAGGAGCACAATTTGATTTATCCATTGTGTTTTGATGGAAAATCAACGTACAATGCACAATGTATTCTGTGCTCATTATTAGCAGGCAACAATGGGTTTTAATTATTTAAGAAGCAAGCAGACCTTTTTTTTTTTATAAAACATGTTTTTGTATTTTTTTTTACAAATGAGTCATTACCATTAACAACGTGTCAAATGTGCAAGCTGATTTGTCCAAGGGGGCATTTGGCTGTTGTCTGCTGAAATGGTGAACACTGGGACGTTTAAGTCAAAGAGACCTATCAACAAATAGGCCACAATTTAACATAGAGATAGAACAGTTGAAAATAAATGACTTCTGACAGTGAGATTGAATATACTGTAAATGCATTTAGGGCAGCATTGGAGTGGAGTCGGGTTTATAGAGATGTCACATACAAATCTCAGTGGACACACTATGTAATTTTGGTCTTTCGGCTTCTCTGAGCGAAAACAATAACACAACGCGTGGTTTGATGCAGAGACAATGTAAGAAGAGATGACAGGCTAATGTATTAAAGATTTATCCACATTACCTTTTAGTGACATACAGTATATTCACTTTGCGTACATCTATGGGGATTGTCACAGGCCGTGTCTGATAAATAATTCCACGTATGTAGTCTCTGCTTTACGATAAAAGGAGTAATAGAGACAAATAAGGTTTTGTAAAACATACAGGTTTGCACATGTAAACATAAAGGCTGTTGTTAAAGCTGGCATAAACATTTTTCTGTCACTGTGAAAAATGAAAATCACTTATAATCAGTGATGGGACTTACTAACAGTGTTACGTTTTTAAGTAACAAGTAATCTATTACTGCTGTTATGGTTACTGACAATAAAATGCGGCGTTACTATTATTGGGCTCACTGAAGTGTTTTAGTACAAGAGTACATAGGAGTTGTATAGGACCTGCCACAGTGATGGGACGGTTGCATTTAAGTGGACGATGGGAGCCGGCTCCTGCTATTTAATGTATTTATTTATGTAAAATAATACAAGACAGAATGATATGAGAATCTCGGCCCTACAGGTGTTTCGATTGAATGTCGATTGAATGTCACGTGCTGCTGTGTAACCAATCATGTGAGAACAGACACGGATCATACCATTAACAGAGAGGGGTGGGGTGTGCTCATACACAGGTGCTCTGAACAGGACATATTTGATATATTTGATTTTTTGTATTTTTTATTAACACAATAGTTACTTTCCCTGTTAGTTACTTTTATAATGATGTAAGGCAGTTACTAACTCAGTTACTATTTGAGAGAAGTAACTAGTAACTATAACAAATTTATTTTATTTTTGTGCCCAACAAGGTGTATAACATTTTAGCATACTGTAGGCTTTAAAAAAAGTTTCATTTAGTGCAGTGTTTTCCACAGTGTTTGTTATTTCACATATCAACTTGTGCAAATCAGTCATCCTGATGAAGGTAAATGGAATACTTTATTAAAAACAATAAACAAAAGACTGTAAACAGCATTTAAAACTGCATCTTTAATATCACATCCAAACAGAACTCAAACTTGATCTCTAGATATTAATATAGATACAGTATAAAGCTTAACACAGTGTTAAAGAAGAGGAGTGAGGATGTCTCCAGGCCTCCCTCTGTTCAGTGAGGGCCGACCCACTTCCACATAAATAGCCTTTTCTTCCAAACCATCTATTTTCTCCAGCATGTATCTGTACGTCGTGACCATGAAGTCTGTATGACTGTCGAAGAGTATGTCCTCTCCTGAAGAGCACATTCTCCAGTTTGAAGACATATTTCTCTCACTTCGTAATACATTTTAGTGTATCAAATTTTTTTTTCCTGTTTTACTCATTGAGAACCTTTATTAAAGATATGTTTTTAGAGCACATAGCTTTTATTTGAAGGTGAGACAGTAGCATGACTGGAAGCAGGGTTAGATATTAAGGGCATGATATGTGTAGTAGAACCTGGCTCCTTCTGATTATGGTATGTTTTTTGTACCCTGCACCAAGTGAGTCATTGAGGCTGTTCCATTAAAAACATTTGTACAATTCCCAGAAGAAAATTGCTACATTTGTTTAAAAAAAAAAAGAAATGCCCTTTTCTCAATATAACACATGCAATTATTTTTGCTGTTTTGCATTAAGACCAACTCTAGGTAAAAGGTTGTACAAAATGTTGAATAATCTGTAATTATTTTAATGTGTTTGCGTCTATCTCTGTTTATTGTGGATTCTCTGCAGTGTGTTTGCCCTTTTAAAGTTTTTAATGTGTGTCCTAACCCTCTACATTCCCCATCTTTCCTCTCCTTCGTATTTTTACATACTACTTCACAAGGATTTACCTGGTTTCATTTATTTTTTCATATAAAGTTCCCTCATGAAACAAATTATTATTATAATACAACCATTATTTTGCAGTCTTTTATGAATGGTCATTCACAATTGTGACCAGTAAGATGCAGTTTGGTAGATTCAATCCTCACATGTTTCTGTTTTTTTACAGCATTTTCCTTCATATATTTAGGCAACAATTTACATTTACATCTTCTGCTTTCCTTTCTGCTATTGCAGACATTTAAGATCTATCATATTGGTTTAAATCAAATGCTCATAAAGCCACATATAAAACCCATTTGATTAGTCATATTTAGATTTTATTTTCCTAAAATGGCACATATAGAATAAAATATTAAATCAATGTTAAAATTTAGTGCTATAACATTTTAGCACTAAATGGTTATGTTGCACCTTTCTCAAGACATGAAACTAATGTTTGATATGTAGCCAAGAATATCAGTCACTGAACTAAGAAACTTTACTAAACTAGCCCTTCAGCTGTATTTCTATTGTGTCCACTTCCTGGTGTATCTATTACACACTTTTAATTATGTATACACCACTGTGTATGTCTTTTCATTTCAAGCTAAAGACACATTTCTGTCTTTGTTTACAAATGGGAGACGATAAAGTTTATTCAATCAATCAAAGGCAGTAGTGGTACCTCCTACAAAAGATGTTTGAGTTAGGAAAGGATGCATTGTAAAGTGTCATTGCTCTTTGTTCTCCACTTAAGCTGTTCTCTTTTTGCACAAGTCTCAGAACAACATGACCAGTCTGAATAGCACTTTGTTTTTCAAATGCAATCTGGTTGTTTGATTTTAGTGTAGCAGTCTTCCTGTTTTTGGTCTGATTTGATCTTTGCAGTTCATGTGGCGTTCTCATTGCACCTGAACCGCACCAAAGTTTAGTTAGAAGAGAAGACCCAAACCAAAGTTTCTCAAAGTACTCTGTTAGCACTCCAGCCTCACAGCAACAAGTTTGTGACTTCAACGCTGCTGGGGGTCTGTCTGTGTGAGATTTATATGTTCTCCTTTTCTCCAGGTGCTCCGGTTTCTTCTACCACTAAAATAATAGAGAGTTTGAGTTTGAATTTTTGAGTTTGACCCAGATGGAAGGTACAGGGCAGGGGTGTTGTCTGGCACAGTCTGTAAAGCCCTTTGAGTCAACTGTTGTGAAAATTGAATTGCACTTACCTAAAGGATTATTAGGAACACCAGTTCAATTTCTCAATAATGCAAGAATGTAATCAACCAATCACATGGCAGTTGCTTCAGTGCATTTTGGAGTGTGGTCCTGGTCAAGACAATCTCCTGAGCTCCAAACTGAATGCCAGAATGGGAAAGAAAGGAGATTTAAGCAATTTGAGCGAGGCATGGTTGTTGGTGCCAGGAAAAACATCCAGTATGCAGCAGTCCTGTGGGCGAAAATGCCTTGTTGATGCTAGAGGTCAGAGGAGAATGGGCCGACTGATTCAAGCCGATAGAAGAGCAACTTTGACTGAAATAACCACTCGTTACAACCGAGGTATGCAGCAAAGCATTTGTGAAGCCACAACACGCACAACCTTGAGGCGGATGGGCTACAACCAGTGTTGTGCCTGAACGCGTTCATTGAACGATAGTTCATGAACTCGTTCATGAACTCGTTCATATTTTGGGCGAACGTGAACTGAACGTGCTGTATTACTGCCTGATGAACGTTACTGTGAACTCGTTCATTCTGGTGTCTGTGAACGGCACGCTCTCTCAGGTTAACTTCGTTCAATAGGGTGCCAGATTTCTATAGAGCCTTCCAGGCAAAAACCCGGCTAAAACACACCGCAAACCAGCCGCAAACGGGTCTTAATATGTAGCGGAAAAACACCAAACCTGGCAACACCAGCCACCAGTGTCGCACCGCCGTCCGCCGCATGCGTGACGCGTCATAAAAAAATTAAAAAATAAATAAAGCATGGGGGCGACAGCAGCATGTAGTAAGGCGTATGATCATTTAAATTCATTCATATAACTTGTTTGTTGAACCTGCCTGGTCTATTTTCCCAGGATTCCAATATTCTGTTTTAGCATGTGGACAATGGAAAATTATTAAAATTTAAAAGTTTGCACCTTAATGATTACTGTCCTGTTTTTCTTTGAATAATTCCTCATTAAAAAAGACCATTCAAGCAGGACGTTTTTCCTCATGTTCTTGAGAATGTACTGTAGGGTTGAAAGCTGCAGCTGCTACTAGTGTGGAGTGAATGGACAGCAACAAAGCATTAAAGCAACAATGGGGAAATGCTGTCCCCTCAATGCTAATATAAACCATGGTTGGATAAGGATTGAAAATTGGATATGAAAATGAAATCTAACGCATAGCTTCATTGTTAAGACTGATAAAATAATTGCTGTCTGTGATTCTACTGTAGCCTATATGGGCTGTGGCAATAATTTTGAAAAATAATAGCTCGCAGCAACATGGAAAAAAGAACTATGAACTAGTTCATTTTTGGAACTGTGAACTTAGTTCAAAATTTTGAAGTTTGAACTATGAACTGAACTAGTTCATTTTAAAATTTGTGAACTGAACTTTGAACTAGTTCTTGTAGAAAGTGAACTTTCCCAACACTGGCTACAACAGCAGAAGACCCCACCGGGTACCACTCATCTTCACTACAAACAGGAAAAAGAGGCTACAATTTGCACGAGCTCACCAAAATTGGACAGTTGAAGACTGGAAAAATGTTGCCTGGTCTGATGAGTCTCGATTTCTGTTGAGACATTCAGATGGTAGAGTCAGAATTTGGCGTAAACAGAATGAGAACATGGATCCATCATACCTTGTTACCACTGTGCAGGCTGGTGGTGCTGGTGGTGTAATCTCCTTCAACTGCAAGATGCTATCCTATCAATACGGGCCAACATGTCTAAAGAATGCTAACAGCACCTTGTTGAATCAATGCCACGTAGAATTAAGGCCGTTCTGAAGGCGAAAGGGGATCAAACACAGTATTAGTCTGGTGTTCCTAATAATCCTTTAGGTGAGTGTATATTCCTTTAATAAAATTAACAATATTCTTTTGTGACATTCACAACAAATCTGATTATGTACTTCTTGCTGTGTTAAAATATGAATCTAATTTACTCTCTGGTCTCCTCAAATGCACTTGCTCTCAACGTCAAAACACACATGAGGTCTCACTAGCTGCTACTGTTCCCTGTGGCCTGCCATGGCACTGACACACTGTCGCATTCGATCAGCGTGAATCTATTGTCTGACATCTTTAGCGGCTAAGCGGGCTCCAAGGCCAGAGGTAGAGGGGATGCAATATATGAGCACAAGTGGGTGGAAAGAAGAATAAAGGCGGGAATAGTCTAAAGGATAGTAGCGACCGAACGTGACCTCTTTGAGATATCTCAATGAAGGGAGTTAAGAGTGTGACTGAAGGCACGGACAGTGAGTAATAAGGCCCCGATATAACAGGATATATTCTGCCTCGGGGCCTTTGATATTCACATTTGCAGCTGTGAAATATACGCACAGTCGTGGCCACTCGCCTCGCCAGGCTTCATTGCTTTGATAGTTTTTCTCTCCGCTAGCCCGCAGCTGGGAGGTCACAAAGATGAGACATGGCTCCAAGCTGTTCTAAAAATCCAGTCGCACAAATACACCTCCCCAGGCCTGTGTCTGTGTGCGTGCGTGTGCCGACAGTATGTGCATGTTAGAGACAGGGCATTTGTATTGGCTACTAAGCTTAATGTTGTGTAAAAAGTGTCAAAAGCACTTGGCGGTGATGTGTTAGCACGTTGACCAGAGCCCAGCTGTGGTGGGAATTTAACTGGTTGTCATCAAGTTAATTAGAGTTGTCACAGTAATTTGAGGCTGCGTGGCGACGGAGACAGATTGCACAACGGTCCTTACAGTCTTGAGGACACATCTGGAACCTCCGATTACCTTACAATTAGAATATATACAAGCAACACTGTCATCAATATTGAATGGCTAAACAGAATTAATGTGGATACTGGCCTTTTGTGATATGAGGTTAATTAGCATAGCAGATCGCACGTGTGGCGGTCAGAGCGTGTGTAAATACTAAAAGCCAGTTTTGTGGGTGGACTTTAATGAGGTGTGATAGTCAGCCGGTATTCTATAGCCAATATTTTATGGCTCCAGCAGTGGTACTAGGAATATGATGGACTTTTAATGTTTATCAACCCGAAATCTTAAATTTAACACATTTATCAAATGCTTCCATAAACGTAGGTCACCAAAACCTGGTACAGTGAAGAGACCTGCCACAACAATATGCTCTAGGTTCTCTAAATCATATTGGTAACCTGGTGTAAAAGGGCTTACAAAGTGTAATAAATGTGAACCAGCTGAGAGGTAATAATAATAATAATAATTTTTATTTTTATATAGCGCTTTTCCACCTACTGTAGTAGGCACTCAAAGTGCTTTACATACATTAAGCTATTTACCAGTGTTAGAGAACATCACTGGAGGCAATGTAGGTTAAGTGTCTTGCCCAAGGACACAACGACAGTATGTGGGGAGAGCGGGATGTTATAATAATGGTTATAAGGTAAACAGAAAGTACACAGTAGTGAATGACATTCTGATTACAATTTGGGGTTTTCATTATTATGACAATAGAAAAAGGGTAACCTTGCACTGCAGCTGGTTTCTTGCGAAAATCAGACTTGACCTGCTTCAAGCAAAGTATTCCCGGTCTGAAGCTTGGCTTTACTGGCTTGTTGCGATTGATGATGTGGCAGCTCTGACAGGTCTGGGTGTGTTTTAGGTTTGAAGATGTAGTGACCGTTTTACCGTTACAAACGTAAATAACATGGCACTGCTCTGACTGGATAACTGTGGTTAAAATCCAATCACTGACCAGGTATTCATTTTAAGTACCTTTTGCAAATGCCGTGAACGGGAGCCCTTCCAGATGAATGTGCATGGCCAATTACATTCTACCCTACCATTTATGGAGCACAAAGTATTTATGGAGCACTAAGTATTTGGTAGTTAGATTGGCTTTGGTGAAGGAAAATGTTTTTTTTTCGAGACTGCAATAGACACTGAACCAGAGGTACATTGTGCAAATTAATCCAGAATCCATAAACATTGGTGATGAAAAAAAAGAGATTAATGTTAATACATGTATCCACATAGTATGTTTATTTGCAAAAAAATAAGACAAATCTCATAAAGCACATCTCACATACATTAAAAACATTTTGTGTGCATTCATTTGATGGAGTTTTAAAATAAAAACCGTTTTGAACTGTTAATAGTAAAAAGAAACAGGGCCTCAAGCAAAACCCTTTCTGCTTGGGGCCTTATGCAGTTGCTCGTTTTACCCGCTGCACTCCAACCCCTCAGACGATTGAAAACACAGTAATACCATAATAAACATGGTGTGGAATACTGGAGACATGATGAAAATGATAATTCATGCAGACCGACTTGTGTTTATTTCTGTTTCTAAATGCAGCTTAACAGTTTAAAACATCGAGCTCAGAATCAGAGCTGCAAATATTCCAGTTTCATCTTGCATTTCTGAAAACCCTCTGTGGGCCTCATTTCTACTGGAGATATTTTAGCACAAGGTCTGGGGGCTGCAGGTGAGATTAGCTGTCATGCTACAGAGAGCAGGTAAATAACTGCGGGACATCATGTCACACATTCTGGGGTGGAGGAGAAGAAAAGGGAGATTTCTTTAATTCCTCCACCAAGGGGTCGATGGGCCATCCACCCGTGTAATGAGCTCTGTTAGCCAAATGAGCAGCCCTTCAAGTGTAAGTGTGTACGCGAGAGGGAGAGATATAAGAGGCAAAAAGGATCATCCAAGTGCGTCTGAGGGCACGCTGTTTTCTTCATCCCGCATCTTGATGTATAATGCACAGCATGAGCAGGTGTTCATCTCAATCAAAAGGCGGAGCAATCATCCTTACATATGTTATGCTCATGAATATATATGTATGTTTAACTTGTCAGATGTAACTAAACATCTGCTTTTCCCTCGACGAGGACGGGAGTATCATTCATTAGCCGCTCACGTGCTCTTGCCTCGACACATCAGCGTGAATCAGGTATTAGGCATTCACTCTCAAACCCGATACAGTCTAAGGAAAGATTTAAGCTCAATCTACATAGGAGCTCTTTTTTTGCTGTCAGTTTCATTCTGCATTTGAAGAACGTCCCAAAGTGGTACGGCACAGTCTGTGTTGACTTAGAGATCCCACTGATAGTCTAATCTCAGCAAGGAGTTTTAATGAGCTGTCAGGAAATGGTTTTAAGAACTGCATATTAATAGTTGTGTTAGGCAGAGTTCCCGCTCCTCACTTTTTTAGAAATTATTTTCCGGTGTATTTACAGGACTTTTTGTAAGTATAAGATATAATATGCTACAGACTCATTTTTATTCTGTTATTTTTCCCCTTTTGGTCAAAAACCCACTCCATAAACTACAACAGCTTCAAAGGGTCAAAACTCAAACTTCATATTCCCACTGGGTTTTACAGAAGGGCACACCAGGAGGTTGCACCATTTATCTAACAGCAAGGAGAGTTTTAAACAACACCAACACAACCTTGAAAAACAGAAGGGGCTAAAAAACACTGAGATCTTTACAGCACAATATACAATATTTCAAGGACATTTTTTTGGACACAAAGTTGCAGGTCATTTCCATGACTGTAAAACTAGATCCCAAATGCTCAGGTTATCTGTTTTCCAAAACACATAAATACCCCTAAACACCATTATAAAATCAAACTAGAAAGGAGTAGTGTTTTACAAAAAATACACAAACTTTTAACTATATATACTTTTGTACAGGTGCTTAAAATCTTTGTACACTGAGGCTGTTTGGGGTCAAATTTGAGTTGATATATTGAGATGGATTTAAGATCTAGAAACAGAAAAACGACACGCACATCTAAAGCTAGTGGGCCTGTGTGCCGGAACCCAATAAACTCGGGCTAGTCCTCTTCATCAGACTGATGAAAGAGACTAGTCCGAAATATGTGGTGATAATAATAAAGCAAATAAAAAAATCTGGGAGCTTTATTTGTTGTCTACTTCCGTTTTTTTTTTTACTCAAATCAAGAAAAGTGGTGGTTTTAGACAATCTTAAAACTCTGAAACTGTACTGTCTAAGTCCCACTACATCTGCCCAGGTGCCTGCAGTGACAGATACCTGCTAGTCTTGATGGTTTAAGGGCATGGGGGAATCTGGAAACAGTGAAATAGTAAAACAGCATTGGAGTGATCATATATGGTGCCCAAAGGGAACAGAGGTTATCCAGAGGTTAGAGGGTGCCTTGACACAGAAACACCTGCAATGTAACCGAATATTCTACAAAGAAACAAATTTGAATCAATCTGTGTTGGGAGGATGGTGGTGGGGGGTTTATAACATAAAGGTAACTGAGCTGCCATTTCAGACATCATGGCAGCAAGACTTAGTGTGAACAGGCCTTGATCTGATCTTCTTACGAGGAGGAAATAGTGATTTGGAGGAGGATGTGTCAGAGCAGGAAGAATGAGAACAATGAGAAAGAAAACTCTGAAGTTTTCTAAGACTGCTGCAAATGCAAAAACTAGTTTATAATAAGCATTTTATTTAATGTTTTGTGTTCTAAGTGGATTGAATTAATATTGATAGATTTAATTTCTTAACAGTGAGGACCATTAAACAGTGAGTTTAATGGTTATATTATAAATTCCAACTTTCCAGAAGGTTCATACTTTCCCTGCTCTCTAAAACATTTATTAAAGATTAATCAGACATTTATTGATGTGACATTATTTAGACATTATAAATAGATCTGTAGTTTAAAATATGTACGGGATAAACACTAGAGTTATAGCCTTACTGGACTTGCACACTTCCTCTCCTTCTTTTTGCTGGAGGTGAGTGACTAAAGAGCAACAAGCAGCATGAGTGTGGACACAGAACAACTGTTTGTGTTTTTACTTTTGCTAAATAAATGTCCTTGTAAGCCCTATGTTGGCATTCTGATACTGACAAATGACTTCGTATCTCACATACCTTTTAGAAGTATTGTCTGAAACTGCCTTCAGCACCTCAGCAACTTTCTAAAGTACATTTTGCAATTGAGCTTTTGAATATTGTGAAGAAACAAAATGTCCTTGAGTCTCAACCATTCTGCCCAGAACCTCCTTTATATAGGCCCAGCACTCTTACATCAAACTAGACTGAAACAAGCAAATGCCAAACCCATATTTACTTAGCAAGTGCTGCAGTCTGACTGGTTTTCAAACAGTCCTGCAGTTCAGAGACAGATATGGATTTGTTCTTTGACACCTTCTATTGTTCAATAAGAAAATGAACCTCATGTCAAGAGGCTCTCTCTAACAATCTAACTGTACAGCACAAATGGAGAATACCAATCCACATCCAATATTTTCACTACTTGCATCAGAAACAGGAAGTATCTTTTTCTCTTTTTCTTAACAGATACTGAGGGAACTTTTTACTCATGCTACAAGCTATCTAGCCTACTTTTACAATCAGCAGTAAGACTTCCATCCACAAATTAAACCTTCCTTTTCCAGTTTGTCTGAATTGTTGTTGTTGTTTCTCTGATTTGTTATTTTGTTTTTGTTTATTTGTTTGCACTTCACAGCCACCTTAGTCTGGTGATGTAAGCCAAGAGTGCGGCGCTGAAGCCTTTTCCTTCCTACATTGGTGCTATGACTGTTTTGTAAAGCTGCACAAACTTTAATCGAGTGAAAGCATCATGTCCACTGTTGCACAAAACTCTGTAAGCTGCAGTCTACGTTATTCACGGTACAGAAAATGAAGCCTGACGGAAATGGATGATAGCTGCAGTACATTCCACACACAGAGATTTTAGTATTGCATGAGTACTTTAACGTGTTAACAAGTTACTTTGAAAAGTACTTTTTATGTTTTCTTGTACAAACAGTATGAGCTGTGTGTGCCTTTTGGCCACAGACATTTAGATGATGACACACATTTCGAACAAAAGGGCCTTGACCACCATAAATCATTCATTTTGCAACAAGGTGGTAAATGGCAACTGTCTGACTATGTGTGTGCTCTCAGTGAATGGGCAGAGAACATAAGTGAAGGGCTCGATTTTTAGCATTTTTAGCTAAAGGCTACAAGCCACAGGTTTTAGTATATTTGACTGGACTTGTACAGAACACCATACAACCCCACATGGTAATGTACGCATGTTTTTAGTATCCGTGCTTCTTTATCAGACTCAGATCTGCCTGATGAGAGTAGCCATAGTCTTAAAACTGCAAAATCTACATTATAATGCACATCAACATTATAAACATCTAGTGCATATTAGTAACAATTACGTATGTTTAGGGAGCTTTGCAGAAATACATGAAGGCAGTCTCTTCTTAGCGTTCTTGCTCTATTTTCTAATTAGAAATTTTATATTCTAAATGAATATTAACTTGATTTTTCTTTGTGGCCTTTTAATTTAGTGCTGTTAACTTTTGCACTCATATGAACGAATGGGGAATAGCACTGCTTTTGTTGCAGGTGGGGCCTGTATATTTTGATGGCATAGCTTGTGGAAGGGTCTTTTAACTGTACCATGAGTCTGGTTCTGCAGTGCTCCTACATTCCTACACTGTGATATGAAAAATGGCAATACTAAAAAAAACTTTCAACTAAGAAAAAGATTTACAGAGCTGCTCTTACTCACAGCACCGGCGGCCTAAAGAGCTAGTGGTAAAAATGATCTGGATGATTTGATAGTCTCTTTGTGATAATTGGTTTAGGTTGTGGCGGCGCGGTGTACTAGTTTAGAATATGTTTCCATTGTGAGTGACGTTAATTAGGAGGAAACATTATCCTCCATTAAAATGCCAGTGCACAAAAGCACTAGCACTATGTCTTCCAAAGCCACTGTGTGAGTTTGGGAGCCCATACATTTGTATAATCAACATATACATTGTGTGTACGGGAGAATATGTATAGAGTAATATATTTTTCTGCTGGGTATCTAAGTCTCTATGCTGTTTGAACGAGTTGCACGGCTGTAAGTATTCTGTCGAGGTAAGCACTTTGTTCTGCAATAGCAGTAGGGATGCTCACACCTACCCCGAGCCCTAATGAGGATTTTACTAAACCCACAAAGTGTACTATATAACCATTGCAACCCCAGAGGAAAAGCCTGACACTGCAGCTCCTGTCTGTGTGAGTGTGTGTGTGTGTGTTGGAAGCAAGAGTTATTGACACTTAAAGGAAAAGCGACTGTAGAAAAGAAAACAGGGAGAGGATAGGTGGGGATTAGAGGAAATGGTTGGAGAGATGTGAGACGGAGCAAGCCGTTTATTAATATCCATTTGGGGGGAACAGCACAGGGTCTGCTAATGCTTCTCTTGGCATTGACATAGTTTGGCACGCTGTCGGAATCAGAAAGTGTTCGGAGTAACCCGGAGACACACCAAGCAAACAGCTCAGAGGAACAGACGAGAAACACATTTTTACCTTTTATCACTCCAAACACAGTTTTAACTCTGATTAATGGGAAGGTTCTGTTGGAGGAAGAGAGATCCTAATAAAGACATTGCTGGCTATTAAATGCAAAAATGTGTATCACTGTTAGCCCTAATACATCTGAAGACTCATATTCAATATCATATTCAATTTCATTCCAACAGAATTTTGCAGAGCTTAACAAAGACATCCAACAAAGTGTTCAGCTTAAACAACGTTAAACACTATTAGAATTAGTAGAAAACCACACTTTGTAATGGTCCAATCAAGCCTCAGAGAAAAAAATTAAACCCTACTTAAAAGTGGCAGAGATGGCCCAAAATACAAAAAATAAAAAATTAAGAGAGGACCACTACATTGCAATTTGTATTCAGCGATACGAGATATTACTAATGATGACAACTTGTGTTGTCATCATTAGTAGTAGTTTGTTTGTGTAAGCGGGTCTATGTGAGGAGGCAGATGTGAATGAATGGACCAAAATGGAGGCTATTGCAGTTTACTTGGAAATAATTGGGTGTGAGCAACACTGCCTGCAAACCACAGCTAGGTATTTATTTTAGTAGTCTAATTAAATACAATAAAATGCCCCCTGTGGCATAACCATTTAGTCAAGTTAAAAAGCTAAATGTCTATAAAAACAAAAAGTGGGCTGAAAACTGTTCTGATAAAATTTTCCCTAAAAATGAGACTGAGCTGGGGCAGGCAGTCTCTCATCCTTGGTCCTTTGGCCGGGGCAGGCCACCCGTCATGTACCTAACCTACAACACAAAAACACAAATGCCAGTACGGGAAGACAAGACCTTCAGGCCCTAAGCTCTGGTAGAGTGCTGCTAAAATACTTCCACGGCTGGCAGAGCTTCCCACTCTGCCCCTGCGTCTATTCGGCGTTGCAACGCCTTTCACTCGTCTCGTTTCACCTTCTGTCTGGTACAGCCAGGCTGACCTCCTCCTTGTTGTCAGCCCGTGTCTGCCTTGTGCCACCGCTGCCCCGTGCTCTGCTGCTGGCATCGTTCTGTGCCCCGTGTTCCTGGTAAATTAATGTGAGAATGAATGGCTGTCTGTCAGTGTATGTCTGTAAGTGTTGGCCCTTCTACTGTCCATTGGTCATTGTCCATGGTGTACCCACCTTGTGACCAAAACAGCCACCCATGACCACTAAGCAGTAGAAGATGAATGAATTTCAATAAATCCAACAGAGAAATGGATCTGAGTTGCTTTAGAGTGGAACCATAGACATGATAATAAAATAAAAAATCTAACTTGTTTCTTTTTCTTTGTTTTACTTTGTTTACTGACACATCATACAAACCAATAGAGACAAATACATTACCTTGTTTATCAAGATAACAACAAAACATAATAATAATAGGATTAGCCTAACCAGTAGGGGCACAGCTTGAGAGGGGTGTTGCTGTTAAAGACTGTAATTTGTATGTTGCAAAAGAGCATAATGGTCAGCCAATTAGTGTCTAATGGTTGCTCCTCCATTGCATCTCCTTTTCTAAGTTGCACAAACAACCTCATTCATGGTTTATGCTTAGCCTCAAGAAGTAACCTCCTCTGTCTGTGTGCAGTGTAGTGTAGTTACTATTCATTTACCCAGTCAGCTGATGTTCAGTAGACTAGTAACACTATGAATGTTGTTCCCTAAAATATAGCCTCAAATAATAACACAACCACCTTAGAGTCAGATCTCAGTGGCACAGTGCAATTAAATAGATTTAAACAAATTTGCAGTAAACAACAGATAGTAACAAAGTGTTAACAGAATACTTTCACCACAGAAGCAGCATGGTCTAAAAGACTTCTTATCAATGTGTGGACAGAGCATTAATGTTAAAATATAATCCTCTGTCTAACTGTGAGTGGTGGGGGACAATACCATCTCATGGGAGCACATAGACTATTTGACCAAATGAACACAACTTTGCATGCCTCTGATAATTTAAATTTTGACACATAATAACCATGCCATGAGTCTTTTCAGCATTGCAATTGCAAACCCAGAAGACGTTGCATAGCTCTAACTACTGTATGTTAACAATGATCACACCTGACTCTTAAACTGACTCTTAAAGCGCCTTAGCATCATCTACACTCTTGCGTCTTATGTAACCAGCAAACTTGAGTCACCACTCCAAAGACTCCTAAATAAAGACGGTGTGCAGGGGAGGAGTAAAAAGAGGAGAGGAGGAGTGAACGGGAGGGATGGAGAGGGAGCAGATTGCTTGCAAACTAATGACTTATTCCTAAAGATCAAACACAAGCAACTAAACAGATAATTCTCCACCAAAGACACTTAACACTGCCACTCCAGTCTGCTATTTCTTCGCTAATTCACAAGGGGGGTAATTAAAAGCAAAAGCTATGAAAATCATTTCAACACAGGCACTGGCAAGCTGGCTCTCACACGCTGGCCTGCAATGTGGGAGGCCTGCCACACGTGGCTTTGATAGCGTGAGTCTTTTATCCCCTTGGCAGACTATTGCCTGCATAAAACCCATTTACAATGTCAATAAAAACCATTTCTAATCATTTGCCGGGCATCTAAAGACACACGGCCCAAGGTGCCGTTACTAATTTGCCTCGTCTTTCCTGCAACGTCTGCAACATAAATACACGTAGACCTCAAAACATACGCCACTAAACACATTTTAAGAACAAATATAGGAACTGTAAAAATGTCCCTTTGAATACAAGCTTATAGTTTGTGCTGTTAATGTGACTCATGTCTTTACCCAGACATGGATGGAGGTCTTTATTGCTGATTTAATGCATCCAAGGCTGATGGGGGTGTAATGGAGGCGGGAAAGCAAATATAGGCAATCCTGTAATGTATTGATATTTTTTTCCACCACCTACACTAGCAATTTTGCACACAAAAGAAAAGTGAAAAAGAAAAGACCCAACCAAACACACAATCCATTTTCGTCATGCATGTGCCAGCCATTACATGCACACACACACATCTGCCGCCGCTCATATTGTAAAATCAATAACTGGATTTTACAATATGAGCAGCTAGATGGAAACCCAGTGAAGTCCAGCGTGCTTTAATTCCATGAAGGTGATCGCGCGCTGGTAGCAAGTCCGCATGAGCGAACACACCAGGTCGATTCGGGAGTCTGTTACAGTTTCAGTTTAGCCATACTTGTTTAAAGACATGTAGGTGAGAGATAATGCTAATAATAATGTCCCGTTGCTCACTGGGAGGGGGTGGGTCTTTTTTGCTCAATGCCAAACAGGAACTCCGCTGGGATGCTAATGGGCTTAAGTGACAGGTGACAAGACTATATGAGCTATAACCTTTGAAAGGCTCGGGAGTGTTCATGGTCTAATAACTCTTTGGCCATGGCACATTTACTTAAGAAAGTCATTTCCAGCTTTATTCATAACGCTGTTTGTTAAGGGAAACGGCGCCCTACCTGACTGTTCTCTTTCCAAGGCCTAATGTGGTAACATTTGGTCAATGGACCATCTTGTCCTCTGTAGTGACACTAAAGGCACAGTAGAGTTCTATAACAATGCAAATGGACCTTTTTATGCCCTACTTAGATGTGCATTGTTTCAAATTCCATAGTTAAACAAAATGGAGTACATTAGTCAAAACTGTTTCGGTGTGAAAAAAGGTACATTGGCCAAGAATAGACATTTGAAGCTCCATAGAATGCAGTCTACTAGTGAACAATTATCTTCTGCCCAGAGATGACAAACCGGGCACTGCTAAAAGTGCATTCATGTGTCTTGTTGTTGTTGTTTAAGGCCAGTCTTTAGTCCAATCCACTACAACACATAAATGTTTAGGTTGTATTTGGCATAGAAACACGTTTAAAACAACCTATCACAATTTGGCTAGCTTCACAAAATGGGTTGACAGTAAAGGAACAGACTAGATTTTTTTTTTATCTGAATGTAAATACTCTAGTCCTCTCAAGCATACTGTATAAAGAACCTGGAATCTGACCCAATGCCCAAAACAGGATGCAAACGTTATGCCCTAGTTGAATAGGAACATAGTCACATAGAGCAAATATCACCATTTTTATACCAAGGATTGGAACGCGTCAAGTATACAGTCTCTATATGAGTCTGTGTAAATGCTTGACCTATGCAGTTCAGTCATCTCAATAGGACCTGTGGGGCATTCTCTGTGGATGTTAGTGTAATGGGCTTTTAAATGTGGTGGGGAGAAAAGTGGCTCATCAAATTAGCCATCCATTTATTCCCACTAAGAGCTTCAATCTCCACGCTCTGCCTGCTTAGCCTCTCGCTGTGTGTCCACAGACTCTGCATCGCTCCATGTAGAGAAACACACATTTGGCCATCTTTGCAGCCCAGAAATAATAAACGATCAGGAAAATGCCTCTCATCAATCTGACCAACAGTTTACACAGTAGTAATGATGCTTTTATTATTGCTGTTATTGCTTGTTATTACACCAATACGTTCTCTGGGATAGACCCTTTCAAAAGCACCGTTATCCAAAAAATATACATGCATTTGGGCAACAATATTTTTAGATTTTGGATGAGCAAGTTAAAACACATTCTGAAAATGTTTTAGGAGTCCAGATAGCTGTTGCATAGTAACAATGTCAAGGATTTGAGGAGTGTCCGAGCAGTTGCTCCATTACTTGGCATTTGCTGCATTCCTAGATAGTGGCTATGATTTGGAGTCATGTAATGTTATGGCCAAAGCAATGGGGTTCCATAATTCTGATTTATGACCTATATTATGTGCATGTTTCACAAAACAAGTTTTACAAATCTCATTACATTACACAGCCTGGCAAGCTATCCTTATTCTAAATCTGTACATTTTCAGGAGACAAATTCAATGGAAGCAGAATAAACCGCTGGTGGACACAACTGGATAGACACAGCCAATCAGAGAAACAAAGAATTGTATAAAGCCCACTGAGCATAAAATCACTGTAAAGGAAAGGACCCATTTCACTTTGCAAAGAGAATGAGTTCAGCTGGCCAGGCTACAGTATATAGTATATGGAGAGTACTTTGGCCACAGTAAATTAAGTTGAAAATAATAGTAAAGTTGAAATTCAGTGACATTTAATTTATATAATAATAAATTAAGAAAAACAGCAAAAAAATAAAAAATAAAAGCTGATGTTCATTAAATGTGGACTTGCTCTTTAGTCGGATGAAAAAAAAGTTAAGGTAAAAGCATCTGGACTCAGTTTTCAAGATGAAGACGTTTTGTCTCTAATTCCAAGAGACTTTATTAATTCTGAGATCAACTGTAGGAGAGCTGAGCTTATATCTCTAGAGGGAGGAGTTTCCCCTGAAACTAAACCTGATGGACCAGGCTGTTCTGGTCCATCATGGTCGTTGGCTCTGAAAGGGAAGTGTGACTGATGTGAGAGTCGTTAAGGCTCAGGAGCGTCATTAGTGACACTGCTCCATTCAGGTGCAGAGTCGTTAGTGACACTGCTCCATTCAGGTGCAGAGTCATTAGTGACACTGCTCTATTCGGGTTCTGTGGCTGTTATTCTACGGTGCAACTCTTTTGTTTTAGAAGTGGTTGCACCCTAGAACAACAGCCACAGCCACTTAATGGAGCACTAACGACTCTCCTGAGCCCAAGGTTTCTCTTGGAATTATAGACAAAAAGTCTTCACCTTAAAAACTGAGTCTAGATGCTTTTACCTTAACTTTTTTTTTTCAAGATGACCTGGCTGACCGAGAACCTTCACAGTCTTTAGTCGGATATTTCATCATGGACTGGCAGCAAAAGAGCTGGACTCATTTTCTTCACTAAAGACAGTCAAATGGATTACATCTGGTCATGGATTCAAAAAAAGTAGCCATTCCAGTATTGCCCTACTAAGAAACACCATTACTAAAGATTTGAACTCAAAAATGTAGATACAGCGCTCTACTTTTGGCTGCCCTTAAAACAAACGCACATTTAGAGCAATACCACAGTTAGTCATACAGAGGATAACCACGTGTATTGACAGAGAAACTAAGAAAGTTTCATGGCTTAGTTGTGTCCCAATAAGGAGAAATTAGATGAAAAATGTAGCAGTAACAAGCACTGAGACTAATACAGAGCCTAATACATAGACAAAGTGCGCTCTAAATTGTCAATTACAACATGAAACTGACGTTCATTGGGATTTGATTTGTAGTAATTGTAAATTTTACACCAAGGTTTCTCTGAAATGGGATTACTGAGTCACAAATCTTTGTCATTAAATAAAATCGGTTCTGACTTGAAGGGCACATTGTGACTTTTTGGAAGTCCTGCTGCCATTAGTTATAATAAGATGGATCAAAAAGCAATAGCATTCACACATTTCTGCATATTCCTATGCGTTGTCTACTTTACCTAATATGACTTTCCGCTTAACAGTAGCACTTAAACTCTGGCTGGTGTTGCCTGCAGGTCATGAATATTCAGGCTGCTGAATATGGAGCCACTCATAAATGTCCTTCACTCACAGTTTGGCCATGTATTCAGTCAGTTTGCCAATTTAATTTGCCTAAACCATCTTGTTTGAGTAGAATGTTTTGCTATTGCTCTTTTGTTAATTGAACTAGTTCAGTCTATTTCATTTCCACTGCCAAACTTGCACATGCATCTCATTATGTTTTCAAACAAGAATAGTGTATAGAAATTACTAGTGTGTACCATATGGATGATGATATTGAAAGTTGAATGCAATTATTGTGATACATTTGTTGTTCTTAGTCTTTGTGTTGAAGCATGTTCAAGATCCACTGCCTAGAGATTGTTTTGTTGCACTTGATGTCATTTATCTCATTATCCCATTTCATGTCAGCTACTAAAGGTTATTTAATTAAAACAACCCATCAGACACATCTACGACTGAACAGGATTTGAAACTGTACGATCAGATAGAAGCGATTATAAAATATTCAGAACTATTTGGGCTTGAAATCCAATAAAGCGTTACTATTACTGACAGCGCGTCACTATGGCACAAAAAATATTACTCAACATTCATATCAGATGCTCTCAGATGCACTGTCTGTCTCCTACCCTCTCTGGCTCTGAGCTTGTCATATGTTTTCTGCAGTGTTATGAAAATGATTATGCTGCTGCAACATCTCCAGCACATATTCACACTTACACCTGATTGTCAGACCTACGTTTTTTGCCTAAGGCTCAGACTCCCACTGCTCACAGTTGGAGAAAAATCTACTGAAAATATAGTGCTGGACTTTAACTGCATTCTGACAGAATATGAAAAACATCAATCTTTTCAAATAGCTGGAATATATGAATAAAATGAAGACATAGTTTAACACTGTTTAACATGATCCTTGGAGTCCCCTTACGGTTTCATAGACTACAAAAAGGTATATTTCTACAGAGTATGCAGAATGTTAAGATTAGGTAAGATGGGACTTTGTTGATCCCTTGATGGGGAAATGATCTGTGTGTTCTGATTTTGCCTTAGTAAGGACTGTTTAACCGTACCTCAAAGCCGAGGAGTTCCCAGTATCACATCGTACAGTACGTTTATTGTAAATAGTCGTTTAAACTCATTTTATTTGAATTACACTTGAGTTCAGTTGTAAGCAGATCAAGACCCACCTTTTTAATGGGTCTCGGTGCATGTTTGGTGCACACTGAGGTTAGCAGGGCAGCATTTACACAAACATGGAAAGTGTGACCTCACCCTAAATGCCATTGACACTCACATACATTATCTATATGCAATTAAAAAGTGTCATTTTGCCTCAAAACAAAAAGATTATGTTAGAGTTAGAAAACCATTCTTCTTCCACAAACCGCAAACTTTTGAATCCAGCTGAGAAGGTGCTTTGTATATATATATATATATATATATATATATATATATATATATATATATATATATATATATATATATATTTATGTATACTGTGTGTCTCCACACACGATGTCAATGTACACCATATATTTCTAAGCTTCTAAATGAAATTTCCCTTTCATGACTGATGGACCCACACTGACTGACTTTGGCTTTGTTTCTGAAGCACCCCTGTAGTTCTGACAAGTGTAAGGATAAAGAATGAAAATTAAACCAGTAACTTAACAGTAATGCTACAATGGAAACTTTATACTGGAAGTTAATCAGCTTTGTGGAGTTAGTGAAAGCCCTAGAAGAAATGTGCTATAAAGTGTGCATGCACAGAGAGTGATAATGACTTATATACAGCATAAGCATATCAGCCATAATGTATCACTTTATGTATTGTGATTTTTAATGCTCCTAATGCACCATTGTCTGCCGCGGCTGTGACTGCATTCATTATTGTTAAACATGGCCCACTTCACTCTAATGAACACTGGCATAAGGCGCACAGTATGTTCAGTATTACATCACTGAATATTTGAAATTAAATAGCAGCATATTGGATAGTGTCCCTTTTTTTTCCAAAGGGGGAACATTTCACTGTATCGACCAGAGCAGCGCTGTATGAACTGTAACAGCCTAGTTATTAAAATCAATAGCAATAACTACAATTCCTCAATTTGAGATTGGGTCTTGACTCAATCAATGTATATCAAATTACCTTGCCTCTAGAGCGAGTAATCCCCATCAGAAAGTAGTGGGTTAGGCCCAGAATATAGATCAGCGTGCAACATGCAGTGCCTTTCATAATGAACGGGCTCAGGGCAAAATTACACAAGAAAAGTAGACAAAAAAATGCAGAAGTGACACAAAGCGCACAGTCATATTCAATGCACTCACCAAATACTTAATATACACCACAGAGAGAAGCGCAATATTATTAGAAAGCTGATCTTTTCTACGCAGGTGACTATCAATCTCATTCACTTTGATTTTGTTTCCTTTGCTCTGTCTGACCTTTTTGAACTGCTGAATTTGTCTCCCTCTTTACTTTGAAATAGCCTGGCATTGAACAGCGTTCTCACTGTTTAGTTAGAGAGGAACATCCGGCAGAAGTCGAGCCAGACGATGGAGAGCAGAACGTCAGGTTAAACCTCCCACGCAGATCCATTTGGAAACATATTTAACCCAATGAAATAAATGAGGGGAGCGGTGTAAGACATTTGAAGAGGCGCATGCCAAAAACGCTGCAGGGAACTCTGGGAGGTGTGTGATGTGAGCTGCATTCAGGCAATCCCAGAGCAGTCTGTTTTTAGGAACCTTTTGCTAATTGCAAAACAGCAAGGTCAGACCGGATTTGGTTTGTGTGAGTTTGATCTTTTTTAATCATATCCAGGACATCCACTTAACTCAAGTTTAAGTGTAATTGGTCCAAAGTCTAAAAATGTGCAAATCAAACATTCTTTCACATTTTCTGATTTCAGTTTGACTGAACTGAACTGACTAGGTGCAAATTGTTGGGAAAATATTCTGTGGCCTTGGTGATATACTTTAAATCTTGGACTAATGTTGTAAAACTGCTCAATAGCAAGGGAGCTCCCCTTCAGACCTGCCATTAAAATGCAGAAAGAGTATTTAAGATAAATTTAGGCATTCTTAATGTAACGTGATTGGATTGAATCCAGAGACTGGACCTGAGCATGTATTTAGAGGAAGTCTGTGCCACATATATTTGAATGTTTCCGGATCTCTGTGGACGTGTGAAAGTCCTTGCTCCAAAAATGCATGTTGTGGTTGTATTTAAAGCTTAATAACAACTAGTGTGCATTATATATGATTATTAATGAAGCATTGTACATCAAAGAATGTTATCAGAGAGGAAACATTAAAGAGAAGGACATAGCATAAACCTAAAAGTTGATTTGTAATAAATCCCAAAAAATGAAGGAAAGCACCTGTTGAACGCATTACCCTAAATCTTCAGTCACCGCGGTTACCAACCCACCCCTCACCGCCCAATTACAGCATAGCAACATTTTTTGCTAATTCGTCACTCCAAAACACAAAGACATTGCATCGAATTTAAATCTTACGTTAGTCCAGGTCAATACTGCACTGATCTCTGCCTTGTTAAACATCTTGTGACTCCATTGCATTGCAAATATTTATCTATGTTTTACTTTCCTTTTCTCTTTTTAAGTTCTGTTTCTCTCTGAGAAGATGAAGCCTGCGCTGGAAGAGACACTTTTCTCTGTTTTATTGGTAGTGTGAACAATGGGAGCGTCCCAAACAAGAGACATTGCAACTAGAGAGCATGTGATTGGCCAAAGCTTCCGGTATGTGCTGAACATTCTCATCTATGAAAATCCTTGATAATAAAGCCTAGATGATGTTTTAAGTTTTTTTTTCCCACAGATGATTCCTGTTACAGTGTGCCATTAGACAAATAAGACAAAAAGCCTGTTTTACATCAAATATCACGGCTTTTATTTGGCCATTTATGCTTTACACAACATGCAGTTTATATTATAGTAATGTTGCAGAATCATTTTACATTATTAATATAATGGCTGAGAAGGTAGACAGGGTTGTCGAATAACTGGAAGGTTCACGCTCTCCTTGGGCAAGACATTGAACCATACCCTGCCTCCAGTGTCTGTGACGCTGGGTTATAAATGTGAGAGAGCGTGTGTGAATGGGTAAAGTGCTTTGAGGGCCTACAAAGGCAGAAAGTGCTTTATAAATGCAGCCATTTACCATTATAAAAAGGTGAATGGCTGCATTTTATAGTAACTTACAGGCAACCATATGCCAGTAAGTCATTATATTTTCTTTCTGCTTATAAACTTGCATAAAAGCTATGTTGTGTTAATTTTTGTTCAAATCATATTACTGTAACAATTCTGGAAACAGTACTAAAGAACCAATATAAAGTAGTTAAAGAGATACAAATTAACATTGTAGACTTTGTAGACATTGTAGGCTTTCAATTCAGTTTTCTTTTTTTTCTCATTAGCTTTAAGGAAAAACAGTCCACCCTATTATGTCATTATGCACTGTTTACTGCTGTTGACATCCACTTGTGTGTTTTCTTCACAGTCCGCCACCATCTTTCCATCCTGATGACTCACTCTCTCCTGGACGTATAGAGTCCACACGTGTATGAGGGATGACTGATGTTAGACGAGTGGCATGCCCTTTTATCCATGTGTAGTTAATAGACTTAGCAACTCAAGGGTGAAGGGAATTAATTTTGCCTTGTTTTTTTCAAGAAACCTGGCTGCAGGAGTTTGACAGAAACCAGCCTACGCACAAAAGGTCTCTTTAAGAAACTGGGACACTTTTGACTGAGGAAGGATTAAGAAAATGAGTTTCTTTCGAAGATTGTTGTTGGCTCTAAATCATTTATTGTGCTTCTGAATTGAACAGTGGGTTTGTGCGTGTTTGTTTGTGCGTGCACCTTTAGATGCCCTTAGCTTTGGGGTGCATGTAGATAAATGGCCGATTGGTATTGACTTTAATTTAGAAAATGCTGCCTACACTTTTCTCAGTACGAAACCTTAGGGCACCTGGGGGGAATCTAAAAGTGTTCTGCCAAAGGAAATGTATTACGAAGGGTCACCAGCATGACTTTAGGGGATTTACTGTACCCGCTCGCACACACTTAGGCAAACGCAGCCGAGCACTGCACTTGTCATGACAGAGCCTATGATCTGCGCCGAGAACAGACCGCTCACGCTGTCATTTTGAAATACGGCAGTGACAGAGCGACTTAGTGTGACGACGGCTGACTGAAGGCTGGCCACAGGCAAATATGTCACAGCTAGTTTGGGCTTCACATCACAGCCCTGCACGAGATTTAGTTGGGCCTATGATTCAACTAAATCTATTTACAAGTAGAGGCATGTTTGGCCCCGGTCCAGACCTAAGTGGATGAAAAGCAATAGGTTAAGATTGTGCCTTAGCAGAGACCATAAGCCAGCCGTACTTCAAGCATATGATTTGACAGCCCCGAGGCCAAGATAAACAGTTCGTCAGTGAACTGTTGGAGTAAACCACAACTATTTAATCTACTGCGTTTTCATATGTAGGCAATAATCTTCAACAAAGGTTTTATTATATGCACAGTAAGGACACATGTTTGTTGTACTATGAAATTCCTACCAATAGCCTAATAGACCTCTGCGGCCTGAAAATAGCAGGTCACAGAGGCCTGCTATTTTCTACAAATGTCTTTGTCCCGGGGCAGATCGAGCCCTGACGACATGCCTCTGACTGCTCCTTATCTCTCTGTCTCTCCCCTGTCCATTCACCCTGACGGCCACTCCTTGGGTCTGGGTCTCTCCACTGTTGCCACCATGCTTGCCCAAAAAGGTAGGGTTACTAGGGTTTCTGTTTTAAAGTGCCTTGAGATATCTTTTGTTATAATTGGCGCTACATATATACAGTTGTCCTGGATAAACATTAAAGAATGTGCAAAGAATAGAAACAAATATTATACAAATTGTAAAAACAGTATGTGTTACATTCACTAAATGTGCAATGAAAAAAGCCACTCCTCCCTTTTTTATTTCTGTATGTGCTTTACAGTATATATATATATTTTTTTTTATTTCCAAAATACATGGAAATTAATATAAAAACAGCTTTAGAAAATGGGTCCAAGCCACAAAATCTGTACTGAGTTCAATCTATATAAACAACTGTGAACAAAAGGAGCTGGGATTAAACCATGAACCCTCTAATTACTGGTCAACCTGTTCTACCTACTGAGCTACTGAATACATTTCTTTCACTTATTTTCTCTGCTCTGCTGTTAAATCCATCAAATGTTAATATAAATTGAAACCATTTTGTCAACAACATTCCAGTTTTCATTTTGAATTTTGAGGACGTGGAATTCATTTCTGTTATTCTGCTCATGCAAGAAATTGATGACAAAAGTTATTTTCAGTACCTTTTGAATGTCCGTGCAGGCTTTTGACAACTTTGTCTGCCGATGAAGTTAAGATGTAAAGATGTTTTTAACACCATTTTGACAGTTTGCCCCCAAAACTGAAAAGTTATAGTGATGAGCTCTAACGGCCCCCTATTCGGCCAACACAACTGCTCTGTTGGTCCGTATCTGCAAGCTTTGGGGAAACAGACAAAAGTACGTACAAAATGAATGCAGAGTGCGGACAGAAGGCTTCGTCTGTTACCTGATGCATCTCTAACAAGACAACTTTAGATCTCACAATGTTTTAAGATCTTGACAATAGCACTAAAAAAAACCCTGTTTCTAGGTCCAAACTTGTTTTTTTGTGAAGCATATTTTTTTGTCGCTAAACAGCTAAAAGAAGGACACAACATTACAGAGTAGACTGGACATGATGAACACACTTTAAGTGTTACCATCTCCATCACCCCAGACAAGGACGCAAGCCCAGGGGTCCCACTGACTCTACATTGTGGTGTGTGAGTTACATTTAGATCATCATTTATACATTATAAATAATATGTCTATAATAAAATAAAATAAAAATATGCATATTATGTAATTCCTTGTAATAATTCTGTGTAGGTGAGTGAATGTCTGAAGAAATATGAATGTTTTATACTTTGAAAGTGTATTATACTGTATGTATATTGTATTATATTGTAGAAAAGTCCAACCAGGGACAGGAGTTGTAAATTAGCATTAGCTATAAACTCTATATGCAGCACATGTTTTATTTGTGACTATGTTTGACTCCATTGTCCATGACAAATACAATAAAATTATATACTGTATATCAAGAAATCCTACCAATGGCTGGAGCGGGCCGGACTGAAGGATAGCACAAAGGCACTCATCATGGCTGCACAGGAGCAGGCCCTTAGCACCAGATCTACCACAAACCCAAGGTGTAGACTGTGCAAAGAGGCCCCTGAGACAATCAAGCACATAACTGCAGGCTTTAAGATGCTGGCAGGGAAAGCATACATGAAGCGTCATAACCAAGTGGCGGTCATAGTGTACAGGAACATCTATCCCAAAGTCAAAGTGGGAATGTGCATTTTAAATAATTAAAGAAATATATATGTGCCGTCCTCGATATGTTAACTTAATATCCTGACGGCCAGCTAAACTTTGTCCCCACACCAAGACTCTGAAGATTAATTCTTAGTTCCACAGGTTTATTGGAGTTAAGGAAAATAGTGAAACTGCAACACACAGAAGAGCAATGACAAATAACACATGAATAAAGGCCAATTTGTACAATTACAGTTGCATTTTTGTTTGTACTCATTTTAACACTAATAAAGAAACAAATGTGAAATACATTCTGGTCATTATAGCACCTTTACCGTAGCCTGGCTCCGCCCTCCTACGTACTTCCGCTCAATTTCATTTCGCTTTAGTACTACGTCTGGGATTGCTGTATATTCTTAGGTTTCCAGAAATCAATTTTTTGTAGGACCAATCAGCGAACAGAGGGAGTGGCTGAGAACGATGACGTTGATGTAGTGCGTCAGTTTGCGTTGGAGTAATGGCAGCGATTGGCTATGGCAGATCCTGAGTGACTCTGGGCAGATCCAATAGTTTTAAACTTCAACAGAGTTCCCGCATACAAGGAAGTAAACGCTTGTCAATGGAGCGAGGCCAGACTCTCTGTACAAATGAAATGTACGAGAGTCTGGTAGAACCAGGCTACCTTTACCGTGCAGCTCGTAACAAATGAACACGTGAGAGCTGGCATATTCATAGCCGACGTGAGTTCAAACCATCGGCAGATTACACTCTACAAACTGCCAGAATAATCTCACAAAACAAAGTATACATACCGACGTTGCTACGTCAGACATGAGAAGTAGACAGATGTGAATGAACCGCCATAAAAATAAACTCGAGCAAACTGCTGAAACGCCCATGAAGTGCGTATTTTCTTCCCAACTACGGATAGCGTAATAGGACATTTAGCACAGCGCGATCTTACAGTGACCATAACCTAAATACAAACACATATGAAATGCATATTCCTGGAACACATTAGAACACTGAAATGCTGACTAAAAGTAAAGCATGTTAATGTAACTTTAAACTTAATGCTTATTTAAGTTTTCTCACTCTTAACAAAACAATATATATTTTCTTTTTTATTCAGTAAAGCAATGGCTATAAATAGTTTAAATGGTGTTATTGTTATTGACATTGGACAATATCGGCTATTGGCAACAACAGCAAGATATAGTAAATATTGATACCGGTATCGGAAGAAAAAAATCAAAATGGCGTAGCAGTATCCTTCTAATGAAACAGTATTATTGGTTTTTAATGTTCTGCAAACCTTTGCCAGGTCTTAAAATACTAGGGGTGCATGTAAAAGGCTGTATCTGTTGTTGAACCAAGGTAAAAGATTGTCAAGTTTGTTCTAGTATATAATGCAAGGCTTTTAAAGCAATTAAAGACTAAAGGGAGCCATACAAAAGATGCTTATTTTGGAGAATATAATGGCAAACAGAGTAAAGCAGCTTGCTGTCTTGCATAAAAAGTGATTAGTTTGCAGGGATCTTTTGCAGTGAGTTTATCTGCTCACAAACCAGTTACATGTAAACTGCTTGACCCTGCTTCTCCTGGAGTTTAACAGAAACATACAATGACCACATTTTCTCCCAGCTTTCTGGCTATTTTTCAGAAATTGCTCAAACTGAGGCTTCACATCGAGAACTTTATCACAATCATTTCTTTAAGCCAATTCCTAGTCAGTCTGGTGTCAGCGGGGAATTGGGTCTCCTACCGGCCAAATTTCAATCTCTTTAGAAAACAGTGGCAAACATAAACTCTCCTCTCTTTTCCCACACTGGCTTGCACACGCAGTATCATTTCACTAGACATCCAACATTGACAAAGTCCCTTTTTAGTGCTGCCTGTTGGCACAGTAACTCTGGGCTAACGGAGTCACACGCTGGCAGAATATTAATAACGGCAAGCCAATCAGAGAGCGGCATGGGGGAGAAGTTATTTGCATATGAGAGGTAAGGAAGTCCATCTGACACATTGCCTAATACATCTTGGAAAAATTACGACTTGTTTTTGACAAATGATACAGACTTACTTTTATTTTTCTACAGCCATACTGCATTCCACATTTTCTAAAGTGAGCAACAGCTCAGGGTTCGGCTTCTCAAACTCAAGACGTCACTTCCCCTAAGCACTTAAACCAACATGGCTTACCACATCATTTAACATTTATAAGAGCATCCTTTATTCAGTGCCCTGTGTAAGCCACTAAACTGCATCTACTCTTTTGTTTACTATGATCAAGTTTGCGGTTTGAACCCCTCACCCTCCGACAACACAAGGCGCCACACATGCAAATGGGCACGTAATGAAGGTCACCGGCCAAACAAAAAGCGCTCTATCCAGAAATGTACTCTTTGCTCACGCTAAGCACCCACTTTATTTTGCCCTCACAAAATCAATCACAGCACTAATGGGATACACAAATATAATTAACTGGGCTTGTGCATTCATACGTGAAAGTAAAAAAAAATAGATAAATACCACAAAGGCTAATTTCCTTGCCGCTTTATTTCTTTATATATTTCCCCGCTCTCTGATTAATAGTGTTTACTGTCATAATCGCTTTTATCAGCACTTGCCCTAATACTTTTTTTACACATTGGCAAGTGTAATACCATCTATAATCTCTGGAACAATTGTGCATAAAAAAAAGCAAACACAATTGAGCGACAGTAGTTGTATGACAGGCGCACAATGGCCACTCATCATCATCTCATTGATTTACGTCTGTTGCGATAGGATTAGGACTTTACTGCCTGTTTGTGTCCAGCTACCAAACATTGTGTGCGTGTGCTCTCAATTGAGGTCAATCAATAAAAGCGGCATTGTTTCTATTAAGAAGTGTTTGTCGAACAAGACATCTCCTGGTTGATGGAATTCTCAAATGAAATGGTCAGCTGTTTGGGGTGTAAGGTGTATTTATAGACACAGGAATAGTTTGAGGTGACACACATTTACATTGACACAGTTCTGTAGTGCTGCCTTTAAGGAAAAAACTAGTGCTATTTAATAGCTTTTTGATTAATCTCCCAGAAAAGGAATTATACATTTATTCAAGGAATGATTCTCACAAAGCTTCTGCAGCGGAATTCACGTAGAATTCCATGTTGTGTATTTTATTTTTGTGTAATGAGGGGTGTACAGTGGAAGAGTGGTAAGCATTTCAGTGTGGTTGGTTGTGAGCCTTTCGGCTTTTCTAAGGGCGTTTTCACACCTGAAAGTCCACACCAAGTAACAAATAATTATGCACTATTTCTCAGGTTCAAAAACTTTTGGTTTTACAGTACAGTTTTTAAAAGAAGATCGGACTATCCTGGCGTGATTACTGTTGTCATAACAACGGGGGTGTGCCTCCTGTAGACGGCTTTTACTGTAGTGAATGTGTTGTCCCTTCAGAGGCTTACAGTTAACTGGAGAAATACAATAATCTGGTCAACATGTCACTAACAGCTGAAACTTCAAATGCCCTGTTTTATGACATGATTTGAATTGCTATAACGCCCAGTAAGAAACAGTCGGCTTCACAGGAGGCATCTGTGAAAGCAGAGCAATAAAAACCTTGGTTAGCTGGACCAAAGAGCAGCTGTCCGAACCATAGTCCACTGGCGCTGTCACACATGACAATTTGGTTTAGACCCACTGGTAAAGTCCGAAATTCAGGAACAAACTGTGCAGATGTGAAAGCCCCCTGAGTGGCTTTTGCATGTCCTTTCAATGCTACATTGGTTTTTTTCCAGGTACTCTGACTTTCCCCCACTTTCAAAGATATGCATGTTTAGGTGAACTGGTGACTACTCTATCGGTGCCAATAGTGAATGAATGCTTGAGTGAATGGTTGTCGGTCAGTGTCTGTCTCTAGGCGTGTTTCCCAATTGCAGTGATTCTTCTTTGGGAGGACTCCTCTGGAGGAATCTGCGTCATCACCTGCTGCTAAAGGACTGTTCCAATCCACACCTCCCCCAAGAACTGAGTCCTACATTTGGCTCAAAAAACAAGGGTGCATCTGTGGATCCTCCGTGGCCAAAGATTCATATTACGCTCAATGCACCGCAATTGGAAAAAAACAGCCTTTGTTATACAGAACTGTAAAGATTTATTGTGTTTGTTCCATACATTGCAGTGCAGATTTTAGTTAGTGAGGGTTTCACACTGTTTTAATTATTTTAATCTTCAGAAATGTAAAAAAAAAAATCTAATAAAATAAGGGGGTGCATGGTGGCAGAGTGGTAAGCATTCCTGCCTCACAAGTCTGTATGGTCCTCCCCGTTTTACTGTGGGTGCTCTCTGCGTCCACCATGCATGTAAAGGGGAATCTTAAGTATCCCTAAAGAATAAATGCAAGAGTAAATGGTTGTTAGTAAATGCAACCAAACTGCCACTGTACAGGATGTCCCGCCTAAGGCTCAAAGTTGCTGGGATAGGCTCCAGTCATCCGCGACCCCTAACAAGAATAAGCATAACAAAAATTTTGAAATCATGTAAAATATGTGCTGAACTGATGATGTGTATACTGTTTATGCAACTACTAGTTACATGTCATTAAAATAAACCTTTTTTTTTGCATCTTTTAACATTGCAAAATTAAAGTAGGCTATATAGTAGGCTAACAAAAAATAAATAAATTCAGCAATCTAATATACACTGAAAGTGTGATTTATTTAAAGAACAAACAGCATCAAAACTGACAGCAGAGCTTTTGATGATGCATGATGCAACTCATTTCAAAGCCTGTTCCAAAGGATGTTCATGTGGCACCAAAATTGAAAATATTGTGGAAAAGTACACTAGTGTTTTTTCCCATAACATTCTTGCTTTGAGGCAGGAGTGCACCATTTGTAAAACCAATCAATCAGCAACCTTGGTTCTATATGTAAAAATATTGCTTCTGTATTTATGATGTAAAACCAATAATGAGAACTTTAAGAAAAACACTCTAGAGGCGCTTCAGTAAAATGAAGAGCTGACTTCTATTGCAGTTGCTCAACAAGTGAATGCCATAATTGATTGTAGATATCTCGACCCAGTCTGTGTCTCAGTGTGTGTGTTTGGGGATATCTCGACCCAGTCTGTGTCTCAGTGTGTGTGTTTGGGGCCCAACCACTTTACCTAGAAGAGCATTTACTGTCACCACAGCATGGATTATTCATTGAAAATACCACCCATCCTTCTGGATACACTAAGTTAATACAATTCTTTGACATGTTGTTTCTCCCCTTGCTCTTCCGACAAGCCTGAATAGAATAAATAAAGTATGTGTTGATGACCACATTTTCTCCAGTATGGTTCCACTTTGAATGGTGTTGGTTCGTCAGGGTGAGTCCAGCCCACGGTGAGGGAATCGGTATATCGTGGTGTGAGTCAACTCTCTTCAGACTGTGGGTCGATGGTGCTGACTGAGCCGGGACAGCTAATAAATCACCTCCCGCCGTCCTAAAATGGCGGGGTTGTGATTGGGGAAGGGAGCCCTGAGCGAGGGTTAATGAATACAGGCCACATTGATCTGCTTCCACCGGCTCCTCTCTCTTGCCATCCACTCCTGATTCCGAGGCCAAGTGCTGCCCCAGCACTTTACTGACCTGCCACACTAAGCACAGGCTGAGTGGCGAGGGATCCACTAGGGCCAAGAGACACGGAGAAGTAGCTAAAGCAAGGTAATGGCTAATACTAGCAGCTAATTACATCTGTCAACCCCAACAACAGTACAAAGTGACGCTGCACTGGTCAAACAGTCACTAACGGTAACTAAGCTGTAGATGTTTTACCTTGTCCTGTAGTTACGGCCTTGTTCCACAGCAGCGGGAGAGCCATTGGTGTTAGCCGCACTATGTGATTGTTATGTTTCTGTGGTAGTGCTAGCATTGGCAGCCGGTGCCATTTGTATCAGCCTATAGGAGTCTTGACCCTATATCATTTTTAATGGCTAAACGGAGGTAGAAACATTACACAATTTCCCCATGCTTGGGTGGGTTTTCCTCCAGGTACTCGGTTTTCCCACCAACATCAAAAATATGCCTTTTTATAATTTTTGTCAAATAATAAAAAATAATAATAAAAAAAATATGCAGCTTTCCAATTAATATGAGCATCAAATACTCATAAACTGAAAGCTGCCTGATGAGATTGGCATTTGCATTACTAAATCTACAAAACCCTGCTCACTTTATAGACAGATATTATATAAATGCATATTAAATAAAGTCTTGAGGGCTACACAGAAATACTTCTCATTCTTGCACCATCTGTAAATGGTAAACACAAAAGCCAACATACTTGAACATAACTCTAGTCCATCAGTACAATTGACTCAATATTGACAAAGATTAGACAACATGTTTTTCAGTTGCCTCAGATGAGTAATTCTTTTTTTTTTTTGGTTTGCATGCTTATATAATATACATATGTGGTAAATACCACTGCATTTAAAGCCACAGTCTATTTGATGACCCTGACATTATCTTAACCTAGTGCTAATCCAGAAAAAGAGTGATAAAGTGTTCAATTGGAGCTGTAATGAAAAGTACCTAATTAAACACCAATTGACCACCATTACTGTCCACTCCAAGCAAGAACCCATGCAGCATATGAAAAATGATCAGAATAAATGGCAGTGAAAGTCAAATACAGAGCCAGCAATCAAAGAATAATAACATACACAACAGCAATGCAGCAATAGGTTATTTAAAGTTAAGAATGTTGACAGTGCATTTCAAATAGGTGTTGATTAATATATTTAGATTAACGTACACTTTTATTTTAATTCTAGGTATGGATTTTTCTACTATGTTTAATTATAACATTTTATGTCACTAAAAGAGCACCTAAAAGCTGCTTATCTGTCAGTATGAAGTGCACTTCCTTATAGGAATTTTGCTGTACATTATATGGAGATCTGTGCCTCAAAGTCACTGGTGTGCTCTATGAACTCCACTTAGACAGAAAGACAGACAGATAACAGCCATGAAGACAGCAGCAAAATATATATATATATATTCAATGTGCTAAGTGACCTTTTCTTTCTCCTGGCCCCCTGTAATAGCATTAACACAGCAGCTACAACTGTGGTCATCAATTATCTGACCAACCCTGGCTGCAGCACCTTAACTAATAGTTCCCTGCCTTCACTCTTCCTCTAACCTCCTCACGACCACCCCAGCCCTTTTTGCGCTGCCTCTTCCTTTGTCAAGTCGACAAACATTTGATTGTGTATACTATTATTTTCCTTCAAAGTAATTTTTTATGCAGACAACAATCGGTCATGCATGCATTTTAATTAAATCCCTTTGTTGCTCGCACATTTTTCCATACATTCTCAAGGGCAGTAAAGGACAATGTTGGTAATCTTTCTGTGAAACTCATCTGCCAATACTTTCAGCCATTTTGATTAGATTTTATTTCAGGTTTGTTTACAATTGGACCAAATGAACTGTCATTTTGAAGTGAGCAGAAAATGTTATATTTAAATCATCACAGTTGTCACATGTGTGTGATGTGCCTGCTATCGTCAAATATACAGTACAACAATATAGTAAGTAAATATGTCAGTCTTGTTTTTTTTTTACTGGCAAACCGTCAATAATTTAAGTTGGGAGTATTTCCGTTCATGTAGATGGTTTCAGTTAAATTAATATTGCATTTTTTTCTGAAATGTACACAAGTGGGGAAGAATAAAGCAAATTTAAAATGCATCCACTGTACTACAATGAAAAAAAAATACATAAAGAGCAGTACCGCATGTACCAACGTAATCATATACTTAGTTTGATGTTTTATTCATGTTCATATGAAAGAAGGAGACCTGTGGTACATATACACAACTTGCAAACATTATCCAGAAGGGGCCATTTATCATTCTTTCAATAAAGCTTTGTAGAATTTCCAATTGAAATAATGTTTAGCCTATCTAATCAACTGTAAATAAAATGTAAAATGACAGCAGCATCTCTACATGTTTAATTCTAGACCTCCAACCCTGACAGCAATATTAGTGGCAGCGGGATGAAGAGATGGCGAGAATATGGCCATTATCAAAAGGCAGCGAGGGGGACTTCTTCTTCTGCATTCAAATGTTGCTTAATCCGGCACACTCCTCTTGTCCTCCAAACACACACTTTCTTTGTCATCTCACTCAGGGAGCTACTATGCAGTTGTCCTCCCATCAGTCTCCCTTATGCTTGCTTCTATAGGCTCCTTTCCCCCCTATTTCACCAAGAATGTGGATATATCTCCTCCTATCTCCCCCCAGCCCCAACCCCTTTCTACTCTCCTGCTAAGTCTCTTTCCCTATCGCTATGTCTTTGGCGCTCATCTTTCTAAGAGATAACTGTGTGCAAGCTCTTTCATCTTTCCCCACCGTCAAGAGAAGACTGCCCAGTAGACACAGGGCAGCAGAGTCAGCATTTCAGTCTTGTGTGATGTCACGGACCCTTTCCCTTTAACCTCATACCTTCTGAATGCTCATATGTATGCATGGAAAAGCCCTTAGAACAAGAAAAGTAGCTATAACACACGAGTGGCTCTTCTGTGTTCCATGAGGGAATCACTTACTCAACTGTGCTTTACAAGAGGTGATAAATAGCAGCAAACCGCATATCCACTGGCTCGCTGCTGCTCTCGCACAGACACAAAAAGCACTCTGGAGTTGAAGTCTGCTGAGAGGGTTGAATTTTAACCACAAGTTTGAACCGAGGCAAGCGGCAACAGTAAGAAGAAGATGAGCACAGGTAAAGAAGTCAGGGACATGACACATGAGATGGACAGATAGAAACAGAGAGAAAGACAGTGAAAAGGGAACACATAGGAACACTGCATCAAACCAATGCACTGCTCTGAGGCTGGCTGAGCAGCTGAGAAGAGTGCGTCAGCAGTACATTCACGTTGCCACTGAAGGACAAAGGGAGGGGGCAGAGCGAGCATCTTAGCCTGCGTGCAACACCGACACACGCACCGACACTGGCGGGGGAAACGCGGAACAACGAGAGGCTGGAGAATAAACAAGAAGAGAAGACGTGGATTAGAATGCTGCTCGTGCGCTGCTGTGACGGTGGGCTGCCTGTTTGAGTCTTCGCGTGCGTCCTCTCGTGCGCTCTATCTTTCTTTTGCTCTTGATCTGTCACTTCTTCTCTCTCTCCTCCCTTCTCTCTTAATCTGCCCAATTCCTCCCCTCTCCCCCCTGTCTTTCTTTTCCTCTGTTCTTCTCCGGCTACTGCAGTAGTCCACCAGCCCCAGCCAGCCGCAAGTCTGACAGCCCCACACATGGCTAACTGCCACAACTTACTACCTCAGCTCTGGGGAAAGAAAAACTAACATATAAACAAGCTGCAGAGCACTATTGGAGACAAAGTCGAAAGGACAACTAGCGCAGAGGACACTTTTCTGTTTATGGATACAGATACGGAGCTCATTTCCACACATCCTTCCAGTGGCTTGCTTCACACTCATTGCAGAATAGGACAAAAACGCTTCCTCTCTTTTTTTTTCTAAGACTCAAAGCTCCAGCAGCGCAGTGCATCCCCTTCTCCACCCCCTATCCACCGCCACCATCTCACCCACCACCCCCTCCCCTCCAGGAGGAATAGACGGATTACTGCTAACTGTGCACACGGCAGCCTGCAGCTGCTCTGACCGGGGCCAGCCAGACCATCGTTTGGGAGAAAGCAAGAGGAGAGAAGAGTAAAGGGGGGGATATGACTGTGCCGGGAGTTCTTTAGCCTTTTCTCTGTCTCTCACTCTCTGTCACAACGGAGCTAATCAGCGACTGACTAGCCCTTGGCAAAGTCACAGTGAGGGAGGTCTTACCACCAAACAGGCGACCAGCCGACGAGCCAACACATGTATCGAGACCAACAGTACTGAGGATTTTTCACGTGTTTTGTTTTCTTCATTTTTGACTTCTTCTTTGACTCAGCTCCTTTGTAACCTTTCACTGCGTTATGGATCATTGTGATTTATCCTCAGTGGAGTGCCGATTTGGGGTCTGCAGCCTGGCTCGGGGGCTGTTGGTGAGGGCAGAAAGGATCCACGTACCTGCCAAGCTTTACTGGCCATACATCTGCTCGTAAGTGCTTTCCATGCTGCTTTCAGTCTTTAATACCAGGAGCCATTTTGTACCCTTGGCTAATACAGGGCCACCTCACTTTTTCAGAAAGGGAAATCAAGAAAACATCTTTCTGTTGTCTTTCCATGGAAGGAAATTATAAACGAATGTGACAAAAGACTGCTTCTTTTAACAAAGAAAAAGAGAAAGAATGGACTGATTTTAAACTAATGAGGTATGTATCTTATTCTAATAAAAAAGAAAAATCAACTTACATTGCTGCAGTGCTTTTGCTCCTCTACTTGTCCAGTAAACCATGCTCACACTGTCTGCCTTTTTTATTTTTTATTTTCTCTCTTTCATACTGCCATGATTTAGTATCCTCCAACACTGTCGATGGAACTTGGGAGCACTGAGCTGCTCCAACCAGGCTAAAGTGGTCTGTCCTCGGGTGTGTGCCATCTCCCCCTACCATGCAGAATAATGAGCCCTCCACACCATGAGTCCTCTGGGCCAGGTTAGTGTGAAGCCTACCTGGAACGCAGCCTTGCTCGCCGTGCTCTCCCTCATGGTGCCTGCTCTCAGTATGTGCCAGTCCACAGGGCCTGCCATGGGCCCAACTAACACACAGAACTGTCCGGGCGTGTGTTCCTGCACTAACCAGCTCAGCAAGGTGGTGTGCACCCGCAGAGGCCTGGTGAGGGTCCCTCCAAACATCCCATCCAACACCAGGTACCTGAACCTTATGGAAAACAGCATAGAGACAATACAGGCTGATACCTTTAGGCATCTGCACCACCTAGAGGTATTGCAGCTGGGCCGGAATGCCATCCGACAAATTGAAGTGGGAGCCTTTAATGGCTTGACCAGCCTGAACACCCTGGAGCTCTTTGACAACAGGCTGACGGTCATTCCCAGCGGGGCCTTTGAGTACCTGTCAAAGTTGAGAGAATTGTGGCTTCGGAACAATCCCATTGAGAGCATCCCCCCCTATGCCTTCAACCGTGTCCCATCCCTCATGAGGCTGGATTTAGGAGAACTGAGGAAATTGGAGTACATCTCTGATGGGGCGTTTGAGGGTCTTCAGAACCTCAAGTACCTCAACTTAGGGATGTGCAACCTGAGGGAGTTTCCCCATTTATCACCTCTTGTGGGATTGGAAGAGCTTGAAATATCTGAGAATGTTTTCCCTGAACTGAAACCTGGGGCCTTTCGTGGACTCAAAAATATACGTAAACTATGGATTATGAACTCTGCTATCACTACTATTGAGAGGAATGCCTTTGATGACAATACAGCTTTGGTGGAACTGAATCTAGCCCATAATAACCTTTCATCCCTCCCACACAATCTGTTCACCCCTCTGCAGTATCTGGTGGAGCTACACCTGCACCATAATCCCTGGCGCTGTGACTGTGATGTAGTGTGGCTCTCCTGGTGGCTCAGAGAATACATTCCTACCAATTCCACTTGCTGTGGACGCTGCCACACCCCACTCCACATGAGAGGGCGATACTTAGTAGAGGTTGATCAGACCACCTTTCAGTGCTCTGCGCCAGTCATACTTGATGCCCCAAGAGATCTTAACATTTCAGCTGAAAGGGTGGCAGAACTGAAATGTCGCACAGCTGCCATGAGCTCGGTACGATGGCTTCTCCCCAATGGCACTGTATTGACCCATGGTTCAGCTCACCCACGAATATCTGTACTTAATGATGGAACACTCAACTTTTCCAATGTTCTCCCGTCTGACACTGGCATCTATACCTGCATGGTGAGCAACATGGCGGGAAATTCAAATGCTTCTGCATATCTAAATGTCAGCAATGCCGAACTCAACACGTCCATTCTGTCCTACTTCACCACTGTAACAGTGGAGGTCTTGGAGCCCACAGTGGAGGAGACCCCTAAACCCAAACCTACTATTCCTGCTTCACCTTCTGTATTTCAGCCAGTCTTTATCTCCACACCTACTGTGTTGTTCCAAAACACTCAAACTCCAAGGCAGGTATCAATTCCCACTGCCAAAAACCCCAGTGGGCCAGCCGCCAGCCTGGATGAAGTCATGAAGACCACTAAAATTATCATTGGCTGTTTTGTTGCAGTCACCTTGCTGGCAGCTGCCATGTTGATAGCATTCTATAAGTTACGTAAACGTCATCAACAGAGGAGCACAGTGGCAGCAGTGAGGACCATAGAAATCATACAGATGGACGAGGACGTTCCTCCAGTTCCACCCACCACCTCTGGATCTAGTGGCTCGGACGACACTGGGTTGGTCCTGCCCACATTTGTGGAACACAACAGCAGCACCTTTAAACCTGGGTATGTGTCCTCCTCGTCTCGCCAGGGGGGCTACGGAGCCCACTGGACCCAGAACAACTCTCTTCATCGCTCAGTCAGACAGCATCACAGCCACATCAGCACTATTGCTGATCCTTACATCATAAAGACAACTCACGGCAAGGATAAGGTTCAAGAGACCCAAATCTGAGTAACATTCGCTCTGGATCTATGTGACAATGCTCCAAACCTCCTCTTCATCTTTCTGCTCACTCACCCATGCAATAGAATGCACAAGGAACAAGATGGTAACTTTCTTTTGTACAGAAGTGAAAACAGACAGTTTTTTGTTTCTTGTACATCCCTATACATACATATATAAATATGAAAAAATACAAATATATATATCTATATATAAATGAATGGCAGTGGTGAGACCTGCAGATTATATTAGAAAAGAAAGTTATTTGAAACTATTTTCTAACTGACTTCTATTTAAAAAAAAAGACAAAGCTACTGATTTGTTTTTGAGACAGAAGGTCTTGCGTATGTCTAATGCAGGATGAGAGGAATTTAGTTTGTTTTTTGTCCATATTTAGAATGCAGTAGAAAAAAAAACTCTTGATAGAGGCACCAGTTTCTAAATACAGCTCCAAATGTAAGATCCAGTTTGTACCGTGCCAAATATCATATGCAATAAAACACAATTTGTAGTCTAAGGACCACAAAAAAAATGACAATTAAAATTCAATAGATTTGTCCAACGATAGCAGCAGCACTGATAGAATGTGCTTTTCAGTAGCTATCAGCCAAATGCTTTTGGACTGCAGTGAATTTCTGCAGCTAAGGATTAACTCTCTGTTCGCTGGAGCTAAGCTGCGTTCATTTGACAGTGCCAGTGCGTCTGAGTTGTAGCGTATCAATGCGTTTCTTTGGTGTGCACATTATTCCCACTAATTCCACTGCTAAAGATGTCATGTCAAGCTGGTTACAGTTGATGCAAATACTTTGTTCTGTCATTGGGTGCATTTTGTATTACTTCTTGTCCATTAGGTTTTGACATGCTTCTTTATGGCTTGTGTAGTGTTTAGGGCTAATTTAGTATTGCATTACAGCAGTTGCCTGACTTGTCTCTGCAAGGGCTCATTCCAATGCTAATTTTCAGAAGGAACAGATGTGGTGCAGTGATACAGGGCTGACCGTTCTGCGATCGGAGGAGCAAAAAAAGATGACTGAAATGAAACAAAATGAATGTCTGAAACTGGGGCTTTTCCATGGACTACATTAAAAATTGACTTTTGTTTTATTTTAATTGTTTGTTTTGAGCAACACTATTTTTATGGAGAGACAAAGGAGGCTATGAAAAATAATAAAAAAAAAACCTTGGGTTTGTATTTCTCTAATCAGAAACACTTTGATCTGTTGTTTTTTTTTGTTTGAATTCTCTCTATATTTCCATTTGTGTGTAAGTTGTTTAATTGGAAAGGCTGGAGGCAGTGTTGTAATCCTACCCCGAATCCCCCATCTTACGCTCCTATGCATTTACTCAGTGTCTGCATGAATGGCTCTTTAAGTAACGGGTGTACAATGCTGCATTATACCCCACAGTGGGGCTCTATACAGGTCAGATAGGCTGTTGGTCTTTGATGCCTCAGCTTAGTTCTAAACATTGATTTCTCAGTGACTGTGAAGGGAAAATATATATGTATCCCACAGTTCTACAGTTTGTGGGTTTTCCTTACATGCAAATCTGCAGGTTTGACTTCTCACTGACAACATAAAATACATCAAAGAAAAATCATAAGAAAGACAATGATAACATGTTTGAAAGCAATCACAAATTTCTTTGTATAAACAGTGACACCAAGTTAAACATAAACTGAGGTTGTTTGGTGCAAAAAAAAACTTATTTATACAAATGCAAGTTGTAGAGTCTGGTGTAGTACAGCTAAACAAATGGCACTAACAGTTTTGGGCAAGGTTGTCTGGGTACTTTGTGTGGAAACAGGAAATGACAGTGCGCCCCCATTATTATCACGTGAAAACACAAATGCTGTAAACCTTAAGGCAAGATTTGCTCTACCATTAATAGAGATGGTTAAAATAAAATTTATTTAAAGACACTACTTACATATCACTGTATTACACTAAAACTGGGACAGCAATTATGTAACAGTCTGGAGCACAGGTTGAGTGGGAGTCACATTTCTCTAGAGTTTGATATATGTTTTTTTTAAGATATGTGATGTTTAATTATGGATACAGCACATACATGAATAAATTATGGGTTAATGGGGCACTTAAAAAGACTAATAAGTTCTGTCGTATTGGCTATTGAAATACACCCCATGACACTTCCTCACTCATGGAATGGTAGTATTTCCCACCAGCACACCTGCCAGTCTGAGTGAGAGTAGGATATACAGGTGGGCTGACAACAGCAGATGGGACCCCTCAGACTGTGTTAAGTGTTTGCTGAGTTTCCGCAAGAAAAAAACTGAGGGAAGTACACTACGGAGCATTTAGGCTTCATCAGCGTGAGATGGCTGCTCTTTGCTTTTTACTAAACAGAATGTTCTTGGTGGATACAGTATGTGTGGGTTGAAAAAAAATAAAGAGACAGCTCTTATTATTTTCCCAGCACAGCATGTCTCTGGCCATGCAGCAGCTTCCTAACAGGCCTATTGGCTGTTTGTAGAGACTTTATTGTCCGTGATATCCAGCTACATGGAAGAACACTGACAAGCACTTCCTTTCTTCTCCCTCTTCCTCTTTGGCACAAGAGGAGAGGCGGGTCCGACTTTAAAGTACAGTAATGCTACCCAAGTATTTCTTCCATTTGTGTTTGCACTGATGTTGAGGGTGATAAAGTGGAGGATTCAAAGCAAACGGCTTTTGTGTTAACTGTGAAAAACAAGGGCCCAGAGAAGAGTGGCAGTCTGAGAACATCAGTGGGGTTAATATGGAGCTTTTCTCTGGGGTGGCTGCGTTCTTATCTCAAGCCGCTGAGTCAGTCGGAAGCTTTGAATTTTGGCTGTTTTTTGCGATGTTGCAAATGAGCTGTGACGATGTATTGTCACAACTGCTGCCATCTCCTTTTCCTCAGCCTCTCTCTCTACTCACTAATTGACACAAAGTCACTTGCTGTGTCCAGAACCGCTCCCTAGTCATTATATGGTGTACTGTAGTGATAACTCCATTTTGTAGTGCTGTTGTTCTCAACCAGTGGGTCGGGGTCCAAAAGTGGGTGATGGGAGAATTTATTTAGGTCTCCAAAACAAAACAAAATTCAATCTCAATAATTTTCAACATTTCATTAAAAAAATAGTCAAGGTCCAAGAGCATGTAAAAAGGACAAAATAGATTGCCAATTTCCAATACTATATCTAGCAGACATGTATTTACATAATGCGTTATGTGAAAAAATAGTTGCATAGTGTCAGAAATCATTCACTATTGAGTCATTATATTGCACAGCCCTGTATTGTGTTTGAGAGTTTAAGGACTATGAGGTGGTTAAGGGGGGATGCCATTGACTTGAAGTCTCCTTATTCGAACATGGCTTGGTTGTGTAAAAGAACCCCTTTGGTTTTTCCTGTTATGTGTACCGAACGGCTCCTGTCACAGATCTTTTCTTCTATTGATTTCCAGCCATTGGTTTAATGATGTGGCCCCAGCCAAAGACGTGATACATCTTTTGAAGTAAGCAGTGTGTCAGGTGCTAATGCTATTCATATTGACGAAGGACGTTAAAGGTAAAAAGAATGGATAAGCTGCCACCTTATGGTTTGTGTGAATGTGGCTTGATAGGATCTTCAGGGAGACAACGGGAAAAGAGCTGAGGACAAGGCTCTACGGCTGCCATTCTTTGAGGTTAAGGGTTTGTCAGGAACACGTCCTGCCTGAAGATCCATATCTGTTAATGAAGTCTTGTGCAGTAAGTGGCGTTGCTCTGGTGGCAGGCCATAGCGACAGTCACACTGTTGCCACTGACTGATGCCTTTCTGTGCCCACAAAGGGATTGTGACAAACGATCTACCGACCCTTTAGAAGAGAGATATGGCCTTCACTCGATTGTCATATCTCTCTAAACACTTGATTAGTTGACCTACAGCTAGACTTCTATCTGACCCCACAGTCCTTGCCACTTTAAAATGACTTCCCTTCTTAGCTTGAGTTTTCCAGTGCAGCTAGTTTTAATATTCGTGAGATTTGTTTTATTTGTCAGAATTCTGACTTTATTCTCAGAATTCTGACAAATAAAAAAAATCTTGCTGCATTGTGCTTTGATAAAAAACACACTGAGGTGTGAAGTCATTTAGAGGTGGCAAGGGAAAAGGAAGAAGGGAAAAGGAATTAATAACTGAAAAAGAATAGTGACCCGTAACATTTACAGATTCTGCAAGTGTATTAAAAATACATTGCATTAGCACAAATATACAGTACACTTGTATTTAACAACATTTAACAAAATTACTAGTTTACTGTTTTATGGTAAATTATGTTTAAAATAATGCTGGTGCAGTTTTCTTTGATATCATAATTAACCAAATCTTATGCACAGTAACTTATTGAGCAAACTAAGAAATGGCATAAGATTATGCCACATGACATTATGCTAACTGTTTTTTAATTGATTATAAAACATAAATTATGGAGCTGTTTATGTTTTGTAAATTGCAGTTCGGTTATCATAGACTTTTGGATGCTTCTGTATTCTTTAGCTGATTGCAGTGAGTGACCTACTCAACCAATCACCCTGACAAAAATGAGCCCACAGAGAGATAGACAAAATGTGGCTGATGCTTGGTTCTGTTTGGCACCAGGGGAAGGCGTGAGAGTGACTTTCAGGAAGGAGGACATTCTTACAGAGGTGCTTTGGCCTAGTTTCCTGCAGCCTGAACTAAAACAATGCTCTTTCACACATAATCTGGAACACTATATTTGACACATGAATGTAATACTAGAGAAGTCACATTAAAAAGGCAGACATATTTACTGTGCTCTGCGTAGGGCATTGTAGTTCTAAATAAGCAGTGGCAGCTGGAAGGTCCCTTTTCCAGTCAGTCAGTATCCCTATGTCTCCAGTGTGTTTGCAGTAAAATGCTACATGACCTAGGTCTGTCCCAAGTATCTGGAATAACCCTCTAATTTACAGACCTCTAAAACTTTTTTAGGGTCATTATTCACATGTTGAGCAGAGGTTATGAAGAGCTTATGTTCAGAACTTGAGTAACATTGAGTTGTGAACACTAGGTATAGATGTAAAATTTGGCAATGGACACCCTGACAATAGAAAACCTGGAGAAGCAGCCAGTAGCAATGACACAGCCTTTGGGCCCAGTCTTGAATAATCATTGATTGATTTAGCGGTTGATTTGGCATAGGAAATTAAATATATGACTAGTTTTTATTTATATTTAAGGTGTTTATGTTGCTACTTTTCTCACCATCTTTGACACACCTCATTGACTCATAAATTTTTATAAACAAGAAAGAGGAAGAAAATTATCTCTGCTATTAAAAAATTTAACCATTGTGAATAACAACTAAGCACAAATTTAGCATTTAATAATGCATTGCCTTTGACTTCACAGTAAAGTTAATCTTTAATTGTCTGTTCTGTCAGCAGCAGATCCGACTTGCCAGTCATTATCAGATGCCACTCTTTTGGCACCATGTCCAGTCTCTGGGCCAACCTTTGGACATTAAATGTTGCTTAAATGTTGAATGTGATTCACACCAGTCACCTTACTCTTTAGATTATTAAATTTGTGCCTGATATGTTATGCATGGTCACTAATGGGGCCAGTGCAAACAGACTTTAGTCACTATCAGTTCAATTTGTTTTATTCCCTAAAAATTGACACCTTTGTACAAGCCCTGAATTTATTATTTAAAGATTGGTTGGCAGTTTTGAGCACTGCTCCCACCAGTTCATACTGCTGTGTCTTTGGGCAAGACACTTCACCCACCTTGCCTCCAGTGTCTGTAGCACTGGTGTATGAATGTGATTGTGTGTTTGGTGATGGTAGGAGAAGGCTGTTGGCGCCATGTGTATGTCAGCCCGTCTCCTCGTCAGTCTGCCCCAGGGCCATTGTGGATACAGAGATAGCTTACCACAACCACAATGTGAATGGGGTGAATGGAAGCACTTTGGATGCCTGAGAGGGTACAAAAAAGCGCTATTTAAATGCATGCCATTTCCCATTCTACACAAGTGACTTCTAAAGATTGGCAGAAATACATTAACACAAGAAAAGTAGCTTATAGAACCTTCGAACTTTGCATTTAGGCAAGACCATTTGTCCACGAATGTGGTGCTCTTCTACAATTTACATGTAAAGAACCATTCAAAGTGTTTTTTGGGTTACAGTAAAAGTTAGGCAAACATACATCCTCCTGAAGATAAAAGTAACGAGAATAGGAGGCATGTTCAAGTGAGTTATTGTGTTTTTTTCTTTAGCAGTTGACAAGTGCTTGTTGTTTTATTTCAACCTCTCCCACTCACTTGCGAGGAGTTTACAGCACAGCTCGTGCATGAACACATGCTGCGTGACAATATACAAACAATCACAACAGACCTAAAGAAATAACATAAGAATAGAGAATTACCCAAGGACAAAGACTAGAATGTTTTAAAACCCTGTAGGTTATTGCACTTAATTGCAATTATAGTGTTATATTACAGGCAGATTATAAAAGTCTACACAGGTAAATTATGTCATTGAATTGAATTATGTCATTATGTCAGAGTCCCCTCTAAACACAAGTTAATGGGAAACTGTATTTTTTTCTCCACATCATTCTGACATTTTCACATATGTCTTCTGCATCCCATCACACCCACAACATATTTTTAGGTCCTAATGAACACATACGGATACATGTATATATAAAGTAACTGATCAGATCTTTGCTGGCCTAAACAATTGTGCTAGTTTGCAGCCAAGTGTCTGGAATGAGGTGCTTCTACTTTCAAAACTATGTCCAGTTGCTTTGTCTTAACAAATTTGACTATAGTTGCTCCTTTTCACAGTAGTACATAGTTCAACACCTTTGTCATTGTTCCTGCCTGCATCCCCACACTGGTCACTGATGACTTTAGGGTTAGGGTCCTCACAAGGACACAAAGAACACAGGTGGAGGTGTGTTTGAGTTGTATGTAAGTTATTGTGATTCAGTGACAAATGACAAGGCAGTTGTTTTACTTTCCACTGGAGAAAGTGATTTGTTCATTGTGTACAAATGTGCTGCTTGGTGGTGTAAATTTTAAGTAATGATTGCTGTTTACAGTGTGATTGCATAAAATCAAGCGCTATGTTGCTGTCTTTAAAAAGTAAGCGGACTCATGTGGTCTTCTGGAAGTGACATAGGTGACATGGTTGGATTCTTTTTGGTCATACATGTGATGTTACCCAAACAAAAAACATCTCATCTCATCTCAAGCTGAATTCAATGTTTTCTGTTTTTCATAAAATGTTGAAATTGTTGTTGTTAAAAATGTTGTTAATTGTAGAGTAGGTCTCATCTTAATTGATATAACAATTTTACATATTTCATCATGTTAATTGCAAACATTTGGTCTCAAGGGCAAAAAAAAAAATATTAGTATATATACTGTAACTCCACACAGCACTGCTTGTGTGAATTCTTTCTTTTTTTCCCCCCTTAAGGACACGTGTTAGAGCAATGAGTCATTATGCAGTGTCTCCTTAAGCTTATAGTGGTTTAATGAACAGACTCTCTTGTCAAATCTCCACAGCTCACAAGTACTTTTGGAGTTCGCCTACATATTTTTTTAAATGTTGACTTCCGTCGCTTTATTTCTCTAATTCAATCGCCAGTGCCAATAACATTCAAGGCCTAAGAGTTGCTATGGTTTCCCTGGATGCCAGTGCAATGGTGATTGGCTGTTGAGGAAATTGTGGCCGACTCGGAGCGATCTCTGAATAGGCATCTGACTGTGACCCTAACTGAATGTACTGTATTCATATTTACTTTGAGGACCTTGGTTAGACAGCCTCAATGGACCTATTCACGGCTGGTATGTGTTCAGATTGTGCAGCAGCAGATACAGAAAAGTGATGTAAAAGAGATAAAAGAATGATTTGAAGTAAAAAAAAAAAAACATTTTTGCAAGGTTTGACTGCATCTAATTGGCAACTGATTGAATTGACAATACATGGGAAAAGATCATAACGATGAAAAATAACAAAGATAGGACTATCAACTTTTTTGTTTACCATTGTTACAGATTAAGATGTCATAGTGTGTGTTGACAAGGGACTTTTTAAGTATTGTCTTCAACTGCCAGCCCAAACAAAATAAAACACAATACGTCAAGAATCTACACATTTTCAATATTATTTTACCACTTATCCTTTACTAGTTGTGGAAAGGGTATAATTGCTTTCTTAGAGCTATCATTTAAATTAAGTACAGGTGGGTCCATAAGCAGAACAAAATGCTGAGTAAAAGGATGAAACCCACGGACAGCCATAGCTCATGTATAACTAGTAGTAATGTTAGAAGGAAAAGTCGTAGTAATAATCACTTTTTATAATCTTCAATACATTTTTGTCATACAAATAAATTGAGTTTGTTCTTGATTAATGCCCTATTTATCAAGTTTATCAAAGTCAGTCCAGACCTTTTTACAAGCAACATGTATTAAAAAGATACACACCGGGATACAGCAACAAAAGCAGGTTTTTTTTTCATACATTTATATATAAAAGTGAGTTAGTGAGAGTAATAAATAATAATAATAAAAAATAATAAATGATACTCAGATCACATTTGTCTAATAATGTCTGTCTATAATTGCAACATGCATTTGACCTTAAAGGTAAATTACGAAAGTTTTAATGTTTCAAATAAGATTTTTTCTAACCCATACATGCAACAGCCTGATCTGCAGAATGAATTTGCAGTTGCCTCTGTACGCCTGTACAGTCAATTAAATAAAAAGATTTCAGGACCAAGTTTTTGTTAACCTGGTTCTCACTTCCTGATTTGCTGCCATAAGTGAACAAAGCAATGCTAGCGGCAAAGTTGAAAATGAATCCTGTGAACACAGGGAAGAGACAGGCCTCCAGCGCACTCAAAACCGGCATATGCTTCTTTAATTGTTGTTGCTTCGTGCTCGTACAAGCGTGCGCACAGCGAACACACACACAACACTGGATTTAGTACCGCTAACGCCAGAAGTGGCACACTAGTACAAAAACTCTGGATCTTCTGTAATGTTCCTTTTAAACTGGATGTTTTCGACAACTGAAAAACCCACAACTGTTTTGAAATGAGCGCATGCGTAAGAACAGCGACCCTCCTTCACAGCTCATTTGGAGGGCCTCACTGCACAAGCATTGGAACACGAGTATTTGTTTACTACCAGCATTCACTATGTCGGACTCACTACTGGGCACTACACTATTACTCGTAGCATTACCAAACTGCTTGTTGAAAAATGAACAAAGGTTACCTGTCCAGCAGAATTCTTGCATCGGACGCATCAGTAGGAAGCTCTTTCTGTGTCTTCAGAGCATGCCATTGTGAAAAAGAATCACCAAGACAACTCTGGTTTTGTTTAGCTCTTGAGCCATTTTTCTTCTCTTCAAAAAGAGACTTTCTTTTGCCACTACCTTCAGGTTGTTTCTAAGCCATTTTATACACACTGTCTATGGATGTGCAGCAACTGAAACGCATGCATGACATAGTGCACATAGTAACAGCCAGAGCCTGAGTGATAAGCCAGAGGGTCCATGGATAACACTTGACAAGCGTCTATGATTGGTTGATGTTTTTTAGCCACACAAAAACAGTTTTAGATTATTTCCAAAAATTTGAAAACCAACTTCTTAACATACCTTAAATGTTACACGCGTTGTGTGAGCTAAGATCTTCTGGAAGATCTCAAAAGCAAGTTTTCTATCTTGTCGTATATGGTATTCTGTACAAGTTCAGTATAACATGTACCTAAGCATCCTTTAACTTGTATCTAATAGCTTTTAGCAGGTGCAGCCTAAATTCTCCTCTAAATAAACAGGACAGCTAAATATTGATGTTCTCAACCCACTGACAGCACACACATTAAATCAATTGCTATTTGCTGGCATAATGTTGTTTATGCATTTTCTGATTGCTAGTGTCCTTTCATCCATTGAAAAGGTATTGTGGTCTGGGTCTATAGGAATGTTGGTTGGTATATTTAGATAACAATATCTAGGTTTGCACTATTTTCTTCACAAATTTGCTGACGTCAGTGTGCGTTCCTGTGAGGCTGCAGAACAACCACAATGTGTGCTACTGAATGATGCCATATAAATAGCAATTAAGTGAATAAAAGCACTGAAGCCTGTGTGGCTCGCAGCACAGTATGAATGAGAGGCTTAAATCTAAGTGCAGGTTTTCTCTTATTAAATGGTGGATCATTTTCTAATCTTAAAGCATAGAGAATAACCCCCCCCAAATCATTCACACAAATCTGAACTCTCAGTTTTGTAACAAACAGTGAGGGCATAAATGTGTTTTTACTTCATTCTGTTGTATTTGGATTTTGCGCAGACCATTAGCACACGGAAATATGCTTACGGCTTTTGTGTATTTACTGTATGTGCCTGTGTGTTTGCAGTGAAATGACAAAGTAGGAAACAAGGATGTTCAGTGGCGTGTCAGTGGTATTAATGAGAAAATGAAGGCACAGTTGTTTTGTCTTGTGCAGTTTACTTCTTTATTACTTGCACACATTGTAGTTCAACTCTGTTAACTTCAATGAGCTAATTGCCACAGTATTTTGCTTTCTTATTTGGCTCCTTCTCCTCTCTGTCTTATAAGCCCACACAATTTTTTTTCTTCCCTCAGTGCCCCTTACACGCTCGCACCGTCACACATGCAAGAATTCCAAATTACTTTTTTCCACTTCATCTAAGTATTGCACATTGTCCTAATTGCTTATACAGCTGAGTCATACCCTTCCTTCGAGCTGTTGTTTTTTTATCGACACCCTACGAGACTACCTCATGGTTTCCACCAATCTTTTTTTAAACCTGTAAAGCCAGAACCATGTAAAATTGCCAGAAAATTATATTTTCTCAATTAGGTACACTCATTGGACCTTCCAATAAATTCTAATAATTTGTTACACTATTCCATCTTCACTAAAATGTTGCATTTTTGCTGAATAGTTTGGTTCATTATTAATGTCCAAAAAGAAACCAAAAAAACATCTCTGTAAATATGGCATGCCCCCTTGCGTTAAATTTAAGTTTTATGTGTCCAAACTTTAATATTTCTGATTGTAGTGGGCCTTAGTAATTTCAGATTAACATAAAACACCTTTGTATGTTTTTTTTTAACAAAAAAGTGAAAGGTAAGTACAGTTTTTCTCGGTCTAAATGAAGAGGTTTTACCTGAAATCAAACCATAGTTTTACTGTCATTTTTAAATTGTCCTCTTTTAAAATGCAATTTTGAGTTGTTATAATAAATATAGCAATACCTTGACTGTACAACATTGCATTTAAAATTGTCAAATGGTTTCCTTTTTGCACGGTCTGACCTTGGGCTAAATTTGTTGTGTCGTCTACTTTCTGAAAAAATATAAGACATAAGACAGTACAATACTGCACTCTAAATTGTTTCAGAGTGGTTTGAAGCAACAATTGCTTTTTTAAGACCTGTTTATATCTGTCTTTGCTTTGTTTTAACACATACATGAATGTTCCAAAACCGGCAAACTGCCATAGTGTCTTCTTCAATCCTGCTAAAATTAAGTCCTTGTGATTAGTAGCACCTGACTTCCACCTACACCCTTTATACTCCTACATCCTATATTTTTTCCTTTTAATCAATTTAATCTATATTCTTGTATGACCTCTTTAAAAAATTCTCAATGGGGAAATTTTAAGATGTCTGAAAATTCACGTTTCAAAATCCAAGTTTCTTACCAGATTGATCATGTATTTCAGGAACTCTCGCACTAAATGATCTTGACAACTCAAGTATGAAACATGATATACTTTGCATTCTAGAGTTAATTTGTTGACAGCTAACTGTTAAAAGCTTCCGCCTTTGCTTCTTTCCCGGCCTCTTTTCTGGCCTCGCAGTGAGTGAGCGAGGATTATACTGTGACAAAAAGCCATGGCGCATTGGAAGGGGATTTGGGGACGCCAGGCTTTCTGTCATCTCAGGACTCACTCATATGCCTCTGTGCTCCATTATTGTCCCACTGACGCATATGTCTAACACACTGGAGGGAAAGGGAGAATTAAGGAAGTGGATATGTGTGAGGGGGTGGCTGGGCTCTGCATTTAATTGACAGAACACTTTCAGCATTTGGGAGATTCCTTGACAGCCTGGGCACCGGAAGAAACTTTCCCCTAAAATGTAACTTTTTGAAAATGTCCTACAGCAGATCAGCTGGATGTTATGTGCCATCAGATACGAACGTTATGACGCCAATGGAATGTAATGCCTTTTAACATGCCACTATGAAGTACTACGAGGGATAAATGGTAACTTAATTACATGTAAGCTGTCTTGAGTGCTGCTTTGCAATACGAGCACAGTAAGTGTCATGCAATGAACATTCTTTTTGAACATTTAGTGTGTATTTTGAGCTATGTTTTCAAATATTCATTTGAAATCAATAAGGAGATATGCACCAAGACTCGTGCATACGAAGAAAGAGAGTGAGATGGCATTCAGTTCTTCTGTTTATTTCAGAGAATGTTATCTGCAAGGAAAGATTTTAAGCACAGTAGCCTTTAAAATACATTAAGATTTATGAAAGTAAATGGAACGTCTGGGGTGCAACATCAGCTTAATTTTTGCATAATCCTTTACAGTTATCTAACTTATTTCCTTAAATGAAATTGGTGACAAGCAGACTAGAGTTTAACCGTTAACATGAATGACTACCGTTAGCATGATAAGGTCAGGCTAGCTCGGCTCTTTTTATAATCATTGTGAAGCGCTGGGATGTGTTAAACAGGTGACTTCTTGCCATTGCTCTCGTATTCGGTAACTTGAATACTTGTTAAGTACTGTATATACTGTATCAAGTATATCAGACTTCAAAAATGGTAAATAACACCTTTTTTTCAATTAATCTGATCTAAACTTCTGTGAAGCTGTTTTGGTGCAAATTAATGGCCAACCAAAACTACCTAATCCAGTGTGTTCCCCGAAGGTATCTCAATCAAGTTAATCAAATTTGTAATTATATTAACTGTTAGTAGATTTATATGTTGCAGTTAATAAAGAATTTTGTTCAGAAATCCAACTAAACTGGGTAGGGGCACAGTGGCTCAGCGGTCGTCCTACCAGAAAGTTGGCGGTTCGATTCCCGCTTTTCCCACTGTCGTTGTGTCCTTGGGCAAGACACTTAACCCTCTTTGCCTCCAGTGTCTGTGGCACTGGTGTATGAATGTGTAAGAATATTTGGTGATGGTCGGAGAGTCCGTAGGCGCGGAATGGCTGCCACAGTCTCTGTCAGTCTGCCCCAGGGCAGCTGTGGTTACAGATGTAGCTTACCACCACCAGTGTGTGACTGTGGAGTGAATGAATAATTGATATGTAAAGCGTCTTTGAGTCCCTGGAAAAGCACTATATAAAATTGATGTAATAATAATAATAATAATTCATTCATTCATTTTCTACCGCTTAGTTCCCGTTAGGGGTTGCGGGTGACTGGAGCCTATCCCAGCAACTTTGGGCCTTAGGCGGGGCACACCCCGGACAGTGGCCAGTTAATCGCAGGGCTATATAATAATAAACTGATAATGACCCTCAGTTGTCCTTCTGCGGGACCTTTCTGACTTTGCAAATCCATTTTTGCTGCAAGTGTATTAACATTAGTCTCGTGTGTGTCTGACATGTCCGACTAAAGGCCACCCTGTGGGATCTTTTTTCTAATAGGTGGACAGCTAACAAATTGTGCAATGGTATGACAAGGACCTGGACAAGGTGAAAAAGAACGAGAAAAGCCATTGGAAATAACTTCTTCCTGTTAAAGTCAAATTCAAACTGGATTTTAGAACAGTTTAGACAATGCCACCATTTAAGAGGAAAATCAGACTGACTTGGCAATAATGGTGGCAGACTGTAAATGCAGCTTGTCTGGCAGTATCTCACTTGTCACAACAGTACATCAGTATGTGACGTGTGTGGGAGGACAGTACGGCTCTCTAAAACACAGAGTCACAATACAGAGAATGGAAATGCCCAGGCATTTGGTGTGGTACTGTAGTTCTCTGAACACACCAGGAAAGGATAGGGAATGGCAATAACTTTTGGCTAAAAGTTAAATAGCCAGAACATTCAACTTTTATTAGACCAAGGTTATATAGTTTAAAAATAGGTTCTGGCTTGTCAACAAACAAGATTTTGTCCATCTAATATTTTAAATGTTGCTATCATTAAAGGAAAGGCAAGTTCATAGTACTTTACAAGGTTCGGGTTTTAAAACCAGGGGGAAATATTTAAGGTTTATTTGTCCAACAGGAAGTTGATTTACTTTGAGTGATACACACATGACACAATAAACGCATTCACACTCAATGACACAGAAATACAAAACACAGTACAATCTTGACCAGGCCCCCACCTTCCCTTCAGCATATATATATATATATATATTCTTTTTTTTACTATCATCATTTATTGTTTAGGGGTTGGAACTTATAATATTTCAAAACACCTCATCGTCATTAAACTAAACGTCAAGAAATCTAGCATTGCTTAAATGGTACATTTGGAAAATGTAGTTAGAAAGTAGATTGTAATTCCACACCCCAAACTACTAGCGTGTGAACAGCTATGGTAGTAGTTTAGTATGGTATGGTGGTGGACTGTAGGAAAATGTTGTTGTCTATGAGCAAATCGTATGGAAATAGGTCTGGTGATGATTTAACTTTAAACCTTCATGCAAGAATATGTGCCCATCAGGAAAAATAGGTTTGTTTCTTCTTCAGCAGTGCTCAGTTTGTCCCCCAGACCAGAAACAGGTAAGTAATGGAATTTTCTTTGAGATTTAAATGAATTTTTTAGGGCTTAGCAAGTTAACATATATTTTATCGCACATTAATGCAGTAGGCATCATCACGTGTCTCAACCAATAAGAGCATTAGGGGCGGACTTAAGACTGCATCAGCGCTCACCAGTGTTGCCAGACATTCAATAATTACTGTATTTGTACAATAATTATGACCTCTGTACGATCAATAATTGTAAAAATACATAAATATACAACAATTTTATGAATTTTAGATTTAGCCTCAGCCTTCATGTTATATTTACTTAGCATGGCAGTTTGAAAAACTGACTCTGGATCTGCGTAAATGATCCAATTACGTCTCTAATTTATGAACTAATGAACAAATGCAGTTGCCTGTTATCACCTCCTGGACGTGCTGCAACAAGTCGTACGTTTAAGCTAAAAGTTTAACTTTTTTTTTAACCTTCTACTGTCAGATCTTCATTGTATGATAATGTGTGCTGAAATTTGGCAACACTGGCGCTCACATGAACTGTCCTGGATTTATCCAAACTCATGCGCAACAATACCTTTAATTTAATACCTTTAACAACCTTCCTAATAACTCCACATTGTGAACCCTTTTAGTATTATTTTGTGATTTAAGCTTTAAAAACTTAGCAGACAAACGGTGAAAAAACAGAAACTTGAGCAGGAGGAAAGTGACCTATTCATCTTGTGTTAAAATAATATAGAGCCTCTAAACAGTACCAGCTACAAGTAGGTAAAATTATGTTTCTGCTGGTTCTACTGGTAAGTGTGCATTACATTACTTTTAAATTCATTGCCCAACTCTAGTATTTTTCCGATAGACAAATGTAACATGTTATTTTTATGTGATTATACACCACTGTAGAGAACAAACTATTTTGACTAATGACTGTGTTACGTTTTTTCAGCTGTATTCTGCAACATTTTACACAAGAAAAAAGAATGTGGAATCAATTTGTTGGATTTCAACTCTGTGTTGCACAATTTCTATAAAGGTCTATCAGAGGGTTGAACTTATTCAGCTCTGGGACCTCCTTTTAGGGAGTAAAAGAGCTGGGTGGGTTTGAGCAGCTTTTTTATAAGCAGGTTTGGACTCCCAGTAGCATCAATCCTGCAACAAACTGCTTTGATCAGTTTGTAGTCTCAATCCAATTTAAGAGCTAGCCCCAAGCAAGAGCTTGTGTGTGTGTAATTTTGTTTCTCTCTGTAAAGTGTCTGCAACTGGCCACAGACTGCAGGCTACAATACAGTAGACACACGCCCACACATACACCAATATACAAATGAACATTCTCTTTGCAGTCATTGCTGTGGAGAATCAAGCATCATTGATATTCCAAGTTGCAGCTCGCCACATTCAGGAAATAAGTAGTAGCCTATAAAACACAGCTAGTTCTTTGTGTCCGCCTCTTTATGCTTTTTTTGTCAGGCCGTACTGCAAACTCACCCAGCCGTTTCTATTTCAATATTTATTGTTCTAAAAGTGCGGCTGATCGTATTAGCATTTTACCCCCTCGGTGTAAAATATTTGGCTCGAGGAGGAAGAGTCATGGGAGCCCTGAGAGTGTTTGTTCATGCGGCACCCCGGGAGAGCACGTTGGAAGGAACGCTTTTACCGTGCACAGCAGAGCTCATCAGTGGAATATATTACCCCACTCCTGAAGGCATTGCTGTTCACTTTGGACTCCTACCGCGCCAACACTGCCGATCAGCACGGCGCACACATGAATTAGATCGCTCTTCCATTTTTGCACCCACTCGCCTCAGCATCTCTTCCCCCAAGCTGCCCTTTCTTTTCTTGTCCTTAATGGGTGGAGAGAAAGATGTTAATAGGCGAGAAAATGTCAAGGACAGCCACTCATGTCCTGTTTAAACCCAGCGCAGAGCAGAGGAGAGAGTCACTAACAAGAATCAAACACCAGATTTTTTTTGTGTAAAGCATAGGTATGACAAAAAATAAATAAAAAAGTTTATATGAATGATTAGTCACCTCTCTTCTATTTCCGCTGCTGCGTGCAACATTGCAATGTCACCGTGCAAAGTTTTTCCCACTTGAATAGAAAGTGCTGATACATGTCACGAGTACCCTGATTCATTAATCAAAGCACATCCCCGTCTTATTAAAGCCAGCTTAGAGACTTACCTTACCACACTGCAGTGTGGATTTTTTTTTAAAGCCTTCCATCTTGTACGGACAAGCTCTCTAACAAGCCTCATGTATCTCAATCACCGCAAACAATATCCATCTTAACTAAGGCAAGCAAGGCAAGCACTAACAACACTGAGCCCCCCACACACACACACAAACAAGTGGCATGTGCTGATAAATAATCTCAACATAACTCCATTTTCTTGTCATTAATTTCCCCCCTTACCCTATTTCCACACAAAAAGCACAGGCCGTCTGTCTTCTCAGTTTTCTTTTTGTCTTTTTACAAATGATAAGTTTGAGGCTGTGACTGACAGGCGAGCCAGCCTCCCGTATCCTCCCACCGCTCTCTCCAGCTTTCTGTCTTTGCTTCGCTCTCATTTTCCGAGCTTCCCATTGCTCTCATTCTGCCTGTCAGCATTATAAAGCTCCATACCATGCCGACACACACCAACTGCCAATGAGAGCGAGGAGGCCTTGTCTCCATGCTACTGTAACTCGAGTCCTTTTTGGGGGAGATTTTCGGCTTCATTATAACAAATTGAGCATAACTGTGGATATGTTGCTGACAGGACAAATGATGAAGCAGATATGAATTATTTTTTTTCTCTTTTAGCAGACAGTAGGTTCTAATGTTAGACAATAGTCAAAAGTAATGTCTCAATTTAGTATTTGTTCTTGGACCCTGAAATGCAAATGTTAAACAGTGGAACCCTCAACATTGCAATACCCTCTATAACCACCAAGGGCTCATTTTTACCCCCTGCCACAAGAGTATGTAATGTGCTAATGTGCTTAAAATTACTGTGTACCTAGTAAATCATTGTTGTTGCTATAGGCAACTATATAATTATACAGTGTTTTTTGACTGGCGTAAAAATGACCTTTTTGGCTTTTAAGCACAACTGTGGATATTGCTCTGACAAATGTTGAACAAATGTTGATTTATGTCAAACCTAATTTCTGTAAAGCACATTGAGTTACTTTTATTAAATGTGCACTTTAAAGATTAGGGATTACAAACCAGGACGTCTTGCACCCTAAGCAAGAATCATACCCCTAGAACAACAAGTTACAATACTATGATCAAAAAGTGTTTTTTACTGCACATATCAATTTTAATTAATTTTACATGAGAACTGTATGGTGTGATGTTGCTATGTTGATAAATGGGATAGGCTAGGAATTGAACCTGGGACCTGTCATGCCTTAAGTGGAAAGCTTAAACGCACCATAACTATGATTTGGATTGCAAGTATACAGCCCAATGTGAAACAGCCTATCTTAAGTTGTGGCTCTATGCTTCACTGTCATTTGCCTAGAGCAGATGGTGGGCTCTGTTGCCAAGTGGGATAGGTTGGGACTTGAACTCAGGACTTGTCACACCTTCGGTTCCCCAGAAAAGCCCTAGACACCAATCACAATCCTCTCGCACCCCTTCATAGGAACCCCAAAACAATGTCTAATTATTGTTGTTCATTAGCCCTGAAACACAATCTGCAAAAATTCCTCTACGCCCATTGTGCTAATGTGCTTAAAAACCTGTTTTTCAAAGCTAGAGTGCAGATGATTGGGTACGTTTTAGTATAAATTATCATAATTTACTCATTATCATTATCCCAGAAAGTTCAGATTGGTGAGCTGGGATAATAAAGATACAGTTGGGAGATATTAGGAATGAAGAAAGTTGAATTTAAAAGGCAATAAAGGGGAAAAATGACCTACTACTGTTAAAACTTAACGGCTTCCAGGGTAAAAAAAAATCTGAGTTGCCACTTGCAAATTCTCAATGTAAACTAATGTCTTGTGAAAACAAGAAAGTCACAGGTCATTTTTAATTCACTTCACAATTTTTTTCATTTCTCACCGATTGCATGCATTTATTAACTACTTAAGTTAATAAATACTTACTTATTAACTAACTAACTACTAACTACTAATGTCCTTCCTTACGTCCAAGACCGAGATAAAGTCAAGTAAAAACAAGTTTAAGTTGAAGATGGTGACATTTAAAAAAAACTTAACTTTTTGAAAAAGGTCTTTAGGCTGGTAACAGGAGTCACAGAGTACTACACTAGAGTGTCACATACAGGCCTGGAATAAACATTTTTCCTTATTTTAAACCTGAGCAGATCCCTGTCAACATTTTCCATTATTCGCTACAGTCATTGTCAGTTTGAAGCCAAATTCACCCCAGACACTGAGCACAAAAAAGACAGAAATTGAATAAATCCTCTGGACTATTATAACTTCTGATGATTTCTGAAGAGATTACATTCTGATAAAATGAACTTCTATAGCCCTCAAAGTAAAAAGTCTTTTCTCATTCTTTCCTATTAGTTATACATTCAGCGCTGAACTTGTCATTCATCTAAAGGTAATAAATGTGAGTAGCTATTTTAGGCACGTAGGGCTATGGAATGTGTCAGGACTTTCTGCAGAGAAAGGTCGGCTGACTGGCAGTTTGTGCTTCAAGGCTTAGTCACAAGTCACTCCAGAGCTGGCAGCAATAGAGCCATGCATTTTCAGAAAAAAAATCTGTTTTTATAGTCCTGTTTAATTAATTTTTGATCAACTAAAAGGATATAGACAGTATCATGCATTAAGCTTTAATAGAAATAAAGCCTGAAACAATTAGCGTTTTGGATAAACTACAGTTATCTTATGCCAGTAAGTACTTTTGCTTAGTATAAAGTACTTACTTAGTACTTTATACTAAGTGAGTTATACTAACTCACTTAGTATAAAGGAAATTAGCAAACAAAATATGTCAACATTTATCTAAAAGTAGCTGAAACTGAAAGACCTACATTTAATCTGCTTGTTTTTGTGAACTCCAACAAATGCTGCATTAGATGTATACTTTACGTCCAAATCAAGATTGTTTACCCCAGGACAAGCATGTTAGTCCAAGAGACCTTATTAGGAATTTAACCTTGGCTATATTGCTATCACGTCTGATGTGAGCTTTCATTCATTCATTCATTTTCTACCGCTTTGTCCCGTTAGGGGTCGCGGGTGACTGGAGCCTATCCCAGCAGCTTTGGGCCAGAGGCGGGGTACACCCTGGACAGTGGCCAGTTAGTCGCAGGGCTAAATGTGATGTGATGTGAGCTCACAAAGCATATTAGAAACAATATATAAAATGTTTATATAAGCTGCATTTATTTTCTATACATATATTGAATCAAATATATATTAAGTGAAATCAGAAAAACCTGTAGAAAGGAGGTTTTGCCCTTTGGCCATCAGTTGTGCTCATAAGTTTTTAATATCGGGTATTGCCACCTTTAACTTCAATGACAGCTTAAAGTCTTTCGTGGTAGTTCTTTATTCTTCTCGGCAAAAAGCCTCCAGTTCCTGTAAATTCTTGGGCTGTCTTGCATGAACTGCACGTTTGAGATCTCCCCAGAGAGACTCAGTGATATTGAGGTCAGGAGACTGAGATGGTCAGAACCTTCACTTTATGCTGCTGTAGCCAATGACAGGTCAATTGGCCTTTTGCTTTGGATTATTGTCATGTTGGAAGTACGTCCCAAGCTCAGCTTCCGGGCAGTTGAGTGCAAATTTTCCTCCAGTAATTTCTGATAACATTCTGCATTCATCTTTTCCTGTGCCATTGTAGCTCACACATCCCCAAAACATCAGTGATCCACCTCCATGTTTCACAGCAGGAATGATGTACCTTGTAATGATGTACCAAATGTAACATTTATGGTTGTGGCCAAAAGGTTTATTTTTGGTCTCATCACTCCAAAGGACTTGAGAAGAAATTATAAGTTTTGAGGCTGGTCTCTGTGCTGTTTGGCGTATTGAAAGCGGGATGCTTTGTGGCATTTGCGTAGTAATGGCTTTCTTCTGGCAACTCGATTGTGCAGCCCATTTCATCTTGATCAGCCACACCACTTTTATTCAGAGTGCTGTATTTCAGCTGAAGTTATTTGTGAGTTTTTCTTTGCATCCCCAAAATTTTTCCTGGCAGTTGTGGCTGAAATGTTTTTGGTCTACTTGACCGTAGTTTGGTTTCAACAGAATTCCTCATATTGAACACTGCTTATTGGCATTCTCAATTCCTTGGATATCTTTTTTAAAGCCCTTTACTGTTTTACACAGTTTAATTACCTTTTCCAGCAGATCATTTGACAATTGTTTTGCTTTACCCATGACTCAAAATACAGAAACGTCAGTGCAGCACTGGATGAAAGATGCAAGGGTCTGTCAGGAGCCCAGAAACTCACTGACCTTTTATACACACACACTGATTACAAGCAAACAGATCACAGGTGAGGATGGTTACCTTTAGTAGCCATTCAAACCTGTTTGTGTCAACGTGTGTGTATATTATCAGCCCAAAATTACCAGGGTATCTAAACTTTTTATCAAGGTAACTTGGGTAGTTTCTGATTATGTCATTATGATTTAAAAAGAACACAATTGTTAGACAATAAATGGGTTCACCCAACCACTAACTATGAGTGAAAGAAAAGTTTTTGTGTAATCATTCATATTCTCTGAAAAATGGCCCCAAAAAAATCACAAATTCTGCCAGGGTATGTAAACTTATGAGCACAACTGTATCTTCTTATACAGGTTCTTCAGTAGAGTCTTTGCTCCATATGATGAAGGGCAAAGAGAATTTAAAACAAGGATCGAGATTGTACAGATAACATCAGAGAACTACAAATCACGTTCTGCAACAGACAGAAGCTGTTTGAACACTCAAGCTTGTGTGTATTATTGATTTCAGTTCCTGGAAAAACAGTGAAAAATATGCTTGGACAGCTGCTCTTACAGTGGTTTGCCCTTCTGCTCACTCTCATGTTAAACCACTTGTTTATAACTGCTGTTCTGTATATTTTTACAGCTCTTTTTGACTTAGCGCTACAGTTGTAACACTTTCCCTCTGCTCCCACACTGCACAGTCAAGTGTTTACCCGAGGAGTTCCTCTCACTCGGCTTTCCAAGTGACTTGTTGACGGCAAGCAGCTGCAGTTTAGGCAGCCCACACTCCAAACAGAGCAGTGTGTTTTATTTGCTCAGGTGAGACGGAGCAACAGAGCACTGACGCACACTTTTGTAGGAGTAGCGTGGTGAGCGCCGCTGCCAATGCCGTCACTCCGACTTCAGGCTTATGCTGGTGTTTTTCTGCTGCACTGCAGAGGCCTGCGCCGCCTCTTGCTCACAACTTTAGACCGGTTTCCCCGGCAACCAGGGTGTCTGCACATGGAGAGCAACCAACTTCCCCAGATGAGAGCTTTTGTTAGTACAGTCACGATTACTAGAAAAGAGGGAGGAGGGACGGCGGACCACAAACTAACTCATATATCACTTATCTATCTCTCAGCGGCCTGTGCAATGTGTCCAGCAAAGAGAGAAAACCTTGCAAAGTTCTTATGACAGAGGAGCTTGTTTTCTTCCCCTTATACTCTCATGCACAAACTTGGTAAACATTTATCTTAAGTTTTATTAAAAGCGTTTATTGAATAATCAGTAGGTAATGTGAGTTGTAGCCTTCAGCTGCTGAAAGCTGAAAAATGTAATGTTCCAAGCCAATGTTTAATAAACAGCAATGTCACCAGTGGCTTTTATCAATCTCTTAGATGATGAAAGTAAATGCTACTGAGTAGGCAAAGCACAAAACAGGGTCAGGGCCTAATCTGAGTTAGTTGATATTGGCCATGATCTGAAGTGTAATAGACCTATGCAGGGTGAGAACTAATGTATAATAGCCGCACGGAAGCTGCTGAGGAAGAAGGCCCAATGATTTCTCAAAAGATATTCACTTATCCAGAATTAAGTTGTTTTTAATCCTGGTTGGCTGCTGAGAAACTGCATGTATGTCCAGTGTAAGTTTCTATGTAAGTTCAGGTGACCAGCAAGTGAGTCCAGCAATGTTTTTGTATTTCTCATTCTCAACCTTCTGCACATACTACACATAGTTAGACATACTAGACCAAACGTATTATTACTTTCCCAAGTCCACATGCGCTTTGTCTTCTTTGCTGTGTTGTAAATTAAAGGCCATATGTGTTTAAGACACTGCACTGGCATTAGCAGCCTTTAGATGGTGCATGCCAAGGTAAGTTAAGCAACATAACCTTTTTTTGAAGGTTAAACGCTTAGCTCTTACTTCAGCTTTAGATCGAAACATCACATTTAAAACATTGCCAGTATGTATCCATGTTTCACTTTGCTTCCCTTTTTCTAATTTAATGGGACTGGACCTACAAGTTGATTTCAAATATTAACTTCTACAAACACCTCCTGTATAGTGCTTGTATGATGGCCCTGTTTCTGTAGCTGACTCTATCCTTCACATACCATGATGGAAATAGAGGCTAATGGTACAAACCAAAGCCTCTTAAAGAAAATGTACATGGTCTTACTGTACATCACCTTGGGGCGACCCCATTTTCACACACTACTCAGTCCTCTAGGTGTGCCTGCTGCTTGTGTATCTCTTGTTCCACGCATGACTTACCACTCCAGGAGACTCTGCTACAATTTACCTGTTCTGTTTCATTCACTGTGCATGTCCACCCACTTCCTCCATTTCCCAACGGTGTTTTAACAGCCTGAGCTGACCTCTCCTGTTATGAATAATAATGAGTGTTTCTCCATATTCACCGCTCCTCAGTATCTAGTCAGCTTCTGCTTGATGAAGACAGGGAGGCTTTTCGTTCCTTTAATGTAATACTAATATGATTATAATTGTAACACAGTGATCGGAGATGATGGCTCAGTTTGTAATCATATTATACCTGGGAATTTAGTGGTTTAATAACACATTCATGTTTGTAGGTTAGTCATTACTGCCACACATGCACATATACCTCTTCATTACGCTAACTAGGACATAAGAACTCTTGTACCAGAGTCACACACTGCTACCTTCAACACATATTGTTGTTTTTTTAATAATTGGATTGTGTGTCTGGGCCAACTCTTCAGTCTCAGACAAACTCCAATGTTGAGATGCACCGTATTAAGTTTTACATCTGCCTTAGGCTTAAATGTGACACAACAGACAATATACAGGCTCAGTTCTAGAGTTCCAGAATCTGTGGTTGATCCTTTGTTTGGCTAAAATACCAAGGATCTCTGCATTCTTTGTAGCTTTTGTCTGCCCACAATGCACCTTGGTCTTTTGAAAAAAAAAAAAAATTGGTAAGAGGAGAAACAGCAAATTTTCAGTTTTAAGGGTATGTTTGTTCTATTAATGGAAAATATCTTCTTCTGACAGCATTGACAAAATAATTGGTTGATGGAGTGCACATACCTTTGTTCATAGTTTATAATTTCACAGGTTGTGTAGGGCTATAGCCTATTCCAGCTTATTTGGGCGTAAGGCGGGGTACACCCATTTACAGTAATTACAGGGCTAACACAAACATTCACACTTACATTCTGCTGTAAGAACTGAGCGAAGGACCGTCAAATCAGACTGAATTCATGTTTAATCAAAAACAAAACGTGGGTTCCAGTGGGTGCAACAGAAGGTTTGGAAAAACTGGGTTGGGATCAACAGTTGGCTGGAGATCTGCACAAAGAAAGGTAAATGTAAAGGAGTCCAGAAGGCAAAGTATCAGAAAACTGGAAAAGAAATAATTATGTACCACTTGTGGTAGGCGGACAGTCTGGCAAGGATGACGATCCTTGTCGATCTGGCTGGATGAATAGGCTTCTTATACTGAACACAGGTGAGTAGATTGATGGCTGATAAGTTGCCAGCTCCTGACACAGAGGAAACAGACAGACAGGAACAATAGGAAGGAGAAAGACAGGAAGCAAAAGGTGGAAATACTACAATTCTGACACATTAATTCCCTATGGGATTTTTACTTTTGCCAATTCCCCATCTGCATGTCTTTGAACAGTGGGAGGAAGCCAAGAGAAGCCACTGTGGCACTCACTGAGAGGTAAATGCAGACTCCATACAGGGTAGTTTTTTTTTTAAAGCCACCTTGCGTAACTTTTAGCCCAAAAATATATATTCTCAAAATCATTTTGATTGTTTTTAGTAGAGATTGGTAGAATCATGCTTATCTCTCTGACACAGGACAGCTGAGTAGACTATACATTGGCACAGGCTAAAATTATTTTGGAAAAACAGATGATTAGAGGGAAGTAGAACCAAAAAATGTTGCTAGAATTGGTGCAGGATTCTTGAACTGGCCATTGGACTTAATTATGCACCGGCACTACCAGGGCTTATACTGGAAATGGGTTTTCAGCTATCCCAGAGTCTTCTGATACAAGTGGACTCCTGTTACTTATACAATGTCCACATATACTGAACAAAGATTTAAACACAACACAACCCCATTTTTCATGAGCTGAACTCAAAGACGTAAGACTTTTTCTATGTACACAAAAGGCCTGTTTCTCTCAAATATTGTTAGTGAGCACTTCTCCTTTGCCAAGATAATCCATCCACCTTAGAGAGCATGATTATTGCACAGGTGTGCCTTTTAGGGCGTTCACAAACGTTAATTGCGCAAATAAATCGTGCTATTTATTGCGTAGTTGGACGCTTGAACATTTTGAGTTTACTCACTTCATTCGCGTTTACTCACTTCATTCGCGTGTGAAATTTGCTTCATTCGCACATGAAATTCACTTAACAACAGATGTGAATTTGCGTCATGGGTGGGACTTCTGCCAGTCGGGTTGTCTTCCGGGCTTGTTGAAGAATGGTTGAGAGGGATTTTGTCGAGAGAGTAGCTTTGCTCTATTTACTTTGAAGAACTGAAAAACGGCGTGAACTCCTTTGGCGCTGTGTGGGGGTTCATTAGATGGTTCAGAGGTGGACCCAGCTCCGTGAGTTTTCACAAACTCCTTCAGGAGCTGCACCTGGATGACGGCCGCTTTCAGCGGTACTTTCCACTGAGCCGGCCCCAGTTGATGACCTGTTGTCCCGGGTCGGTGCGAGGATTTCCCACAGGACAGCAACTACTGACGCCCTATTCAAGTCTGTCCATCTGTCTCCAGTCAATATTTGTTGTGATTATGAGTAATTAATATGTAATTACAATTGTACTTATAACATTGTTGTATTTCTTAATTGTGTGTATTTCTTTAATAAATGGAGCCAGCCTCCAAAAGGAATCTGACTCATGGCTTGTTTCTTATTAATACCACAACACTGGTCCAGTCACAAATAACTATTTGTTTTCTTACTGTACTATTGTGGGTGTGTTTGCAATAGGATATAATAAGAATTAACAAATGTTAACCATCAGTATTCTAGTCTTAAATAGTGAACATTTATTCTTTTTTATTATAAATAAATCAGTCTGAAATATTGAAAGGTTTTTGTGACAAAAATCATGATGACTATGTGCACAAACACATCAAAACCTTTGATCATTAGAAAACATTAATAAAAAAATGAAAATATAAAACTAACACAAAACATAATGCACTATTTACAAGCAGGAATAAAAGAATCTTGCTTGGAAGAGTGAAGAGTGAGGGCCTAAAGTGAAGGAGAGGAGAACAGAGAGAGTCTGAGAGTTATTCCCTGCAGTGACAGCTGCATCATTTTAAAAACTATACGTTGGGTTCCAAATAAAGCGGAACTGTGCTGATTTCATTAATGAATGTATGTATTTGAAATTTGACAAATTCTTTTGTCCAAGACAGTAACCGCTGCAGGGAGGAGACCAGACTCAAGAGAAGAGCTCATCTTCTGAACAGGCTGCCTCAATAACTTCGTCCTCCATTGTTGTTTTGGATTTCTGCCTTTATGGCCCGTCTCCGTTTGTTACGTCGTAAGCACGTCACTGCGAGAGCAAGCTCCTGATTGGTTAACGTGCTTAATTTGTGCAAATTGCGTCATTCGCGCCGCCTCATTCAAGTGAATCGCACCGCAGGATTTCCACGCGCGTAAGATGTAAATCACTTGCGCTTAACGCTTCATTTGCGTTTGGTGTGAACGTACCTTTAGGCTGGCCACAATAAAGGGCCACACTAAAATGTTTGATCATAGTTTTATCACACAGCACAATGCCACAGATGTCGCAGGTTTTGAGGGAGCGTGCAGTTGGAATGCTGACTGCAGGAATGTCCACCAAAGCTGTTGCCCGAGAATTGAATGTTCATTTTTTCTATCATAAGCCATCTCCAAAGGCGTTTCAGAGAATTTGGCAGTACATCCAACCAGCCTCACAACCGCAGACTACGTGTAACCACACCAGCCCAGGAGCTCCACATCCAGCATCTTCACCTCTAAGATCCTTTGAGACCAGACACCCGGACAGACTTACTGCCCAGAACCCCCTAATACAGTGAAACTGCTCATTTTAGAGTGGCCCTTTATTGTGGCCAGCCTAAGGCTCACCTGTGCAATAATCATGCTCTCTAATCAGAATCTTGCTATGCCAGACCTGTGAGGTGGTTGGATTATCTCGGCAAAGGAGAAGTGCTCACTAACACAGATTTTGACAGATTTTTGAACAATATTTGAGAGAAATAGGTCTTTGTGAACATAGAAAAAGTCTTAGATCTTTGAGTTTAGCTCATGAAAAATACAACAAACATTTTGCGTTTAATTTTTTGTTTAGTATACTTATGTAAAGCTACCACGCAAGTTCAAATTACAAGTTTAGCTAGGGCCCTTAAAATGTGTTTTACTGGAGTTGAAAATGATATGGGTCTCTGGGGGTTAAACACAACTTTGGGAAAAGAAGAAACATATTAAAATGCTGTGCAATAGTTTACCATCCTTTTTTGCAAATAAATTTGAAACTCCTCTTTGTGGCCTTTGGCTCTAACTTCAGCTTTTCCTCTAAAATGGGTGCTTGAACTGTCACAATAATATATGTGCACAACACCAGTAACAGATGAAAAATAAAGCACAGTTTTAAGAATATCTTTAAGTAAATGTTTACAGCTGGGGATATGTACTTACCTAACTATAATAAGTGAATATGATTTTTTATCAATTTATTTAAGAGTGTGTAATACAATTTTGTCTATGGCATTGACTATACATAGAGCACTATTTTTACAGTTATTGGATAATGAGTCTAATCAATCCAATCATTATCCAATCAATCCAGTATTTAATCAATTCAATCCTGATCACAGTTAGAAAATACATTGCTTTAATAATACTATTAAGTATTGTTAATGAATTGTATTTTTTTATGAAAACTTTTGTAATGAGAACTATGAGGGAAGTTGATTTAATGCATTGTAAAATTTTACCTTAAATTATTGAACCAGGTTTTCCGACATGAATTAAAGAGAATAATGCCCTCTTTAAAGACAAACAGGTCCAGCAGACACTCAACTAAGTACCTCTTATCAGTATTTAAATTGCCCCCCTTATAAGCACCTGAAATCAAATCCTTACAAATTACATAGTGCTGCCTTTAAGAACTAACATCCTCTGTCCTGTGGCCCTAGCACCTCAGTCTCTCAGTGTTTGAAACTATAACAGAAGAACAGACTGGCGGAGGGGATCAGGCAGACGAACAAGTAGATTACAATCAGCTTTCTGACATGACCTCTGCCAATGACACATACACTCTTACAAGCACACACATGGCCAATATCTCATTGAAGGATGCACTAGACAGTGTTTACAGCAGCACTGATAGGCGTTGGAGTGGGAACAAATAAAACCAGACACAGTGAAGGGCGTATAGATTTGGCTCTTAAACCAGGCTTCAGCAGCAAAGTAGTTAATTTAACTTTTACTTGTATATTGTCGAGTCCATCAACCCACGGGTTCCTCTAAACAAATGTTTTAACCAGTATACTGTATTACATCATCATTATTACATTCACTTTTATATAGCGCTTTTCCGGGGACGCAACAATGCTTTACATATCAATTATTCATTCACTCCACAGTCACGCACTGATGGTGGTAAGCTACATCTGTAACCACAGCTGCCCTGGGGCAGACTGACAGAGACGTGGCAGCCATTCCGCGCCTACAGACTCTCTGACCATCACCAAATATTCTTACACATTCATACACCAGTGCCACAGACACTGGAGGCAAAGAGGGGTTGTTGGACGACTGCTCTACCACTGAGCCACTGCCCCCCCATAACTGGTAGTTATCAGTAGTCCGGCCAGCCATCCTTATTATATTATATACAGTCTGGTCTCTTTTAGTTGGACTTTGGGGCTGTACCAACGGACGCAAAAGAAATAATATTACCATACCCACTATACTGTACTGTGCTACATATATACTTTACTAACAATAATTCATAAACACATTTGCAATTATGAATGTGTAAATAAATAAAGCAATTAAAAAGCACTTTTTTTTTATTAAAGTAAAATGTTGACACATTTTCTTACGTTTGCATTTTCAGTTGTACAGTATATGAAGCATACAAAAAAACCAAGCATTAGGTAATAAATTAAGACTTTATCATTAGTTCAATTTCACCTCTGACCTGAAAATTGAATATCAATGCAAATGAGCATCATGATGCTGTGCTCTGATTGGCTGCTCCAAATTGCTCTAAATAAAACAAACAACAATAATGGCAGAATAATGACATTGATTACTTAATTTAGACAAGAAGTTGTCAAGGGGGTAATTTGCTAAGTCCTTTATTGAGCAGATGATGCTCAACGAGTCATTTGACCGACTTAACCATGAGCTCTGGAGTCCATGGAATAAAGATTAGACAAAAGCAGAGTTTATATTGTTTCCATTAGATGTCATGTCTGGAAGGTGATCACAAGGGAATTGAGGGGAAGATGATGCCACAGCTATAAATTACGCTTGGTATTTGGAATGACAGAATTGATCGAAAGGATACAAAACCTCCTTCCTAAGGGTACCACACTGAATTATGGTAACCCCTTGGCTTTTGGTTGCAACAGTGTGTTGCTGTTTCCCATGTTTTCATTTTAACATAACTTATTTTTAAATGTTAGATAGCAATAAAGCAGCAAATTAAAAGTTTGTTCAAATACAGTTCTTATATTTTGAAAGACAAATATGTTTTAGAGAAATACAGACAGTGTGGCATGTTGTAAATGTAATTTTTTAGCACAGTGGAAAAACAGCCTTGTCAGTGGTTATCCATACCAAACACTGTTGTACCGAGTTGGTATACCGCCTATTTGAAAGTCCTAGCCCTGACATTTAGGCCCAGTTCCAGAATATACTGTATCTGAGCTATAAAAAAAAAAAGAAAGCGGCTTGCACTGCTTTTGGGTCACTTTTCTTGAGTGAAAGTATACTGACCAGATGAGCATGTCCAAGCATTCATTCATTTCCTACCGCTTAGTCCCGTTAGGGGTCGCGGGTGACTGGAGACTATCCCAGCAGCTTTGGGCCTGAGGCGGGGTACACCCTGGACAATGGCCAGTTAGTCGCAGAGCTGACATTTAGAGACAGACAGTGACAGACAACCATTCACTCTCACATTCATTCACTAGGGACACTTTAGAATTTCCAATTTACCTATACATGCATTGTTAAGAGAATAAAGTCATCTGAACTATAACATCCTTATGTGACATTGTGTTGAGCAAGCTGAGTCAGACACCAGATAAATTTAGATACAGTGCCTTGCGAAAGTATTCAGCCCCCTTGAACTTTGCGACCTTTTGCCACATTTCAGGCTTCAAACATAAAGATATGAAACTGTAATTTTTTGTGAAGAATTAACAACAAGAGGGACATAATCATGAAGTAGAACAAAATTTATTGGATATTTCAAATTTTTTAACAAATAAAAAACTGAAAAATTGGGCGTGCAAAATTATTCAGCCCCTTTACTTTCAGTGCAGCACACTCTCTCCAGAAGTTCAGTAAGGATCTCTAAATGATCCAATGTTGACCTAAATGACTAATGATGATAAATGGAATCCACCTGTGTGTAATCAAGTCTCTGTATAAATGCACCTGCACCGTGATAGTCTCAGAGGTCCGTTTAAAGTACAGAGAACATCATGAAGAACAAGGAACACACCAGGCAGGTCCGAGATACTGTTGTGGAGAAGTTTAAAGCTGGATTTGGATACAAAAGATTTCCCAAGGAGCACTGTGCAAGTGATAATATTGAAATGGAAGGAGTATCAGACCACTGCAAATCTACCAAGACCTGGCCGTCCCTCTAAACTTTCAGCTCATACAAGGAGAAGACTGATCAGAGATGCAGCCAAGAGGCCCATGATGACTCTGGATGAACTGCAGAGATCTACAGCTGAGGTGGGAGACTCTGTCCATAGGACAACAATCAGTCGTATACTGCACAAATCTGGCCTTTATGGAAGAGTGGCAAGAAGAAAGCCATTTCTTAAAGATATCCATAAAAGGTGCTGTTTAAAGTTTGCCACAAGCCACCTGGGAGACACACCAAACATGTGGAAGACGGTGCTCTGGTCAGATGAAACCAAAATTGAACTTTTTGGCAACAATGCAAAACGTTATGTTTGGCGTAAAAAACACAGCTCATCACCTGAACACACCATCCCCACTGTCAAACATGGTGGTGGCAGCATCATGGTTTGGGCCTGCTTTTCTTCAGCAGGGACAGGAAGATGGTTAAAATTGATGGGAAGATGGATGGAGCCAAATACAGGACCATTCTGGAAGAAAACCTGATGGAGTCTGCAAAAGACCTGAGACCGGGACGGAGATTTGTCTTCCAACAAGACAATGATCCAAAACATAAAGCAAAATCCACAATGGAATGGTTCACAAATAAACATATCCAGGTGTTGGAATGGCCAAGTCAAAGTCCAGACCTGAATCCAATCAAGAATCTGTGGAAAGAACTGAAAACTGCTGTTCACAAATGCTCTTCATCCAACCTCACTGAGCTTGAGCTGTTTTGCAAAGAGGAATGGGCAAAAATTTAAGTCTCTCGATGTGTAAAACTGATAGAGACATACCCCAAGCGACTTACAGCTGTAATCGCAGCAAAAGGTGGCGCTACAAAGTATTAAGTTAAGGGGGCTGAATAATTTTGCACGCCCAATTTTTCAGTTTTTTATTTGTTAAAAGTTTGAAATATTCAATAAATTTCGTTCCACTTCATGATCGTGTCCCACTTGTTGATTCTTCACAAAAAATTACAGTTTCACATCTTTAAGTTTGAAGCCTGAAATGTAGCAAAAGGTCGCAAAGTTCAAAGGGGCCGAATACTTTCGCAAGGCACTGTATATTCTTTGTTGGCATCAGACTAATCAGTGCCACGACACCTAAATCAATCTTCAAGGATGCTCTGTTTTCCAACAGGGGCGTCCACAATCATATAAAAACTGTCTGTATGTAATGCTCATGGAACCATTTCATGCTGTACTACCAAATGCTGTATGAAGTGTTTCTCTTGCATTACATACAGACAGTTTTTATATGATTGTGGACGCCTGTTGTGTGTTTTTAAGTAGATTCGATAATAGAATGAAACCATCAAAGCTTTAAGAGTGTACACAAACAAAGCACTCTGCCTATCCAGAGACACAACACTTGTTAAAAACACAAAAGTATTTCCAAAAGGCCTATTTTACATAACAACAGAATTAGTGAGATTATTATTTTCATCCATCACTAAACAAAGCAGAATCACACACCTAAAGCTAATATTCACATTTGGTGTAAAAGATGGAAAATAGTACCACTAGCAAGTGAAAATATTTGTCATGTGTTTTCACCACTACAGCAAAGACAAAAAATGATTTTATATTATTATTTTTATAGACAGTAATGCATTTTACTGTGAAAATACTTTTGTGCAGTGAGTGAAAGTCAGTGGTAAAAGTGAAGTTGTAAAGCTTGTCATCTGAGGACAGTGTCAACAGATTATTAACAGCTGCTCTGCTTTTCGGATTCAAAGAAAAGGCTTTTGTTCTTGCAGTTGTGTGTGTGTGAATTTTCTTTATTGACGTGAACAGAAAACAAAAGAAATTGCATTTCTCAGCCATTCCTCTCAGATACCTTGATTGAAATGTTCCTTTGCACATTGTTCAAACACAGATAGGAGGTCACTGACAAGAATTGACTGATACAATAAAGACTATTGAACGCACTCATTATGTGACCCTCAGCTTGCCCCAAAGCCCATTCTGTCAGGACACACCTTGGATCAGTGAGATTGTTACTAGGCAACTGCTAAAGCCATCACACTGCCCTGAGGGGCCACACTGATGACAGTACAAGTTTGTTTTGTGCACGCATTTCCGTGTCTTTGGATGAGCTAGTTTGAGTGTAGACCATAGATTGCAAATAAATATGGATGTTGTGTGCCCATTGCCCTCCCATTCACCAATATTGGCCTACTAAAGGGCAATAAAATGGTCTGGGCTTTTCTGACTCCTGCTTCAGGCAGAGAGAGTAGTATCTAAACTGCTCCAGGGAGGCTTTTATAATGCGCCATTCAGTAAACACGCCCCTCGTCTCAAAGCCCAAGCTGCACAAGCTAATGCTAAAGGCTAACGTCTGTGAAGGCTCTCAGTCATCCAGGTCATGAAGAAAAGGTTAAAGCAAAAGCATCTGGACTCAGTTTTTAAGGTGAAGACGTTTTGTCTCTAATTCCAAGAGACTTTATCAAATCTGATAACAACTGGTCAGCTGAGCTTATTTTACTAAAGGCTAATGTCATGCTAACAGCTAAGTCCACAAAATAAAGTGTATTTATTATGTATTATTTGGGGCGCAGTGGCTCAGTGGTAGAGCGGTCGTTCTTCAACCGGAAGGTAGGTGGTCGATTCCCGCTCTCCCCACTGTTCATACTGTCGTTGTGTCCTTGGGCAAGACACTTAACCCACCTTGCCTCCAGTGGTGTTCCAGCTGTAACACTGGTGAATGGAACCTTAATGTAAGTCGCTTTGGATAAAAACTCATGGCCAAAGGCCCAGAAACCGGAAAACTCCAACGCAAACCCCAGACACAGACAAAGTTCCAGAAAAAAGGTTTATTAAACAACCAGTAACAAAACAAAAACCAGGAACCAGAATAAAATAAGGCTAAGGTCTGAGCATAAAAAATCCAAAACAGGACATACCAAAAAAAACACGTATGGCCTGTGCATCCATTCCAACCCCAGGTACGCCATCTGTTGGGCGAGCAGTAACATGCTCCTGGTTGACCACAAACCCCAGATTCGAGATGTGGTGCAGTACTCTGTCTGTATGCTCCACAGCCTCCCAGCGAGAGGGAGCAAGAATATGCCAGGCATCTATCTAGGTCAGAACCCTGAGACCCTGACGATGGAGCAGCTCCAGGGCCACCTTCACACATTCGGAGAAGGTGCATGGGCCAAGAAAGTAGCTGAACAGGAGACAGACTGAAGGCACCGGTCCCCGATATCAAACCAGGAATAGAGGGAATAAAGGCCCCTCTCCGCCTCCACCTGGTACCCCACTGACGGGGAAGGGAGGGCAAGCAAACAGCAGGACACCTCCCGCAGATTGCAGGGGCTGAGGGCCTCATCGGGCCCTTGAGGGCTAAGGGTGAGTTACACGCCCAACAATAAGTTATGGGCGCACGGCACTCAAAGTGAAAAAAGGCCAGCCAGTCCACCATCCCGAGGCCACAGACAGGGTGTGGGTATAGTGGATTTATTATGAGGTCCAAAATTTTAAGTCAGGTCCATAAATATTGGGACATTGACACAGTTCTAATATTTTTGGCTCTCCTTCTAATATTTTGGCTTCTCCAGACTCTTCTCTTCCCGTCACTCTGGTACAAGTTGATCTTGTTCTCATTGGTCCATAGGATGTTGTTCCAGAACTGTGAAGGCTTTTTTAGATGTTGTTTGGCAAACTCTAATCTGGCCTTCCTGTTTTTGAGGCTCACCAATGGTTTACATCTTGTGGTGAACCCAACAATTCTCTTGATTGTTGACTTTGACACACATACACCTACCTCCTGGAGAGTGTTCTTGATCTGACAACTGTTGTAAAGGGTGTTTTCTTCACCAGAGAAAGAATTCTTCGGTCATCCACCACAGTTGTTTTCCGTGGTCTTCCGGGTCTTTTGGTGTTGCTGAGCTCACCGGTGCGTTCTTTTTTTTTAAGGATGTTCCAAACAGTTGGCCACACCTAAAGTTTTAGCTATTTCCCTGATGGGTTTGTTTTCTTTTTTTTAGCCTAATGATGGCTTGCTTCACTGATAGTGACAGCTCTTTGGATCTCATATTGAGATTTGACAGCAACAGTTTCCAAATGCAAATAGCACACTTGAAATGAACACTGAACCTTTTATGTGCTCCCTGTAAATGGGATAATGAGGGAATAACACACACCTGGCCATGGAACAGCTGAGCAGCCAATTGTCCCATTACATTTGGTCTCTTAAAAAGTGGGAGGCACATATGAAAACTGTTGTAATTCCTGCACCGTTCACCTGATTTGGATGTAAATACTCTGTCTGCCATTAAAGCACATCTTGTTAGTTTTATTTCAAATCCATTGTGGTGGTGTATAGAGCCAAAATGATTAGAATTGTGTCGATGTCCCAATATGTATGGACCTGACTGTAACAGGGGTGCACATAACTGGAACCGTACGCAGGTACAAATGCAGAGCAAAAATCATTATTATTTATCTAATTAAACGCGTTTCCCTCTGAGTCAAACGCCGTCAAACTTGTCAATTATTTTTAATCGCTTGTTTGGTTTATGCTTCAGCTGCCTCTGTTTCTGTTCTCCCTCTGCCCTCCTCTGTCCCTCACACAGCACCAAACTGATTTCAGATCTGCTGCTCGAGTCTGATTGGCTGTAATTCAACCGACGTGCGAGTTAAACTGAGACAGATGAGGAGACTGAGGAGATGCCGCTAAATTTACAGTATAATCTGTAAAATTAGATGCTGTAATAATGATTAAAAAACTAAGAGACAGATTTATGTTGGACAGAAACGTTAGTAAAGTTTGAGTGTGGACTGACTTCAGCCTTAATGAAGAAACTCGAAAGGGATTTAGCTCCATTTACAGCAGAAAGTAAGTAACGTTGCTAAACAGTGCCAACAATAAAGCTAATACGGCTAATACATAAATCTGAGACTTTTCCCGCAGCAAGCATGAGGAGCTCTCTAACCTATTAGAGCCAAATGAGCAGGTTAAATCCACATTCTGTGTAAATTTGACTCTTAAAGATGAGGTTGGCTTATTTTCAAATTACCATAGTTTTTTCTCAGAGCTTGTAGAGCTCTGTAGTTTTATGTTTTAAATACAATATGAGTGTGAGCGGTCAATGGAGTGCCTTTAGCAGAAATTAAGCCAGTGAAAACAGACATGGGCAGAAGCACATTTACATTTAGGCGGCACAGTGGCAGAGTGGTTAGCTCTCCTGCCTCACAGCAAGAAGGTCCTGGGTTCAACCCCATCCAAGGCAGGGCCTTTCTGTGTGGAGTTTGCATGTTCTCCCTGTGTCTGCGTAGGTTTCCTCCGGGTACTCCGGTTTCCCCTACCACCAAAAACATGTACAATAGTCCCCCCCCCAAACACACATGGGGCCAGGTCATGTTTGTAAATGAGAATTGGTTCTCAAACAGTTTACCTGGATAAATAAAAAAAAATAAATTAAATTTACATTTATTCATTTTAGCTGACGCTTTTATCCAAAGCGACTTAAATTGTTCTAATGTAAATTACCAGTGTTACAGCCACTGGAGGCAAGGTGGGTTAAGTGTCTTGCCCAAAGACACAACGACAGTATGAACTGTGTACTCCACCTTGAAGGTTGAAGGACAACCGCTCTACCCACTGAGCTACTGCCGCCCCCCTTTTATACAATAAGAAGTAAATAGTAAGTCTAATATAGTCCTGGTAAAGGAGCACTAAATCTTCTCCTTCACAGAGTTTTCCTGTTTTTTAGAAATCAGGTCAGACATGTGTTTACATTTTTTATTAAATTATAGCTGAAAGTAAAGGTTCTAGTCTGATTGTAGAGAGTAACAGTGTCAAATGTGCTTAAAATAGAACAGATTTCCTTCTAACCCTAAATGTGACCCATGTGGCGATGTAGACCCTATACGCCTCTACGTCAGAATAAAATCCGGATTTTTGAGCCATTTACAGCAAAAATCTGAGTGATAATGTGTGTTGAAAGCCTGAGTGAAGCAGTGTGTGTGGCTCGGGAGCAGAGGGAGAGAGGATGTGTGATGTTGAGCCCTCAGCAGCTACACATGACACATTAACCTTTAATCTGGAAACAGCAAACTGTCAGCAACACCCCACTTAATTTTATTATTTTAACATCATCTTAAATGCTCCAAATACAGGAAAGTCTACCTAATTTGTTATAAACTTTCTGGGGGTGACCCCCAGGCCCCCCTGCTATCAAGTCAGATGAACCTGCTTTTGCTGCTCACCTCATGAGGTGCTCAGCTCCTAAATCTCTAACAGACTTTCCTGTTGTTCAACAGAGCAATAAAGCAACACAATCATCAGCTGAAAACAGTAAAAAGAAGAAATCAAAGGACAAAGAATAAAAGACTGTCAATGTGCAATCTTTTTATATTAATTATCCCGATTAAAACCCATGAAATGAAACATAAATATATGTAAATAAAATCTGGATTTCGGATTTCAAAACTCTGGCTACGGCCCATCTTGAACCATCTTGAACCATCATTAGCAGATGGTACAAGAATGCTAAGAAGCTATAGCCTTCACATTTTAATGCCTAGCCCTCAAGTGATATGTGTGTGTTTCTTTATCTAATATTTACTGTATTTGTATAATGTCTATGTTGATAATGGTAATGTACATTTTACCCTATGGCAACACTATGCACCCTTTTTACAAAAAGATATGGAGCCTAAAAATCCTTTGTCAAAAGTTCAATATAAAACTGTCTGGACCAGCCAAGACCATTATTTCTGCTGTCTAATGCATTGCTTGATGAAACGTCTTCACCTTGAAAACTGAGTCCAGATGCTTTTGCTTAACCTTTTCTTCAAGATGACCTGGATGACTGAGAACCTTCACAGACACTTTGATTGATTGATTGATTGATTTGTCCATCTGTAGCTTTTCAAGTTTTAACTAATTAAAAATTTTATTCTGACAATTTCCCTCTGTCCTCACCCTGTCATCACCAAAAGGGCATATAAGATAAGATAGGTTTAAAACTGAAATAGACCAATCGGTCCTGAGTTATGAACATTATGATTGGTCAAAACTGATGTAGCCATGCCAACTGTGAGACATCTAGGGACTGTCTACATGTACACAAACTGCAAACAGAGTATGCTGCTTTGGTAATTACAATTAGTTTACAATGGGACACTTGGGACAAGAGCTGGTCAAAATTGTATTTGTTTATTTGTTTTTTTTTATTTACAGTAAAAGGTGATGCTGTTCTTTACTCACTCACTAACAGAACACGTAGTCAGTTTTCATTTGTGATTTTGGAGCGCTAATGCCTAATTGCCAAATGAAAATGTAAAGTGGACTTAATGGATTTGAAGCTATTCTAAGCCATGACATTTATGACATTTGTTTGCTATTTTTTCATGTGCAGCTGGCATTTACCTATATTGTATACTTATTCTTCGGTTATTAAAGCTGAAAATGTTAAGCAGTAGAATGACTGTGAGAGAAAGGCAACGACATGGATCAAGCCAGACAGCACTGCAGAGAAGTAGGACATTATGAGTCCTCCAGCAAAACTATGCTAAACCACAGAAAGCTGTCCAATTTTGATCAATAGGCTGCAAAGAAACTTGCACACACAAGGAAACGTGAGCAAACAAATGCAGAATTCAGGCCGACAGAGGGCCTTAATGTGACAAATACACTCATATCCTACACAGAAGCAGCAGCTGCCTTTAAAAACACAAACACTTTTAGTAGCATTAGAGATAGGATAAGACAGACTCAATCTGTCAGGTTCACATTGTTATTTTGAAGAGGCCAAACTATTACTTTGATATATGTTGTGCCTCGAGACACCGGGATGAGGTTCTTGTGATGTTTGAGATTAGAAACATCCCTTCTAAAAATGGATTGTTATGAGAACAAATCACTGTACGTGCACACTTAACTTTGACAATGGAAGATAAACAACGTTGAACGATCCTACGTGAAGCGCAGCAACCTGTAAATATTCTCGGCGTTGTATCCATTTCTGTGACACAACGCAGGAGTCGGATGTAGTTGCTGTGTGAGAGGTGTGCTGCACATTCTCTCTTGATGCATCTGGGCTTTGACACAAAAGGTGACCTGCTGCTTGCATTACCTTAGTCACTGACATTGTACTTCAATATATTTAGAGCATTCATTCACTCAAGTCTTTTACTGTGGCCATCTGCATAACCTTTGTTCAGTCTGTACGTGAGATGAATGCAATGCCATTACTTTGGCTGGTGTCCCAATATGAGCTCCTTTTTTTACTTAGATAGGAAATCAGTTACATTTTTTTTGTTTCTCAAGTATCAGTTAAATAGGTTACATCTCGTCTCATCTCTGTCCATTCTGGAGAGGGAACATCATCAAGATCTGGAAATACTGACGTGTTCCCAGGCCAGCCAAGAGACATGTGTTTTTTTCTCAATGTCAAGGCGGCTTCCTTCAAAACCACTTCATCCGAAGCCAAGGAAGCTTTTCTTGGTTCAAATTAATGCCAAATGGAAGAGGCTTCCAAGTAAACGAGCTACGTCACAGCCAAGTCCCGCCTCCCACGTGCACCTCCTGTTTACATTCACGCCCAGTAGTAGTAGTGCCTGCAGCAGATTTTACGTTTTATTTCCCAGGGAGGTGTCCAGGTGGCATCAAGAACAGATGCCTGAGCCACCTCAGCTGGCTCCTCGATGTTGTGGAGCAACGGCTCTACTCTGAGCTCCTCCTAAGTGCCCTAGCCCCTCACCCTATCTATAAGGGATTGCCCGTATCCGGGATCTTGTCGCCTTGCAGCTCAGCTCCTTCTTTACCAGGACAGCCCTGAACATTGACTGCGTTACTGCAGAAGATGCACCGATCCACCTGTCAACCTCCCTCAGGAGCCAATGACCTGTTGGTGCATAAAAACTTATTTATACTAGCCTGACCAGCCGCGACTTACTCTTTTCCTATTCTATACAAAGAAGTAAGTCTGGTACCCTGTTGCTTGTATTCAATTTTAAAGGCGGTGGTTTACAAGAGGAATGGACGTGACACGTAAAAAGGCGAAACAACACAGTTGTTTGTCAGCAAGGAAGAAACGCGAGCGTTGCTAGCATAGCAAGCTGTAGTGTGGACACCAGAGCGGTTTTATTGTTTTTATACTTTGCTGGTTATTCAAAACTGAGGCGAGAGCAGAAATAAACAGCCTCTCGGTAGCAGCGTCCGCCATGTTGAATGTTTTGGACTAGCCACGCGTGCCGAGTTACTTGTGTTTGACGTGGCCAGCAAACCGCACACTGCTGCCGACAAACAGCATGTGATTAGTCCATCCGCAGGAAAGGATTTGCTGTGAGAAATTGACCAGACCGTCCTCCTTTTCAAAAAGGGAAAATGGTCTGGTATACCAGGCTATATTTATACAATTTTAAATGTGTTTCTGTAAAATTGTTTTATTCATATTTGTAAATGGTTTTGAGACCATTTTCTTTCCATAGTCTTAATATTAAACTGCTCTTGTTTTCATTTATGACATTGTAACAAGCCTCTGAGTAGGTTACGTTTGTAGATTTTGCTGAACGCAATTGCACTTGTCTAACAGTAAAATGTGGCATAAATGTGTAAGACCCAAGAATAATATAGTACATCAAGCTACAGTTTATAATATTGTTTGACCGTTGACTTTTGTCTTTATGGGAAACTATTAAACTTGCCTTATTTCCTATATTTGTTCCTATTCACCAGGCCTCTACATTACTTACTAAATTAACACAGTAACACAAACATATGATGATGAATGATGCCAAATCACTGAAGCAAAAATTATTTATTAATGGGTCTGACTGATAACATCCACTCAGATTCTATCTGCAAGGAAATTATCAGATTTTACAATGTTTGCTTATCTCCTCTGTATTTGTTCCACCCATTCCATAAGTGAGATAAATAACAGGGCACTTCTGCAATCCATCAGTTGTGTGAACTAAACTGACAGTCTTAGTGGGGACAAAAAGACCCTCTGAACAACAAAGACATAAAATGGCACCAAAACACATGAAAAGATGAGCTCGAGCAGAGAGAAGGAACAAAGAAGAGGCTTATTTGGAATGCCATCAAGCACTCAAGGCTCTATGGCTTTCAGCTGCTCGCAAACTAATCACAACGCAAACGGCAACAGACAAGATTTCACCAAGTGGAGAAAACTTAGAATGAACTCGGTGGCTCTTGCAGGAGGGAGAAGGACAGCAAATAAGAGAGCTGAAGTATATTATTTATTCTTTAAGGCATGTACAGGTTGTGTCAATATGACATGTTATTGGTTTAAATTTTCATAAAGAAAGAATATGAAGCATCTCAATTAAGTGTACCATACTCTAGTCATCCCTCAACTTTGGTTACAATAGTGTGCTATAGTAGTTTCCAGCTACTGAAGCTAGTTGCTGGAGTCTGTTGATTGGACACAAACAATCTTGACTCAGGCAAAAAACCTGACTGTCCAGACGGTTAATAACACAAATGATTTATAATGGCTTCTGCAGTAAGCCTTTGCAAAGGGCAGTGAATAGCTGGTCAGTGAGTTGGGGAATTCTGCAAGTATCCACCTATCACGAGGTAATTTTATCCAACAACACCATGTTCTTTACAAAATATCGGCATGATAGCTTCATCAAACCTAAAACATGCCTGTAACTGTCAATACTGCAACACCATTGCTCCAAACCAGTGGTTTGTTGGAAACCACAGCGTTTGAGACGGACAAGATGGATTTCTGTAGATTTTTTAGCTCACAAAACTTGTGAGAATCATGCTGCTGCCGAAGGTGAGCAAAACCAAGAAATGAAAAGCGTCATACAGTTCTTGTTTTTGTGAATTAAGAACATTACATTAATTGTCTTTATTGCATTGAAAACAAGTAGAACATGTGGCTTTTAATTATGTTAATCTACAACCACTGTTGAAAACTGGTGCAGCTTTTTGAATTTAAATTTAAAACATTAGAATTTTATCTTGTACTCTATTCTGCAGCAGTGAAGTGGCTATACATCCAGACACTATTGACAATTTATCTCTGCTTCTTTATTCAAGTCATTTGCAATCTGTATTTTTTTTTTTTTCTGTAAATACAATTTATGTTATATAGAAACATAGAAACTTGGGTTCTATTTGGCATCATTGTGTATGCAGTAGATGCTGCTCAAGTGCACAAAAGACAAAGGCCTATTCAGGGGTTACTTTGTAATAAACCTTGCCATAGCAAATCAACCTGCACTGTACAACTTAGTGGAAATATGGCTATAGAGTTTAGAAAAAACACTGTACTATTCTATACATATGGTTACAGTTTGTATCCTCCCTCTTCAAGGTCACCAGCACTCATTTTTATCATTAAGAACCGACCATATAGGGGAAAATATATATGTGGTGTATGTACTGTATACTGTATACGCACACAGCAGCTGTGGATGAAAGTCAACATACATTCAAAGCAGTGTATGGCATCTATATTCACACATGCCGTTTGACTTTACAAGGACACAGACATGAAACACCACTGCATTACACCAATACTATTACAATATTCAACTCCCAGCTGTTGTATTGTGTGTATCGCATAAATGTCAGTCGTCTGTGGGACTATGGCTGTTGTTATGGTGCCGGATAATGACCAGCATTGGTGATTGACCTGATTTTTTTCATGTTGAGTGCTTGGCTGCTCGCAACAACAGCGTCAATGAACATACATAAAGAGTCATTAAAGCGTGTTTACATGTAAAGAGAGTGCAGTGAATGCCACCATAAAACAGTGAATGGCTACATAGAAATGGTGGCTGATAAAAGAGTGAGTGGCGCAGAAAGAGGCTTCTCCACATGGAGGGGGGCATTCTGGATGCACATTAAGTGAACCGTAGCTCTCTGAAGCATTTTTTGCGTCTCCCTCTCCTAGATTTAAAAATAGGGATGTGGTAATGAGCTGAGAAAATAAATTGCAGAGGGAGAGATGAAAGATACCTATTGATAAGATATAGTGTGACAGACACAAACCACATTTGGTGCACATCGGGAATGCAAAACACTGATTGTGAAATACTGCTCAACACAGTGGAATGTCTGCAGTGTATGCGGTGACAAAACAGGCCTACTTATCGGCTGCTTATTCGAAGTGTAGTCCAAAGTTGCTTTCTGCCGAGCGCTGCACATTTAAGGAGGTCTTCTCACCCTGCTTTTTTTCTTAGACACATATCCCAGCTTCCAAGTGCCTCAGTCAGCACGCACATCAACATGCTCACAAGAACAACCCTCCAAGGACATCCACAAACACGCATGCACAGGCACATGCACTTCCAGACATATGCACAAACACACAACGCTCCCCCACACAGGCAAACACCCCCTGGCACTTGAATTCAGGTTGCTATAACTGTATGGGCCAATTTTAGCTCTTTAATAATAGTGTAATAGTTGGTACCTGAGATAACCCGAGGGAGAACAAAAACAATTCCAATATCTCCCACAAGCCCTGCTGTTTAATCCTCTCTAGTATCCAAGGGAAATAATGTTTCCTAATAATTTCTCTGGTCATTCAGTTCAACATTGATGTCCTTTTGTGTTGGCCGAAGCCATTAGTTCTGACACATGTATAATTGATTATCATATTAACAGCTGAAATCTTTTGGCTCATTTTTGCTGAGGCTGTGGAGATAGACAAGCTGTATAATGGCTTTGAGCACATGGATCCATAGCTTGGCCCCTTTACTTTTGGGGTCTTGGAATTTATTAGCCTTAGTTTAAAAATTAACTTGTTTACTTGCTGACTTGTTTAGTATTTAATCAGCAATTTATTCATCAAAGCCAACATTAACACTCTGACTTTAAGGTAAAAGTAAATGAACATAATAAAAGAGCAAAGTTTTTGTAAGTTTGTAAGGGAGAGACCAAAACAACCTCTAAACAAGTTAGCCGGCAGCAGAGTGACATAAACAATAAACATTCAGTATAAAAAATCTTGGTGTTTCTTGTTTGTTTACATAGAAATACAATATAATATACCCTAACCCTAACCCTAACCCTTCATTCTATAGAATTAACTTTATTGACCCTGTGAGAAATCATCATCAGGTGCCATTATTAAACATTAAACAATATAAACAACTTTCCATTGTGGCTCCATAGAATATCAATATATTTGGTTGCCCTGAGGTCTTGACCTTTAGAACTTTTCTCCAATATGTTAATTCAATCATTAATTTATAATTAATATTTTAGTTCAGCTATGGGTCTGATATCATCTTTTTTTTTTCACACACCAAAGATTAAAAAAAAAGTCACAGCCAAGAGTTGTAATGAACAGAAAGCATCTTATGTCTTTTTTTATTTCCCATCAGCTTCCCTGAAGGTGTCTCAGTATAGGTTTCTAAGACTTGTTGTCTCTTCCTTCTTTTTTTAACATTATCCACTAGTTCTTATCTTTTATCCAAATCCATTTTTGGTCCTAAAACATTGTAAAATGCCTACAGATATTTAGGCAAAGCATGTTTTGGTCATACCCTCAATCACCTCAGCACTTGTTTTTTTTTAACCTTAGTATTACTTAAATCCTTTTTTACACTTGTCAGTGACGTTACTCTTTGCTGTCCCTGTCTACACATGCAGTTATTGCAGAGACTATCAACCCTTGTGCCATTCTAGTTGGATAAGGAAATTTACATGAATTTTAAAAGCCTGATAACACTTTAATTTGTTCTGGTAATTTGTCTGCTCTCATGTAACCTCACTACAGACGACACCTCACTGCTCTAGTGGCCGCTCTTGTTCTTGTTCCTACCAGACGAGTGAGGCCTATTACAAAAGTGGTGCTATAAAAGAGAGTAGACCATCATCACAGTGTACTCTCCCCTCGGCTCGAGTTCAAGATCACTGGCCGGCATTACTCACAGGGTCTCAGAGTTCAGCAGGAGTTACATCGACAGAGAGAAGGAACAAGAGGTGGTTTGTGCACCACTGTTCAAAAAAAAGAGCAGAACAAAATTAAGTGTAGCTGTGAGACAATTCAAAGGGCAACCCAGCGCTAAGGCTCTTTGGTTCACAATATCAATTTTCTCAAAACAGGATCCTATTTTAGGTCCAATTCCTAGCCTTTAAATTACACAGTCTGCATCCAACAATGATTTATTTTCACAGTTTAGTTATATTTATTCATTTCTCATCCAGCAGAAGCTTTAAAGTGGAAGAACGTATGTGAAAGAGGAAATTAGAGCAAATTAGCTCCACTCAGATCCATCTCCAGGCCAGGGGGACCCGCAGAGGACCACGGTCCACTCCCCAAATAAAAGCAGCAATGCCATTTTCACAATCAAGAAAAAACATCTTAAATAAGTGCCACCACAAACTTTCTCACATACAGTATATTGGCACATAAATTGAATCCCCACTACGTCATCAAAGGACGACACCACCTGTAGAATACTATGGGTGAAAAAGACACATAAACATACTTACATAAAGCTGCACTCGCCAAAGGGTCACTTGTGATAAACTGCAAATCGCAATTTCCCACTTCTCCTTTTTAGAGCATGTGAACATGTAATGGTAGCCATGCATGCTTTTGATTATCAATAATCTCAGTGGAAATAGGTCTGATGGTGAGTTCATGATGAGAGACAAAGTCAGTTTAGTTCATAAATATACCCAAGAGTGTGCTATTCCTCCATTATTGCTCAGTTTGTTCTTTTTGGGAAGTTGAAGAAACTCAAATTAGAAAGACAGAGAAATGCAAAAAGTGTGATTATACCATACTGAATTTATTATAGCATTGACTGATGTGTTTCATTTTGTTTACTATACCTTTCACAAAATGCACTTTTAAAATATACTGCTCTTACCAAAAAAAAGGACAATCAAAACTGTAAAAAAAAAACAACAGTTTAATAGTAAAGGTAAGAGCATTTCCACACACACAATGGGATTGGGATTAAACAGCTGTGTAGCCTTAAGAAAAGTCAGTGAGGTTAATGGGGGAAAAAAAGACTTAAATTTGCTTGGGAGCATAAACATTAGACTGGCGCAATAGAAGACGGTCATGTGGTCTGATGAGTCCAGATTGGTCCTGTTCCAGAGTGACGGGTCCATCAGGGTAAGAAGAGAGGAGGATGAAGTGATGCACCCATCAAGCCTAGTGCCTACCGTACAAGCCTGTGGGAGCAGTGCTATGGTCTGGGGTTGCTGCAGTTGGTCAGGTCTAGGTTCAACAACATTATGTGCCCAAAGAATGAGGTCGGCTCACTACTTAAATAAACTGAATGACCAGTTGATTCCATCAATGGATTTTTGAGTGTGTGGCTTTTGGTGGTGGGTGGAAGGGCAGTGTACATTTGTTTTGTTCACCAGAAAGTAGTTTGGCGTAGTCAAAACAGTGTGCGCGTGCATGTCGGGCCAGGGCTGGTCAAGGGAAGAAATGTGTTTTGTTAACTACCTTTTATGTGAATTTTAGGAGCTACAACTAAACTGGCACTTTGAGAGTGGAGTGGAGAAGATAAAGCATTAGGACATAATGGGACTTGGTTAAATGCAAACATATTGGGTAAATACTGTAGCAGCAGATGTGACACAAAGAACCTGAAAGGGACAAGAGAAAAGTGAAGGACATCAGAGCAACATAGGCAAGTGTATATGACGTCAAGGGGAAGTTGGCGGCAAACGCAGCCTTATCTGTTGTCTGTATCCCAGGGTTACCATATGCCAAACACCACTGGGAACCTGGGCCCACAAATGCAGGGTGACGCATTTGCAACATACACTCACTGTGGGACAGCTGGCGCCCCAACTCAAATGCACACAATCACAAATGGCTAATAGTCTTTCACTGCGCGACGATAAGGCTGTGTTTGGCTCACACCGAGGGACGTGTTACAAAAGCACCTTGGGTTAGACACAACACAGAAGGCTAATATCTCAGGAATCTCCGACTGCGAGCGCTAACACACCTCTTTCCCCATGGGATCATGCTGAAGGAGCGAGATAGGTGGATGGAAAGAGGCAGAGAGATAGATACAGAAAGAGGCGGGGATAGATGAATGGGCAGAGAATATATAAGGAAAAAGACAATGAGCGACACAAGCAAGAAAGAAAATAAGAAGGAAGGAAATGCACATTATCATTGGGTAGAGTCCTGAGAGGGACAGCCTGTTTGTAGAGTGATACCTATCAGCTCCCGGCTGTCTTGGGAGATATTACTGCTCTGTGGTGTACTTTACCCAGATAAGAACGTCCCTGTATCAGAGATAGAAAGTCTCCGACAGATAATGGCAAGGTGAAAGGGAAACTGGGAGAAAGTCTGTCAGGCAGGTTGTCTGACAAAAGATTGTAAAGAATAGTTGCTCACTTCCTGTTAAAGAGTCAAGCCGTGTAGTACATGCAGTACACGGTATGTGGATCCACTTGCCACGTTTTGTGCTGAAAAATAAAGGACAGCTCCACAGCAGGTGCCCCACTTCTCGAGGCCAAAGCCCCCACAGGTTCGGTGTTGTGCCAAGGAAGGTAAATGATTATCAAAGGGAAATTCTCCATGTTTGGTTCAGTCAAAATAAACCCTGGTGTGATTCATTTGCTTGTGCAGTTCACTTGGATATGTCTGAATGATAAACCAGATAAACCTTGGCATGCCCCCCAACATGCACAAAGACCCCTTAAAAGGTGGGTCTTCTTCCAGCTGTACTGTATAAAGTTCACAAGATAATCCATAATATTATGTGACTTTCCATGATAAGAAGGAGCGCTGTCTATGGGACTAAACAAAATAATGAGGTTAAATTTGTTATATAGGTGTTATATGATCAGTTCATTTATTTTTCTTAGGGTTGATAGGGGGCTGGAACACTCTTATTATTTGTACTATGATAGCTAACATAAAAAATAAATTAATAGACCACATTAAAAGCGGCTGCTTTCATGGTTTTGTTTCCAACAAGTAATTACTCTTCCTGTGATACTGTTAACCTAACCTAGTCTCTGCAGGTTTCATTCTCTAACCCGGAGTCTGTCTGTGTTATGGATCAAAACAGACAATATTTTTTCAGACTTAGCATTAGGTTAGTGTGCTGTCAGCAAATACTGCATGATTTCTCTTTGTAATATGTATTAAATTTGCCCATGTAATTTAAATATTTTTATAAAATTTAAGTAGCTACACAACTATAAGCTTAAAAAAGTTTTGTTGAATTTACAAAATTTCTTTAAGGTAATATTTTCACACATTAAAATTGATTAAATATGAAAGAGTTAAGAATCAACACATTCCTTAAACCTGACTTTGTTTTTGCCGACCCTCTTTCAGTCCTACCACTCAACTCCAACAGCAGAATAGTAACATTTTCATATTTAAAAGGAGTCAAACTGGACCAATTTGACTTTTTCTCTCTTTACTTTATTTATTTGTTTATTTTTTAGCTGTTTTGCTGTAAAATAACACTATTTTGCAATGAAATAACCCATTTTCTTGATTATTTTGACGTCAGTGACGGCCAATGGGAACGCTCCCTTTTAACGGCTGCACAATTATAAAACCTAGATGATGTCTTTAAGATCAAATTTTTTTCCACAGATGATTGCTGTTACAATAAGCCGTTTGGTGAATAAACTGTCAAACTAAATGTAAGAGTAGACAAAATAATTAACCCCTGATGTATAACAATCACATGAGAAAATATTTTATTACAAATAAGTATATTACATAATTACATTGTGGACAAAAAGTTATCTTTACAGAATTGAGTACATTCATTAAAACATTTTTAGTGGACACTACTAGATTTACTGAGGTATCCAGGAAAATACAAAAATAAGGCACTGTGCATCATATTATTAATGTAGGACTCTAAATCACTGAAACTGCAATGATTTGGGTAACTTGTGGGGCGCAGTGGCTCAGTGGTAAAGTAGTTGTCCCTTAACTGGAAGGTTGGTGGTTTGATTCCCACTCTCCTCACAGTTCATGCTGTCGTTGTGTCCTTGGGTAAGACACTTAACCCACCTTGCCTCCAGTGCCGCAGCTCTGGTGTGAGAATGTTTGGAGGTTGGAGAGTCCAGTGTGTGACTGTGGAGTGAATGAATAATGGACTCTGTAAAGCACTTTGCGAGCTACAAAAAGCGCTATAAATCCAATCTATTATTATTATTATTATTATTATTAATTTAGGTAAAACTTTCTGTCAAAGCCAGTAATGCTGAGCCTTTTAGCAGAGGCTTTGCTACAGCAATATTTACTGTCAGCTGCTCCCTTCTGGGGTCGCCATACTTGTGGTTTGCGTCAATAGTCTGCCATAGATTTTACACCGGATGCCCTTCCTGACACAACCGTCTAAATTTATCAGGGCTTGGGACCAACACAAAGGTACATTGGCTTGTGATCCTTTTTGACCTTGAGTTTTTGATCCCCGCTGGGGAATGGAACCCCAGTCTTCCACTGCACTAACAAGGAGCCAAAAGTATTGCTAAAGCCAACTAAACAGAAAAAAATCAATCATCTTGTACCATCTATTCCGTGGGGGGTTACGTATGGATGGACCCTATTCCAGCAGCTTTGGGCCTGAGGTCAGTAAGGTGAGTCACACCCTGGACAACCGGGCTAATATAGTATGTTGTCACCTCTAATTATTCATCAATTAATAGTTTGTGTAGCTACATCTCCATGTATATGTCACATGATTTTTGCTCTTCTCTAACATAGCATCCTCCATTTGATTACATTTGAATCCTTGGCTCCACTGATAATGTCTTTCATCTGATGGAACAGACTTAGGGCTGACTAAACTTATTTTATAATTGTTTATAAAAAGAGAAACATTTGTACTGGTCCTAGTAAAACCCAAAGCTTAACTATGAATTTGTACCTTTTGCATTCCTCTTCCCAATTCAGATATATGCCTTAAACCCGAGTCTGGAGCTGAACTACATTGTTTTAGCCTCTATGGCTATCGGGAGAGTGTGGCATATGTCTAAAAAACTAAAAAAATTATCTCATTGACATGGAAAATTTCATGTGGGGAATTTTATGAAACTTCTTGGTGAAAGGGTTGGACACAAGGTCAAGGCCAAGGACAAAGCTATTACATTTTGGAGGAGATCCAGAAAAGACGATTCTATTTGATTGAATTGTAGGATTTTAATTTCAAAAACCTGGCCCTGTTCAATTTAGGACTTTTTTTTCTTCTCAGAAACCTCAAGGTCTGGATCAATGGCAGCAGTAAATCAGTCACTGTGGCACTGGCTCTGTTGATTTTATTCATTAGTTATTCAATCGAAGCCCCAGGAGACAGTTTGCTGACAGACATGCAGCGGGCACAGAGTTGGGTGACTCATCAAAAAGGGAAATGACTGGAGGACATTAAACAGCACAGTCTGGGAGATCACCGAGACTGAAATGACAAGAGGCTTCCAAGTTTATCCCCAGAAGACTTTGCACTCAAATTACTTTTTATGAAGAAAGCTTGATGCACTTTATTGTTTTCTCTGCAGACCATCTAACACTTTATAAAGTCAAATAAAGTTATATCCACCTCCTCTCCTTTAGAATACAGAATCTTCTTCTTTCTTGTTTTTGTCAAATACTGTGCACATCTCGTACGGAGTTTGTCCAGTATTTTGGAAATGTGGAACTGACACTCGTTCACCCAATACTTCTTTTGATTTGGGTCATTTAGATCAGACTGTATCAGAGGCAAAAAGGGTTGGCCTATTAAAAGGGGGTGTTGCAATGGGTAGACACACTAAAGAAGGCCTCAAATTTTTATTTATTAACCATTTTTGACCAGTAAAGGCCCATTGAGAATGCCAATCCTATTTTATTTTAGATTTTTTTAGGGGTGTCCCAGCTGGCCATCTCTATAGGGACCTACTGTACATTTTTAGATAATAAGGGCTCATAACATTTAGAATTCATTTGCAAAAGAGATATCCACCATGTTATTTTTATGGCATACCCCCAAGATAAAGAATATAAATCTATAATAAAAGTTTTCAAATTATCTTTTTCTTTTCTATACTACTGTGTACACAGTATTTACTGTATGTATTGTAATAAAATACATTGTTTATAAACATTTTAAAATTGATGTGTGAATGCAAATTAACTAACACATATTTTGGCCTCAGCAATTTAGTTTAGTTACATAGATTTGTATGATCATAGTCGATTCTTCGACATCAATTTTCGCTCTCCCTGGTTCATACTGTGTCCTTAGGCAAGACACTTAACCCTCCTTGCCTCCAGTGCCACAGCTCTCATGTATGATTGTGTGTGATTGTAGAGGTGGGTTTGGTGGTGGTCGGGAAAAGGCTGTGAGTGCCGTGTGTATGGCAGCCCACCTCTCTGTGTGCCCCAGGTAAATGGGGTGAATGGAAGCACAATGTAAAGCGCTTTGGGTGCCCGAGAAGGGTACAAAAAGCCCTATATAAATGCACACCATTTACCAGAGAAAAGATGTGTTCCTCCTTGCCAGAGGCTCATCTCTGACAACAACCATCATGAGTTCTGTTTTGAATGTTTGGGGGAGGAACACGCAACCCTTGGCCTCAAGGGCACTGTGGCCTACTTTACATTAAGATGTTCCATGCTCGGCTCGCTTTTTTCAGGAAGAAGCGATCCGCCACCCCTCCGCTTATGTCTTGGTGTTGCGTGTTTACCTGGCTGAGGAGCATGGATCACCCCAGAGCCAGAGCCAGGTGGACCTCAACTCTGTTTTCCATGCGCACACCGGCGATTCTTGTGAACCGGGAGGGTCGCAAAAAGGTTTTTGTCACCCCTAGGGGCCCCCTATTATTTGGGGGTTATCTGGTTTTCAATCACGATGCAGGCACATCTGTCTCCTGAATACGTCGGTCCCATTCTGACTATCCTGAAGGATATCAAGCTATGCCAGAAAGTGACAGTGCATTACTTTCAGAGAGTTTTGGGTCTCATGGCATCTGCATCCACAGTGATACCTTTGGGCCTCCTTCACGTGAGACCATTTTAGCTGTTGCTCAGAGCCAGGGGATTTTATTCAAGGGCCAATTCCCGAAGGCAAAATAGGCTTACGCGCTCGGAGCTTCGTACCCTATCTATGTGGTTCAGACCCCAGTTTCTGACTTGTTTTGTTCATGTAGGTCCGTGTTGTCGTTGCAAGATGCTAATGACAGAAGCATCCCTTAACAGGCTGGGGGTCTTAGATGGCCATCCAGTCCAAGGGATATAGAAAGGTCATCTTCTCGAACGGCCTATCAATTTCCTTGAGATGAAGGCTGTATTTCTGGCCCTGAAATACTTCCTCCGGCAGTTAAGAGGCTACTATGTCCCAGTGCAGGTGGACAGCACAGCGGGGGTCTCTTACATACAGGACATAAATCGCCAGGATGGACTGCATTTGCGCCGCTTAAACAAGCTAGCACAGCAGGTTCTGCTGTGGGCTCAGGACAAGCTCCTGTCCCTTGGGGCCCATTCCTGGGCATATGAATGTGGGAGCGGACTTATCCAGACAAGATTTGGGGAATGGAGACTCCATCCTGAGATAGTCAACTAGTCAAATCTGGGAGAGATTTTACAAAGCAGAGGTGGACCACTTTGCCTCACAGGAGATTGCATAATGTCCCCTTTATTTCTCTCTGAGTCCTTAAGCTTCCCTGGGTCTTGACGCAATGGCCCATGTGTGGTACAGACTGCGTCTGTATCCTTTTCCCCTGATTGTCCTGCTTCTGGTAGCCAGAGTATGTTTTTCAGACCTAATATCTCACCTCAACGCCTTGCCACGGGCGATTCTGATCAGGAGGGACCTTCTCTCTCAGGCGCAGGGGACAGTGTTTCTTTCCCATCCCGAGCTCTGGAACCTTCATGTCTGGCCCCTGAGGGGGACCAATTGAGAGATGCTGGGCTTTCAGCTGCTGTTGCAGAGAGTGCTAGGGCTCCTTCTACTAGAAGAACTTACACCCTCAGATGGCATGTTTTTGATGCTTTGATGTTTTTGATTTTAGTGGGAAAACACCCGCTAGTTGCCCGCTTTATTTGAGGAGCTAAGCGGTTTATGCCTCCCACTAGAGTGACTGTCCCTTTGTGGGACCTACGTAGCTATAGTGCTTGAGGGATTGGTGAACACCACTTTTTGAACCACTGGAATTAGTACCTTTTAGGTTTCTGACCCTTAAGATGGTTTTCTTGACAGCTATTCATTCTCTTAAGAAAATGGAGGATTTGCAGGCTTTGTCGGTCTTACATCCCACCAAGACTTTGCCTCTGGGCTGGTGAAAGTTATTTTTCACCCTCACCCTAATTATCTTCCAAAGTTTCATTTCTCACCTTCAAATCCAGTCACTCTTAAAGCCTTCTGACCTCCTCCATTCACAAAACCGGAGCTGGGGAAACTTTACCTAGTATGTCTTGTGTGTACTCTCCAGATTAACGTCCACCGCACTAGCCAGTGGTGTAAGTCTGAGCAGCTTTTCATTTGCTATGGGGGACACAACCAGCAATCTGCGGCCACTAAGCAAACTATGTTGCATTGGGTGAGGGATGCTATTGCCCTGGCCTATGAGGCGTGTGGCCAAGTTTTGCCTATAGGTGTAAGGGTTAATTCACCCAGAGAAGTTGCATCTTCAATGGCTGTGGCAAAGGGGGTCTATGCAGCAAGAGGCTTTGCAGAGGTTTCTTCAGGATGCTCCGGTGCTCCCAATAGTGAAAGGTGGATACAAAATGTACAGTAAACTTTACAACTACATTTTCTGCTCATATTTTCATAATGTTTAACAGCATCTACTAAATGGTCCTGAGGCCATGTTGCACAAGTTTCCATAAACCCCTCACAAGAAACAAATATTTAGCTCTTATTTGTTTTTTTGCTTTATTTAGGTTGCAAACAAAAAGTTTCTTTGCAATCATAATGGAACTTTCAACTTACTCTGAGTTTAAACTCATGGACCATATTTCCAAATCTCAAAACCTACTGACAATCTATTAACAATAGAAAAATAATCTCTCCCTAAAGCAAAACACTGTGCCACATATTGGTTAAAACTGCAAAGTGGCAGTGTTGAGTAACTAAAGATCGATGTCTAAATGTGTTGACGCTTGCTACATTCTGGTATTGACTAAAACAACACTGGACATATTGGTGTTAGAGATACACATTTGTTCAGAAAAAAGACAAATAAAAGTTGGACAAACATCAAACTGGGAATAAAGACACCTTGGTAAAAGCCACTTGTCACTCACCTTTCACCTGGAGAGATGTAGTTCAGTTACATTCATATCCTTTGCTGTTGCCTTTACTTCCCTACTGCATGAAGCTCCTAAAGATTTTACCTGATCTTCTGACCTGCAGCTTACCTTTTCACTTGGAAATTCAATACCAAGACAAGTTAACAGGTTTGTGCTCACAAAAGAAAGCTGCAATTTTCTGCACATGGCTTCCCAATATGTGTCTATGTAATAAATGTTTGGGCAAAGTCTATGGTTAGGGTTATAAAAAGATGTGTATTACAGGTTGCTGTACCAAGTCCAATATTTTCTCTGTAGTCCTCCAAGGCAAGCTGCACTCTAGAAATAAAACATCTTCTAAACATTAGCTGCTAGACTCAAGAATAAACATATTGTACATAAATGTTGGAAAAGTGCAGCAGTAATCTATACGATTTTAAATATCACTATATAAATGTAATAAAATTAAAAAAGGTTTTGACACCAATTACAAATTACAATAATGATGTCTGTACTGTGTTTTTAAAAATATCTTACTGTTGTTTCGTTTTGTTCCTGTTAATATTGGAACAAGAAAAGGAGAGTCAGTTTTAAATTATATTCTAGGTGTATTTAAAGATGTAAATGGTGTCAGGGAGAATCTGGTGTCAATGATCTTCTAAGCCAAGCTCTCAAAATGATCTCAATAAAACTCACATCTTGTTTGATATGTTTCTTCGGCATCCTGCACTGACCACACTTGTCCTCGATTCAGTCTAATGTTAAAATGGGAATTGATTTCTACATTTAAATATGTGCATGTGCAGTACCTTGTGAAACATATTGAGCATTAGTTGTTGTGTGAATAAGGGTGGTTGCTCTATAACCGGAAGGTTGGTGGTTCAATTCCCAATTAATGCTGTCTATGTGTCCTTGAGAAAGACACTTAACCCACCTTGTTTTCAGTGGTGTTCCAGCTGTAACACTGGTGAATGGAAGCTTAATTTACAGCACTTTGAGTGCCTACTAGGTGGAAAAGCACTATATTATATATGCCATGTTGCTGAAACTTATAGTACTATATTTCTGACAGTATTAACATGAACAAAACAAAACACAAAACAACTCTAAATGTCACAGACAAAGTCTGAAAAACTGGTATTATAGTTTTTTTCACACAAACCTAGGTTTAGCAAAGATATTGTTTTATGCAGATGTTTCAATTCTGCAATAGTTGGCTCTTAACAGCGGCTATGGACAGAACCCCGGCAGATGTCCTTAGTGGGATAAATAACTTCTGATCGTTTTGGCCAGTCTCATTCTGTTTTAATATAGTGTGCACAGATGTATACTCCTTGAGTCCAGTAGTTTTGTTGATGGTCCAGAACACTTTTTGATTTTGTTGTACAGACAGGCTGCCAAACTAAACTGTGAAGCTGTAATGGATCAGGCTGTCCAAGACCGCCTGAAAGAAATCCAGCATGAACTTTTCATTGACATAAATATTCAGATGATAGACCAAAGCACCCGACTCTGGAACCCGAGGACCTAATGGATAATGGAGCAAATGTTTGAAAAAAGTCTCATGCTTGTCAATAACATGCTTTTCATAAGGCACTCATAAACAATTACTGTACTACAAAAAGAGTACTGACATTGAATTCTAAGTTTGTTTATTCATTTGTCTTCTACTGTTTATATCCTGTGAGTGGTTCTTACATTCTGGACAATTAATTAAATTAAACTTAGACGCACAATTCAAGGACAGACTATGGGTAATTTTATTTACCAATTCACCATTCATGAATTTCTTTGGCAGCAGACAGGGTCCAGAATGCCTGAAAAAGGATCAAACTCATGACCATCGTGCTTATTTAAAGTAAATAATTGTAATTTTCTCCTGGAATGCTGCAACACATTTTTATGGGATTCACCCTAAATCACATTTCTACAAAAATACATTACTTATTCCTTCAACAGCAGGAGCAGTGTTCAACTCTTGTATGAGTTGTATGGTTGTTTTTGAGTTACAATTGTGTGGTATGCTTAGTATAATGCATAATAAATTGTTCATTTTCAGCAGGTAGAATTTTGTATTCAGTTAATATACCCCTGTGGAAAGAGACGATTTAATAGTTGTGCTATTGTCAGACTCAAATAAAATGCATTTTCTCCTCGCTTACTTTTGTTTAGCTTTACTGCTGGTCTTTTAACTGAACAAAAGATGAAAGTGAATCTCACCTTGATGTGAAATGAAGTGCGTACAGAATTGTTTGTGTCAAGTTGTGGGATGAAATACTGACACGGTTTGGGATGTTTGAGAAGCTTTTCACTTATCTTACACCCACACTCCCATCCTTCCACAACGGTATGATAGCCCTGAAATATGCACAAACACTCATTACGCTGTCTCAAAATGACTCCACCGTCGAGACAAAAAGTCTAATATGAAGTAAAATGACATTACAGAGGCCAATTAGATTATGGTCGATATTTTAAACCACATCAGATACTTGATTATCTCTAATAGGGGTCTTGTGGCTTATAAAAGCTTTTCCCTGAAATCCTCTCCGTTTTTCCTACTGCACTATCTCAGCTCTTTTTCATGCCGGTCTATCGTACACATACAGACGAACTGAGAAGTCACTCCAACACCTCTTGTCTGCAGATGAGATCGGCGGCCGACTGTGGCCACATGTGAAAGTTCCCCGCGACCACGCTAGAATTTCAATGGACAGCCGACATGAGCTGTACTTTGAAATTTATCAGCAAACGCCACATTTCTCCAATATCCCGAGCTTAAGCTGCAAGTCTTCTCAGTGACAACAATGTGTGCTAAACTATTCCGGGTTACAAGATGTGATTTGGCCATTCACAGGATTGTATTAATACTGAGGTCAAGAAAAGGTCAGGGACATATTGCGAATATATCTTCAAATATATCCACTCTAAAGATAAGGGCATACTAATCATTAATCTAAGAAATATCTGAAGCTACATAGAAAGTTATTCAAAATGTATCTGTGCATTTCAGAATGTTTGGAGAGTAAATCTTAAATTTTGTTTGCCAGCGTTTAGTCAGGCGATTTGTTTGTTAAAGCTACTTTTAGTCTGAGAAAAGTGCCTAAAAGGATTTGGAGAAAAAGCCATTCACCTCCAAAGCCTTTAAACACAATAATAAAACAAATGCAACACTGTTTTACTATTCTTCCAAATGTTATCTGAAATGTTGTTTCATGAATCTGGGCATTGCAGAAAACTGTTCTGACCTTACTTTTAATAATAATTAAATAAACTGAGATCCTGACCACAGTCATCTCAATGCTGTCATTCTAGGGCCTAGTGACAAACAACAAATCCTTTAGGGTTGCACTTTCTTTCAAAAAATTCCAAACACTTATTTTTTTAATGTAGGTGCTTGGTATTCTATGTGGCCAAGCAGTTTTGATGGCTTCATAGACTTGTTTGGATAGCTGCTCGCCACATATTCCACAGCACGGGTTCGGGGCTTGTGTTTCAGCTTTTGCAGTGAACCCGTAATTTGAGTTGGACTTGTGGTATTTTTATTGTAAATGCAGCTCTTTTTTTGTTGGCAGTCTTGTCTTCTGCTGTGACATCCAGCTCTCCAGCAACAATTGTTTTTTGCTCATTTTAGCATTACATGGAATTACTGAGTGTGAGTGAGTCAAGTGGAGTTAAGTGGGAGAGAGGCTACAGCTTTTATCATTTAAAAAAATAATAAAACACATAAAATCACCTAAAAGACTGATAAATGTATAATTTTCTGTGTGGAAAATGGTCTACGGACCCACTAATTATTAGAATTAATGAATGGTTTGACCAATGGTTTGACCTCAGTGCAACTATTGTCACATTGTCACGACGCTGGTATGTGTGTGGTGTGTGTGTACACGTTTTTCATTTTATAACATGTCATTTTATTTATTCCTTGATGCCTCTGACAGTTTGTTGCTTCTTTGGGCGCGCATTTCTTCAGTAAAGGTTAGTCAGTGGAAAGTGTTAAAATGAGTTAAGCAGAAGCATAATTATCATGTACACAAATGTGACCCATGTCTTATTTTAAACTTGCTTACTGTCGCCATCAAATCATTTTGAAATTAGGCCAAGCTCGGAAAAACACAACCTTTGGGTTCATGAGTAAATGAGTGCATTTCTCAGTCAGTCCACATTTTCTCTCTAAGCAAGTGCTTTCACGCCTGCATAACTGCCTCAGACATAAACCATGTTCTCTGGATCATTAGCCCTGTGTGTGCTGGAGATCTCATGGTGCACTGAGCAGGGGTCAGGTTTGTCACCGAGTGTGTGAGTGCATGTTAGCATGCCATTTTCTCTGCCTTTGTTTCTAACTACATTTAAAGCTGCAGTAACCAAAAACTATTTTCCTTCAGGGTCTTCACCATATTGCGGCCTGACTGCTTTTATCTTAAGAAAAAGTCAAACTAAACCAATTTACCACTGCAAAGATTTTAAATTTAGATCTTTGTAAAATAAGTTTTGTTGCGGTTTAAAAAAACAAACTTTTTTTTTTTTTTAGATTTACATGATGTCTCTGTAGCGGACAGGGGAACTGAAATGTTCTTAATCAGAACTAAGAAAGATCCATTGAATTTCAGAAGAAATATGAACAGAAATGTGTATTGTTTTCATACTTTTGCGTTACATTGACCGCCTCGTTGTCGTGGCGCACCAGGTAAGGACCTAAAAGTTGACACAGTGAGTGGAACAACTGGAGCTGGAGACACAGGAAAACAAGGGTAAGTCCAAACTGAATTTCAAAAACAGAACAAAGGTTTCAAAACTCAGACTAAGCAGCCGACTGCAAAAAAAAAAAAAAAATCCCCATCTGGTTGACGGAACAATCTGGCAAAGACTGGCAGGAGAGCTGGGTATAAGGGGTCTGTGCTTGATTGCAGATGGTGAACAGGTGAGTGTTGTTGCTGGTGCCCAGGAGACTCTGGCCCACTCACTCACACTCAGGGAACAGTGGGGAGGGGAAACACAAGGAGACAAGAACAAACACAAAAATGTAGGCTAGTGTTACAGCAAGGGAGTGACAGTATCAGTCCGTCATCCAAGGTTTTATGTTATTTGAGGAAAAAATAAAAATAATACTATTTCGAGACACAGTTTATCTTAGCAGAGGCATTTTATGGAACAATAGGAGAAACATGGGTTTTATCATTTACAGTATGAAAAAAGTTTGTGGAATTTATTTATTTAGTTTTTAATATTTCGATTATTTTTAGGTCATTTTTTTATGTCCAGAAAGTGGAAAATAGCAAGGCTAGAGTCATTTTAAAGATCAACTCTAATCTAATTTAATTTCCAAATAACTGAACATGTAGACTTCAGTTCCACATGTTCTACATTTACACATAAATATTTTTTATGTTTTTATGCCCTTTTTGTTCTAAAAAAAAGTATGTATTTAAAAATAATGTGCAAACTGGAATAGTTGGGATGAGGTTATAACAGCCTTAACTAGGTCAGTATTTGATTACCCTATTGGGTAACACTTTATATTAACTGCACACTATTAAGCCTTAACAAAGCATTAACAGATGATCTAATAACAATTTGTAAATAATTAATAAATGTTTTTTAATCATTAATAATGGTTTACTAATCATTAATAAAGTGTTAATAGTCGTCATCTTTTATGCCGTAACAAAGCATTAGTAGAGACTGAAATACTCTATGCTTAATAAAAATTGAATTATCATTAATAAATCCTTAATAACACCTTGTTAACAATGTATACATACTCAATAGCTGAAATCTATTATGCCGTAACAAAGTGTTAGTAAATAAGTAAATAATTAGAATTTTTAAATGTAAATTTTAACCAAACTAATTCCATTTTTAATAAACTGTTAATATATGCTTAATAAAACCTTTGTAAAGTATAATGAGAATTTATAAAGCATCTACTAATCGTTAATAAAGTCCATAGCGTGAGCTCATCTAAAGTGTTGGGCTAATTATGTTTTGTAAATCATTTATAAATGTCAATTAAGTACATACACTATATATGGCACTATTATGTCAAAGATAGAATGCAAATGAAACAAACAATACGAGACAGGGTTAAAACATTTTTTTTTTCTTATTTGAAAACATGAAATTTGAAAAACTTTTTTTTTTGCTAATAAAAGCATGAATCTTGTTGGTAGGGTCAAAACAAAAGTATCAAAAACAAGATGGTAGTAGACAGCTACTAATCACATAAATATTTGACCTTTGCTTGGTTTACTGGGTTTTATGTCATTGTTAGATATTGTATTTTAATTATCAGAACTAAGATAATTATTATAAAAAAAAAATCTAAATTACAGGTTTCATGGCATCATAAATACAAATGTTAAACATTGTGCTAAACAGTGAACCCTTTTCTAACCACAAACAACAGGGTTGAACAACTAAAATATTACAATTTTTCTGCTCTTGTTTTTAATGGCAGAAACTGCCCAGAAGACTTCAAGGACCTAACCTGATCCTTTATTTCCTGATCTTCATTAATTGCACTAGAACATTCAGCTGCAAATTGCATAAGTTTACTAGGGGCATTTTTTTCCAGTTCGCTATATTTTTTGGGGCTGCAATGTATAACTCGCCACTGGAGCTGTAGCCACAATAGTGTTGGGTCAACATGGCATTGTTTAAATGCTGCAGACATGGTTGTTCCCTCTTCAAAACCCGCAGAATCTTCTTATAGCGAGCCACAACTTGAGTTGGGTGCTGGGCTGCAATGCAAAGAACATATATAATAGTTACACATACAATGAACTGAGTGAGACAGAGGTGATAATGGTACCGTCACAAGCTTATCTACAAGTTTTTCTTTGGAACAAGTTTAAAATTGCAGTTCAAAACAAAAATGGTCAGATTTTCATTCTCATTTTAATTTTCATTCATTCTCACCTCTTTGTATTGCTGCTGAATGTCTTTCTTTTGACTTCTTTTTCTCCTTTCCTTTCTTCTTCCTCTTTTTTCTTTGTCTATCTTCCTGTTCTGATGACTCAGAGCTGGAGGAGCTGAAGCCATCAGTTGATTGATTAGAGGAAGATGAAAATGAGGATCCCTTTTTCACCTTGATGGAATCCTCTAGGGAATCCGTTTCATAGGGCTTGGGGACATTGGAGCATGTCTTCTTAAAGCTATTCAAATATACACAAAAACAAACATGAATACACACATGGTAGTTAAATTGTTATAACTGACACTGCACTACTTTCTAAATAGTATAATAGAAAAAATTGGTCAATATGTACACTTTTTAGCATAGCCTTAAATCTACAGCTGTGACTGACTTTTTGTTTGGAACAACCAAATGCTATAAGTCCATATGACAGGTTAGCCTACAATTTTAACTAAAGATTTTACCAATCATCTCTGCATATTTGTCCCTAGTTTTACATTTTTGTAAAGTTTATTATTGTGGTTGGACATGGCCAGCAAATATAATAATACATCAGATTTATATAGCGCTTTTCAGGAGACGCAAAGACGCTTTACATACATAAATATGTTATTACATTATATTATTTTGGTGTACTTACAAGGCCAGCTGTTCCTTAAGGAAGTCCCTTTCTTCTGAAAGCGCCTTAATTTTGTCCGCCTGTGCCTCCATCCTAATTTTGGCCTTTTCAAGCTCCTGAGACATTTTTTTCTCAGCCTGTATGGCAGTTGGAGCAATTGTATCACCTGTAAGAAATTAACAAAAAGAAGAGATACAGTATTAACCTTCTGCAGGCACACCTCAACAAGTCTGAGACTAATCACATTGTAGTGTATTTAAATCGGCCTAGAGCTATTGCTTTAACATAACAGATTTATAGATTTAAATTTAGAGGAAAAAAGCTCAATTTTATAGGTCATCTAGTAAGCAGTTTTATTTTAATTCTGAATAGTAATTTATTTTTCTTAGATTTCCAAAAGTGCTTTTAAGATACATTAAAAAATACATAATTTTCAACATGAAAAACCTATTTGAAGGGCAATTACAAATTATAAGTACACTGTTAAGACTTAGGAGTTAAAAGGGAGTTGTAGTGTAGATAACAACAAATAACTCTTTTTTCTCTTGAAGGCAGTATGTCTAAACAATAGACTAGCGTTCACGTGACAATACAACATTTTAGCATAGTAGCTTAAATGCCACGTTTTCACACTAATATGTAAAATAAAACACTTAAGGTTAACACAGAACATTGAATTACAACAAGGATTTGAACTGGTTGACACCCTCTGGATTAATAATCAAGAAACCGGAGTCCTGAAAAACTTACTGCTTAGCAGGTTGCTAAGTTGCTAACGTTAAATGTTTCTGTAGTACATATCAAATGCCACGTCTACTATTTTATAATATATGAAAAAAGTGGGCCACTTTCACATAGTATGGTTTAAAAAAAATATAGGCTACTCACCCATACTGCCATTATTCCCGGTGCCCTTTTTGGATCGCGTGTTTCTTCCCGCTGTTGTCGCCATCATGAACGCATCCACGATGATGCTGCTGCAGTCCTGCACTTGGCGCTTGGGCTCCACCAACAGGTCGCTGTGTGCTATTGGTCACTTTTCCGGAAGTAAGAAAAGCGCGGTACTCCTTTTTTACGTGGTCAGTGTCGTGTGCTAAGCTCAATAACCCTCCGTCAGTTTTATCATCACAGTCATGGAGCAACTTAGAAGATTGAAAAAACTTATTAATGAAGAGATGTCCAAAAGAAAGGCACGGAAGCTTATAAAGCTGCTTCAAAAAATGAGACTTCTAAGGAGAAAAGTAAAATGCCCTATGTGTCGCCAGAAAATGGAAATGAGGAAGAGGACGAACAATAGCGATCAATATGCTTGGTAAGATATGTGTTGTTTTTAGTATGTGAGTATTTTTGTTGCAGCTAACATTATTATTAAGTTTGGCAAAGTGTCGAAAATTGTCACAGTATGTTAAGGATGTGTTTATGTGCAACTGCTTGGAGATGACTTTTGACGCAGGGGCACAGGTGGACACGGGCAGTGCGTGGCCTCATGAATCAAAATTTCAAGAGTGGTGTGGGTGAGCTGTCCAGAGAAACACTGTCTTAGATAAAGTTAAAATTAAAAGAGTCCTAGTTAGTTACACAAAAGCAAGCTTATTTTAATTTGAAAGTTGAAATAAATCATGCTTACATGTTTCAGATTAGCAAATTCACATTCAACATATATATATATATATATATATATATATATATATATATATATATATATATATATATATAATTATTAATACACATTAATATGTTTTATATTATTTTATCTTTTTATGATTCCATTTATTTCAAACATGAAAACATAAAATAAATAATGCTCTACAGAGCTGTTCCCCGCTTTATCAATAGTCTCACCTAGAAAGCATTTGTTTCAAATGTCTTTGGTATTCTGTCAACATTTTTTTACTTTTGTTTTGTTTTCACATGGGGTACCCATAATTTGAAAAACATTGTTCTAACCTATTTTATTAACTTTCGATCAGGATTTGTCAGGAGCAGCACATGCGCCAAGAATTAAACAGATTTCCATCAGACATAAATCCATGTTCAGGTACACCAAAGTCCCACTTAAAGCGATGGATGCAATTTATTTACAGGTAAGCATAACTATAAAGTTATTGTCAATCACTTTTGTTTTTATTTAACCATGTTTTCTTTTTGTAGATTTTCTCAGGGTATGAGGCTACGACAAATGGATATGATTGATGATTCTATTGCAAGCTCAGCGACACTAAGTAAAATGTCCAAGAAAATCAGGGTGGTTTGTACGTGGGCAATTCGCAAGATGAGAAGACGGACCGGACAACAGATTGGTGGAAGGAGGGAGTTTGTGGTGATTGACGAAAGTCATTTTCACACAAAGAAAGGTGAGATTTTGTTTGCCAATGATATGTTGTTGTTTTTTTTGTTTGTTTTTGAACAATAAATCACTGAGTTTTAAGATGTACCAGAGAATTAAGTAAAATAACTAAAATATAAATACTCATAATAGCATACAAAGTTGTGTTCATTTATGTTTTCTGCATCAGTATGGAAGAGGAAGGATGGCCGGTGGATGGAGGAGGAAAAACTGGGTGTTTGGCATGTTGGGAGTGAAACATCATGGGGAACCAGGCCCATATTACGCCTTGTGGAAAAAGATCAAGAAGGCACCCTCATTCCCTTTATTCAACTTCATGTGAGGATTGGGTCATCAATCCTCAGCGATGAATGGCGTCCTTACCGTATTCTACCAGCTCTGGGGTTTGACCATCATACGGTTAACCACAGCAGGTGGTATGTGGATCCCCACACAGGTGCCCATACCCAGCACCTGGAGAGAGCCTGGAGGTCTTACAAGGAGAGAATCTGGAGACTTGAGGAAATAGAAATGATAGTTTGCTCTCACAGCACCTCTACGTAATAGAATGGAATGAATGGCTGGCAAAAAACACCCACATGGAGCATTAGGAGACTGATTTATGACATTTCAAAAAATATAGGTAAATCATTGGATTTTAAGAAAAACATGTTCCAGCCATGTTAAGCTATAAGTAAACCTCCAAAAATGTATGACATTGTGATGTTCAGAAAGATAAGTTTCATTGTTTTCATTGATTGCTTGTACAAAATGTACAATCTGTTTATTTACAAAGCTTGTTTTTATTTTTTGTACATGAAAGGGTCATATTTAAGTTTTCAATTCTCACAATAGTAAATGTTAAAAGTCTTTATTTTGATTCTAAGGAATAGGCTTAATTATCAATACCAGTTCTGATAAAATTATTCCTTTGATTGATCAAAGCTGTCTACTACCAAATGATTTTTATACTTTTGTTTTGACCCTACCAACGAGATTCATGCTTTTATTAGCAAAAAAAAAAAGTTTTTCAAATTTTATGTTTTCAAATAAGAAAAAAATGTTTTAACCCTGTCTCGTATTGTTTGTTTCATTTGCATTCTATCTTTGACATAATAGTGCCATATATAGTGTATGTACTTAATTGACATTTATAAATGATTTACAAAACATAATTAGCCCAACACTTTAGATGAGCTCACGCTATGGACTTTATTAACGATTAGTAGATGCTTTATAAATTCTCATTATACTTTACAAAGGTTTTATTAAGCATATATTAACAGTTTATTAAAAATGGAATTAGTTGTACTGGCGTTTGGTTAAAATTTACATTTAAAAATTCTAATTATTTACTTATTTACTAACACTTTGTTACGGCATAATAGATTTCAGCTATTGAGTATGTATACATTGTTAATAAGGTGTTATTATTAAGGATTTATTAATGATGATTCAATTTTTATTAAGCATAGAGTATTTCAGTCTCTACTAATGCTTTGTTACGGCATAAAAGATGACGACTATTAACACTTTATTAATGATTAGTAAACCATTATTAATGATTAAAAAACATTTATTAATTATTTACAAATTGTTATTAGATCATCTGTTAATGCTTTGTTAAGGCTTAATAGTGTGCAGTTAATATAAAGTGTTACCCAATATGGGTATAGGATTAATGAGAGTTTAGATAAAAAACCTACAGTCTTTACCCATAGTCCTAAAACAGTTCCTCCCATAAAAGTGTAATTGAAATGTAACATATCTTTTCTTTTTTTATGCCATTTTTGTCCTAAGAACCCCTGATTCATTTTTATTTCAATAGCCAAGAATCACAATAACAATTGCCTCAGAGGGCTGAATAAAAATAGAAGGCAGCAAGTGCCTGACAACTTCCTCTGTCCTTAGACCCTCCATCAGGGTGAGGAAAAAAAAACTGGGGAAACCACAGGGAGAACCACAGAAGGAGGGGGCCACTTCCCGGACGGACAGGCCATTCAATAGATGTGTCTACGACAGTTATTGCCAAATAGTCCATCATACAGTATGTACAAATGAATTAAAATGAATATGAATATAGTCCATAATAATATCTGCAGGAACAGTTTGTCTGAGTGAGAGGAACTGGGTCAGGGGGGGCTCCATGGGTTGGGACAGGAGCAAAGATGGGCACAGCTAAGGTCCAATCATCACTGGTACATCTAACAGCAGGGTGGACATCTGCAACAGAATCCTCTTTCAGTGTGTGTTTTGGCTACACACACGGACATTATTTTTTTCAACATTTTTAGCACTACAACAAATCAGAAATATGTTGTTATAAAGGAAGTCAATGAGACCAAATCGGGCCCGAGGGTAAAGAGCGTAGGCAAAATGCATATCTCCTATTCTAAAGACCTTGCAACAGAGGGGATCATGGAATTTAAAAAATACTGATAAAAACTAATCCTGTTCAAGTTTCATACAATTAGTTTTTAAACTGACCGAGATATTTAGAATCAAAAACATAAAATAAGCAGAATGTACACGTTTGGGCCCCAAGGTGCCTCATTAACACCTCTGTCCATCTTTCTGACCCGTAGATGAGTCTTTGATGCTTGGATAATCTCCATTAGCCCAGTGCTCCTCTGTGTGCTGTGTATGTGCATGTTGTGTCAGCATCACTGCGCAGTGCACACAATGTGCAAAGCAACACAAAATGTTGATCCTTGTGTATTTTTCTGCTTGCTCCATAAGTTCCCTAATACAGCATCAATGGATTCAGCATTTAATCTCCACCTCCCAGCCCCCCTGCCTCTCTTCCTTCCTCTTTTTACTTCTTTCCTGCTCTTCACATCTTATATCTCCGTACAGCCGCACTCTTTACCTCCTCGTATCTGTCTCTTCACATCTATTACAGCGTGAAGTGAGTGATAGCAGAATGTGGCCATTCATTTGGCCATAAGGCATAAATGATGTGTGTGAAGGTATGCATGTCTCAGTGCACATCAAGTGTGTGTAGTGGAGTGAGATTAATATGATAGTACACACACAGTCACAATGCTGCTGTGGTGCCATCTTGTGGTGACGAAGTGCACCAAACCATGCAACAAGAGAAATTGCCCTAATAAGACAATGTGCAGTTTCTGCACATTTAATAAAATTTTGTTAAAGCTACACTATGTAATATTTTAGAAAAATGACAAGCACTAAGAGACTCCTTTAGAGGCGACACAGCTCCCAAAACAAATGGGATTGTTCTGTCACGCTATTCATTTGGTATAAAATGTGTGGAAAGACAGATAGTGTTACACAGTGTCATGAAAACAGAAGGCACATGCCAGGAAACATCAATATTACTTTAAGGCATACACAAATTATTTTAAGTGTATGTATTGTATGGCCAAACCTTAGAAAATCCTATTTATTTTTAGTTTAGTTTTTTTTTTTTTAGTCAAGAAAAAATAAAAATCGAATATTTTTATCCAAAACAAAGCAATGATCGAAAGGGTGTAGGTTGAAGTCAAGACCTATTTTTTTGCCTTTATGACTGAAATGGGCTTCTTATTATATGTTTTATTTGGTAGGTTTCATGTTAACAACAAATCTGACAATAATAGAGTGGTTTGGTGTAGTAACTACAACAATTTACAATGCAGTTACTGCACTTTCCCTGTGTGGTTTACATCTGTATGGTTTTAACTGAGGTATGTGTTTTCACTTCACTTGTGTCTAAAATAACCCTTAATGGACCCTTTTTCAAGTGTTTGGCCTGTGTAAAGAAGCAATAATAGTTTGAAAGGAAATAATATAAACATGTTCTGTGAAGAATAACTACAGTATGGAATAATTCCAAATGATAACCATTAAGATGTTGCAAAAAACAAATAAAACACACTCTCTGCACTCTGACTTTGCACAGTAATCGTGGGAACACGCTAACTCTCAGGAAATAATAATAAAAAAAAGAATATAAAATTTTATATATTGACAGACCACATTCAACATATCAAATACATTAGGTTTAACATGGGGCATATGCTGAAAGACATACAGTAAATATACATTACACAACAAGGCTGTACAAGCAATCAAATATAGCAGCTTTAAGCATCTTTCAGTGCTTACTCCACACAGACCGACTCACCGCCTTCATCACACATGCATAATGTAGCCATAATGTCAAACTACAACAGCCAATAACTGTCTTTTAATTTGTTTCAAAGACCGTTCAGTCATCGCCTGCCGAAGCACCTCCTTTCCGTGACAATGTTTGTGACAGTCTTGGTGACACTAATACACAGAGAGAGAATAGGAGCTGGGGGACTGCCAAAGTCTGAGTGCATCGAGAAAATAATTCATTTATCTCAGACTTAAGAACATGCACCAGCTTAAAACACACAACGCTCTCCTACAGTTTGCATATTGACACAAAAACAAATATGGATGTGACATTTTACTGCTTACATTAAATCCTACCTGACATACATTTGTTTTATATACACACTTTCATGTACAGTCATTGGTTAGGTTACAATAAGTCACTTGGTTAAAAGCTGAAATGTTAAATGGCAACGTTAAAACTGTACATAATTTATCCACCGACCACATTCATCGTAGATCTATAAGACCCAAATCAGTTTGCGAGTGTCACAAATACACTCATTAAAATACTATATACACAAGGACCACTTAATCAAAAAGCACCTGGTATTACATGGAGCTTTTTAGAGTGCCCTTAAAATTTGCCCTACCAGTGGATAGTTGTCTGAGTGGCCCATCCATGCTCCCTACTTTCTACTGAACCCCTGCACTTTGGTGTTTTAACTATTCAAGTAATGCCAGGAATGAAATTGTGTCCTCATATGACTCTGGTAGATCTGCTACAACAGTAAATGATGAAAGAAAAGAATGATGAACAAACTTTGTACAGAAGCATTCTAAGGCACCATTGTTTCTAAACATTCTGTTGTAATTCAATGTACTTGCATCCATGTGTTAATGTCCTACATTCACAATTTGAATTATGCATTTTTAATCTAAAACCACCATATGTCATTATTTTAGAACATGGTGTCAATGAGCTGCTTCAATGTAAATACTCTGGTTAGTTCAGATGTCGAGAAGAGCTGTACTTTCAGTAAATGTATTATCAAGAGCAAATCCACTCAAGAGAAGCAGACAGGAGTATATATAGGTTGGCACTGAGCAGAAGGCGTAATAGATAGAGTCAGCCTATGGTTGATATCATTGGTCAAATAGCTGAACACGTGACTTTAAGGTTAAGGTTGGCTCCACTGTCAGTCACTGCAGGTTAGCTTTAAACAGACTCCGTGTCCAACATGGATGCACCCGTTTTCTGTTTGTGACCACCATGGTGTGATTGACATCAGCTTTAATGCACAATAGACTTTGGGTGAATACAAGTCTTTTGGCAACAGTGAACTCTCCACTTTTACCAAATTAGACCATATGCTGTGACTTATGGTCTCATATAGTCTCTTTATAACACCAGAAATTACAAATTGCAAATGCACAGTAACGTTGCTGACTATTCAATTGATGTATGATGGAGATTTCAGTTGACTATATTTTTCTTAGTTTTACTACAACCTTCCCAGATTAGCCGGAGCTGCCATTTCTTTTTCAATTCTAAACAAAAAGCAGTCTAGTCTCTGTGGATTTAAGTTGGATTTTAGGCATGCTGGAACCAATTGGCGACTCTGAAAAATACTACATACAACTACTCAGATAAAGCCCATGACAGAATTTCTACCGAGGGAAACTCTGTCTGTCCTCAGTCTGAGGGAACAGACCCTTTTCAAATCATCAAGTGAATTGGACTGACTGGCCAGGCTACTATTGGATACTATTCCTGTGAAAATACCCCAACAGAGCAATAAAGCCACTGTCATTTAACATGGAATACATTTTTTTGAAGTATGTCAAATATAGTTATATGCACGTCTCAAGTTCTTACTGGGCCAGTGCTCCTGTCTGCTTCTACAAAGTGGCGTCATGTCAACTCTAGGTCACAGCTGATGACACAGCTACACTCAAACATGATGCTCTTATAGGCCCTATTAAACAACTGAGAATACATTCTTATGATGATGCTCTCAATTAACTGTTGGCGAAGAACGGATACTTTTTCGCCTGAGATAACCACTAGAGATGCAGGCTTTAAAGAAAAAAAAGTCCAAATGGTGCTTCATTCTTGCAGTGTCTCTACATGATCTCAGGATTGGGGTAGTATCTGAAGACCTTGTAAATCCATTGGGCGTAGAAGGGCACGTTGATGAAAATGGCTGGCTGATTGGCTCGAGCGCAGCCTCTACCGTGGACACTCACTCCAACAATAACCCTAATGTCTCCGTCCTGACAAACCAGAGGACCACCGTAATCCCTCTGTAAAACAAAAAAATGTTTTTTCTTACTACAGATGCCAGACACTGAAAAGGCTATTACAAGATTTGAAATTCGTGAGAGGGTTTAAATCGAAGCAAAACACAGCTTAGTGACAGACTGAATCACTCTTCTTTGTGAACATGGAGTGCTCTCTTCTTACACTATAAAACCACAAAACCAAGCCTTTGATCACTGATGAAATTTAGTGCAACAGTCTCAAGCTGCTCTATTTACAAAGGCTTGTATATTAAGCCTATGGATTTAAAGAACATTTGTTTGAGATTTAGATCAAACTGTACTTTGAAAGCTCTGGTTTTGTGTCAAACTGAGGCGCTAATATCTGTGTAAATTCACACTGGGAACTATTACTAAATCCAAAAGGCTTAAGGCCTGTTCTTGTTTAACAACACACACCAAAGTTATCATTTATATCATTTTCTTACTGCACTTGTCTGCTTATTTTGGAAACGTTGAAGAGTTTACCTCACACACGCCTTCATTCCGCCTCCCTCCTGCACAGATCTTAGTGTTGCTGATGTAAAGGCTGCCTCTGTGCAGATTCTGGCATCTTTCGTTGCTGACAATAGGCAGGTTGACTGCTTTGAGCTCTTCGTCATGGCCCGTACCTACAAGAAGATGCAGGGTAGTAAGAAGACATATCCTTTTGCACAATATAGCCATATGCAGTACAACAGTATCAGTATTCAGTATATCAGTATTGTTGACTCCATTTGTGATCCAACATACACATGGGCCTAAATGCACATAGAAAAATACCTTAGAAACTCATGTTAAAATTAGGTGCCCAACTGACATAATATGCATTTTTAACATTTTGTATATTACACAATTTCACTTGGTGTGGTTTATCACATGTTTTTTTTTTTTTAATCATTTTCTGGACTAACATTAATAGTCAGGTATTTCCCTGGGGGAAACTGGACTACCCGGAGGAAACCCACCCAAACTCTACACAGAAAGGCCCCATCCGGCCCAGGAGTCGAACCCTGGACCTTCTTGCTGTGAGTGACAGGGGCCCTACTCTGCCACCACGCCATGCCGGTACGTTGTATTTTAAAGCATAACATGAAGGCAAATGTTTTCTAGACTGGACTTTAACTTTTCTCCCATGGAAACCCAAGTCATTTTTCTAGCAATTGTAAAAATAAGAAACGTGCAGGTTTTGTGGAACATGTGTTATCACAAAATGGTAGTGTGACACCTAAATGACTTTGAGGATCAACAATTTCTTGATTGAAGTTATCATAGTGTTACTTTGAAAATCACAGAATTTTTCAGGAAAAGGTTGATGACTTTGTGAGAAGTATGAAGGCAAACAAGAAAAACACCAGTACCTTTAGTTTCTCCCCAGCCATACATTTTACACATGGTTCCTTCTGGGATGGAGCAAGCCAGCCACAGGGAGCTGGATTGTGTGGACATTGTCTGCTGGAAGTGCAGGTCTGAACATAGACAAAGTACATGAAAATCATCCCAAAACACATATTATACTCCGAATATACAGTATTGAAGTTAATTTTGAAAGAGACTTACTTTAACAGTCTTATTAGAGCCAAATTGGAGCCTTCGGGACCACATACCACATGAGCGATCTTGACCTCCTGTCTCTTGGACCAGTCAGGAGTACCCTCTTGAATATTAGAGACCCCCAGCCAAACTGTGTACTCACTGAGGTCTGGAACACTGCACAAACAAAAGGTAGCTATTAGTTTTTAAGATTTAATAAACTAAAAATAGATGTTATTTTAATACAGGAGGTTTTGCAGGTAGTATAACTTTACCATGAAGAGAAGCACTGTTGATCAGTCAGTACCCACTCCTCTCGTATCAGTGACCCACCACACCAGTGCATTGATCTAGAAAAAGCAGAATCAAATGGAGAACTATGAGACAAATCACAGAGATATCCAGTGTCAATGTAGTTTGAAATTAAAGCAACATTTTGAGAGAACCTACACATATTGTCAAATATTGGTATGTATAGCTTGTATTTGTCAGAGGATTAGCTTTGTCTTCTCTTCATCTTATACAAATATGTCTTCTCTGAAACAGCTAATGGCACAAGTTTAATGTTGCTACAAAAAAAGTTTATTTTATTTTTTTTTTTAATTTGGTGGAGTTTCTGTGAATTCATTTGCATAAATATTTTCTAATGTGATATTTCTAAATGCTAAACAATGAATCTGTTTATGGAAATGTAGCTATAGAGAACAATAGAAAGTACAATAGGAGTCTAGTAAAGAGCACATGCATTGGTGGGGAATTGTGCATATAAATAGCTACTTGACAAGAATATAAACCAGCAGTGCTTTACCCTTTCTGTATGCTGACCATCCAGCTGCCCTCTGAAATGCTTATTGAACTTCCTCCCACTATCCTGGTTCTTTTATGGACAAAACATCCCACAGAGGAGAGCTCCGCTGCAATGAAAGATTTTGACATATACAGTATGTTATTTACATCCCTGTTTTTCCAATGCAGAGCCTACTTTTCTGGTGTAGAAACAGGCTGTGGTCCACACTGTATTCATGAAATGCTATTATTAGATTGATGGACAGCCAAGTGTTGAGAGCAGACCACATGGGCACAGATGCCCGCAGGATTGAGTCCAGGTCTGATTCGCAGCTGGCTACACCATTTGCTGCATGTCATGTAGTCACTGACTTACAGTTATTTCCTGTCTCTCTTTAGTATCTCTATCAATAACATAAAGCCGTCGTATTCCCTAAAAAGATAACATATTGTTCTCACAGGTGCAGTACAGAAGCTGTCTAATGATTTACCATAATCATCACTGTACAGAATATAAAACATAACGAGATATGATGAGGCCATTAATTAAGGTGATCATTGAAATGTTCTTCTAACACATGGGTACAATTTAAACCAGGGAGTTCCTTTCCACTGCTTGATTTATGATGATATGCAGTAAGTAAGAGGGCTTATACAGAATCTATATGTGCATATACACACAACTATACAGCAGCATGAAGGTCTATTGTGTGCCATGATATAGGAGATAAAAAGGGATGGCACCAAACAGTGAAAACAGAGGAAGCTATAGCATTTAAAGCACCTTTAAATGTTTAAATGATGATCTGACAGAGACACTCACCCATTGGAATAGTGTTCTGTTGAGCAGCACCTGCAAACAAAGCAAACATGGGGTCACAAGGTATTCAATCACACACAATAAATCCCTATCTCACATAGAAGAAGTACTTAAAGTGATGTCATAAACTCGAGGGTTTATTTAGGTTTTGCAGAAGCCTGCACAAAGACAGTTTTTGAGGAGTTGTGTGTGGGGCTGCACAATATGTGGAAAACATGCAATAATATGCCAAGTCCAGGAAGTCACTGCTTAAATTAAGTAAAATATTTTCACCAAACAAGAATCTGGCATTTCTTAATTAAGTTTGTTTTATTTAATATAGACGAAGCAGAATCCTGATTGGTTTATTTAAATACTGCACACAGACGTTTTGCCAAAATACAATTTATATAACAGGATCCCCATTAGTTGGCGTGGGATGGTAAGAAAAACATATTGATTGCAATTCAACTAGTATTTCATTTCAACAGCCTGTAGCACTGTTACTACTGCAGACTCTATTTGCACTATTAACACTGAATCATATTTTGTTCTAACTGATAACTGAGCATTTTTGTGCATTCACCTTATACCTGCCTCAAATATTTATCACCTACAGACTCTATATGCAGTAATGTCAATGCTACAGACTCCTCTTTCACACTGGTCATCTTATTACTTACACTGCTTTACTATGCAATCACTGTGTACTTTAGTTTGTCTGCTGCAGTATATGTTCTACTAAGTCAAACTGAGGCCACAAAAATGTCTATGCTCAAAAATGCATCTTTTATCCTGTCCATCTGATTGACTGACTTTTAATCTCTTTTGACATGTTCTGACCTGACAGACATCTACAATCCCAGTGGTGTGTGTGTGTGTGTGTGTGTGTGTGTGTGTGTGTGTGTGTGTGTGTGTGTGTGTGTGTGTGTGTGTGTGTGTGTGTGTGTGTGTGTGTGTGTGTGTGTGTGTGTGCCTGTACTCACATTGCTTTACATTGCAGTAGTCCCAAGGTATGGCCGAGTTATTTGTGTAACACCAGGGCCCATGTTTGTCTTTATCAGGGTTTCTGCAGTAGTTTCCCTCCAGTCCTGGCATCTGCATTCCTCCCTCTCCACTGAAAAAAAGACAAACACCAACAAATAAACAAAGATATTAAAAGTAATCTTTCATCAGTGTTAGATTAGCAAAGCCCGAAGCACGGTTTTAAACAGAGGGATTTTGCAAATTTGGGCAGATAATTCCCCTGTTGATAAAAGTAAAATGGTTTTTCTGGTGATTTATTATGAAGTATTAGTAAGAGCTGAACAAATTTAGTCTGATATAATCTGGACAGTGTGATTCTGCAGCTGTTTAGGCTCCCTCCCTTCAGACGGGATAAGAGGCTGATCTGTAGAGGAATTACTCACTGAGACACAATGCGCCCACCTAAACCCCTATCTATGTATTACATGCTTTTGCAGACATATCCCACACATGAGGGGATTCTCACAAACCACAATTACTTTCCCACACTGACCAATAAGATCCAGAAAGCAATTTAGGGTAATTTTATGTACGCATTGTTGTAATTCTAACAGCCAACTACTGCTCCCCCAAACCCAACTTGTAACCTCCAAAGCAGCCAAGTATTCTAGCTTTGAAGTGGTCCAGCACAAGGGGGGGGTTCGGGTCAAAGGTCAGAAGTGAAGTGTATGTCCCCCAGCCCAAGTTATTGCAGTGTGTCATTCCTGCAGCGTTAGGTCATCTTTAGAAAAACACTACTTGAGACATTAGGGGAATTATCAGTGGTTAGCGTGAGCCGCTGCAGGATCTGATTGGTCCTTTAATAACAATAGTCCTGTTGTCAAAATATAAAGCAAATACTGAAGTGAAATTTAAAATGTCACAAAAAGAAAAATGCTAATTATTTTTAATTGAAAAAAGAGAAGAAGTACTTAGTGTGATGTCATAAACTCGAGGATTTATTTGGGTTTTGCAGAAGCCTGCACAAAGACAGTTTTTGAGGAGTTGTGTGTGGGGCTGCACAATATGTGGAAAACATGCAATAATATGCCAATAAACTATGATGAATATTGGAACACACTTACTCCATAGTTAAAGCATCATTATATAAAGCAATGCAAGGCTCTCGACTAGCCTCCACTTGCAATGGTCAAACTCATAAATTTTGTTCCGCCTAGTCCCGTTAGGGGTCACGGGTGACTGGAGCCTATCCCAGCAACTTTGGGCCTGAGGCGGGGTCCACCGGAGTACCCAGAGAACACAGGGAGGACATACAGACTCCTCACAGAAAGGCAAGAGTTGACCAAGGATGTTCAAGTTGGCGGGGGTTTGAAGTCTAACCATCCCAATAATAAACTATTTTCAATATGTTTTAAAAAGTGTCTATCACAATAAATTATATTTTCACAAGGCACGTGGTTCTTTGTGATATGGATATTGCAGTTGTTGTTGTTGAGATAAAAACAAATTTGCGATATATTGTGCAGCCCTAATTGTTTTGTCTTTTTTATTTAATGCCACCTGGCAACACTGGTTTTAATGCAAAAAGTTAAAGACAACCCAGTCCTCAAGGCAAAACCCCTACAGTGTATGACACACTGGTGCATATCAATGCTTTTTTTGTATATATAGGTATTATACATGTGTCTTAGCATAAAAATAGTATAGAAATAAATAGTATTTAATGAATATGTATTACTAGATATCGGTCATTGAAACTGTAAAGGGCTGACTAGGTGAGTCTAATGTTTGCTACATCAGACATTATCAAAAACTAAATACAATTATAAAAAATGAAAATCCTGACTCACAGTATAGTAAACTTGGCTTTACAACATGGAGATAAATGTATCTGAAAATGTTCTGCTTCTTCCTGCATTTTATCACTTTCCTCCTCTGTTTATACGTATGGGTGGAATGTGTTTCAGTATGTAGCTCTCAGCCAATCACAGCTCACAAAATAAAGGAAAAAACAGAAAACTATATGATAGCTGACAGCGTAAATATGGATTAGATAGAGTTGGCGATGGGGCACAGTGCCAGCTTTGGTAAGGCCACACTGTGTAACTTTTATCTGGTAGAGGTCCTTCTACAGACTGTTTTTATGACAGCGGCTGCAATTGTAAGGGTGTTTGTTTTAAAAAAGAATTAAAAAAACTATTTCTGAAACAATATGGTCATTTTAGTGTATTTCTGCTGCCACTATTTGAGCCATAAAGCGTGTCATTCATTTAATGTCTTGCAACAAGTCTGAGTCCCGGGACTAGGAAGATAAATTGGAAGTTTCTGTCCAGCTCAGGGATCTCATGTCAAAGAACCATCAAAATGATTTTGAGAATATATATTTTTTGGGTTATATTTACCAGGAAAATTATTTCATAAAATTCCAACCAGGAAGATTATGCTTTTAAGGAAAAGGTCAGTAGTAGGCCAAATAACTACCATGACTCACGTCAACACATGCCGTCTGTCTCTAAGGCAAACATGATTTGACAAATTTAGAACACAACTTACTCCAAGCTCTTTTTACAACATTCATACCAGAACATGAATAACCTATAGTTCTAAGGGGATGGTATGTACTGTAGTAACTGTTAAGCCTGGCCAGATATTCAAACTCTTTTTCCATTCTATACAAATAATTAGTCTGGACTTCATCGATTCAAGTTTGATTTTTGTTTTTTAAGCTACCTCTGAATGCAATTGGACAGGAATACACATCCGTACAATGTATGTTGGCAGTACCACCATACATAAAAAAATTGCCTCTAGACTTACACAATTTGTAAAAATTCAGCTAAAACAAAGCATTGCATAAAGCCCACTAGATTTAGAAAAAAAAAGATTTTTTTCAGGTAGGTCTGGCTGGCTTTAAATGGTTAAAAAAAAACAAAAAAAAAACAAAAAAAAATGTTTTGCATTCAGAAATTTTTGTGGCATCTTAATCATTATTTCAGACTAAATCTGTCTGGTGTTATTTAAGTTTAGTTAGAAAAAGTCAAAATGTCAGCATGTGGTGGGCTGACCTGTTGGTGTGGTCTTGCCAGGAAGCACAGGGCAGGTTGGACCTAGTCCTTGACAGCTCTCCTTGGTAATTTTCTCCAAAGTCTTCATAGCATTCTGGATTGAAGAAGAAAGGATGAATATATAATGAGAAAAGACTGTTTTTGTATTTAAAAACAAACATCGCACAAGGACCATTGTTCTAGCTTTAATCGACTATCACCACAATAAAAGCCTTTGATATATAGCACCACATGTATCTTACTTTTGAAGTGCAAAATATGTAAAGAAATGCAAACCATTATTTTATATCATGAAGTCACGTATCTGGAATAAAGTAATTCATAGTAATGCCTTTAAAAGATATGTTATAAATATCCATCTGTCGCTCGGTGTCTCACGTCTGTGTGGGAACATATTCAACCCTCAAGGGCAGACCACAACATAGACTGGTGGAGGTTTTTATAATCCCATTGCAAGCCCACATCTCAAAGAAATATCCCCGGCCACCCCTTGGGAAATTGGAATTTGTGTACTCAGCCATATATCTACATCTTTGACTTCCAAATCTCGTTCTATCCCACAATGAATCCCACCCAGCTCCATCTTTTACTGGACGGTGAGAACTGACGATCGCGAGCCGCTGTCAAAGTCCATTTCTGTGAGACGAGACGGTCATTCCTTTCCACATTTTTACACAGCTTCAATCTTCCACAGGGAAATCGGAAATGTTACAAATCAATATGCGGTTATGATGTCTCGCATGAACTCACAGAATATGGAAATGCTGAATGTGTGCCTGGTTCAGCTGTAACTGAATCAGCGCTGTTCCTGCTGTGTTAAATAGAACTGGTGCATCTCGTACCATTTACAGGCTTGTTGTGAGCTCCGCACTGAGGGATGTTGCTGCAAAACATTATGCGGACTCTGGGGTCTGTAGTGAAGCACCATGGGGACTCTCGGCCATCTGGATTCCGACAGTAGTTTTCTTGGAGGTCCCTGGAAAGAAAGAAAGAAAGAAAGAAAGAAAGAAAGAAAGAAAGAAAGAAAGAAAGAAAGAAAGAAAGAAAGAAAGAAAGAAAGAAAGAAAGAAAGAAAGAAAGAAAGAAAGAAAGAAAGAAAGAAAGAAAGAAAGAAAGAAAGAGTGGGAAAGAACAATAGACTGTGTTATAATTTGAAAGTGTGGGCGATTCATTAAACCGTGCTAAACTTCTATCTGTTGAAGTTCTATTAGCACACTCATGAGCCGACTGTGGAGTTACCACTGTTTGCTCCACTTTAAAGTCAGTGTTCTCCTGAACCTGGTTATGCATGGTTACAAGCATAAACATAAAACAGTTGTGACAATGTATTGTGGTAGTGTTAGTCCTGAAGCCATCGCTACACAAACTCAAACTGTTGCAAGATAACAACATCCTGAGCTTTCAGCCCAGCTGCACATCCTCTAAACCAGGTCTAAACGTGTGTGTAACATCTCTGACTGCTGATAAGATACATGCACAATGTCCCAATAATCAGTAGTAGTATATAGTTTTTGTCTTCTGTATTAGGTAACACATACAATAATAGAAAATCTAGATATGAAATCATGATAAAAATCAAAATTGTGATCTTGCCATAAGTAAAATTCTGATACATAGTTTTCATAGTGCATAATAATTAAGATATGAGCGTGAATGTGGGTAAATGAGACCTGGGTGAGACTTACTTGCAGGCGTAGGCTTGTGGTAGAAAGGTGTGGTTGTGTGGATACTGGGAATCCCAGCGCTGACAGGTGAGTCCTGTAGGTGTCACGTCCACTGTCCCTCTGTAGCCCTCGCCCCAGCTCCAGTAACACTCTGTGGTCTCCTCAACAGATTTTTTAGGTGGGGTATCTGACAAAACACAAAACTCCTGTTAATGCATTTGTCCCTTATGCTCTATTAATTATAGTCTAAGCCTGCAAAGAAGGGAAAAACAACTGGCTTGTGAATCATGCTTTACACAAGACAAATTTATGGTCATTGCAATATCAGCTGGTGCAATATTCATATTCAAGAGTGTTTGAATTGCTATCTGAGGATGTCCCATGCACAGGACATTACACATTGCTGTACATGTAAAAATATACAAAGGTGACCAGAGCCATGTGGTGCAACTAAACAAAATAAAAGTGGAAGAAAGTTAAAACACTATAAATACAAGTATTATTGTAAATGCAATTTCCTCAAACATTCACATATGTGTGTTATCTAATATTAAGCTACTACTTGTAATAATGCACACCTGCAACAATAAACAGTTTTGCATTACATAGGGAGTATGAGAAAAATATATGTACAGTGCACACACCAATACATATGGACTAAATTGGCCTTGAGGTCAATGCCAGTATAATTTATAACTAATATTATATATAAATCCTTCAACTATTTTAAAAAGCCTAAGAAATAGGTTTCTATAAACTAGGTTGTGTGGACAGAAAATCCAATTGTATATACTGTATATCTTAAAACAGCTCATTACAGAACAGTTTTGTGAGGCCACTGGCCTCAGCGTGGGGCACTGTACATTCAATTTTAAACCTACAGATAATTTGTCAATACTGTGCTGCTAAAAATAGACTTGCACTGGAGATGACACAGCAGATGACTATTTTTCAGCAAAAGAAGACTTTGTGTCTCACTTTTTTCTCTTTCCTTTCTGCCTTGTTTTGATTACAACTAACTGGGTCGTAAACTTGGTCTGTTCCCAACAAACTCCCATATCAGAACAAACACTGGGAGTGCATGTGTGCGCCTGGGATGGGAGATTATTTTTGAAGGGAAAATGGGGGAACAGTGAAGCGCTGGTCCAAATGGACTAGTGCCATCTAGTAAACATAGTGCCAGCTCTTCTGATGAATCTAGCAGGCAAACAGGCCCCTTCCAACTGAGTCCGACAGTATTCTCTGTTTTAGGTTTTAAGGGCCGCAGTGGCTGTTTCAGTGACTCTTTACAATCCGATCTAAGCACAACAGAGTAGAGACTGCAGCTTTACTGTCTCTCACAAATGTGTAAAGCTAAATTAGACCCATAAACATACCAAATACAAAGATCAGCTTTATTCACCATGTTTTCTAAGCATCTAAATGAAGATCATGTGCTTGTAATGCAGATAACCTGGTGTTGTGTCTCTGTGTAACAGAGGTTAATGTGGAGCAGAAGCTGAGTCCTGTGCAGATCGACTTCCACATGCAAGAGCAGGCATGAAACAATAAACAGTAAAGCCGTGGCGCAGGGGAAAAATAAACAGGGCTGCTATTAGAGAAGACTTAACAGCAAGCCTTGGAGGGCACTGCCTGCTTCTGTTTGTGTGGTTTCTGTTGTTTGAGCCAATCAGAGTGAGAGGAGTCACTCCAAAAAATGTTCATGTAGTCAGTCACACTTCACGGGTCTATTAGTAACACAAACACACACTCCGCAGTGTATGCAAAGATTTCAACTTAAAATGCATGACAAATGCTAATACACATCAAACAGAGACATATGCTTACCACAGGCTTTGATGTTGCAGTACTCCCATGGTGTGTTTGGATCTGTGGTGAAGCACCAGGGTCTGTGACGTCCATCCGGGTTCCTACAGTAGTTATCCTTCAGGCCCTTGCCTGGATACCTATCATCCAACATTCAGTGTAGATTTCAGTTGAAATGTGTTTATTCATAAAATATTTGTAACAACTAATGTCCTTGTCTCTATTACTTGAAAGTAAATGTAGTTTCCAGAGTAAAGCAGAGTGACAAATGGCCATTGCATGTGACTGAAGTATTAATAAGTGAAATGGTGTGAGCTCTCCATCTGTGAATCTGTTCAGAACTCCAGGGAGTGGGGCAGATAATGAGCTGAACCAGTACAGGTGTTGTGCAGTAAGCCGTCCCACTAGCCTGCGTCCCTGCAGGTCTGCAGCCTGCAGGCATAGAGTATCAGGCTCTGGGAGCCTCTCATTACATTAGTGCGATGAGCAGTCTGGGACTCAATTTACACAAACACTGGGATGATTAAGGATGTGTTAACGAGTCCCCTCTAATCCAGACCACCTGGAACTCTCAGCTCATATCAGCTGCATCAACACTCATATGCACAAACAGACATTAACTGTGCATACTAATCATGACTAGAATATATGGCTTTTATAAACAGTCACATCTCAGTCCTCAGTTTTATTAAATAATGGCTTAAGAAAATTTGAATTCGACAATTTCCCAGAAAAGGTCTGTTACAAACTGACTTCCTGAATTCAATCTGCAAAAGGGAAAGGGACTGTCTCATAATCAGTTAATCTCCAGACTAAGTGCTTCACAATTTTGTGTAATTATTGGATAAACTTGCTATTCCTAAAGCTGTGCATTTCACCCTGTGAATTCATGCTATCTTCAACACTTCACATTTAAAGTCTATGAACATGAAACATTGTGCTGCCGTGTTAATGTGTGTTACCTTCTGGGGTAGTACAGGTGTTTGTGGGGCTCCTCCAGGTCCCAGCGCTGGCATTCCTTCCCACTTTCTGTGTGGTCCATGGGTCCTCTGTAATCCTCGCCATTACATGTCATACACTCAACTACACAACACGGAGAGAAATCAAAGTCAGCCGAGTACCAGCAGCTGGCTCCACAGACAGAAACAACAAAACTATCATGAACCTTTTTGGTGCAACCACATTGTTAGGGAACATTTTTCAATAAAAGCCCTTGTAAAGACCGAGCTGTAGGTACGACATTATAAAGCAGACATAATGATTAAGCAAACCCAATGTATAATGTGTCACGCTAATGAATCCAAGCATCTCTTTGGTTCAAAGAGGCTCTATTAGTTCAATGGTGGGTAGTACACACTGTCTAGTGTAAACAAGCAAGAGCAGTAGATTAGAAGCAGATGTGTATGAGTCCATTGCTGTCATGATAGAGCTGGCTGCATGTGTGTATATCTGTGGTCTTGTTTGTGTGGATCAGAGGAGATGGTTTCTATTAGAACCGAGTAATATTTTACAAAGCCCTTCCAGTAATTTTCTTCTTTCCAACTAAATAAAAGTCATTATCTGTGTTGTACAACTGTCAATAACCCAGTGGGACATCATACATGTGCTGGGTTCTCTTGTTGTCTTATCAACCCTCTGTCTGCTTCTTCATTAACGTAATCCAGCATCATACATGTAGAAACAACCCCTTTGACAGCACCCATTCCCAATGATTAGACAGATGAAACCATTTCCAATTAATTCTTCAGCCAGACCAGACTTGACAATAATACTGGGGGATACAACATAGTGGCTTGAAAACACATTAGAAAGTGTGCTTTTTCAAAATTTGGGTAAGTGTGCTCTCTTGGTGTTTACACCCAACTGAGGCTAGTTACAGTAAAATACATCAATAGGAGACAAAAGGGTGGTATTCATCTTTTCCTACATTCCTACATGACCCTCTTTATCTTCAAAACCATTTTGTTAAAACATGAGAACTGATGCAATGAGAACAGACAGCATAAACTGAACCACACACCTGGAAACAACTGCAGCTGGCCTATAATATAGAAAACCTGTGCACCCTTATACATTGGAAAAGTGCTGCACACTGCGGCAGCATTTCCTAGTTCAAAGCACCATGTTGTTGCCTAATTCATCGCACCACAAACTGTCAAGCCTCATAGTATGCTGTATGTAAAGATAAATACCTGTTTAGCAGTCTGACACCACACACAAGTTTTTTTAAGTTTCTTTATGTGAGAATATAATTGTAAAATAATTATGAAAAAAGCCATGGATAAAGTTGTGAAAAGTTTGTTCTTTGTGCTTTATTTGCTTTATTGTGCTTGTTTGAGTTGTATGCTCACACAGACTGTCCTGAAGCAATCCCTGCACGTTTTGTTGAGTAACACAAAACTGAGCTCAAAGATGTTTAACTCTGAGAACACAGTCCTGTCTGACATTCTCTAAACCAGGATTTAAGAAACATAAAACATCTCTAAGAGCTCTTTCACACCTGCATTGTTTGGTCTGGACTTTGGGACTTTCCCGATTTGGTGTGGACCAAATCTTCAGGCCAAGAGCTGCTCTTTGGTCCGGCCAACAGAGGTGGTCTCATTCCAAACCAAACTGAACCATGGTCTGTTTTTTTTTTGTAGTGTGAAAGCATATTTGCCGATAGTTCAGATTTTTGGACCAAATGCAGGGAGTCACGGTTAATTAAACACACAAAGAAGATCCAATGGAGGAAGTAAAAGTGGAAAATGGATATCGGTCAGGTTTAGAAACACACATAAAACATAGATTACGTTGTTTTACATTTGTATGAACTTTCAGATGAAAAAGCCCTAACTTAACTTTTTACTAATTATACTTTTTGATGGAGGATTTTTGCCAAACCTATAAGATCAACGTGAATCATAATAAAAATTGAAATTGTGATCTTGGCAAAAGAAAAATGTATGCCATATTAACCATCCCTCATTCATTCCATGTGACAGTGCTCAGTAGGAACTTGTGCACTGTCTCAAGTTCACACTTTAACTTTGTTGTGGAGTTATCATAGGCTAACTACACAACTGACATGCCACTCTCTATAAATATAGTTTATATAAGTGAATTGTGTTTATTAGACAAGTTCACGAGGTATTTGCGTGCCCTGTCACTGCAATATCTGTTTACTTTGTGAAAGTGTTGATTGACAAAAAAAAACATTAAATGCAAATCCTTAGATTATCATAGCTGCAGAAAGAATTACGGTATGGGAAAATGTGGGCCTAAATTGAGTCTGAAAACCATGTGGTGTGTGGCCTGCTTAACTTACCCTGCGAACACTGTGGTATTCCACACTCCTGATGTCTGAGGTGTGGCCGAGGGTCAGTGGTAAAACACCACGGCCCAACAGTGGAGTTGTCCGGGTTGCGGCAGTAGTTTTCTCTGAGGTCTTTCTTTCTGAACCTCTTCGACATGAATCTGTCAACAGGAGTTAGACAGTTATAAAACCATTCTGCCAGCACGCACAGCTAACTCTTTTGATAAGCACCCAAGGACATGTTAACTTATTTCTTTTAAACACTTCAGGACATTTTTCAAATTTCTAAAATAGAAGATATTTCATCTAGTCAGATAAATGCTTTTAGGCAGAGGAAATTAACTGACATTGAGGGTCAAACTGTTGATTGTCAGAGAAGGACTGTTTCTCTTAGAGTCAATCAGTGCAGACCAAATGATATTATAAAAACAGCAGTTTTACAGAAAGAGTGACAATGTATAAGTCATTTCTCTTCTCTCAGAAAAACAGATGGCTTTGGTCATTAGTGGTGTAAATAGTAAATCGATCAAAATAACAGCACAACCTTGATCATCAAAATCAGCAAGGTATAGTCTGTTTGACTCATGAGCAAAGGGGAGCCAGGACAGAAAAAGACATGGCATGTACATTTACATTACATTTATTCATTTAGCTGACGCTTTTATCCAAAGCGACTTACATTGTTCTATTGTAATTACCAGTGTTACAGCCACTGGAGGCAAGGTGGGTTAAGTGTCTTGCCCAAGGACACAACGACAGTATGAACTGTGGGGAGAGCGGGAATCGAACCGCCTACCTTCCGGTTGGAAGACGACCACTCTACCCACTGAGCTACTGCCTCAGTGTTACAGTCTGCTCTTTGGTCCGGCCAACAGAGGTGGTCTCATTCCAAACCAAACTGAACCATGGTCTGTTTTTTTTTTGTAGTATTAGCATGTAAAGTTACAATAGCTCCTCCCATCCCATCCCATCCTCCCATCACAACAATCAGAGCAGTTCACACCTTACACAATTAAAAAGATTTACATTTCTTTTTATAAATGCACCAACCTAATAATAATAAACATGAAAACTATTCTCCAGCAATGCTCAGTTTGTTTGAAGACAGTATTCTTTGGCATGACACTTGACTGGCACATGACACCAGATGACACAACTGTGTACGCATCAGTCACTTCATCAGCAGAGCTGACTAAATTACTAAATGCAAACTTAAGACTAGTAGAAAGGTGGATCATGGACAATAGATTGGTTCTAAACGTGTCAAAAACTAAAAGTATATTAATTGGTTCAAGCCACTCACTAAAGACGGAGCAAAAGCTTAAACTATTTTTTTATAATTCAAACAAATAGAACCTCAAGTGAAGGAGGTAACATTGCTAGGGATACACACTGACAGTCAACTGTCCTGGTCCAAACATGTCGATGTAATGGTTAAAAACATGGGCAAAGCTTTAGCAGTCGTGAGAAGATGCAGTAAATATTTACCATCAAGCTTCACTACATTAATAGTTAATAATCTTATAATCTCAAAGTTAGACTATTGCCAGCTAATCTGGTCAGAAGAAGGAAGAAGGATATTAACAAACTCCAACTTATACAAAACAGGGCAGCGCGGTTAGCCTTGAATTGTCCATATAGCACCAGTGTGAACGCAATGCATGCTCAGCTCAGTTGGTTAAAGGCTGAAGATAGACTAAATACTGCCCTTATTATGACAACATGGAAAGTGTTACATAATGAATATCCAGTATTTCTGTATAATCAGTTAAAAAAAAATGGATATGTAACACGACAGGCAACTGAAGGTCGGTTTCTGTTTCCCAGAGTAAGAACCAAATTTATTAAACACACTGTATTTTTTCGAGCAATAAAAGCATGGAATGAATTGCCATCAAGTTTAATTAAAATTAAACAAGCTGCAGTTTTCAAAAGACAAATTAAACAAGTCATTGGAGGATCATATTTAACAAATGTATGACAATCTATTTTTAACAAGAGACTGTCTTGCTTAAGTGAATGTATTGTACAAATAACTTATTTAAATGTGAAAAGTGTTCCCAAACCTTTTTCAAATAGGTTCTTGGAATATGGTATTTTATTTGAACATATTGGAATGTAAAGATTTTAAATATGTATTATCATGTTATATGTAATCATGTAAAGTGTGAACTTTTTTTTTTTCCTAAATGGACCCCAGGTAGATTAGCTGTTTCCATAGGGCACAGCTAATGGAGATCCAAATAAATAAACAAATATATAAACAAATGTAAACCTGTAAACCTCCTAAACCATGTCTGTATTGCACATTACTGTAATAATTGTAAAAACATACATTTAAAGCTCCATAGAAATGAGTGGAAGGAACCATTTTACTTCCATTATTTCCATTACTGAGCATTGATGGAGGAGATGCACACTGCTGTTTTTGTTTTGTTTTTTGAGCATACATTATAGGTCTTCAAAAGCTCTAAAAAAGAGTGTGGAATTAAATTCTGTATTCTTTCACCACTAAATGTCACTAAAAAGGCCAAAAAGGACCAAAACTACACAACCCACCTTTAATTACTCTTGACATGCTATGTCATGCTAAAAAAAAGCAGTTCTGGAGCAGCTTGGTGGCTAACCTGATAGACTCTGATTCGATTTCCACTCAGGTCATTTGCCTTGTGTCATTTCCCTCTCTCTCTTGAATCAAATAAAGGCAAAAAGCCCCCCAAAAATTGGCCCCTATTGGTTTTACCTGGAATGGCTGCTTGAAAAAATGTGAGTTGATTGTTGGAAATAGAGGAGAGCTCTGACCCAAAGCTACTGTGCCACTGCAGAAGCCCTGGTTCTGTCACATCCAGTGCAATGGCCATGACCCTAGCTTTTTAACATTGTGGTTATTCGCCACAGAACCTTTAACTTTATGGAGTTGAAAAAACAATAAGCCTTTGGGGATTTAGTCTGCCATGCACTAACAAACAGTTGGTAAATAAATAAACAACAATTTGACCTTTTTCTCGTGTTGGCGGTTTGGGTGTGTGTGCCAAGTGTCCCATGACTGAAACACTATTAAATAAAACTAAGAAAGCACATGGGTTTGTTTAGTTATTAGACTGAAAAAACAAGTTCAAATCTTCAGGCATTTTCATTCTGCAGATATGAGCCACTGCAAAGATCCTTTAGCACTTTAAATTATGTCAAGGTATGTATATTTTGACCCTATGGCCTTAGTCTTTCACATATCATTTTTACTTTGCTGCTGATCAGTATAAGACCACCATTTAATTATTAAGAAAAATGCTATAATCCTATTGAAAAAAACTTGCGCCTTCTGCCATAAGCTGCATATTAGATATGATACTAACTCAATAAAATTCACACATGTGCACACGCACCTAGAAAAACAATAGGTCCATGGCAGGAAATGATGTGTGACTCTGAAAAACGTTACAATGAGGTCAGCGCTGATGAATGACTGCTCACAGGAGCCTAATCAACCCCTTATAAATCATACTCATACACACTTCGCACATAGCCTTAAGCTACTGGCTAATTGCATCACTCACAGAAGCAGTGAGTACGAAGCAGCTTGGACACTATTCAACCGAGACTTACTTGTGCTCGTGAGGAATGGGAGACGCCCAAGCCTGGCACATAATTCCGTCTACTGTCACCGACCGGCGGCCTCTGTAGCTCTGACCTGTGCCCACGATGCACTCCCGCACGTAGTCTAAAAGAAACAAGGCAGTGACGGACAGTGAGCGTGACAAGCCAGCGGGCAACCTGTGCGTTTGCAAGAGTGATGTAGAAAGCAGACAGACGGAGATGTTTGGATAGTTTTAATACCGGGCTTAACAAAGACAGGACAATGCCAAAAGATGGATCTGTTTTCCAAATCTTGTGCAAAACATTTGGACTGACTAAAATCCAGCTTATTCATATCGAGCTGAAATGGGGACTTTCCATAGTTTACATCAAGCTCTAAATGACAGATAATTAAGCATTATGAGCAATAAACTCGACATTAGTCCTTTCCCTTGCTTGTCTCTGTATGTGGTTACTAAATATTGACAACGTTTGTGGCATTGAAGTGTCTAGATGATGACAGAGAGATGTGTAGATAAGACAGGAGAGATATGCACCTTTTTTTTCATACAAATCAAAGTTGAAGTTCTGATGACTCTGGATTCCTGGTGTGTTCCTGTCAAATGACAACCACTGGCATTTCCTGTTTTTAGGATCATAGAGGAAGGATCTGGTGAAAAAAAGCAAAGGGAGAAAAGTGTGATATATGGTAAAGTAGTCGAATCTGGCACTTTTGATATTGTTACTTAATTAGAAGGAAAACTATTATTTGAGTTAGTCTAACAAAGTATAAAGTAGAAAGTATGTGCATGTACAAAGTACCTATTACAACTGCTCGACCGTTGCCAGGCCAGCCAGACCCATTCCTTATTTTAGTGAAGTGAAGTGGGTCCGTAACCCCTCCCATACAAACCAATTTTTAACAGAATTAGTCCTACCTGACCAATCATAATCGTTTATCTAAAACATGAAATGCTTTTTAAATTGCGTTGATTCAGAAGCAGTTTATCCTGTGTATGTTGGTACTGCTCACAGAATTCTGTCTATCCAAATGCATTCAGAGTAAGGTTGTGCTCATATAACTTTTTGCAGGTTGAGCAAAATATCAGCAATTTTTTTGAGCAAAATATCGGCGATATTTATCCTGCTGTTGTGGTCGATAGCCGATATTGGCAAATATCATTAACACCATTTAAAATGCTGATAGCCATTGCTTTGCTGAATAAAACTAATTATTCGTATAGAATAGAAAATGAAATAGGATGTCTGCACTAGGATACACTGCACTGAACTTGAAGCATGTTTCACCTTTAAAAGCACATACTCCCAATTGTGCTCAGACATAACACAACCAGGAGGAGGTGGCCTCTAGCCTGGCCAAACATCAATCAGAATTCAGAAATAAACTGCCTCTGGACCCAACTGGACGCAATTTGAAAACTTTCATCTAATCAGAGAAACAAATCATTGCATTAAGCCCGCCCATTTTAAATAAATGTTTAGATAATAGGTCAAGTTGTAGTGAGCTCGGTGGAAATTGGGTTCAGTGGGAGGGGTTCCAGATCCACATCACTTTGATATTGTGCCCATAGCCGTGGATCACTCCACCACAATAATGTAGTGTAATAAAACTGAATGTAGGCCGGCCTGTCTGTGTGTAGAATGGGAGTCTCTGTTCTCTCCGGCTAGAGGAAATGTTGTCTGTGTATGTCTGTGTCTAGGTGTTAGCTCAGTGTCTAACTGGCCACTGTCCAAGGTGTACCCCGTCTGAAGCCAAAAACTGCTAAGAAATGATCCTCCCCCCACCCCCACAACCCCTACAAGGAATGACAGGTAAAGAATTCTCTGAGCCTCCCTATACTAGTATACTATATTACTACAGGAAATACATAGCACCACATACAGCCCTAAAGTAAAAATACAGCAATATCACTTCACAGGCAAAAATATAATTTACATACACATACGGTTTTCTTCAAAGAAAATGACAGTGTAGCACCTGAGAAATGTTTCATGTATGCAAATCAGTCCTGGGGACCAGCTAAACTAGAAGGACAAGAAGCTACATGTTGAAGCTCCTTATGTAGGGGAAACTAGTCCAACAACGTCATTTAAGTTCAAGAAAAATAAGGTCAACGTAAACATGTGTAGCTAATGTCATATAAAGCCTTACCTGCAGGTGAATGGGATTCGCTTGTTACGGCTGCAGGCTTTGGCACACTTGGCCAGCGACAGCATCCTTCTGCCTTTGGTCAAGAGAGTGGAATCTGGAGACACTACAAACAGTTTTACGCTGTCTGTCCTTTGATAGTCCTGGAGCGCATTTCTCTTTCCCTCTGAAACAGTTAATTAATATAGATAACCATTCCGCCCATCCACCTCCTTTAATGTTTAACAACAGTAGAAATACAACAGTAATTAGGAAAGTGAAGCTAAGTCATCCATAGTATAGTATGAAAACATACAGGGAGTTTAAGCTTTTTAAATACCATTTATCTCTTTACCAGATGTCTGACTCCTCTTTGTCTGATTTTTCTGAAATACAACCCACAGTTTGCCACTTTAACGCACGTGAGTGAATTGTGACATCCTTTTTTTTCTGCTTTTCTGCAGAACCTAATGGGACAGGTTCACTAGCAAACGACTAGCTTGTGTTTATGAAGTGTATAACCTCTTCATTTTTTATTACATTTCTCTGCAGAGCCTTACACTTACATGAAGTAGAAGATACTAAATATAATATCCAGTGGTGTTTCTAAAGGCTCTAAGGACCCCCTTGCCTGGGGGTCCACTTGCGGTACCCAAGAAATATTGTCCTATTTAGTCCTACATTTTCTGGCGACATTTAAGTTGTCTTTGGCAAACCTTACATGTTGAAAGTTACTTTTTAAACTTTTTCTTTGTAAACAATAATGGTTCAAATCTCTTGATAATTAGACTGAACCATCCCAACCTCACTGAACCAACTCTTTAAAACTTTCATTTGGAATGTATGCTCTGTCATAACATCCCACATACTGTCGTTGTGTCCTTGGGTAAGACACTTAACCTACATTGCCTCCAGTGATGTTCTGTAACACTGGTAAATAGCTTAATGTATGTAAAGCGCTTTGAGTGCCTACTACAGTAGGTGGAAAAGTGCAAAATAAAAATAAAAATTATTATTATTATTAACTATTTAACTATTTGTATTGTTTCCTATTCACCATTTGTTACCACTCTTTTGGTACTGAGCATTTTGGCCACTATAAAATGTTATAAAACCTAATATGTTATCTTAAGATATACAACTATCACATCATATTTAGCTGTTAGGAGGTAAATATTGGTGGCCATTTTCTTCTGTGGGCAAGCAGAAGAAATAGTTATTGAATGGATAGATGGGTAAAATCAAATCATACAAAAATGTATGTATTCACACATCTTGAGAAGGGGCTTCTAGCTCAGGGCCCTATATAGTTGCCTGGTCTGCCTACCCCATTGTCATGCCCTTGTCTATATCCTACTAATATGCTGTATTCTTTTTTTCAGCCAAAGTTTCTTATTCCACTGATTAGGCTGCCCTTCCAAAACTAAACTAATAAACAACTGTGATATATTTCCAACTGTCAGGACAATCGAAGCTCAACTTGAGTTTACTGTATTTGTTTGAGCGTCCATGGGAGCAGTGAGCCAGGACGCTGGCCTGCTGAGGTGCTGACTGGTAATGACTAGATTATTGATTTCTTTACAGTAAGCATAATAACTGAGGACTGACCAGCAGCAGAGTAAAATGTGCTGATTGAAAGATGTTGAAAAGTTGGCTCAAGTCCTACCAGAAACCATTCTTATAAAAGCAACACTGTACAACTTTTCAAGATGTTAAACCACATAAAGGAGATGAAGGCTGCTGCAAACCCAAATGACATTATCTGCTGATCATGGGGCACTTGTCTTGAAAGAGGGGTCCCTGTGTCCTGTCAAAACCAATTTGACTCTTTTTTGAGGATTTTCAGGCTCTGTAGGCTATTCTAAGGTGAGAAGTTATAGTGTTCTTTTAAACGGTACAGTTGGGTTGCTGTGCATGTGCTTAATCCATCTTGTAACTTAGAACTGACTAAATATAAGGACAGATAAGACAGAAAAACTTTTTTTTTTTCTCTAAATATCAGGTACAGATTCCAGTAAAAAAAAATCCTATTACAGACTTATCAGAAAGTAGCCAACGTCTTAGCATTGATCCGTGCAACTTGTAAACTTCTCCTCAAACTTACCCGCACTAGTAACGACGAACAGTCCAACAGTGAGAGCGTAAATCCACATCGTCGCGGTACGGGACAGGCGTTGATGGGGGGAAAACAAGTGAGTGAAGCCCGCCGTCCGTGCGTTCCTGTCGGACTGTAGTTTCCACACTGCACGGAGAATGCGTCTCCTCTCTAAGTAGACTTCCTCGCCTCCCTCTCCTGCTCTCTCTCTCTCTCTCTCTCTCCCCGAGCACGTTGGACTTTTGTGTTTCAGTGTTTCCCTCGCTGCCCCTCTCTCGTTCATCTCTCCTCCTTCCTGCGTCTCTCTTTCGCCACCACGCGTCATGCATTCATCACTTTCCGATACAATGCCTCTCGTAGCGCTGGATGTCACATGCAATGTCAATTATGGCAAACCGTGATGGAAGGACACTGATTTCCATAGCCGTGTGTCACTGAATGTTTGTGTGGCTGTCCCTTAACCACCACCAAAGCTCCACAGACAATAAACATGATATTAAGCAACTTGTGGCTCTCCATGTTCGTCATTTCTACTTCCTTCCACTTTCCCAGTCACATTTTCTTCCTCTATAGCTACATCGTTTACATCAGAGGCTTACTTGCTCAGTGGTTCTTTGTATTACAGTGCATTCCTAAACAGCAGTCACTTAATTTGTGCTTTGAAACAGAATTTTGTTTTTGTTTTTTTAACTCTTAATTCCCAACGGCCAAACACATGGATGTAATAGACAAACATGCCCAAAGTCTAACCCAGGGGGAAATTATGGTCTTAAGTACTTTCTGATTCTTTTTCAAATGGATTCACTGAAACTGAGGCAAGACCATTTGCACATTTTATTGCTCAACAATAGGGATGGGGATGGGGTCTGTACTTTTTAAATGTTGTAAAGCATGTGAACAGCTATGGGAGCCCTCCAGGGAAATGTTGTCTGTGGACAGGTAAACTATGGCTGGAGCTCATCAGTGCTACAGACAATGGAGGCAAGGTGGGTGAAGTGTCTTGCCCAAGGACACAACCATATGAACTGGGGGAAGCAAGGATCAAACCGACAACCTTCTGGTTATAAGATGACCACTGCCCTTCTATAGAACTTTACTATTTTTTCAAAACAGACAAACACAAAGGGAGTGATAAGTTTAGTGGATAATTAACACAAAATGAATGCACAAAAAGAGCTGTGCACCTGAGGTTAGTGTCTCTCGTGGGAGCAGAATTAGCAGAATCTGAATAGGGCATTTTCTCCAGATTGCACAAAATTCAAGGCAGTGATACACTGTCATACAGCATGGTTACATTCTGTCAGACATTAGTATAATCCTCCATTTATCCTTTCATTTGGTGCTGCTCATCTTCTGGGCTAGCTTGAGGCATGGCAGTGACAGGCTCTCTGTTACATTATTAACAGACAACACATATAACACAACATCAATTCCATTTAATTCAAGTTTATTAAACCCGGTGGGAAGATTAGACTTCAAAAAAGCAAATGAATTGATTAAGACTTCATCTACCATAAACTGATTGTATTAGTTCTGGTATTCTGGTGTTTTTAGATGATTGTTGACTATATCATTTTACAGTTTACATTGTGTAAATATCCATATCCATAACACAATGCTGGTTTAAACATGGCTATTTGCAAAACAAAGCAGAATATCTGGCAAAAAATATGGTTGTGTGACTGTAGAATTTGTGTTCACATCTTCTTCTGCAGTTTGTATCAATTCTGAAATGGTCCAAAAGTTACCAATGTTGGGACTGGGTGCACCTGAATATTAATGTCACACTTGTTCTGAAATATCTAGTAGTCTTAATCCCCAGAAAAACAAAACTTTTAATAAAACCGGTTGAGCACTTTATTCAGTGGCCGTCCATTTCTCTCTCTCTCGTACAGCAACCATTCAATTTATTATTCCCCTGCTCTATTCCAAGTCCAATCAGCAGCCCAGACTGATATTGGCAGGGACCTGTCAATGAAGGGAAACTCATTAGGTATGTAGAACATTAATGGGTCGTGCAAGTGAGCAGCTGACATTTTGCTGAAACTAATTGTGGGGGTGGATGAAGACCTGTCAAGACAAACCATCCATCTTTACTTACAGCATGCTGAAAAAAAACATTGCTTTTTCTTCGAACATCTGATGAACCAATCAAAGCATTCCACTCCTGCAGTCGGAGTTTATTGGTCTGCACAAATTAGAATCACACCAGTGTAGGGATTCCAATTTTTTTGCTAAACTTGCTCCATATGTGCGACATGAAACAGATAGATAAACATGTAGGAGGAGGCAGACTTCACCTCCTCTCCTGCTTTGGTGAGTAATCCTTCTGCGGCTTCCTGAAAACACCACACAGTCATTTGCTGCAACAAGCAACAGAGCCATGAGTCAGATACTTTCACTGGAGCTGGGTAGTTTCAGATTCCTATCAGTAAGAGGAGTGCACATTATCACCGCTATTCACCACAGATTTATTAGGAACACAATATCAATATGCCATTTACAACTGCAGTAATGTTGTGGCATCTATTTTGTCAGGAACACTTTGAAAGTCCACAGATGAATGTACAAGAGTTGCCCAAACAAATTTTAAATTTTTATCAAATAACATTACTTTGCAATAAGAGAAGGTCTAGAGCATATTCCTTTAGTTTAGTTTTTGGAGCAAACCAGCACAAGCAAGCACTTGGTGGCAAAGAAAGAAAAAAGTGTTTTTTAACAGGTATGTGACAACAAGTATAACAGTATTAGTAAAAGTAGCAGAAAGACAGTGGAAATATGAACAGCAGGACACCTAGTCTCACAGAGGTCCAGTCACAACCCTGAAATATAGGAACAGTTAGAGGAATAGAGAGGCAAAACTGTGTGCAGAGGGAGAGTTAGGGGAGACACAGAGAGGCTCAGTGCATCATAGAAGAGTTCATGGAAGTCTAAAACTGTAGCCACTGAACTTGCGGCGAGCCTAGGCCACCCTTAAAGTCTTTTCTCTGGGGATACTAAAACTATCAGACAAAGGGAAGTGGTCACCTGATTTGCCGTAGGCTCTTTTACACTCTTCAGCAGACAGGATTGTTTTCTGGCAAAAAGGGAAATAGTTGTGAGCATCTTCTCTTGATGTCCTTTCACTGGTTTAATAGACAAGTGTTGGTGGAATACATTTCACCATTCATGTTTGTCCATTATTTGAATACAATATTGTTTAATGTTTCAAAATATCTTTTAATTTTGTCATCACTTATTTTTTAATTTCTTCACCCATTTACCTTCAAATAACAACAAACAAGAAAAGAATACAAGGTGCAAATGCCCACATTCACTTAATCAACACGACACTACAGCTAACAATAACCCAGTATGTGGGAAGTAGAAGGTAGAAAAAAGAAGACCCAGTGGCCGACTCCTTACATCTGTGGCTGGTTATAGGCAAACATATTCAGTGGTTTGTCTTTCAGGTTGAACATTTAGTGGGAGATGATAATCTGGTGAATGCTGATGAGTAATGTGAGAAAGAGATCTGCTGTAACAGGGAGGAACATATACATTGTACAGTTCAGACTTGTGTGATCTCTGTTTGTGGGTAATGTCTTTAAAATGTTTTGAAGTTAGTGCATTGTGTTGCCTCAGGGTTGTAATATTGCCCTATGTATAATATATGCATGTGGTTATATGCACGTTTCATCTGCAGCTTATTTAATTCAAGATAGGCCTTAAATGATTGCAGACTTTTTTTTCAACAGTGCAACAATGTGACCTCTGCCTATGTTACAATGTTACATAACAGAAAATGGAAAGTAAGACACATGATGATGAGGAACAATACTGCAGAGGTGGCGCAGGTAACGGAGCCTAATCAGAGAAAGACTTGTTGAGGATGTGTGTGTGTTTTGATCTGAGGGTTCAGCGATGACAGTGGTGGACCCTAAAAGCTGTAAACACACAGATACGGTGTCAAGAGCTCCTCCTTTAAACAAACACTTGCTTCCTGTTGTCAGTGCGTGCGACTGAACTCACTGCTTGTAATTGAGATCCGCTGACAGCTACAGCAAACACAAATAAACTACGCAAGAACACAATCTGTCTGTACAAACAGTTTAAGGCCTCTGAGATAAACTAAGTATAGAAACCAGAAGTCTGGAAAAAGTGGGGTTTTAACATGGAAGTCAGCCTCACATCCCAAAATAACCATGAACATGCGTAATATCCATATCTGCTTGAACTTATGACATTCAATATGTGCCAGGAATTCTCACTTTGCTTGTGAAAACATTTGAGTAATTACAGCTTTATAATAAAAAGATGCAGTAGTGTGACTAGTCTTGTATTAGTCTAGTGGATACACAAATATCATATGTCTTATTGTTTATTGCTGGACAAAAAAAATGCATTGATACTTGTGCAGCTCTAGTGCACATAGTACTACTGTCCCTGTCCCTGATAAAGCAAGTATAGAAACCAGAAGTCAAGAAAAGTGGAATTTTAACATGGAAGTCACCATTACATTACAAATGACTGTGATGGGCATAAGAGTGTGGAAAATGATTTACATTATAAAATGTTGCTTTGGAAAAGGCTGCCACTTGTGCAAAATGTCCATATATGGGCCTAGTAAATGTTTAATCTGAATAGTATATACATATATAATTTTTTTTTTCTGTCAGTGTGGGTTTAAGTTTTTGCCCTACAACAATCATCCAGATGTCTATCCCGCTCAATGCCCAAAGCAGCTGGGATAGCGTCCAGCCACCCATGACCTGAAAAATCAGTTGAAAAAAAATGAATGTATGATATACTGTATGTTTGCACAAGATGGTAGCGGCCTGTCACTCAAGCTATCATTTAACCAATATCCTCCAGACTTTTATCTGACTTTATTAAGAGCATGCATGAATACAGTCTACAGTACTTATTTATTCACCTGGAGGATATGCTTGGGCAATTTTGAACTCACGGATGCCATGTATAAATGTGTTGACGTGTTTACATTGTGTGACTAGCCTTGAGGGTGAGGAGCACAAAAGCCTTGTACTCTCAGCAGCTTGTTTGTTTATCACTTTCCACTGTTGGGTTATGTCATCAAAAGGACTTTGTAGCTACATATTGTGATTATATTGAGGCTATGTATTTTATGGTTAAAAGTTACAAAGTGTAACTATAATTACAAACGTACTGAATTCCTAAAGGGACATTGGCAAAAAAATAAAAACAAACACCTAAAACTTTCTGGTGTGCACACAAACTTTTCTAGTGCGTATGTAAAAGTCTCTGGTCCGCATAAAATACGGAGGCCCTAAAGGGACATCAGCAAAATAAATAAATTAAGTAAAAATGTCAAGAAAGTTTTTTGGGTTTTTTTTTTTTTGCTAATGTCTCTTTAGGGGTTCTGTACAAATGTTATATCTGCATAAATCTGTATAATTTATAATTCTTAAAACTTCACTTCAATTACTTGAATTTGTAAATGCACCTTTTAAAGTGTTTGCATTTTAAGAGACTTTACACAATGGATAAATAAATAAAAAATAATAATTTACATTGAACTTTATGTTACAGAGTGAAGAAAATAATACAAAAATGTATTTGTAGTTGCAATTCAGGGGGCAGGACCATTATTCATAAGTACTTATACCTACCTATTTACTGGACCATCACAGACAGCACACCATAGCATAAAAAAATAAGAGACAAATCAATAGAGGTTGGAGTAATACATAATACAGTCAAGACATGGCTTTACAACTTACTGTCACTGCAATAACAACGTGGCACGGGAAATCCCAGTTTGTTTCCATTGTTTTATGCACGTATTAGAGTTACTCATTCTCTCTTTGGTCTGTCCTTTTTCTTGTGTTTATGGGTGTTGATGTGAACATTTTTAGGCCAAACCTTAACAATTCATGGATAAAACGGCGTGGTGCATTTGTATATCCAAACTAATCATAACTGTTTGAGTAAAACATCCTTTAGTGTGCATTCACATAAGGCAGTGTCCGACATCAACATCCCACTCGTGGTCCATTGTAATAGGCCTTTTAACACACAGTTCCCAAATGCACAAACTGGCACACAACACTATGCACACTATGCACACAAAGAGGTCATGTTTACATACAGATCCTATATTGTAAAGGAAGAGCTATTTTGCGCTATTGTTTGTAAATCAGATAAGAATGTTCATTTGTGGAGGTATTTTCCTCAATGCAGTGGCACACCTGCGAATATTAGCTTCAAATACATTTAAAACTGACACTTTTCTCACACTATAACTCTCATTGCACTTGTGTCACTTGATACAAAGGCAAACAAAATATTGCCTGAGGATAGTGCATTGTTCCAGAGCAAAACCTGTCTTTCCTCCGCTTTGGTCTTTTTGATCTCCAACCCGCGGACAACTTACTATGTGCAGTCATTTTTCCCATGCCATTTTTTTTTTTTACCACACCCTTATGGAGTGTCTCACTCAAGACAGGGGGTGTTGTTATACTGATGTTGTGATATTAGACAAATAAAACTGAATAAGAAAGATTTGGAAATGTAGACCACAATATATTTTAAGAGACAAAAGGGCAAAAGTACTAGAAGATGTTTTTTATCAAATGGCAACCAACTATATGTGTGTGCTGTAAGTGAGTGGGTAGAGAACATTAGCGAGTGTTGCAATATTTAGTTGTCTTGAACTATTTAGGGTGTGTACACACTTGTAGTTTGCTTCATTTAGTTTGCACCAAAACAGAAAACTATCTATTTAGTAAGGTTTGTAAGCAAAAAGCCCTGGTACAGCTGGCATTTATTTTAAGAAAAAAAATGTTGATACTAACAAGTTAGCCAAAACTCCAGCCACAAGGGATTTTAGAGTCATTTGACTGTGATATAATATATAACTATTCTCTTTTATTATTTAAGTTTTTGTTGAGCCCTTCTATCAGATGAGCATATTTGAAAAATAATAATCATTCAGACATTGTTTTAGGCCTTTTGTATTTTATTATTACCATTATTACAGACATGACAATACCACAAGAACAAACGTACACATTACTAACATTAACAATAATCAACAACAAGGACAAAGACAGCTGTCAAAAACAACACTTTTTTTAGACCTCTTGGCCTTTGTTGATAGTAGACAGTAGGTTGACAGGGTGAGAGTCCTGGCTTGATGGAGCCAACAGGACAACATCATCTGCAAATGGCAGAGACGAGATCCTGTGGTCCTCAAACCGGCCCCTGGCTGCGCCTAGAAATACTGTCCATAAAAGTAATGAACAGGACCGGTGACAAAGGGCAGCCCTGCCGGACTCCAACATGCAAGGAACAGGTCTGACTTACTCCTGGCAAGCAGACCAGGCTCCTGCTCCGGTCGTACAGGGACCGGACAGCCCTTAGCAAAGGGCACCGGACCCCATACTCCTAGAGCACCCCCACAGGGGGACACAGCCAAATGCATTCTCCAGATGTGGACTGGTTAGGCAATCTCCCATAAACCCTCCAGCACCCTGGAGATGGTGAAGAGCGTTCCACGACCGGGACAAAAAATGAATTGTTCCTCCTGAATCCGAGGTTCGACTATCGGCCAAATTCTCCTTTCCAGTACCCTGGCATAGACTTTGCCAGGGAGGCTGAGGAGTGTGATCCCCCTGTAGTATACACCATCCGGGCCCCCTTCTTAAAAAGAGGAACCACCATCAGCTGCCTCAGGTGTCCCACAAGCCAACCAGGCTTGATAAGTCTCTTCAGCTTGATGGCATCCCTTACTTCCGGTGACCACCACCGGAGACTTTACGGCCACAGCTTTAAGTGACTGCGTCATCAATGGAGGTGGAGAACTCCAGGGTCGCCAAAGCCCCCGCCTTCAACTGCTGCTCAATCCACTTTTTGCACCGGACCCTTGCGGTTCCCCCCACAGGAGGTGGGCCCACACAGGAGGTTGGTGCCACGTCGCTCTTTTGGGCTGAGCCCAGCCAGCCCTGCAGGGTAAGACCCGGCCACAAAGGGCGCTCGCATGCGAGCCCCAATGCTGGGCCTGTCATACAGCCCCTGACTACGACTCCTAGGTTCATTCGGACACTCAAAACCCTCCACCACAATAAAGTGGTGGTTCAAGGTGGCGTGAATAAAATATCAACCGTGTTTAATGTACGAGAACGTTTTTTTCTGCCTTCATAGAGACTGATTTAGTGAATCTAAGTTGCTTATATAAATGAATGGGAAATACTCTGCTTTTGTTGCTGAGGTGGGCATGTATGGCTCAATAAATATCATAACAAATCTAATTTATGTTCAGCAAAAATGACATTTACAAGCCAATTTACTACTAAAATCACTATTTAATTTTATCTCAAGGAAAATCTGTATAACAATTTGACCATTTATCTGCATGAGTGAATCAACTGAATGTATGAGAAAACCACATACAGCTTGACTAAACTTGTGTTTCCTTGTGTCTCCTACATCTGCTAACAGTCAGCTCGTCTTGTCGGCCGCTCACAGCCACTTTACCTCTCAATGACTCATGCACAACTGGAGAGCATGGGGGATGGACCATACTCACTGTAATTAAAGAAATTAACCGAAGGAAAGCTAGCTGCTCTGGGGCGGCAGGTACATTTCTTCCCACATGCGCCTGTGTCACAACTCATATGTGTAATTGAGGTGTTGACGGTGAGCATGGCTTAAGGGCATGCATTAGAGCCCAACTGAGTTGATTAGCACCAGACAAGTGAGCCAAGGCATGCCAATAGACAGCGACACCATTGCACAGATGCACACATAAGTGGTTTAACCACTCCACCTTAAAGCAGAAGTGCTGCCCAACAGTTACCTGTAGCAACTAACCACATCCCAGCAAATCCAGCAATCACATTTTATTCATTCTTATATGACCCTCATAAACCGATATATACATACTGTATGTAACATCTGCAAACTAGTTTAAGGCAAGAAAATGAAAAAATGAATGAATACTATCATTATAGTATTTTCATTACATAAAATATTGTATTATCAACATTATTTATAAGTCAAACCTTAATCTGAGATTTAAATATTTAGAACCCTAATAAAGAAAGCATGACATACAGCTTGTATGTTTTTGGACCTCCTGAATTTAACGCCTCATGTTACCAGTCTTCATAGTAAATCCGCAGGCCCAATCTGAATCAGAATGGAATGTGTCCCATTGAGACCACTCACCTGGACAGAGTTTTCCAGGGTTATGCCTGCCAATCATGCTCAGAGCACTTTCTTCCTGATGCACACACAGTGTGCAGAGAAACTGAGAGAAAAGCCAAGCTAGTGAGATTAAACAAGTGTGTGGTCATGTTTATGGCTTTGGAAAAACTTGTGGCATTTCCCGATGCCTCATGTCAAGAGTGTGTTCTCTCCAACCTTTACTTTGTCAAGAACTATCTTTCTCCTTCACTATTTAGCACTTTTAGCACAGGATGTAAGGTTGGCTGGCCTCTGTGCAGTTGTCAGACAGAAAGGGTGTGTGTAAGAAAAGGTGCCAGGACTTTCAGAGTCAGATTTTTCTAACCAGTTTTGTAACCGTTTCTATTTATGATGAACATTATTAGGAGTTGTGCACCATTTTAGACCGTTTTTGACAGCATTTTGGTTACTCTACTCAAAACGGCATGACTTAATTTTTTATCTATTGCCTTTTCAGAAAACAGAAAATAGGAATGATATGTAAAAAAAACAGACTTTAGTATATAATTTGGGCATTTTTATCACAGGTTTTAATTGATCTTTCTTCTGAATAAGGAATGCTCCCATTGGTCTAATCAACCGGATTCAAAAGTGCTTGTGTAAACAAGAGGCCAATTCACAACAGAATCATTGCGTTGTTTCCTAAACGGCCCCTTAGTCCACTTTTTCAATAAAAGTAAAACAGGAAATAAAAAACATTACTGAGCGTTACCCTACAAGCTGGGTAGGTTACAAGGTTACAAGCTACAAGTCACTTGATGTTTTTGTATTATGCCGAACCAATCAAAAATAACACTAAATGAAGCAACCAAAGCTATACACAGACTTAGGACTTATGCTTTCTCATGAAGACCGGTAAACAGAAATGTGTCTGATGAAATTAGCACACACATTGCTAAGAAATCATAAAAATAAAAATTCTTTTCTCCCCTATATAAAGGGTAAAACAACACTGCTTTTGTTGTCTTGGTGGGCAAGTATCTTTCCAAAAAGACTGCTTTTGAAAGAGTCTATTGTTATGTCACAAACTGAAATAAAGTAATATTAGCTGACATTGACCTGAATGTCCTTTTATCTACTGTGATGGAAAAAACAGTGACCTCTCAGTTTGTTCCAACAGGAAGTTGAAACATGTCAGGAAAAACGCAAATGTGCCAATTAAAAGCTGCCGCAAATGTAAACCACACCAGAGAGACCAGATTCAGGGAAGTTTATTTAGAGTGGGGTTGATTAGCCCTTGTAGTGCCATGACCTAGAGGTTGTTGATTATGTTACCACTAAACTTAAAAGAGTCACTGAGATCTTAAAATAGCCTTTACTGGCAAATGGAACTGTTATATTACTATGAAAATAATGCTAATGAACTTTACTCATGACATGTGCACCCAGGCATGGGACATGTTGTTGACACATCACTAAAATTCTGCGTCACTTCCTGCAGTTAGGGGAAGAACCCCCAAAATCTGCACTGCTGACGTGAACTTATTCAGCAGTGAGTCATGCAGAGCTAGACCTTAGACATGGCTCTAATAGTTCTGTTGGGAAAACAGCATTAAAGGAGCTCATGTTTGACAACATGGGAAACTCATCTAAAGCTTTTTTTTTCTTTCAGAAGTCTAGATCAACAGAAAACTTGTTTCTTTACTAGAGATGGGATAATATATTGTTTGTATTGTTATATTGTTGGAAATTTTATTGCATTGTGTGGTACCATGTGATTCCCATCGCTAATCATTACTGTATTGACGGTCCACAAAAAGATGACATCCTCAGTTGACATCAAAAGCAGCTGTAATTTCCAATGATAATATGAGGGATCTAAGACAACTAAATTAGACACTTAGAGGTGGGAAAATAGTTGATGACTTAATTTCTCAAGTATGATTATGTTTTTAGAATAATCAAAGCAAGATTGCTAAAAAGCTAATGCCATTACAATTTTTGCATAGTCCTCAAGCTGTGTGTGTTACTTGACATATTATGCATTTGTATGTTTATGTTGATAACGGTGACATGCATTTTACCATAATGGCTTTAGAGATCTGTATAATGCTCATCTATAGGCAATTCTAAACAAGCCTTTTGTACCTCTGGGTCCTGCAGGTGTAACATAGTTAACATAGTTCACAAGTTCAGCATAACGCAAACCTGGACATTCAGTAACTTGTCACTTCTAGCTGTACAACCAGCCTAAGTGGTTGTATAAAGAACACTTAAATAAACAAACTAATGTCCCCCTATTTACTCATTTTTGGTGGCTATGTCTAAACTTTCACTTTGGTTACAATTTGTGTAACCAGAATCTGCAGCTCATGATTTTCACAAACACGACAAGGCTCTGTGGCTATGCTGCGTAAATTGTACACTTAGGCTGTCTTGTGAAATCAGTCTGAAAGCAGTGGCAGTACAAAAGTAGCTGTGTGTGACTGATTTGATTAATTTTAAGTCCATATGTCAGTAATGATTTTGGTAAATGTCATGAAATATTTGGTTTAAACAGGAGAAAAATAACATAGCTAGTATACCAATTGTGTAATAAAAACCCATGGCACATAAAAATGTGGGCACCACATTGTGTGTGCGTACATAAATGACAAATTGAAAAGAGATGTCGAGCCAGTTCCTGCTGTTTCAGCGTCTGTAACTTCTTAAGCTCGGCATGTTAAAGGCTATGACCTTGTCCTCATTTACAAGAGTATCATGTTACTGCCTCCCATCTCGATTAGCAGTATACTGGCCTTAGCTCGAGTGGACCTCCCAGCTGCAAAAGAAAACAAACACCTAAGGCTAGCCACACCACTGTGGCCATATTCCTTCTTAGATTTCCATCACGTAAACAAGTAACATGCATAAATATTGAGATTTGGAAATGGGGTTTGAGCTTTGGGTCATCTACCGTGAAGCTGGATTAAGGGGTTAAGGAGGTAACTTCGAGGTTAACCTGTGGATTAAGGTGTCATAAAACTGGTTTACGTTGTAGATCTTTATGGAAACTTAGGCTGTTAACCTTTTAAGTTATGTTCCAGGTAAAAGGATAAGACACACCCCACTGACCAATAAGCTACAAGGAACAAGACAGTATTTTGGAGGTAAAATGGTGCACAGACAGTTTAAAATAAAGTCTCCACACAAGTTGCACTACTGATAGCAGCAAATGTGAAGAGTGTCTTATGCATTATATACAAGATTAAACCATCAAAGTTGGAATATGCAAAGGGAAGGACTTTAGTGCCTGTTTGTGATTAGACAGAACACAACCATTCACTTAAAAGAAACAGGAAGTGGCTCCATAGTTTAATCAAAGGCAGGGAATTGAACCCAAGCTAAGAAATTATGTAACTATGCACTATATAAGATAGATATGAGATATAATATGAGCAAAATAATATCAATCTGACCAACTGCTTGTATAGAAGATTTGTAATTTGGGAAAAGGAAACAGGAAGTGGCTCTGTTCTGTCCACTCACAATCAAGCTCAAAGATGGCAATAATTTGCTGACTTTGTGTTTCACAATTTGATTTTGCATTTATGTTTTTGTTTTTGTGTTTTTTTGATTTGTACATAAACTGTACAGTATATTACCAACAGTTGTTGCTGAAAGGCTTGGTCAAACCTCTCTTCCTCATCGTCAGTCTCTACATTGATAGTATGTGGCATTTATGTATTTATTTTATTTAGTTTAGCTGATTGGGACAAGTATGTTTCTTTTGCCGTGTCACATACTACAGTACATTTGTATTTATGGTCGAGGATAATTTGCGATGCTCGTCCCCAGACATCAAACAATAGACAAATACAATCACAATTTACAAACCCTAAAACACAATGAAACACTTAACAGAGATCAGTTATGGTCCCAATAACAACTGTTCATTCTGTCTATGTCCCTGTTCATTTAACGAATGAGTTTAGTATCGTTTTTCCTTATTCATTACGTTAACATAAATCCGGTCTATCAATGGTTGTTTAGTTCCTACTGAAAGCAAAGTGAGAATGAAGTTAGCATAAAGAGGAAGACCCAGTTCATAACAATACGACACTTTTATTGTGTATATATTAGATATGCACAATATTCAACACCATTTTATAAACATTTTTCTGTTCTTTCATTATCTCTTTTATACAGTAAATAGTATTAGTATACAAAGGTATACAAAATGTATTCAGGCTAGTCAAGTTCCACAAAAGAGTATTTCATGTACAGTATTAAAGCACAATCAGAGATCGGAGGGACACGCACATGCCTGCACAAAGACCTCCGCAATTGAACACAACGCGACTCGGATAGACAGGCATAACCTGAACACTCAACGCCGGCACGTCACCACGAGGGCAAGGTGGAGAGAACAGGTCCTCATGAGGAACATGAGAGAGTATGTGTGGACTTGATGAATTAAGGCTATGTGATGAATCCATTGGTTTGAGTGGAATTCTCTCCAACGTGCCCTGATGCTGATCTCGGGCGTCCGAACACAAAACAAGCTCATCCCATGACATTGCAGCGTATTCGACACAGAGCACCCCAGTGTCGGCTTCACAGCACTTTATAGAGCAACACAAAGAGGAAACAAGCCAGAGAAAGCAGAACAGCAAAGAAACAGTCGTTTTTTGATATGCTGATCTCATTCACAAGTCATCTTGGCTCCTGAGTCTGGTGATCCGAAAAGGGAACAGAAACAGGACTAATAACAAAGAGAGGTGTCGGAACGCAAGCTCAAGTCGGCTGAGGAGAGTTCAAAATCACTGGGGGTTTCGAGTGTTGTCTGTGCGGGCCTCATAAACTGGAATAACTGCAGCAGATTTGGCCCATTTCACTTACTGCTAGAGCTCCTCTCTCTGCAAGCATTAGCATACAAGCAGACATGTTCAAAATACAACTCATTCAAATAACAGACTGTCAGAGCTACTATTTAGGCACTGGGAATTTGATGCATCAAATCAAAGACAAGCAAAGCTGTCAGACCAAGGACAAACGTCTTTTAAAAATTAAATAGATATTGTTTGATCCCCACTCTTGAAGTATCAAAGGTATCTGCTGTATCTAGTAGACTAACATCCTGGATTATTAGTTATTTTAAATGCAGAATCTCGTGGAGGTCTGTCAGAGTTCAACATTGAAGTTTAACACTAGACTATAGTGTTATACATACAATAATGTTCTAGAGGAAGGAAGGAGCTCTATATTAAGTAAATGTCTTGGTAAAATGTCTCAGAACAAGCTATTAAATGCTTTGGAAAAAAGTCCCATTGAATTCTAATGATAGCTGAAAATTAAACAGAGTTGTGGAATTGCTGGATATTTTTGGAGTAGGGTTGTGTGTTTTACTTGTGGATAGATAGACTTTACCTGTATTAGGTTAAGGTCAGCTCTGTCATAGTGTAGACAAGGAAGTATTTGCCTATTTTAAAGACACAGCTATTTACAAGACATAAACCAAAGGCAGGTCTAAAAAAATGAATATACAGCTACTGCACAGGGAAGTGTTACATCAGTGTTTGTCATACACTGAAAAGACCTTGGCAGCCCGACATAGTCTAATTTCTTCCGTCATAGTAAAGATAAACCACAATTAGATTTGAACATTCCAACATTGCATTTGGTGATAGGTAAATTATGTTAGTCTTTTGCATTGCTTGTGTCTTTTACGTCACTTTTCAAACTCCTTCGAGAATAGCCCAGTGCAGACTCTGTAGCAGCTGCTGCTTATTTGACTCCAACTGAGTGATACTTTTAGCAGTTCATTTTTTACCAAAGAAAGGCTAGATACGTTTGCAGAATTTATAGTCAATTATTCAACACCCCAGACAATCAGCGCTGAAGTTATTTTCTTTACAGCAGCCTGCAACTTTTAGCTCATCCAGGTCAGGATGAAACTGTTCATGAGACAAGAACTGTTTTTATAGCAATCTATTCTTGAACTTAAAGCACCACTACACATGCGTTTACTTTTATCAAATTTCTTCATAACTAAAATAATAAAATAAAAATGATAGTGTAATTGGTACATGTTCCCTGTAATGTAAGCCAATCATCTATACAGAGTGTTTTTTACTTACTGTTCTCCACAGTGCAGTCACTGACCAGACTTTAACATGGCTAATGGGCCATTTATCCACAAGTAACCAGAGGTGGGTAGTAACGAGTTACATTTACTTTTTGAAAGAAATGAGTAGTGTTTCTGTACCATACTTTTCACATGACCAACACAAACTGTGGAGGCATAGTGGCACAAACTCTTCACACGCAGCTGGAATAAAACATGAAAAATGTCAGAGGCTACTGTCTCCAGTGTTGAAACTGAACAGGATGAACAGCCCTGACTTCATGAACAAAGCATGTTTGGCTCACACACAGAGCAAACAACAGCTGTACTGTTTAAAGACAGACCTTCTGTAGGGATTGCTTTCAAAAGATTTATGTTGTGGAAAAGTAAGATTTGTAAATTTATTCTATAATTTGTTTTCTGTAAAGATTTTATTTATTTTTACAAATTTTTATTTTATTATTTGGAAACACCAGAATTTGCACATTTTTAATTTTTGTCTGATTACTCAAGTACTCACTACTTAAGTATGCTTAAATACATTTTTACTCTTACTTCAGTAATGTTTTGGATGACTATTTTTTACTTCTACTTGACTAAAATTATTCTGAAGTAACGCTACTCTTACTTGAGTTTTAGGCTACTCTACCCACCTCTGCAAGTAACTCATATAAACCTGCTTTGAAGATCCAGAACATCCCTTTAAGAGTCTAACAGAAATGTCTAACTGAGATCCAAGCCTCAGTGAAAGTGAGTGTGTCTGTGTGAAACAGGCCCCACAGTCCTTGGTCAGATGTGGAGCTTTGGTGTCGGAGTATCAATGTTGTCTTTAGCTCTTCGGTGAGCACATGCTGCTACTATAAATAAATAGATACAGTACATTTAAACACTCAACAAAAACGTTTTGCACTGGTTTGCCAAAAAAAAAAACAAAAAAAAAAAAAACACATCATCATTACAGCATAAGGATCCATATGCAATAAATAGAATAAGCAACAAACAATATTGACACCTACACAAATCAACGCTGTCAGTGAAAATACAGTCTTTGAAGGAATATTCAGTTGGCATAGAGGGACGACTTGTCACTTTCCACTAAATCAATTCAAGAAACAAATGAGGCAGAATTAAAGGGTTTGGTTAGCTCTTACTCTTGCACCATAATTAGGTATTAAGGAGAATACTGTGGAAATGAATGCAGCTGAGCACAGTCAAAGTGTGTCTCTATTTTTGACCGAGAGGAAATGAATGAGCACCCTTTGGCATTGAAAAATGGAAATGCTGACACCTCAGAGAAAAATAAAAGTGGTGTTGCAAATATTCTGCATACTGCATCCGGGATGGCAGAAGTGGAGTGTCTTCTAGCCTAATGTGAAATGAGATGACTTAATTTGTGTGCGTGTGGGGGTGTCATGAGTGCTGTGTCGATGTGATAAGCCATAGCAACAGCAGTTGGAGTCCGAATATTGGCACAAGGCAGGGTCTTAGGCAAGTCCCGCCTCCACAATCAGAGTCATCCTCCTGAAGAAACAAAAGAAGACAAAATAAACTGCGAGTATTTATAAAATGGTAGTAAGAAAAACCCTTTTTGGAAGAATCAGTTTTAGTGTAAACGCATCGTATGGTAAACTCCAAAACTTTCATTTCAAACAGGGAGACTGTCTAAACTCTGCGTCAAGTTGCTGAGGTCTCTCACTTTATAAACCTAAACTGGTCTCTGCAGGTTTTATTTAACAATCCAAAGTTTATCTGATTCTCTCCTGTTGCTTTGTCTGGGATCGGATTATTTAAAGAGGAAATTACTCACAGCCAAATTGAAAATATTCACTTTAAACTTTTAAATAAAACCTAAATATAAACTCTCTATAGTGAAATGACTTCTTGTACTACTGTCCTCTAACATACTGTAACAGCCTCCATTTGATTACCGTTTCAGGTAAATCCTCTTTTCTTGACTTTTTCCCTCTGCTACAGTATATAGTCAGAGTGAACAGACTCAGACTTGACTGATCTAACTCTAAACCGGTTTCTCTGAAGGTCTGAGGATAGCCTTGAGCTCTGATTTAAACTCGGAGTTGGTTCAACCTGCTGCAGTTTAACAGGGCCAATGTAATGTATACATAAAACCTGATCATGAAAACTCAATGCCCTGATGATTCTTGTCCCCATTTGGCTTCGTAACCCTGTCTCCTTGAGTGTGTTTAGTATTTGATGGGAGTATTCCGGATATCCGTGCATGCCAATGGTCTAGGACTAAAAAGGTGGAATTCCTCTGTGTTCAAAGGACAGGAAAGTCATGTGAAGCTTCCTCTGTTTACTCCTTTGACAAAATGAAGCGTCCAGGATAGATACTGTCCTCCTATGAGCATCTGAGCCAGGAGGAAAAAGACAGCCTACTTTTATTCTGTCAACCTACTTCCTCAGTCATTACTCCCTTCCCCTCTGCTTACAACCCAATCTAAACACACATACATGTATCAGTGACCTGTCACTAGAGGTGAGTGATCTATGGTTTTGCAACACAATGAAAGGCTGCACACACAAAAATGTGGAAATTTCATTTTTCTAAATATTTAGACAACTTCTAAACAATTCAGAGTTGGGTGGTGAGGCCATCAAGGATTAATATCACTTTCCATTGGTCTTTATCTCAAATTGTACAATGTATAGCCTGCATTAGATCTGCAAAACACAAAAAAGAAGTCACAAAACAGACAGAACTTCACCCTTTTGGACCACTGCAGGTTGTATTCACACCGTTGTAATCAATTTGGTTTAAAACTATACATTATGCCTATCGATATATTTTCAAATAATGTTTTTAAATATGGCTAAGGGCTGGAAAAAATTTAATCTCTTTAAAAAAAAATCATTAATTTATAATATACATTCATTGTAATTAGGTTTTCGATCTTTTCAATATACTGTAACCTCAAGAAGTAGCCATTTATTAATTAAAGCAGTGTATTTATAGACTTTAAATTAATTTAACCTTTATTTAACCAGATAAAATTGACTTATGCTTAAAGTCGACAGAAAAAAACTAAGAGCAAAGCGGCGGCACATGCAGCATGTGAATGTGCAGTTCCCTTTTGAGGTGGTTAAGCAGAATAGTTTTAGTTTTAGTGTTGGGACTGTTACTTGTTCTAGCAGCACACTCCCCTTTGGTTGCATGTTTATGGTAATTTAGCCTCGGTCTGACATTTTTATGGCAAGGATGGGGTTTAGCACAATGTACATGCCCTATAAGGCCTTGTTAAAAGAACCAATAACTGCACTGTTAAATCGAAGCATGTGACTAATTTGAATAAATAAACAGCGTGTTAGACAGATGCAACCCTGTTTGTGTTTTCATGTTTGAACCAAGCCTTTAAAGATCTTCAGAGTCTGCATAGTCTAGACTGCCAGTATTTAAGCTGCTGTGTACAGTGCATTGGAAGGACTCTCTTTCTTCACATTTCAAATGCAAATGCTGGTTGGTAACATAATCAAAACTGTCTTTTGTCACAGATCATCTGTTGAAAATGTAATTCAATAATAGTGTAGTATGTCTGCCAGGCCAGTGGGGACACTTAAAGCCTTGTAGCTGCTATCTCTACAGTCATTATAAACATAAAGAAGTAATTGCAGAGAACAACTTCATCAACATGTCTTTTTAAAAACCTGTCATTTTCCATAAATACTCTGAAGCCTTAGTATGGATCTATACATCTAACTTTAGTAACATATCAGAAAGTGTGTTTTTTGTTCTACTTGCTGTGTGTTGCCAGCAGACAGTTTCTGTAATTGTTTTCACCGAGGACACCATCTTCACAGTTTATACAACAGCAATGCAGGTGCCAGAATGAAACAAAAACGCCTTCACAGTCAGAGTTTTTGTTGAGTATTGTTGTGTAAAGACACACACACAAAAAAAAAAAACAATTCAATTTTGTGATCATTTTGGCATTGTTCAAAAACTAAAATTCAAAAAATTCACCCAGTCCTATTTTGGCATCTGTCCTAAAATAAGATGACTATCAGTTTAGTATACAATGATGTGTTCGGAGATAGTCACGTGTCATGAAGAATGTTTAATGTTTGTGAAACAAACACAATTCAGGTCAGCTAGTTATTATGAATGCTATGTCTGGTTGCATGTCTGGTTTGTATTTGATATGTTTGGAAATGTCTTTAGTGAAATGAAACAAGCACACTAACCCGAATGTCAGAAACAAGAAGAGTGGCATGCAGCTTAATGTAACACCTCTGCTGATTGGACACAGGGGTCCATCCTAAGGAGCAGGAGGCCGCAGAGTGGAGATGAATAATCATCGAAATAGAGAAGCAGACGATGAGCAGAAAGAAAAGAAACACAAACAAAGCTGTGACCTTGCATGCAAAACACATGGCATAAAAGGCTAATGAAAATAACTGAAAGGAATAAATGAAATATGGATGGGATTGTAAGAACATGCAGCCAACAGTTCTCTGAGCTGATGGAAGCCAGACAGAGATTGACAGGAGCCAACTGTAAAGCATCACTAATAGAGCCGTTTAACATGTGCGGCCTGCGACTTACGTTTTCATTGTTGTCAAAACAGACATCCGGCCCTTTGCGATACCGAGGGTTCTGGGCCAGCTCACATGGATCTGGACCTTCAGCTGAACTCACACTCAGGAAAATTAATGTTAGCAATGCACATTTAGGGGTTTACATTTAAATGATGCACTGACTTGAATCTTTTGCCAATAAGCTTGATGAAATTCATCTTTATATCTTGTTAACCTTGTTCAGAGAGTCCTAGAGTGTACTGAGCAGCAGCATTTGGGGGTTAGTTTGGGGTTAAGCCTGGCATCACAAAGTTTGTTCACTTTCTGTTAAGGCACTTGACAGAGAGTGAACCAGAAGGACTGCATTCTTGAAGTGGCAAACTGGTGTAAACACTACAGCAGTCGTTCTCTAACTGGGGGCCTCCTTGTAAAATACTTCTCTCCAAGTACCACTCTGATTAGACTAGACTCTCTGAAGACACTCATACAATAAGAGTATGAGTGTCTTCAACTGAACAATATGCAACAGTATAAACAGGGGCCGATAATATTGCTATAATAATAATAATAATAATAATAATTGAAATAGTTTTGTGTTATCTACTGGACAAGCTGTACTTGAAACACACATCAAGTGACTACATCATCAACTGTCCTGCGTTTTCCTGCGTTACAGTAGTTTCCTAACTACTGTAGAGAAAACCAGCATACCATCGATGATACACATACTACAGTTTGGGAACCGCAGCTTCTCGCTTCACTGTCTGGTTCTTGGTCTTAAACTGGTTTGTAAGTGCCATTCATTCAGTCTATTGCATATAGTGCAAATTGTTTTTGTTCCAAACTCAGCAACTTTTACAAGAATTGCTCTCATTGCTCCACACAGAGACCCAGATTTAACGGAATGAATTGGTAACCCACTGATCCAGTCCACTATTGTTGGATTTATCTAGTGTAGGTTCAACTGGCTTCGTTGTACAAGGCCCATTTAGACTAATTTTTTGGGATATAAATTGCTCTTTTTTTGCACTTAAGCAAGATTCAATAAATAAAGCCATGCTTGGTCTGACCTTGAGTTGATCTCTGGTGATGACAATTTTACACAACAGCAGGAAGCCTCAATAAAGACACATATATCATATACACACCTGCTTGTAATTTTAATACAACCTGATGGCAGGGTGCAGCCGACAAAGATTTGAACAAAGAAACCTAATATGGCTGTAATGTATGCTACGTTTTCATATACTGCGTCTGGAGTTAACTGTTCACCAGAGAATATTTTGTGGGGTGGACCTACTGCAAAGTTGTGTCCTCCATTTTAAAGGTTAAACGTCTGCTGTCATAAGTGTGATGGATGAAAATCTGCGGCGCCAAAGGGAGGTGAGTTTTATGACTTGAGTGAAAGGATACAGGGTTGTTCAGCTTGTCGCAGCGACCTCGGGTCGCATGACAAACACGTCGCCTTGGCATCGGTGATCAGGAACACTAAATTGGTGTTTGGCAGCTTCTCGGCATGATACATCCTAGGAAAGACACACATTAATTTTTTTTTATATAGTTTTGCATTCCTTTGCATTTTAATGCAAGAATCCTTCAACACTAACATAAGTGTTTTATGAAAGTCAATGACATATAAGATGTTTGCACAGCAGTAAATATTTAAAACAAATAGTGTGTAAGTAATATGTCACAGTTTAAACTGTGACATATGGACAGTTTTTCTGCATTGTTTATCCCTTTTGCCCTGTTGTGTAAGGAATCTTTATAGTGTGTGTTTTGTACTTCACTGTTGAAGTCAGTCAGCTTTTCACAGAACATCTGGTTGTGACATAAAAGCACATATTTGCTTTCTTTTTGGCAGTGCTTCTGTTGGAACATACATGAGGCACACGGCTGACTTAAGAAAGCACATTTGAGAGCAATGACCCCCTCAATATCAAAAAAGAAGCATAGAAGGGGCTACAGTGTTGCTTTAAGGTAGGTATGAAAATTTGCATGTTCATAATTGTTAACACTGAGTGGCACCAATTAACACAAAAGAGGTCTAGAGCAATTAACTGTGCAGTGATCTGTGAATGTGTGTATTATTCGTAGGCCATAATAAAGTCACAAGCCAAAAGGAAGAAAAACAGATAAAGAGCTTTACTGCTTCCTTTTGTAATTCCGGTCACTGACACATCAAGGTAATCTGTGTGAGATCAGAAACTCCTCAGAAAACAGCTGCCTAAAATCAAGCTGCTAAAAAGAGGCCAGGAAGTTAATGCCAATCCCTACAGACCATTAAACAGAAGGATGTTCGGGAGGAAGGTAAGACCGGAAAGTGTAATGACACAAAGCATTTTTGTGTGAATGAACAAATTTATAGTGCAGATACCACATACACCTACCTGGAGCAGTTTCCACAGTCCAGGAGCCCTGAGTAGGAGCTTCCATCATTGTCAAAGAAGTACTGTGTCTGCTCTGTAATACAGCTCTCTTTGAACATGGCGTCTGATATGTCCTCTTCTGCTGACTCCACTGAAAAGTAGTAACAAAAAGAATAGGTATTGAAATTAAAACATTTACATGCACAGTATAACCTAATGGTATAATATATTTATAGCTTGTGGTGTTTACCTGCTTGTAGAAGGTTGGGAAATATGAGACCAACAAGAAGCTGCTGCAGTATCGACCTAGACGAGCAGATGGAAGAAAACACTATGAGTCACTTGCATGAGTCAACGCTCCATCTTTAACAGCACTACCTCAAGCAGCAAAACAGTGTTTAATAACAGCTGCTAATGTGTCTAGCGCTGGAGTCACCGCTGATGTGAGTCTCAAGGGGGACCTCAGTTATAAAGGTCATAAAACAGAGTACATTACTGCTGGACAGTCATATAATGTTATACATCTGTCCTTGTCCTGCACTGACCCAGATAACTTTCAAAACAACAGCTTTACCCAAACTTTAGCTACATTTAAAGATGCACTGTGTAATTTTGGGTATGTCAAATGCCAACATTCCAGATTGCATTTTGATACCTCACGTCATTCCTTTAAAGGACAATGTTGTCAGATGAAAACAATTTAATAAAAGTAAATTCAGATCATAACAATGAACTTCCACTGGGTTCTGTGGATCCTTAGGATCTTGGGGCTATCACATCTGCATTAGTTGGTCTGGACTCTCATTTGTGAAAGCCCCAGTGGTTTGAACCAAACAGCTGGCCTTTAGTCCAACAAGGGCCTGAGGTGACAGCACATTTACTACAGACATGGTCATTTAAACACTATATACAGGAGACACGCCCATGTTTACTTTCAAAGAAAGTTTGTTTGTGCGGTTTAAAGGAGTGCCCTTGTCCAAATATTCACACTACGCCCTAAGATCTACCTCAAAGTCTGCATTTTTGAAATTGCACTGAAGGGCGAATAGATCCAAAAAGTTTGAAAGTGAGAATGTACACTTCACCAGGTTCTCTTTGTTGTTAAGACAGACAAACAGATAGAACAAAGAGCTACAAGACAGGAACTAATGCACACCTACTGGACAAAATGTGGACTGGGAACTTTACTCAACACTATGGCTTTGCATTCTTCATGTGCTTGAGATGCCAACTGCGCAAGTGCGAGTATTGGGACAGGGAGTGTAGTGTGAAATCAGAAAATGTAAAACAAACAGATACAATGTAAGACTGTGTAAGTGTGAAACACAATTTGGTCACTTGCAACTAAAAAAAATCAGACGTCGCACTGGTGCGACCAGCCGTTCCAGGGACAAAAAAAGGCTGAATCCGGTTATATGATAACTCCAGATTGCTGTTTCTAACTACTATTCCTTATCTTTTGTGAGCTCTGTCATGAGGTCAACAGTAAGACAGAGGTTCCTTATTGATAAAGAAAAGGATGCGACTCCACTAACCTCTCAGCAGAAACACAAAGGGGAGTTGCATTAATGCACAGTGGCTTGATAAAAACTATACACATCTCATAAATGTACTACAACAAGCGCACCTTAACCTCAGCCGAGTGCTGCGTTTAACGAAGGAACAGGACAATTTAGAGAAATAATGTAAGCAACCACCCCAGTAATGTTTGTCTGTTTTGAATAAAGAGCTCAGTACAACACTAAAGATCATCATTAAACGTTTTACAACATACAACAGCACAGAGTATTAGCCTATTCAATACAGAAAAGACTCACCGACCATAACATTAGCTGTTATCCACCCAAAGTCCTGATCTGGTCATAGATTGTAAATAAAATGGATGTAATCCGCCCATTGGTCCCCTATTCTCCGATATTGTCTATACGACAGGGCAATAAAATGGCGGTTACATCCGGGCTTTTCGGCTTTTACTCCATAGTAAAACAATAGTTTTTAGATAGCATAAACAAACATATTAATCAAAAATTCACCCCCCCCCCAGAGTTGTTCTGTAGTAAAAACTTAGCTCTAGAGACCAGAGCCATCTTTTGTACCAGGCTATAAACATGAGTTTTATACTTGTAAAGTCGCCATTGGGTTTCTCCTTATATTTCCGCTTTTGGAGCCTGCCCACTGGCCTGCCCAAACTTTTTTGCACCAGTGCAACCAATGCAAAAAGTTAGTCCAGAGCCCTGCACCAGATACTTGGCAGTGTTGGCACTTACCAAGCAGCAGTGGAGGCCCACCAGCCAATGCTGAGCAAATCTGTGATAGTCGGCTGTGAAAGGAAGGAAGAGAGTCATAAACTTGTGTAAACTGTAGGTATCCTACAGAGAGCAACTACAGTGGGGATCGAAAGTTTGGGCACCCCAGGTAAAAATCTTTATTAATGTGCATAAAGACGCCAAGAAAAGATGGAAAAATCTCCAAAAGGCATCAAATGACAGATTAGACATCCTTATAATAAGTCAAAAAAAGTTATATTTTATTTCCATCATTTACACTTTCAAAATAACAGAAAACAAAAAAATGGTGTCTGCAAAAGTTTGAGTTAATACCTTGTACTGCCCCCTTTGGCAAGTATCACAGCTTGTAAACGCTTTTTGTCACTAGCCAAGAGTCTTTCAATTCTTGTTTGAGGTATCTTTGCCCATTCTTCCGTACAAAAGTCTTCCAGTTCTTGAGATTTCTGAGCTGTCTGTCATGCACTGCTCTTTTAAGATTTAAGATAGATTTTTAATTATGTTGAGGTCAGGAGATTGTGAAGGCCATGGCAAAACCTTTAGTTTATGCCTCTTGATGTAATCCACCGTGGATTTTGAGGTGTGTTTAGGATCATTATCCATTTGTAGAAGCCATCCTCTCTTTAACTTCAGCTTTTTCACAGATGGCATCAAGTTAGCATCCAAAATTTGCTGAAATTTTATTGAATCCATTTTTCCTTCTACTCGTGAAATGTTCCCTGTGCCACTGGCTGCAATACAACCCCAAAACATGATCGATCCACCCCCATACTTAACAGTTGGACAGAGGTTCTTTTCATTTAATTCTGTGCCCTTTCTTCTCCAAACATACCTTTGCTCATTCCGGCCAAAAAGTTCTATTTTACCCTCATCGGTCCACAGAACTTGTTTCCAAAATGCATCAGGCTTGTCTATATGTTCATTTGCAAACTTCAAACGCTGATTTTTGTGTTGAGGACGTAGAAGATGTTTTCTTCTGATGACTTTCCCATGAAGTCCATATTTGTACAAGTATCTCTTTATAGTGGAATAGTGTACCACAACTCCAGTGTCTGCCAGATCTTTCGTGGGTTTTGACTTACTTTTCTCACAATCCTGCGAGCCGTTCTGTCTGATATTTTTCTTGGTCTTCCAGATCTTGCTTTAACTTCCACTGTTCCTGATGACTGCCATTTCTTAATTACATTCCGAACAGAGGATATTGGCATCTGAAAACGCTTTGCTATCTTTTTATAGCCTTCTCCTGTCAGATCCACTCCGTGTCTCTCAGGAATCCACTCCACTTTCCTTCTCTCTCCTTCATCTCATCACTGCCACCTGTCCCAAGCACCTGTAACCTATTACCATCAGTGAGGTATTTAAACCTCTCCTGTCCACCTCTTCCCTGCCAGATCGTTCAGCATACTTTGTGTGAATGTTTCCAGCGTTTGTTCCAGCTCTTGTCTCAGTCCTCTCTCCAGCCTTCACTCCAAGTCTCAGGTTTGGACTTCACACTCAGCCCAGCTTCCTAGCTTGGTTCCAGTCACCGGCTCGGCTTCGGCGCAGCTCCACGGCTCACTCCAACTCTCAGCCCAGCTACCCAGCTTGGCCCCAGTCACCGACTCGGCTCCAGGCTTCGGTGCAGCTCCACGGCTCACTCCAACTCTCAGTCCAGCTCCCCAGCTTGGCCCCAGTCACCGACTCGGCTTCGGCACAGCTCCACGGCTCACTCCAACTCTCAGCCCAGCTCTCCAGCTTGGTCTCCAGTCACCGGTTCGGCACCAGGTCTCGGTTCAGCTTCATGGTTCAACTCCAACTCTCAGCCCATCTCTCCAGCTTCCTATCACTATCTGTACTTTAATAAAGTATCACTTACCTTCACTGTCTTGTGCGCACTTGAGTCCTCATTCCAGCATTACATTCTCCTGCTTTGTGAGCGTCAACTATTTTCAGTTTTAGTTTCCTAGACAACTGCTTAGAAGAACCCATGGTGCTGATTGTTGGGGCAAGGTCAGATGAGTCTGGGCATTTAAAACCTTTGAGATTGACACCACCTGGTCTATCAAGACGATGGTTGAGAACAATCCATGACACTGTCAGGTCCTAGCTTGCCAAAGGGGGCAGTACAAGATATTAACTCTGCAGGGTGCCCAAACTTTTGCAGACACCATTTTTTTGTTTTCTGTTATTTTGAAAGTGTAAAAATCTAACTTTTTTTGACTTATAAGGATGTCTAATCTGTCATTTGATGCCTTTTGGAGATTTTTCCATCTTTTCTTGGCGTCTTTATGCACATTAATAAAACTTTTTACCTGGGGTGCCCAAACTTTCGATCCCCACTGTATGTGTGAGTGATCTGACCACATAGATGGAGCGCAGTCCTGCTGCAGCCTTGCTGTCCTTCTCCGGGTCACACACGGACTGATAGTCGTATGTCTTGTTGAAGGAGTACAAGGAGGTATTGACCAAGTTGATCATCACCACAGGATCCACTTCGCCAAAGAACTGACCTATCTAGATCACACATACACAGAGAGAAATCTGTCAGTAAAAGCACCATAAATACTTTTTTTTACTTTTTTGATGTCTATTGGAATGTATAAAAATGTAATAAAAATAGAAACAAGACAGGTATAACAAAAGTAGCAGTAGTAGTCATATACAAGTCCTTTTTGGCAAAAAGTATATCTGTATTACTACACCAAGTCCTGTAAGAATTTATGAAAAAAAAACTCTGATCAACTGTCACTCTCATTGATGAACATAGCTGCGTGTCACCTCTTTAGATGATCAATGTATATTTTACGGTTAGAGGTGAATTCACAGCACACGGTTAAATGTTCCAAGATGTAAAGTGTTATTTTAGTATGATTAAACTATTACTATTATACTACTGTTACTACCATTTTGTTTAACCATATACATATATACAAGATTTTACACAATGCACCTTTAACATCCCTGATTTTAGACTTGTTTTAGTAGTCTATTGCCTGCCAAAAAGGTTAACAAAACCCCAAAGGGATACAAACATGTATCACACAGTGGAAAAAGAGAATAGGATCTCCTCATTCAAACGCCGAAAGCCTCATAAATTATTCCATAAAGTATCTCACTGTGATGGCCGACCAGATCAAACACAGCAGATGTTCCGTCTTTACAGACACAAAAAAATATTGCCGATTCCACTGTATTGTGTGCCGCTGACACACTGAGGCCTGCCTGTAAGAGCAAAGTTAGCAGAGCGGACTCCTGGTATACACGAGGGATACTCTGTTCTACAGCAGAGAGCGACTGAAGCTCATCAGTAAGTTCCCTTTGATCCTCCTCCAGGGGCTTTACTTCAGCGTACAGAAGCAGCTCTCATATGGGCGCTTTCAAACTTACAAAGTCACAGAGTTACTAGAAGTTCATGTGACCCCATTATGTTACTGATGAAGAGCTAGATGACTAATGCATATACAGACATAGTGTTTTAACATAAATTATTACTGAATGGTTGGTTCATTGATACTCACCAGTGAAATGTATTCATCTTGATTAGACATGAGTAGAAATCCCCCATCGTCCAGTATGACACAGTCAATATGCTACAATCAACAAGAAAAACAGCATACATTAAGAAAGTATCCAGTAAGGTAGTTCAGCTCACATATATATATATATATATATATATATATATATATATATATATATATATATATATATGTATATGTATATGTATATATATATAATGTGTATATATATATGTATATATATATATATATATGTATATATATATATATATATATATATAATGTATATATATATATATATAATGTATATATATATATATATATATATATATATATATATATATGTAGATTTAATAAGGATTTAATAAGGATCTTACCTTATCATTCCGCAGGCAACCACAGATTTCATACTTGCACTAAAAGAAGAGAAATGACAAGCTATGTATTGAATCGCAGACATACATACATCAGCCATAAGTAACATTATGTCCACCTTTAAAAATTAGAGAAGACCTGGACTCTGTCAAACCTCTGAAGGAGAGCAGCGGTATATGCCAAATGTTAGTGTCAAATGCTGTGAGGTAGGGCCTTGGTTGTCCAATTCCTCTAACAGATGCAAACTGTCAAACTGTCAGACTTCATTAGGCACTTTATTTCCAAAATTATACAGCAATATGTCACAAAACGTTATTAAATCAATATCCCTACCAGGCAGGCAAATGTTTATTAAGAGAGAGCTATCATATAAACCGTCAGCATTCAGGTATCAACTATTAGCTCTGCCCCGAACTTTACCTTGAAGCACCGACACACTCCAGGGTCAATAAAGCAGCAAGGTGTGTTGAGTTTTTTTAAGGCCTAAAGGTCTATTCATTTAAAATAAAGCAATATAAACATTAGCAGTTGTATTCTGTGACATTACCTGGTTTCAAGTGGTCCATATAACTGAGTTACAGTAGATCCATTGCATGCAAGCTTTTAGCAATACTTTATTAGATACACCCGTTCAATTGCTTGGCAACAACAATTTTCATTCAGCCAATCAAATGGCAGCAACTCAATACATCTAGATGTGGTGAAGTGGACTTCCTGAAGATCAAACCAAGCATCAGAATGGGGAAGAAAGGGGATTTAAGAGACTTTGAATGTGGAATGATTGTTGATGCCACGGGCCATGGGCTGGTCTAAAGATTTCAAAAACTGTTGATCTACTGGGATTTTCACACATAACCATCTGTAGGGTTTTACAGAGAATGATCCAAAAAAGAGAAAATATCCAGTGAGCAACAGTTGTGTGGACGAAAATGCCTGTCAGAGGTCAGAGGAGACTGGGAAGACTGGTTAGAGATGATAGAAAGGCAACAGTAACTCAGGTAACCACTTGTTACAACCAAAGTCTGCAGAGTACCATCTCTGAATGGACAACACGTCAAACCCTGGAGCAGACGGCTACAGCAGCGGAAGACCACACTGGTGCTGCTCCTGTCAGCTAAAAAAAGGAAACGGAGCGTACATTTTCTGCTGCAACATTTAGATGGTAGGTTCAGAATTTGACGTAAAAAACATGAAAGCATGGATTCATCCTGTCTTGTGTCAACAGTTTTCTTGGTACACTTTGAGCCCCTTAGAACCAATTGAGCAATATTTGAACGCCACAGCCTACCTGAGTTTTATTACTGACCATGTCCATCCCTTTATGACCACAGTATACCCATCTTCTGATGGCTACTTCCAGCAGGATAATGTACCATGTCACAAAGCTCAAATCATCTCACGGACGTGAAGCCAAAGAAAAGTTTATGTCAATATGAACCAAAATCTCTGAGGAGTGTTTCCAGCACCGTGTTGAATATATGCCACGAAGAATAAAGGCAGTTCTGAAGGCAAAAGGGGCTCCAACCCGGGACTAGCAAGGTAAACCTAATAAAGTGGCCGGTGAGTGTAGAGCTTCAGGGCATGACGCCCCTCATCCCTGAATTTATGTTGGCAGGTCAAGACGCGACAATACGCTGTATTGTAGATATATAACAAGAACTCATCTCAATAGTCTATGTATAATACACATGCCATAAAAGTCTATGTAAAAGGAAATAAACTAAATCAAAAGTACATGGCTAATTAGCATGAACCAATACAGTGAACACAGTGCAACACTTTTTGTGCTAAATGTTGCACAAAAGGGCACAATGTTTACTTCAGTAAACTGTATACATTACATTTACATTTAGTCATTTAGCAGACGCTTTTAACCAAAGCAACTTTACATTTACATTTTTTTTAGTTGACGCTTTAATTCAAAGCGACTTACATTAGGGTTCCATTCACCAGTGTTACAGTGCTGGAACACCACTGGAGGCAAGGAGACTGTGAGGAAAACTAAACTGTGGGGAGAGTGGGAATCGAACCGCCTACCTTCCGGTTGAAGGACGACCGCTCTACCACTGAGCCACTGCGCCCCACACAGAATTATAGTTTTTGTGAGTGGAGTACAGAACTAGAGCAGAGAAGTTAAAGACAGACCATTTTTACAGAGTTGCTAAAGACAAACTAAAGAAAGCAGTGATTTCTTCTGCATTCACATGTTGAGCCAGCAAGTGTCAGAGTGAATGCACAACGTAATGGTTAAATTTTCCAACAAAGACACATTGCTGTAGTGACAACTTTAGATGAGCTACAAGTTCTCTGATAACATCTCATTGAAGAAAAGGTTAAAGCAAAGGCATCTGGACGTAGGTTTCAGATGCCCTTTTCTTCATGGTTTCCTGGATGACCGAGAACCTCCATAGACACCTCTTTGTATTACATTTGAGTTCACATTTACAGACTTAAAAGCCATAAAAAAGCTTTAGACACCTGGACAGATGAGTGGCTCTGGTGTGTAGTGACAAAGCTCATAGTTGATGTCTGTGTACTGTTTAAGAGATTGGCCTTGATTGTTTTAATAAACCTGTGGTGCATGAAGGTTATGGATACTGACTATATTCATTTTGGTGACATATAGAACAGTAACGTAAAATAATAAAATGCTTAATGAGATCCGACAGTTTGAGATCTACAATGGCCCTATTCATGTCTTTTTGCTTTGCTCCCTTTTTGCTGTCAATATGGACACACGCAAGTCATGTGACATCCAGAGCTCTATTTCTTGTTCTTATAAAGACTGACGACTGCAGACTGAACAGCCTTCAGGAATACAGCTTTGAAGATGCTGCTGCATGATTTTCCTGCTTTCATCTTCAAAAACTAACACACTGTGGTCATGGTAATAGAATAATCTATGTTATTCTATTGGTCATCAAGTTATGGCACAGTTTAATGAATACTATGCATGCAAGAACAACATAAGGACACCACTTACATTAAGATTTAGTGTAGCATTAATGAAACTGTTCATCCAGTGTGTGACATTCAGTTTCACTCCCACCACTACAAATCACAAAACAGACAAAGATTCAGCTTAAATAATGAAAAATATTGCATTTTTCATTACTTTTGTTACCCATCAACCACTGGCTCAAGCCTTACCTGCTGGTTTCAGCGTGACTTCATCAATAGTGATATCCACCACTTTGCTCATCAGAATCCCAGATTCTGTAACAGGCTCTCTGCTCTCTGCTGCAATTGAGAAGTCATACACAAGGGAGGAGAAAGAGTAATCATAGCAATTTAGTCAAAATCATGTTTAAAAGTACATGGGAGAGACCATTTCAGAAAGTAAATCACTGTTTAAATGGAAACAATCACAACTTATTAAGGGGAATTCCACACATTTTTGAGCAGGTTAAAATTTATGTGAGAAGAGGGGAGTGTTCGGCTAGTACATGTGTTAATCCAGTCAAAAGTAAGCCACATTACACTGAGGCGGTCTTGCCGGTGTCTGTTATACAGATCAGCGGAGATAACAGGAAGTGAACAGGGAGAGGGGGAGAGGGACAGGGGGTCACAGCTGAAAGACACAGCAGGAGAAACACAGACGGATAAAGAGAGTGATATCAGAGTCCTCAGAGTGTGATCTGTGCCAGTAGGAGTTGGGATGACGTCCAGAGCCAGAGAGCAGGATAGGCTCCGAGCCAGACCACACTGAAGATGTGTAAATGCATCACTCTCTAAACTTACAGCTGAAAGGCGGAGCGGTGAAAATGTAAATGTCATTGTCCAGGGTCCTTTTGTAGAAGCTGGACTCGTATGTCTCCGGATTCTCCGACCAGTCTGCCCCGGTGCTGAAAACATTAATGCCACATTAATAATAATTACTATATGGATTGAAAAATTGCACCATTAATCCAAAGCCAAATGTTAGAATGAGTCACACCCAAAGCAATTCCTATGTGAAAGACGTAACCAAGTGAAAGCAATAACCGATTACATGGTTTCTGATTGCTTGAACATGTTTGGATTCAATCATATACTGCAATCTAAACAAGTGGAACCCCTAATATGGTTCAGATAAAAGCAGCATCAGGCAAATGAATGAAACTCAAGTGCATCTGCAGATTTGACCCATGTCCTGTTGTGGCCTGGCAAGCTCTAGGACTTGTGCTAAAAGACTCTAATCCAACATGTTCTTTGGAGTAAGCCAGTGGAGAAGGTGAGAGAAGCAGCCAAAAACTCAAGCAAAGAGTATTACAGTCAGTATCCATTTCCATCTTACACATTTACACATGCAGATCTCTGCTTTTACAACCCCAAAACTGACACTCAACTGTGAAACTGAGAAGAAAGAATGAACGAGAGTACCTTTTTGGAAAGACTCTTGTGATTCCTCCATCTGTGGCCACAAACCGGGCCACTACTCCATCTCTGAAAACATGAAAACACAACATTTAATTAAATTCTTTGCCATAAAAACAAAGCCTTTAAAATCCTGCTTTCAATTTGCATAAAATGACATTGTACTATTGCGGCTGTATTTTGGAAAGACTAAACCTGTTGTCCTCATTAGTGGATGCCTTGTAATGTTTAAGGTTAAGATTTGGTTTAGAGTTGGTTTAAATCTGTTTCTAAGCAAGTAGGACATGACATGATCAGATTTGACTTGACCTATGAGCACCCAGTAATTATACACTATAGGAAATAAAAAAATATTTTAGCAGTTGTGTACAGCTAAAAGGCCTGTTAAATGGGATGTTGCACTGTTGTCTGGCAACTTGCTAAGTGCAATAGTGCAATAGAGATCACTGCTGAACAATTCAGGAAGCATCATGGGACACTTGTCTCTGTAGCCATTTACTTAATACATGCAGAACTAAATTGAATGTTTCATGTTATTTTAATACTATTTAGACCTGTGCAATTTTAGCCTGGCTAGCCATTCAAACATTGTTTTTGGTTCTATTAAGTGCAAATGGCTGTGTAATGCCAACACATTATCACAACACCCTCAATAATATGGGTATAATTTTACTGCTGATAAAAAACTTCTATTTCATGTGTATCATTGATAAAGAGTGTACAAACGTTCGTCCAACAACAAGTCATAAAACTTGTTGTACACTTTATCAATGTTTTAATTAATTTATAATGTGTTAGCAAAAGCATACAACACAGAGGAATCATAAAATTAAATTAAATTAAATAATCCACTGTTATAACCATTCACTTTACAAAAATGGTTCTTGTCTGCGAAATAGTGCTGGAATCACTTCACAGCCATTTGCACTCAATAGAACCAAAACAATTGTTTGAATGGCTAGCCAGGCTAAAATTGCACAGGTCTAAATATTATTAAAATAACATGAAACATTTGATTTAGTTCTGCATGTATTAAGTAAATGGCTACAGAGACAAGTGTCCCATGATGCTTCCTGAATTGTTCAGCAGTGATCTCTATTGCACTATTGCACTTAGCAAGTTGCTAGACAACAGTGGCAACATTCCATTTAACAGGCCTTTTAGCTGTCCACAACTGTTATAAAAAAAATTATTTCCTTTAGTGTATAATTACTGCATGCTCATAGTTCTCTTCAGGTCAAGTCAAATCTGATCATGTCATGTCCTTCATGCTAATCCCAGCAGGAACTAGACATGACTAGACGTAGACATAACTTGCGGGGAGGACTCTGCACCTGGAGCTTGTGCCTTGGGGAGTGTGTGTGAAAGCCTCCTACAGCCTTCACTGCAATGATATAAAATCTCATGTATTGTTTACTTTTCCAAGCAAACCTCAGCCTGTACCACTTGTGACATGTTTGTGCTTTTGCTTCATTCTTGCAAGAATGACCAAACTGTATTAGAGTGATGAAGTGATGCCTGGTTAAACTAATGTTTAGCATAATGCTATAACAACATTGTTTAATACAGTTAAAAGATTAATTTTTAATCAAATAATTAAATAAATAATGTTGACATGACTTTTCTGGAGAAGCACTATTTAGTCTGATTAAACCAAACCTTTCAGATTAAAGTAGATTTCCAGCAGACCATAAATGTGAAAACAGGGTTCCCTATCAAAAGCTACACTCGATGCTGCATAGCATTACGCTATGGGGAACATTCTGGCTTATAATACCTCAGTTGGTGATGCAGCACATTAGCGGCAGCTGTGTGATTGAGCGCACCTGCACAGAGGGTATAATAACACATGACGCGGAAGCGTCTTCAGGTTTTTTATCTTCATCGCATTGTGAAGTGTGAGCAAACCTACTCTCTGTGCCAGTACGAAAAGGAAAGAAAGAAAGAAAGAAAGAAAGAAAGAAAGAAAGAAAGAAAGAAAGAAAGAAAGAAAGAAAGAAAGAAAGAAAGAAAGAAAGAAAGAAAGAAAGAAAGAAAGAAAGAAAGAAAGAAAGAAAGAAAGAAAGAGTGAACAAGTCAACCACTTTCTAAAGCAAGATGTGAGCAAGCAAGCATGTGTAATGACAAATAAATCTCAATTCAATTCAAGAGCTATATATATATATATATATATATTTATACAGCGCAGTTCTCATATATATATATATATATATATATATATATTGGCGAGCATGAAAATAAATATCATGGCTGGGCTCATGAAGAAATGTGTTCCTCCGTGCCAGAGGGAAGAACTATTTCTATTTCGAAACTAGTGCCCCTTTCGGAGAAACTGGCAGCATGGGTGCTACTGCCAAATATCTCCCCGTGGGTAATGAGGACTGTGGCCAGAGGCTACAGAATTCAGTTCACCTATCGTCCTCCGCGTTTCAACGGCGTGGTCTCCACTTCTGTGAAACCGGGACAAGCACATGTTTTGACACAGGAACTGCAGGTTCTGCTGGACAAAGGGGCTATAGAACGTGTTCCCCTACCAGACGGACAATCCGGGTTTTACATCCGGTATTTTCTAGTTCCGAAAAAGAACGGGGGGCTAGGCACCATTTTAGACCTTTGCGGGTTAAACCGCTACCTCAGAGCATTAAAATTCAAAACGCTCACAGTAAAAAATATTGTGTCCCAGATCCGATTAGGCGACTGGTTTGTCACCATCGATCTAAAGGACGCATCTTTTCACATAGAAATCTTGCCACAGCACAGAAAGTTCTTGAGGTTCGCTTTTGGGGGCGAAGCGTACCAGTATCGTGTTCTTCCGTTCGGCCTGGCCTTGTCACCCCGTACATATACAAAATGCATGGATGCAGCCTTGGCTCCTCTGCGACTCCAGGGCATCCGCATTTTGAATTACATAGACGACTGGCTTATATTAGCTCAGTCTCGGGAGCTAGCGCTTCGACATTGGAATGTCGTCCTAGCTCATCGCGACTCTCTAGGCTTGAGACTCAACGCCGAGAAGAGCGTTCTCTCGACCGCCCAGAGGACAACATATCTAGGTGTTGTTTGGGACTCAACCGAGATGCAATCACATCTGTCTCCTGCACGTGTCGGGTCCATTCTAACTACCCTGAAAGCTATCAGGCTAGGCCAGGAAGTGACTGTGCACTTCTTGCAAAGAATATTGTGTCTCATGGCATCTGCATCCACGGTGATACCTTTGGGCCTTCTGCATATATAGTTTTATATAGTTTTATTTATATAGCGCCTTTCCAGAGCTCAAGGACGCTTTACATATCAATTATTCATTCACTCCACAGTCACACACTAGTGGTAGTAAGCTACATCTGTAGCCACAGCTGCCCTGGGCTCTGACTGACAGAGACGTGGCAGCCATTCCGCGCCTACGGCCTCTCCGACCAACACCATCAACATTCTCTAACAAATCTAACACATTCATACGAGGCAAGGTGGGTTAAGTGTCTTGCCCAAGGACACAACGACAGTATGAACTGTGGGGAGAGCGGGAATTGAACCTACTACCTTCCGGTTGAAGGACGGTCCGCTCTACCACTGAGCTACACATATAAGACCGTCTTAGCTGTGGCTCAGGGCCAGGGGGTTTCATCCAAGGGCCAATCCCCTGAAGCAGAGGGTTACGCGCCGAGGGCTTCGTACCCTTTCTATGTGGGTCAGACCCCTGGTTCTCACTTTGGGTCCCACTCTTGGGTCCATGTTGTCGTCGCATAATGTTAACGACAGATGCATCCCTCACGGGCTGGGGCGCGGTCGTAGATGGCCGTCCAGCCCAAGGGATGTAGGGCTGTATTTCTGGCCCTGAAATACTTCCTCCAGCAGCTAAAGGGCTACCGTGTCCTACCATGGCGGAATGCGTTCGTGCCGCTTGAACAAGCTAGCGTGGCAGGTTCTGCTTTGGGCTCAGGACAAGTTCCTGTCCCTCAGGGCGATGAATGTGGGAGCAGATTTATTGTCCAGACAGGCTGTGACACATGGGGAGTGGAAACTCCACCCCGAGGTAGTGAGCCAAATCTGGAAAAGATTTTACGAAGCAGAGGTGGACCTCTTTGCTTCACAACAGACAGCACAATGTCCCCTTTACTTCTCTCTGACTCCTCCAGCTCCCCTGGGTCTGGACGCAATGGCCCATGCGTGGCCCAGACTGCGCCTTTATGCTTTCCTCCGGTGGCTCTGCTCCCGGGAGTCCTGGTGAAGGTCCGTCAACACGGGTCGCGCCTCTTACTAGTAGTGCCCCATTGGCCGACCAGAGTGTGGTTCTCAGATCTAATATCCCTCCTCGACAGCTTGCCATGGGCGATTCCGACCAGGAGGGATCTCCTTTCTCAGGCACAGGGGACAGTGTTTCATCCCCGGCCCGAGCTCTGGAACCTTTATGTCTGGCTCCTCAGGGGGACCAATTAAGAGACGTCGGGCTCCCAGCCCCTGTTGTAGAGACCATTCTGAGTGCTAGGTCTCTCTCTACTAGGAGAGCCTATGCCTGCAAATGGCGTGTCTTTGAAGCCTGGTGTGCTACACACCATACAAACCCAGTTCACTGCCAGATTGTTTCAGTGTTGGAGTTTCTGCAGGACAAACTGTCCTCGGGCACTAATCCTAGCACACTCAGGATCTTTGTGGCCGCCATCTCGGCTTGCCACGCCCTTATTAACGGGGTCTTGATAGGGAGACACCCTCTAGTTGCCCGCTTCATTCGAGGGCCCAAGCGGCTGAGGCCACCCACTAGAGCTACAGTTCCTTCCTGGGACCTAGCTATAGTGCTGGAGGGCTTAGTAAGCACTCATTTTGAACCACTAGAGTCAGCGTCTATCAAGTTTCTGACTTTAAAGATGTTTTTTTCTGGCGGCCATTACCACTCTCAAGAGAATTGGAGATTTGCAGGCTCTGTCAGTTTCGCCGTCCTGCTTAGACTTTGCCCCTGGGCTAGTCAAAGCCATTTTGCATCCTCACCCTAGCTATCTTCCAAAAGTTCCATTCTCGACCTTAAATCCGGTCATTCTTGATGCCTTCTGTCCTCCGCCATTTACAACACCGGAGCAGGAGAGACTTAACTTACTGTGTCCAGTACGTGCCCTCCAGACTTATGTCCACCACACTAGCCAGTGACGTAAGTCCGAACAGCTGTTTATATGCTACGGGGGCTGCAAGCTGGGGGCTGCAGACACCAGACAGACTATATCACGTTGGGTGAGGGATGCCATTGCCCTGCCCCTATGAGGCGCGCGGTCAAACTTCGCCCATAGGTGTGAGGGCTCATTCTACTAGGGGGTTTGCAGCTTCAAGAGCTCTAGCAAAGGGTGCCCCTCTGCAGCAAGTTTGTGACGCGGCAGGCTGGTCCTCCCCGCACACATTCATTAGATTCTATAGTTTGGATGTTCATGCTATTCTGGGCTTGCATGTCCTTGAGTCATCATCCCAAAATCGTGTTTGAGACCTCTTTTGTGTTTCTGCACACTTCACAACCCGAGAGGTCCAGACACTTGCGGCGGCGTTGGTATTCTCGTTCCCCATAGCGTAATGCTACGCAGCATCGAGTGTAGCTTTTGATAGGGAACGTCTCGGGTTACTTGACTGTAACCCTGATCCCTTAAAAAGCGGGAACGAGATGCTGCGCTGCAATTCCGCACTGGGCGTGTCCGGACGCTCTTCAGACAAAGTTGACCTGAAGACGCTTCCGCGTCATGTGTTATTATACTCTCTGTGCAGGTGCGCTCAATCACACAGCTGCCGCTAATGTACTGCGTCACTAACCGAGATATTATAAGCCAATTCTTGGCGTGTTTGACACACGTGCTTCACAACAGGTCACACAAAAAATGTTCCCCATAGCGTAAAGCTACACAGCATCTCGTTCCCGCTTTTTAAGGGAACAGGGTTACAGTCAAGTAACCCGAGACGTTCTATCTGCTGTACCATTTTTATGGTTTGATCATTTTAAGGGCTTTTATGGTTTTGAATGACGGAAACCTAGGAGGCACTTTCTATGGGTTTATAATGTTTTATAACTTTCTGATTTTATTTGTTTGTTCTTTATAAGAATGTAAGCCAACTACAACAAGTATACCAGTTCAGAAAAGAAGCTTTGACAATTAATATAGCCAACAGTAAGAGCTAATATTAACATAGTTCTTTAAACTTATAGTCATCTTGGTTTACACCTATTAAGGGAAATACACCTGTGAGCTGGGCTAGTGACAGGAGTCACATGACTTTCTGTGACATTACTCTGAACTTGACAAACATAGAGATCAGGGACAGTCGCAGTGCAGGGCACTGGAGGTTTTGCGAAAGTAAGACCATTAGACCAGCAATGCCTGCTGCCTGCTGAATGCATCCTTAATGGATCCTCATTTTATTTGTGTTCCCATACAATGTGACAGACAACATTGTGAGTCGAAACTCACACTTTAGGAGCCAAACAGCAGCTCCCTCAGGTTAATTTGATAGCCCCATTTACATCGACAACAGAGGTGTCCTTCGAGGTGTCCTTAATGAATATAGTAAGGCTAAAAATCAATTAACAGCAGGATTTGAATTTTTACCTTTTGGGACAATTTATACAAATGTGGATAAAATTAAGTATATACAACCAACAAAGATTTATGAATTGCACGAGAGATGCTGTAACTGTTAATTAAAACTGAAAATTAGAGAAAACTGGTCCAATGACTGGACAGAACAAAATAGCACTGAGCATGCTAAAAAGGTTGGGATCTACAAAATGATTTCATTCTAAGAAACACAGGTCTAGTTAACAGCATAACCAAAGCCTTTAAGAAATGACTTCACACTCTAGCAAAGGAATTGGCAGTATTCTGGAATAGAGGACTTGATCTTGACCTGGTTTTACAAAATATTTACAAAATATTTGGGAAATTTACTGGGATTTTAGAATCTGTATTGATATACATGTACTTGTTGTTGCACTTTCATGTCTGATAACTTTTGCTTGTGTTGCTTTCCATGTATCCGGAGCTTGTCGGTGAGATTGATGAATGTGGCCGATGCTGGGTCAACATTCCTGGACATGCACCTGCCCAACGACTATGGTCAAGGCTTTGACCTCAGATGAACAATCTGATCTGGGGGACGTTATCATTTGCATGTACACCAACTGGACAACAGCTCGATGACTGATCATACTACAGTCCTAAGGGCCGTATGGTTATTTTAATTTATTATCTTAAGATAATTGATTTTAATCATTATGAATGTGCATAAGTCTCACTCCATGTTAGTATCTTTTCGTTACAGGGACAGGCAGGGTCAGGCCAGAGATTTCCAGTCCGATGGGTCGATCATCTTAACCTCCACATTTTTTTACTTTGTTATGGAGCGATACTGTGTTTTTGGTTTATGGACTTTAAAGATTTGACTTTGAACACAGTGCATTACTGTTTTTGATTATCTTTGATTTTAAACATATCACATTATAGCTGAGGTTTATGTTTTGTCGCCGCCTTGGGGAGAGGGGTGGAAAGAAGAGTTTTTCCCAGCGATAGGTCATTTACCGAATGGTCAAATGTACTTAGGCTAGGTCAGCTGCCCTGCTGGGTTTTTTCGCTCCTGTCATAGTATACAATTCACACTCAAGCTAATATGTTGTTTTATGCTAATGTTTATCAGCATAAAGAGGGGGGAATGTTATAATAATTTTACTTTTCCAAGCAAACCTCAGCCTGTACCACTTGTGACATGTTTGTGCTTTTGCTTCATTCTTGCAAGAATTAAACCTGGTCATTCCTTTTTTAAATTATACTCTGTCTATGTGTCTCTCTAATAATAAGGATAAAGAATTCAACAACAACACAATTGGATAAATAGGTTAGAAATACAAGTTTGACCTTCTGTGTTAACGTGACAACTTGGTATTAATTAACATTAGCTAACCTCTGCTTGTATAGATAGCGAACTTCTAGAGTAGAATTGCAATAATCCTGTCAGTTTTATATTTCCACTATATAGTGTGTTCCTATGTAGTGAGGGACAAGTGGAGTGGATTCGTACACTGTGAGAACAAAAATTAATGAGCATCATCTTGGAGTTAACAATTGTTGATTATGAGAAAATAAACAACAATAATATGTTTCCAAACTTACTGCTGTCAAATCCCAATGGGAAATTAAAAGGTGTTAATAATTTAAAGCCTCAGAACAAAGCCAACTGTTTTTGTTTTTTTCTCTGTTTTGTAGCCTCTCTGCATGGTGCATCAGAGCTGAAAACAAATCATTTCATTGGTAGCTTTTTTTTGTTTTGTTTTGATAAACACTAATGCTAAACAGATATGGTGCATTGCATGTGAGGATGTGTTTAGATTATTTCAGACAAGCAGGCACGCCACAAAAGAAACACACTGTTGTAATTATTCTAATTTCCCCCTAAAATATGCTGGCAAGGCTAAGTGTGGCTAGGTGTGAACTGCATTTTGTTTCATCAGGTTTTACTGGTTACAGTTGATTAAATCAGTTAGGTGCAGACAGTAAATTACATGTGAAAATGTTGTAACTATAAAATACATGCTGACATACACACATGCAAACACACAAAAAAAGCATACATACATACATACATACAGTACATATTTATGTACTGTTAATAAGTAATTTATGTATTAATAAATAATATAAGTTATGAATGTAATTTTATGGATTAACCGATAGGCATGGTATATAAAACTTATGAAAATTGATAAAGGGCAGTTCATTATTTCCAAAGATAATAACTGCTGAAAACAAAAAAAAAATAAACTATTATCTAATAAATGTTTGTCTTTTAAGCTAAACAACCTAATGGCTGTCTCTGAATCCACTCCATAGTCCCTAACCCCTCAATCACTATAGCGCTGCACTATATAGAGGGCTATATAGTCTTCTATATAGTGCTGCTCTTCTCAATCACACTAATGTATTATGGTCTATTTTGACCGTCTAGTGACCATTGCTGTTCACTACTTTTACTCATGCATTGTGAGAAACTTTGAGTGCACTACATTTCAAGTGCTAAACATTCTGTACATCACTACTTGTATGAACTATCTGGTAGATATATATATATATATATATATATATATATATATATATATATATATATATATATATATATATATATATATATTATTCTAAAGCGTTAAACCATAAATACATTCCTCCATAAATACTTAGATTAATATTTTGCTAATTTTTAACATTGGTAAAAAGCCATTTAGATTAAAATGATGAAATATGTGATCATACACAACAAAACTATACAGTAATTATCTATAGCTTTTACAACACACACAACACATATTCTTGGTAATAGGTATAATTTACTTGAAGTGCTTGTTATACATACATACATTACATACAATTTTTCTCATACACTGCTCAAAGAAGAAAACGCCTTACACAGTCTCTTCATTCCACACTTTTACCAGCTCAGCCGTTAGACCAGCATCTAGGATTAGACGACTCACCAGGGACACATTACCTAATGATAGAAAAAACAACGGCCATTATACATATTGAAAGCATTACATTGACAGTGCAATAACAGAGAAACAAAATATGGATACTCTAATGGTCAAATAACCACACAGCCACTTACAAGATGGCAATTTTAATCTCAGTAGAAATGTGGGTTAAAAAAGCAGGTTTGCATTTGGCAGGTGTAAGAATTATTGCTGAAGTGTTGCTGTGCAAGGCATCAATCCAGCACAACTTCAGTAGATCTTTTCCCTGGGTTCTACTAAGAGTATCGGAACTGCGTGATGAATCGTATGAAGGTAAATGTCACGGCATGAAAAACAGCAGGTATGTTGGGCCAAATCTTTAGCCTGGATAAATGAAGGGGAAAAAGTGATCTCATGGCATTCGTCAGGAAAGCGTCCAGCAGGGAGACATGTTTTTGTCAGTTCCTTTTCTGAGTGAACACAGTCAGATAGCAGGAAGTTCATGGTGAATGATTGGCTGTCGGAGTTTCGAAGAGACATATTGCCAAGACGCGTAGTGCTAGTTTTATTGACAGGAAATGTACATGTGCTTGTTTCTATTTGGTCATGGTTTCCCAGGAGTGTTTTATTCACTTCTATAGACCCACTTTTTTTTTTACAAAACTTGAGTTGTGTGTGCAGTTTTTAAGAACAAAAGGAAAGCGGATTGCAATACATTTTTGCAACTAAACTTACTATATCCGTGCTGACAGTGAGTGAGTAGGTTATTTCAAAACTTTTAAAACATTTTTAAACAAAATTTTTAAACACAAGACCAAAATTTGATCATCTGCTATCTTCTTTTTTATTACAGTTTTGTTCCTTTATTGATGCCCTTTTGATTATTACATTTTTGTTAGAATAGTTGGTGGTTCCAAAACCAGATTTTGTTTATTAGGAAACTTAAGTGTTGCACATACTGAGGTAATACAGATGCAGTAGCAGATATAAGCAGATATAAGCAGATATAAGCAGATGCCCTGACCTTAGGTTAAATGGCTTGAGGATACATAGATGCACTTAAAGGGTGGTAAGCCATACCTCGAAAGTAAGCTCCATTAGATGATGACAAATCTACATTATGAGTCACCTAAGTAGCATTACAGCATCAGTTTCTAGGAAACTCTCGATCCAATTGATGTCACTCTGGTGAGACCATATTAAACTAATAGTTATGGTTTGACCTTTGGGTGCTGCTGACCACTGGTATATATAAAAAAATGCATTATTATGATGAATAAGCAAGTGCTTTGTGTTAGGAAATGTATTTTTTTATGTAATGCTTTAATTAATGCTTTAATATTGAAAAATACATTCTTTTTCCCCCTAAAAATACTAATGATTCACGGTGACGTCACATAATAACAAGAGCAGAAGTAGCTGAGGGCAGCACATTTCTTGGACTTTTTTCATTGATTGTTTTTTTTTTTTTTTTATCGGTTATCCTGTTACAGGCTTACGGCTGGAGCTTATCCTAGCTGCTTTGGGTATGAGCCGGGGAATATACTGTATAATCATTGGTAAACCTATGCCCTGCCCACACATAAATAATAATTTTCTGTGCATTTAACACACACACACACACAAAGTTTTAGGTCAGGGTAAATGCACCATTTCTGAAAACTCCTGCACGCGTAATGACTTACTTACACTCAGTTTACCATGTTTACCTGTAGAGAGGTAATGCTGACGATTTTCTAAGTGATTTATTTTATATTATAGTATTTTATTTTTCTCTCTTCTATTTGTGCATCTGTGAATATTACTTGATAGAATTACATTATATATGAGGTATATAAGTAATTGTATATACCTCGGGTTAATTAAGGTAAATACTATTGTATGAAGTTGTGTCTTGCATGGCTTTTCCATGCTTTTCAAGAACAGAATACAATTTATCAGACTGAGAAAAAAAAAATCCAAACTTGTATAACAATGCACATATGCTATTTTCTTTCATTTAAAAAAGATGCACGACTCACATGCATCTGGAGTGTTTCTATCGATGAACTGGTTGAAGTCCAGGAGAAACTGGGTGTTATTTTGTGACATCTTCAGGTCTTTACAGTAATCCCTGAACAGACAGTATTAATCAGTTTGAAATCTCGGCTCAATCCTGCACGGCGAGAGTGAGATGTACAGAAGCGTCGTGGGTCACTCACCTCGGAGCGATGTAGGTGTAGCCAAACTCATCAAACCTCTCCAGCTGTATCGTTTCCATGGCTTTGGAAAACAAACAGACAAATAAACACCTGTATGAGACTCAGAACTAATAAAACTCTTGTTTATTGTTTTAGCCGCTGAAAGTCATGCATCAGTATTTCACTATGTATGAGACCAAATACACAAAACATGACTACACACAGTCCTGATGATTGCATAACTTCGATGCTAGTCTCTAGTCTGTGAATCTAACATACCGGGTACTCCAGTTTCCTCCCACCATGCAAAGACATGCAGGTATTGGTCAACTGGCAACTCTAAAGTGTCCCTAGTTTATGAATGTGAGAGTAAATGGTTGTCTGTCACTGTCTGTTTCTAAATGTGACCCTGCGACTAACTGGCCACTGTTTAGTCGCAGGGTCCGACGGACTGAACAAGGGGCATAGTGGCACCCCCTTCCCCCCTTCCCTCAGATGGGAATAGCTTGTAAACATTCAGTCAATGGCTGTTTGAACTCAAACCTGGAACTGTTAGTATTTTGCGGCAGTTTGCGGTGGATGGTGATGGGTGCGGGTTGGTAATGTGAGGAAAGGGGTTTAAAGTTCTGAGCCCTCAATATACTGCTTATTAAGGCTAAAACAACAGTAATCAATATTTAGCCACACTTCATTTTTATTTCAACATTTGAGTATCTTGAAAGTTGGAAGCTTACTTATACACCTTGCTACCTCAACAAAAAGGTGGCTGAGAACGGTCTACAGAAACACATGTGTACAATTAACACAGTGGACAGATATGAGGTGATAGCCTAAGGTAAAGAGTGTGGTGGAAAGTGCAGTTGAGAAGCATAAGTGACTGAGAAATACTTGCCTTTTTGACCTGTTGTGACCCCCGAGATATAAAGAGAGGAGCATTAGACAAGAGAGAGACAAAGGGTGATAAAAATGCATTGTTCATGTGACAAATGTCATAATGGCCTCAAAATAGTTCCAGCAATATGCAATAAAATACGCCAATGGTTACAGAATTCCTAATGGAGTATATCTGATACATAATGACTGCACTACAATCATTCAAAATCGCATTTCTTCCATTTCTACACCAGGCTTTTTTCTCCTTGACTCTGGATCTGATTTAATATATTGTCTGGTAATTCTTATCTCATAAATGATTTGACAGGCATCATTCTGGACATCACTCATGTAATGATGTAGACATTTTTAGACAATGCCTTTAAAATATATTGACTCGAGCAGCAAGGTCTGCAAAAACAATTACTGAGCTCCGACTTTCCTTGGGTCATGGAAATCTAGTGCAGGATGAAACAATGCCCTTCACATAAAACCTAACAGGCAGATTCATTGTCCTTCTGTCTCGGTAGAACCAAGCCGGGTGTCTTAATGGCTCACTGCGTACATTCTTTCTCCTTCTTTCTTCGCTCTTTACATCACTGTCACTGTGTCGTCAAGTCTATCATGAGGTCATTTCTGCAGCACAAACAGCATTCCGATTTATGCACTTCGATTTATGTTCATCCATCATTCCTTCAATAGTGTTACAGAAGGGCAAGAGGCTGTACAAACCATCAAGTGCAAAAACGTAGTAAGAAGGATCAAACTATTGGTGGTCTGTCTCCAAAGTGAAACTCTAGATGACCGTGTAGAGTCACAGAATCGCTGTCAAGCATAGAGTGTTCCCCTTTTTTTAACAGGCTTGTAAACGTTCTGACAACCTTTATGGCACTGTGACAGACTTGTTATAGCCCCGGAGAGTGAGCGATCGAGAGGACGAAACACTACGTTAAAATCCCATCTGTTGGAATAACGGTACCATTAGCCATTTATGCTCAGATCAAATCTCATAAAGCTTGTGCCACAAAGCTACGTGCTGAATTCACTGCTAATTATATCTCATGATCAAAGTTGTGGTTTCTCGGTTTATCTCTTACGCCGTCATTCATCCTGTCATCACTTAACAACATGGAGCCTGTATAAAATAGGGCTGCACAATATTAGAAAAACATCTCATATTAGTATGTTAAATATTCCAATAAAGATTTGAACTGCAATATTTGGAGACCCCTTTTGCTAAAGTTGGGTTTACGAAAATACAAGAAATAGAGCGCTTGGTCTGCACTACAAAAAAAAAAAAAAAACTTAACATAAAAAAAATGTTATGTCAAGTGGTTTTACCTATCTGCTTTAAGTAAATGCTAAGCTACTTGGTTTTTTAATATGGACTTAATGATGTTGAATGATTTATATGAAATTGTGTTCAATATAGATTACTCAACTTCATTATGTCATTTTTATTTAATCAAGCGGTGTTTTTAAGTGTAAGAAACCAGCCTTAAACAAAGACGAGTGAATGGGTGGGTCTGAGAACATGACTGACAGTCACAAAGAACAGACAGAGATGTACACTATACTTCAGTCATTTTAACTCTTTATTTTAAACACATGCACATTAGTTTTTCTCTGAAGACATCTACAGAGACTCTGTAAAACTGAACTGTAAAACTCCTACAGGTCATGACAGTGTCCCAAGAGTAAACTCAATCTGAGTCTCCAGTAAAAATGACTAAAATATGGAGTACACCTCTGTCTGGTCTCTGCTGTGACTGTCACTCATGTTCTCAGACCCACTCATTCACTCATCTTTGTTTAAGGCTGGTTTATTACACTTAAAACACAGCTTGATTGAATCAAAATTATATAAGGAAGTAAGAAATCAAGTAGCTTAGTAATTACTTAAAGCAGTTACGTGGAACCATTTGACATAACATTTTCAAGTAAAACTGAAGTTTTTTTTTTTTTTGAGTGTGGTCAAAACTGCTAACCTGACTCCGCCAGATAGAACTGCTCACAGAACAGTCTGTTTCACAGAACCATCTGGGACGGCTCCCGTTGAAAGAAATTGCAAAAGGGAGGCGCCTTCTGTCAAAAACCTTGTTTGAATGTAATTGGATGAATCACCGACTGGTATCCGCCTACTGCAAGACTTGTTTTAGCCAATCATAGCAACAATTCATATGATGTAACCAGAGTGTGGCAGCTTTGAAGAAACGCTGTAACAGTTTTTGCAAAGTGAGTCTGTGAATAAAAGTAACGTTAACAAACACTATATTTGTAAATGAACAAGGATGTCAGCCAATGAAAAGAGCCTGTGTGAAAGACTACGAGATTTAGAATATGCCAAAGCCAGAAGAAGAACAGCCCAAAAATCTTTTCCTTCAGGAAAATCCTTTAGTGCCATATTGTTAAGCGTTAGGAAAAGATCTTAGCATCTACACTAATTTCTTTCAGTGTAGCCATGCTGATAACAAAGAGAAGAGAACTCTTGTGGCATTTGTCAAATTAAAAACCCGCCTTATCCTGCCACATCATTGGTCACAAGAGGCTGGTGAGCCCATGGTTCAACTCAAGCGGTTGGCTTAGCGTGATACAAGATGGATCTTTTGGGAATCCAGCAGAAGCGCAAGGAGACAAAACTGCAGCTATCCCAGAACTAAACAAAAAGCTTGTTTCTACTGAAGTGGTACAGGTAACCCCTACAGGCTTACATAGCACTGTATAGGTTCAAGAAGAAAGTGGACCTAAACACTGATGTCACAGAAACAGATAAGTCATATTTGAAGCAGACTTTCAAAAACATGGATGTGTCGCCAAGAATTAATATAAAGAAGAGAGTAAATCCTGGTGTGTAGCAGTGCGAGAGGCTGGAGGTATAGCTTTATATTTTTAACATAAGACTATTTCTGTTTTCTGTACATTAGATCCATAGAGCTGCAACAATTTAACAAAAACAAAACATTTAATGCAATGATTTAATTTGAAAAGTCCTGAACTGAAACAGCTGTTAAATAAATTCTAGCTTTGTTTAAAAAAAAAAAAAAAAACATTTAGCATGTTTTCTCTTGGAATATGACAATATATCAAAAAAAAAAAAGAAAGCATATATTATTTTTAGTTTTGCGCTTCCTGTTTTCGCACAAAGGATTATCTATAAGCACACTGCGTTGTTTAGCTCCTTTTCGAAAGCAGACCACAAACCATAAACTTAACCTATAGCCAAAATGTCCCCATTGGATGATGGAAACTACACTGACCTGAACCATACTGTAACGCTCCAGTGGAAACAAGACTAAACTGAATCAGGAATAAACCAGATAAAAACAAGGACTAAACCACAACTTTTTTATTTGGTCACAACACAGTTTGATTTAAGGCTCTGATTGGTAAATTATTCTGACATTGGTAATCTGATGATGTGATTCAAGCAGATCCTTGCGAAACAGATTAATTGCGATATCAGAAATTGTTGATATTGAGATTGACATATTGGTTGATATATTGTGTAACCCTGGTATGACAAACAATGTTTAAAATTGAAAGATAATGAGTACTTGCCCCAAGTTGATGCTGTGAAAATCCCAGTGCAGAAGAGAAAAGACAGAAGAGAATACCTTGAATCAGAATCAAAGGCATTGAAACATTTAACACATGCAGTATCCTTAAAGATTGGCCGTTCTAATTTGTACTGTGAAATGCACTCGTCACTGTAGAACAAAAGCTTGGGGGTATTTGGAGAGGTAATAATGAGTGGGGATAGCACTTTCAAAAAGCCAGGCTAGCAGAGTTAAGAAGAAAGGAAAGAACAAAATGTCAGAAAGATCAAAAGAACTATGTCCAAAGGCTGGGACAGGGAGAAAAGAAAGCATGTTGATGTGTGTGGGAGTAAAAGACGGCTGACCAGTGGGTTACTACAGTCTGCTTTGTTTTGAAATAGGAGAGGCTTAAATAAAGCAAGTAGAGATTCTCAGAAAAGTATCTCAGGGGTTTGTGTAGAGAGTAGAACCATGCATGTGAATGTGCATAAACATACACCGGTTGTATGAAACACTCACATATGGCCTGCTGAATGTCGTTTCCGAGTTTGGCTTGAATGAAATGTTCGCTGTATTCGGGCAGAACAAGGGCCAAGCTGGAAAAAAAACACACTTTTTAGATTGAGATCTGTACAGGGGGTCATTTAAAGGTACGGCTGTTTTTTTTGGATTGTTTGGTATCTACATAAAGTAGCCCTGCAGGGACATACTGTTGTCGATGAACAATAGAAATATGTCTAAGAGTAAATTCATTTCTTCTCAACACAGGAAGAAATGGAACTAAAATGGCTTGTCATTCACCACTTTGCCTCAAAAACTGCTATAAACATAATTAGACCTTTATTGCAAGTGCACAATATGATACAGCAACATCGTTCAGATAAACCACTTTGTATTTTACAACACCTTAGATATATTAGAATCTTTTTAATGTTAAATTGTCTTATTATGAAAATCAGCAATTAAGACAAAATTGTGTATAGTTCTTTGACAATGACAATAAAACAGAGTTGATTTTAAATGTACTGCATTTTATACAGTTTATCTTTAAGTCATCTAAGTTAAATTAAACAATATAGCAGTTATTTTAAGCATATGACATACCATTAACAAAGGGTAAGATGGTAAATTTCTCCACTGTGGTACAGTAGAAACTTTAGCGTAATTTTAGAAACTACAGTGACCCCTGTTGGCCAACTTAAAGCAATCCATCAGATGAATAGACTCAATAAATAAAGAAAAAAAGACTCAATCACAAAACAATACAACTGGCTGTTTTGTGATTGAGTCTTTTTTTCTCTCGATCAAATACAACTGACTGACTACTAAATGTATATCAGTGAACTCTTTTATTTATCTAAGAGTTGAGACCAACCCATCGAGAACAACTGTAAATATCACATAGTAGTTTTGCAAATAAGTAACTAGGATGTCTCACCTGTAATCAGTTCCATTGACTGGTGCCCACGTATAGGTCCGGTTTCCACGATCTATGTATCTCTGCAAAAATGAAAGACAAATTATTTACATTTGAAGTAAGTGTGTGTTCAGTTTCAGTTTTTTTCAGTTTAGGCCATAAGTGGCTGGGATAGGCTCCAGTCACCCGCGACCCCTAACGAGACTAAGCGGAAGAAAACCAAAAATGAAATGAAATGAAATTTTTCCTTGTGTTACCATAGTGAGTTTAATAAAACAATGAGCCAGCATAAATTGTATTCAGCATATCTACCTGTTCGTATCATAGTGTTAATACACTTAAATATCAATAGTTACTCCTCTGTTTCATACCAGCATACTACCATCTCTACAACAGGAAGATAAAAGATCTCTGGTAATGGTTTCCGACAACTCTGAGCTCCCTGCAGTGTGTGAGCTGCTCCTGTGTTCTGCAGTGTGCTCCTTTTCTCTTACCTCATCCTGACTTTTCACCAGAGTCCTAATGGTACGTTCACCTGTTTCCCCATCGATCATCGTTCTCCTGATCTACAGGGAGAGAACGTGTCACTGCTTTGGATTTACTGTGCACTTACAAAACCCACAGTGGCAACTCTGTGTCAGCTGGTGGATTCATTGTTTGTCTGGAGGCATGCCTTTTGAGGTATCATTAGACATAAGGGACATGTTTTTCTGTCCGTAGGTATATCAATCTTTGTTACAGTACAGACATGTGTTTTCTTAGAGGCTTTGCACACTATACCTCTACTTTAATGTCATTCTCCAATTCGGCATCCAGAAAGTCCAGAGTAACCGGTTCCTGGAATTTAGGATTCTGTGGGAAATAGAATAATAACATTTTAGAAACGTCAGGCTTGTCGCTTTATTGTGTTTTGCATGAATGCTTTTCAAATATGACTTTTTATATTTCTCTATAATCTACAGAGGTTATATAAAATGCATTAAGGAGTCCATTATGCATTTGTTATTCAAAGATGGAGACATAGATTGCCCCACTATGGCAATCAGCCATAGCCATTACTCGTAACACTCTGCATTGAAAAGCAAATCATAGACTAATGATCTGCTATGCAATACTCTATTGGATAAAAAAAAATAAAAATAATCATTGGGGCGACAAAACACATGATTCACATTAAGTCCGGAGTGTACAAGTCAATTTGTGCCATATGGAAACGTTTTGACAACATGTCTGACACCAAACAGCTGAATCACATTTGATCCAAAGCGACACGGGACCCTATTAATGTCCCCTCTTAAAAACCTTATCCGTCCATGTAGGTTTATAGTGGAATAAAATGGTAGCAGTAATCGAGTGCTTCTCTATAAAACAGCGGTAGATGAAACCGGACTCTGGCCTGTTCACCACAGTGTTCACTCTGTAATTCAAAGGCACCCTTTAGACCTGGCACTAGAATCGGACAGTGATCAGTTTTAGTTGGATCTGAACAGGCTTTAGTTGGATTTGAACAGGTTTTGGTTGGATTTGAACAGGTTTTAGTTGGATTTGAACAGGTTTTAGTTGGATTTGAACAGGTTTTAGTTTGATTTGAACATGTTTTAGTTGGATTTGAACAGGTTTTAGTTGGATTTGAACATGTTTTAGTTGGATTTGAACAGGTTTTAGTTGGATTTGAACAGGCTTTAGTTGGATTTGAACAGGTTTTAGTTGGATTTGAACATGTTTTTGTTGGATTTGAACATGTTTTTGTTGGATTTGAACAGGTTTTAGTTGGATTTGAACAGGTTTTAGTTGGATTTGAACATGTTTTAGTTGGATTTGAACATGTTTTAGTTGGATTTGAACATGTTTTAGTTGGATTTGAACAGGTTTTAGTTGGATTTGAACATGCTTTTGTTGGATTTGAACAGGGTTTAGTTGGATTTGAACATGCTTTTGTTGGATTTGAACAGGTTTTAGGCCGGATTTGAACAGGCTTTAAGACCCTCTGGAGGGACTATGTCTCTCGGCTGGCCTGGGATGCCTCGGCCCCCAGAAGAGCTGGAGGAAGTGTCTGGGGAGTGGGAAGTCTGGGCGTCTCTGCTTAGACTGCTGCCCCTGCAACCCAAACCTCCAGGAAAGTGAAGATGATTGATGAATGAACATGATTTAGTTGGATTTGAACAGGTTTAAGGGTGGATTGAAAATGGTTTTAGTTGGATTTAAAAAGGTTTTAGATGGATTAAAACAGGTTTTTGTTGGAGTTAAACCAATGTGGTGTTGGCAACACTTTAAAGTAAGGGTAAGCTATCAAAAATTGATACATGAATCCAATGAATTACTTACTAATTAATAGCTCATGGATCATTTTTTCATTCATGTCCTCATAATTAACTACACAAACGAGAAACTAAGATGAGAACATTATCATTAATTATAAAGCACCTTCCTCATATTTACACTGTACTTCTCATTAATTGTGAGATTCTTGTAGGTTCCTTTTAACAAAAAAGGTAAGCTTGCTACCCTTTATTTTTGCTCTAGATGTACCCACAATATTTAGTAAAGGTATTGTAAAGTTTGCAGTGGGTTAGAGTTGGTTCAGTGGTCCAACTTTTTTGCAAACAGGCAATACAACATAATCACACTTAATAAATCATAATTCAAGTTTAGGTATGTATCTAAGTATTTGGTTTAGTATTCTGTATTATGCATGAGGTGAAATCAGTTAGTCCATTCATAATTACACAAAGTGAAGATAATACCATTACTGTACCAGAATGTTACAAGTGCATTTGTCAATATGTAATGTATGCATGGGATAAATATGTCCTGAAAGATCAGTAATGACAATGTATCTGAATGTACTCAGATCGCTGTGAAGGTGTGAATGGGTATACATCCTGGCTCACATTGAGAGACCTTGTACACCAATGACATGTTTTTTTTTTTTTTTGCCAAAGCATCACTCATAGGAGCAGCACGTCATCCTATTTTACTTCTTTATTACATTGGTATTTATTAATTACTAAGGAGTGCATCAGTGAGGATGTGGTGTATGCAGTTAATATGGGAAAATTTATGAAGTGTTTTATATCAGGGTGAATTGTCAAAGATAAAACACAAGAGAACATTGTACTGCAGACGCTTAAAGAACCGCACATTTTGCTTATACACAATAAAATAATCCTTTCTCTGTATGATAAAGGAAGAAGCATTAAACTGAAGAAAGCAAGCACTGTTTTAACCAATATAATTTTGCATATAAAGCAGCAAAGTGAGAACCAATCTAATGTGGACTCCAGAGGACACATTTCAATACCAGGTGAAAAAACAAATCAATCTGGCCACACGTGTCAATACAGAGAGACGACAGATTCAAATGCAATGTCTGAAGGGGCCCAAAGTGTATGGTGGAGTAGTAAAGTACAAAGTGTTTCTGTAGATAAATACATTCTGACAAAGGGGCAATATATATGTATTCATGGCATGAGTTAATTCCTTACATTTTCACGGAACACAAAACGCAATGAAGCAGCAAAGAGAGATGATGAAGTGCCTCGGCATGAAAATGAGAAAAAAAAGAATACAAGATCAAGAGGTAAGAGACTGGGTTATACAGAATGAAACATCAAACACAAAGAAGACGGACAGGACAGCAGAAGAATAGAAATTGGATGAGTAGAAAAAGATCAAATGAGTAAAAAGAAAATCAGGTGTAAGAAAGTACAGGTTGGGGTTAGAGATAAAACACTGTTGCAGCTATAGGGATGAGTTATAAATATGAAATAGGCACAAACACAGCAGAGTGCAGATTTAGACGTTGCTGCAGAAATAAGGTGACTGCTACCACAGACCATCAGAAATCACACGGTTGTCTATTGGGCTCATTCAATAAAAATGATTGACATGCCGCAAAGTGGAGCCAGAGTGAATTCTGATGGAAAAATACTAAACATCAAAATCTTGCCTGAAAACTACTTTGTGACACATTCGGTGTCATAACCAGGCATGGGATGGGACTAGATTCTGACAGTTGAGCAAAACTATAACTGAATGAAGGATTCTTGTTAAATGGGACATGAGTCAATGGTAATCATAGTAATCATTGTCTGATACAGATGTAATTGTATGCAGTATTTTAAAACAGGGTTTCAAACTAGCTTTTTTCTAGTCAATGTATCAGCATCAATGTTACTGGCCTATTTATTTGGCCAAATCAACTTGTTGGATGAAAGATTTCTACAATACATTCTGACAAGAAAGTAGCTATAAAGAAGAAACTAATCACTAAAAAATGGTGGAATCACTAAGGATTTTTACATCCTGGTTGTTTGTCTGCCTGCCTGGTGTGTATAACCTAACCTAGTCTAATTGTTTTCCCATATACCCATTCTTTCCTCATTATTTTTTGCTGGCCTGTTCATCCTTGTCTGTGTTCCAGCCTTATTATCTTTACTTGTGAAACTAATTGTGTATTTTTGACCTCTTCCGCCCACATTACAAGAGTGATTTGACAGAAAGGACTTGGACAAAAACACTTTAACAGCACTTGAACAATCTCTCAGTCACCATCATCCCATACCTAGTCATAACATTATATCTAACGCTACAAAGCATTATAGGTGTTATGGAGATAGCTCTCATTTCTACAGTTCTCCTATGGTCTATTTGCTTTTGTCTCACCTCGTGAAATGTCACTGCATACTTATTATTGAGCCTGAGCTTCCTGTGACGAATCCTTTTCTAGGGGAATTATGAAAACATGAATTGCACTATTTTTTAATAGATGTTATGATGTTGACCTTTCTCCAAAGGCAGTGCAACAGAATAAAATATGTATAAAGCAGTCTTGACTGTTATGGAGTGCAAGACCCAGGGCTCATTACTCCTTAACTTTGTGTTAAGTCTTGCCAGTGTTTATATACACCACTGTTGGAGCTGTATTAATGTGTGAAGACTTTTATACAAGATGTGCCAGCTGTTGCCACTCAAACTTATAAAAGAATAGTTAATACATTATTAATGCATTTGAATTGCCTGAACAAAAAACTGCAAACAAACTAACCTCAGGTAATTAACACTTTATCAGTGTGTAGAAAAAAAACAAAAAACAGTGTGGTTAGTGGCAACCACCTTTTTCTTTAAAAATCTTTTCCCTTTACTCTTAAAGGTGCAGTGTGTAGCCCTTTGGTGGCACCTGGTGGTAACATTGCAGATTAGATTCCCACACCTTTTTCACCTACTGTAACCCAGCAGGGACATGCTGTAGTGTAATAACAAATCTCATAATAAATGTGTTATATGTTGAGTTTTAACCCTCTACTTATCCTTTCTGAGTTGCAGAGGGCAGAAGCTAATAATACAGCTGTTTTGGGGCGTGAGGATACTTTCCAGTTAAGTGTATGACATATTGTAACAGACAACCATTTACACTCACTTTCATTCACTATGGGGAATTTAGATTAACCAATATATCTATGCATGTTTTTGGACAGTGTGAGAAAGCCAAAGCACTCAGCGAGAACGTAGTAGCAAGGGCAAGACATGGGGCCTGGGGAACTTTCTACTGTGAGGCATGAGTGCTAACCACTCTGCCACCCTCTGAGACAAAATCTATTTAGCTCAAAAATCTCCTTCTTCTATAAGACATTATGCAATATTGTGCTGAGAAAAGAGAACATGCTTCTTCCAAAACAGTAAATAATTCAATGTTTTTTTTTTCTTATCACAACTGATGATCAATAAAAAGAAACACGTTAATTTATACAGATACAAGTACAATAATATTTGGTTTGCAAACACAAATAAGGTGCTTTTTAACAGCAGTATTCCCTTTACACAGCAGTCGTTCAAATATTTCTTGTAAATCTCAACTTTAACATTTATGTAACCTAATAAAATGTAAAACCATAACTGCCACTGCATGTCTGAACAGCAAGTTAAAGCAGAGCTAATTAAGATTTGTGCATCTCCTCTTCAGACAAAGGTTTTCTTTTCACTTTTTAGTGGCTCCACCATGACTGATGATGAAGTAAAGTGTTTGCCGTTTTGATACAATCTTAGCCATCATACACTCATTATACTGCGGGAGGTCGCTATGTGTATATTGAATTACCGTAAAGCAATTTGTCACTCTCTCGTGAACATGAACATGACCCGAGACTTGCATCTGGTCGGTGGCAGCTTAACTTGCAGGTGCTGTTTAGGGGGATAGTGTGAGCTACAAACGCACCACTACAACTCAATTAACTATCGTAAGGACTTAAAATATTTATGAAGGTAAAAATGTTACTCAGTTCTGCTTTAACATTTATAAATCTGTTTTCTTTTTTTTCTCTTTCTTTCTAAATCACAAAATAATGCTACAATGTGGAGTTATTAGGAATGATGTAGCATGTGTCAACTGCTCAGAGCTCACTGTTCACAGATAATGTCTCCCTCTGCTCCTCTGAGCTACACTCACACTGCGGACTTTCTGCACTAATTATCAGGCTACTTACATTTTTTTTTGACCATGGCTCATAAACCCTGGCATTATTAAGACTATAGACTTTTAGCACTTCTAGCACTAAAGCAGAACAAAACTATGCCCAAACAGTAACATGTGAGAATCTGTCACAGCGAGGATCTGTGAGAGGAAAAGAGGCGGGGCATAAACTTGCCCAGCCCTACTAATAAGTGAACTTTTTATTTACAGTGGCCACAGTCCTCTTCTGTAACGTGCCTCTGAATGTTTTTCTCATATACTTACAGAGACTAATGAGAACAAGTCAAAGCAGCCTACAGTAACTGGGGAATGTATTCTCTTTATGGAGACTGCAAGGTTTGACAATGGCCATCTGGTAGACTTCATATTAATTGGTCCCACTAGAAAAACATTCCAATGATGCAAATATATATAGGGTCATACCTTTGGCTGGAGATTGGGATGCAGTAAGACATATCCATTAGGATCAATGGCAAAGTAGTATCCATTTGGACCAATCTGAGGAAATTTGGAAATGACATCCTTATAACCATGTGTGCAACATAACAGCATGAACTGACTATACTATATTTAACAAAGCAGGATTCTATAAAGACATCAGAAAAGAACAAATGACTCATAGCGTTCACTAATTGTTCATGTGGGAGACATCTGTGCTGCACTGATGAGTCACAAAACAACTCGATAACTTTATTTGTCTGAACAAGTGATGGCATATGGTGCCGAACTCACTGTGAAGCGTGGCGTGAGCTTCTTAATGTCATTAAGGGACACATCGATCCCCATTACTCCCAGGATCAACTGGTTCTGGTGCTGGAATTACACATGAGAGAAAACAGGAAATATGTTCATTGTGTTCTTCCACTAATGTCTAGTCCCATTGCACAACATTTTCTGCTTACCTCTCCATTCCGGTCATCTTTGGTCTTAGTTTTATTAAAGACAGGAAGTGTTCCAGTGATTACCAGTCCAAGTTCCTAATGAACACATTCTCAGTGACCACATGAAAATAAACAAGGTAGAAACACAATATTCCTGAGCTGAGAAAAACAAACTGAAAGGTGTTGGGAGTAGGGATGGGCCCAACAATTCTAATATTTGAAAATTCAATCTGCAATATATATTTGAAAAATAAAAACACAATTTGGATTTTGTTTATTTTATTTAAATAAATCTTTTTTTTAATGAAATAAATACATAATAAGCAAACAGGCTTTTTTACACAGATCGCAATTGGCAGTGTTTGGTTAACTGCAGTAAAATAAGTCCACATGGCGCTCGCTTGTCCTGTTCCTGCTCTGCATTTAACTTTTTTATGAATATACAGTATATACCCCAATACGCTTGTTCAGAAATGACATTCAGAAATACGTTTCATAAATTAACGCCTCTCTCATTAAAATCTATTTAAATAAACAAATAATAATAATATTTGAGTAATGAGCTCAAATATTTAAATTTAATATTTGTGAAAAATGCCCATCCCTAGTTGGGAGTGCATACCAGAGCGTCGAGATATACATTTGTCCACTGCACTTGTTTGGCTTGTTTGTCTGCCAGAACCATGGGTCTTCCAAGGACATCCAAGTACTCCTAAATAATAACAACAACATGTTTATCTCTTTTCTACACTTGCTAAATGCACATTTAATATATATATATATATTTTTTTAAACCTGTGTGTTTATTCTGATAGCTCCAATGGAAGGTATCTCATAAAAGTAACCTGCAATCAAATTAAGCAAGATTATTTCAAAGCAAGGCAACAACGGCTTATTACAAATAAGACAAATATAGCCTTGTAGCAAATGATAAAGCACAGCATTTCTCATCTGTGGTGAGTTGTCAGCCAGAATATTCTCTAATTGTTAAATCAATTGTGCTTGTATTATCTTGCAATGCATATCTACTAACATTTGTCTTCAATGATTAAGCACAAAAATAAAATCACCTTCACTATTTATTAAATGTTGTTTGTTCTACGTAACCAAGCACTTCATCACCTTTTTTGCATCTGACTCTAAAATTTTTCCTTCTTAAGTTCTAATGTTCTCTACCCACTCACTGACAGCACACACATGTAGTCTCTATTCAAATGTATTATAGTCTGCTTAACGTTCATTGGCAATAATACCCACACTGTTCATCCACAAACAGTAAAAGGCCATATACCTTAAAGATATTAAATCAGTTTTAAATATGTAGGAAAATACTTGTTGTAAGGGCAAATGTGTAAGATTAGGACAACCCCAAACTGCTGTTCATTGCCTTGACATTATTAGTGAGTTGTACCTTTGTTGGAGCAGGCCATCCACTGAATGGGTCCCTTATCGTAGTTGTGCTGTCCGACTGAGAAAGTAAAAATCCTCACCTTCAAGAAACAGAAGACTTTGGGGTTTACAGGATATAGCTGATAAACAAATGTGTTCCCATTTGCATGTGTGAGTGGGCTTTTGTTTGAAACAGCACTTAAAAAGGCTCATCTGCCTCCCATCTGCACTGTTTGGGTAATGAGCTTGTGCACATCAAAGCTTTGACCCAAAGGAAGCTCCAGTCTATTAAAAACTGCATCGGAAGCACTTTAACAGATTTCAGCACAAAATGATCAGAGTGGCATCATAAGTGTGTGTGTGTGTGTGTGTGTGTGTGTGTGTGTGTGTGTGTGTGTGTGTGTGTGTGTGTGTGTGTGAAAAAGTTATTTTGGACGTACTGTCAAATAAGAACAACTTTATGTGAACAAAACACAGACATGTATAAAGAAAGAGCCCTGCATTACTCATATATAATATTCCATAAACAAACTGTGCATGAGGACAAATGGAAGGCTAGGCTACGAATGTGTGGGTCATGGCCGCACCTTCTTGTCAGCGTTGTATTTCTGCAGTATGGCCTGCGCTCTCTCTTCTCCTCCATCCGTAAACAACATGATAATCTTGTTGCAGTTTGCACGGCTCACATTAATCTAGTCGAAGAAAACACGAGGCCATTTATAACCCAGATAAACAAAAATAAAGTAGGATGTCATATGTTATGCTTTGTTGCTCTAAACCTATCACAAAGCATGAATCTTATTTTGACCCTGTTTTTCACAAAGTAGGTTGAACCAACAAAGTTACTGAAGGTAACTCAGGGTTCTGCTCCTCAGAAAACATATATATCAAATGGTAACTCTGGGTGAACACTATGTACAGCCACAAATATTACAATAATAATGTTATTGAGCTAAAACCAAAAGACTATCTCTGAACACAGGATTTAAAAAGAGCTAAAACTGCATATATTTGCTTTAAAAAAAAGCTTTTAGTAATTGACAAAAAAAAAAGATACGAGATCTGTCATCTTTTTTTTTTTATTGTTTCAGACAAAATAATTCTCAAAATCATATCATAAAATAGTCATTTTTATTCCTTACAATCTTTTGGTTCTAAGCCCTTGATATGTAAAAGTAGACTCTTAAAATATAACAGTTAAAAAATAAATTCACTGTTAAAATCTTATCAGTGAATTTAAAGTCCATATTCTCAGTATTGAATAAATGGATTGAGGAAATGGATAAACCAATAAAAAACTCCTTCAGATGCAGGAGAGGAGGAGACTCAGATTTACTCTGGGTAAGAGGAATAAAACAGAGACCAGGTTAGGTTTCTAAAGTTATCTCAGTAACTAACTCAGAGTTTAGATTAACTCTTAGTCAAATGGAAACATACTCTGAGTTTAATATCAATATCTCCATAACACAATAATACTTCTGAATAAGCATATATTAGATCGTACACAATCACCAGCAGATGGCAGTAAAAGACAACTATCTGGCATGGGCTAATATCTGATATACTTCAAACTTCATTCAATAACTTATTTGTCAATGCATTGTATTACAAATTGTGATGACTTACTGCAGAAAGCTGCTCAAAAGCAAACTCAAAGCCTTTGGTGTAGTTGGTTATCCCTTTGGCAGTGATGTTCTGCACTGCATCCTTCAGCCGCTTCTTGTTCCTCACGTTGGCTTGTACCAGATTGTCAAAACAGGCTGTCTTATTCACCCGTGTGTTAAACTAGGAGACAATGACAGGAACTTATGACTTACAAATTATTCATACAGTTACAACACGTGTGCATGATGTTACGAGCCATAAAACACACACACACACACACACACACACACACACACACACACACACACACACACACACACACACACACACACACACACACACACACACAGCACCTCGACTGGGCCGTTATGAGACAGCGGTAAACAGTCACATTTATCAAGCCCCACTAATTGCTTCACATCGTCTGAGCTCAATGATTAGGTACCCATGGAAACAAGCTTTGGCTGATAAAGAATGAAGTGAAGCCAGCAACACAATCTTTTTTTAAAGGTGAGACCTTGTCATTATCACCCTGCAGAGCACATATGCACTAACACAACAGCTCTACCCAGCACTTGTACTCACTGGCTTCGAGTCATAGTCATATGTTTTGCTACTATATCAGAAATGGTTTTAGATTCAAACATTTTAATAGATTTCTGACAGTATTCTTTCATGGTGCAATATAAAGAGACAGAAGAGTAGTAATCCAACTTTTATGAAGCAGAACCTTACTAAAACAATACTGCCCCTTATTGATTTGATCTGATCAATGAGTCACAGCGAGATGGCAAATAGGGAAGCTGAAAGCACACCGAGGCCATATGGGTGTGTGCACACTGGAGAGTGTGAGTGCGTTTTCAATGAGCCCGACAGCCTTGAAGTTCCTTTTAGACTGACAATAACAGACACATCTCCATCTCACTGAAAGGTAATGGCAGAGGAAAAAAGACTGAATCAAGGTGACAGCGCGTAAACAGAGGAGAACGCTCTCATACTGGAAAAAGAGTTCACAGTGTATGAAGCAAACAGGGCTTCTTTGTAATAACATACTATGAGAAGAGGAGTGATGAAAGTAAGGAGGGAGGATGGAAGTCGAGAACTGTAAATAGGAGAAGGGGGTGCCTAATATATCAGAAACTGGGAAAGCAAGCCACATTTTAAACACTAGGCTAGAGTTATACTGCCCGGCTTAAAGGTGTAAAAATGTTACTTTTCTCAAAATAACACTATTTGCATTTGAAGCAATCTTCGGTTTAATGCAGTAGTATACTGTATGTCGGCAGTATCTCACACTGATATACACTTCTAACTAATGACAACCCATCTGTTTTGCAATACTGTGACAAGCCACCATCTACTGTTCTTCTTTAAATGGCTTGACTTTGGCCCACAGTGGGCGGGTCGTCAGGTGTGTGAGTAAGGGGAGTGGCTTAATAACCCAGCCCTCCATTGTTCTTGCTCTCTCTCAAGTGAGCCACCCTCTTTAACTTTACATTTTACTATTGACTAAATAAATAGGGTGTGTGTAGTGTGTGAGTAGTGCATGTGTAAGAGGGGTATAATGAGTAACTGCCTTGGCCAAGATCTACATGTTTTCAACACAAAGCTGACAAACAAAGGAAAACATGCAAGTAGAAAGTAAAGTAAGCACTAGTCCAACAAAAAACGTCACCAACATCTCATAAACAACACCACTTGGTGCCCCTATAGAGAATCTGAGGATGTTGTTCCTCCGTGATGCCCCTGGTTGTACCAGGATGCCGGCAAGAAAAAACGACTGAATGGAAATCACGCATCCAGCTACTCTAAATAAAGTCAAAAGGCTTGCCACAGATATGCTTTGAGAGAATGCATAACAAACTCCTATACATACAGCTACATGTTTCCTTTAACTATATACTTATTTTCCTCATCATCCTTATTTATTTCCTCTGAGTTTGTTCAAAGACAACAGTATGTTGGGTTTCCTTAGGTGTTCAGTCTACAAAATGAGGTTATCACAAACTACACACTGCACCTTTAAAATACAGTCTATGGTATATCAGAATTGTGACTATTGCGGTAACATACAAAACAATAAGATAAAATAGATTTATGCCACATGTAAATAAACTGGAGTTCAGTCTGAGTGCACACAGAGTGAATCCAACAATTAGTATAATAATTTATAATGGAAAGGGAAATTTAGGTTTAATGCTGCTACAAATCTTTGTGTTCCCCTGTGATCCTATTACAGCAGCTCATCTGTGTCCATGTGCTGCTCCAGGCTTCAGCAAAGGATTAGTGATGACACAAGAGAAAAGGGCTAATCTTCACTGGCTAATCCCGCTGGACTTCCCTCCTCTCGGGTTTGGTGCTGTGGTCTGCCAAGTGGACTGACACTGACTAACGGCACAGACAGCAGCTAACACAGCTGAACAGGCCGGATAAAGGTGATGGAGACTCGTCTGGGAAAAGGTTAAGACTCAAAGAGAAACAGAAAAGAACAGATGAGGACAAATTTAAAGAAAAAAAATAAAAGGGAGGAAGAAGCATCAGGATTCTTTGACATGCCACAGCTGCACACGAGGAAATGCCGAGCATCTTCATGAGTGAATGCCAGTTTTACCCCATGGCTACTCCTAATTGGCGGAGATTTATGGGTAATATCAGAGATGAATGATTTGGTGTCAGGTTGCGCCACCCTTGGGGCCGGACACAGGGCGCAGTGTGTGAGTTTGAGTGAGTAAGTGAGTGTGGGGACAAGAAATAATGACTAATCGAAATGAGGAGGAGGGATTGACCAATGAAGACTCCCAAATGGTTGTTTATTTAGACTGGCCAGTTCATTGTCTGTGTTTTTATTGTGACTAGGCATGGGATGGAATGTGATTCTGATGGTATGACGCTGTGACACTACACATGCAAATGTTTTTCATTTCTAGGTAAAAAAGAATACAAGCAATGTTATAATATTACAATACAAAGAAAATCCCTCCAATTAATCAATGCAGTGTTTTAAGGCATAGCTTTGAACTACGTTTTCCACTAATTACATTGATGTTACTACTCCATTCATCTGGCAACATCTTAATTATTTATTGTGTAATTGACAGGGACACAATCCTTATCTGTAAGTCCCTGAGCAGAGGTTTTCAGAGGATTCGACAGAAACCTAAAGGCATGTTAGATTTGAAATCTAAAAAACATAAAAAGATCTAACAATTACAAAGCAATGCCAGATGAATTAGATTAGTAAAGGTTCAATAAATGTACGCAGTGAAATCCCAGGGGCAGCAGCACTATCACATCTGTGTTAATGACTAGACTCCTGAGTATCTCTCAGCTATTTCTCAGACGTGTTAAAATGTTCAAAGATCCACACTCTCTAATATTCAGTGTAGGAAAGTTTCACATTCCAAGCAGCTTTAACTGAAAAGCATTTGCCCAACGTTAGTAGATCTCAAAGTGATAAAGCCGTTCCCTCTGTTTGCTCGGGTTGAAATGGTGCCAGCTTTATCACTCACAAATTCTGGGTTGTGGCGCAAGATCATGAAACATTAGGCATTAAAATCTTCAATTGTTAAAAAAAAAACTTTTATATTATATCACAAAAACTAAAGTGTGAATGTTTTGTCCAACTCTTGAGTGCTTGTTTGTTTAAATGTAGTAAGCCTTGTACACTGAAAGTCATTATAACACCACATAAATGTTGACGTCCTCATAGTCAGGCCTGTTTTGGTGCACTTGACATTCCCTTTTTGATGTGGTCTCCCAAATGTATTTTTATTTTTTTCTGTGGCCTATTGCTTGAAAATGTTGAATCTAAAAACAAATACAGCATCATCATCAAATGTTTCCAGCAAAGTCCCACATGTTCCACGATGAATCCTGGATCATTCCAGACAGACTGATGTGTCTTGGACAGATGCATGCATTTCCTTTATTAATACTTTTGTTCCAGGTTATTCATGACCATCTAGCTCTGCATTACTAGATCAAAAAGCCAAAATGTTGTCTTCCTTCCAGAATGTTACTGTTGGAAATGTCAGCTTCTTTTACATGATTTTAAACTACTACGGGACTCTCAGCCGAAAAAGCTGCAAACTCAAATATAAAAGTTAATGATGAGAAGTGTGAAGATGTGTGCTCATGTGTCATGTTCTGGTGACAAAGTATGACAGAATGGTAACTAAATGCAACACATTGTTATCAACTAAGGGTTTTTCAGAATGTGATCCAATCAGAAGTGGGTTTTGAGTTACATGGTAAAAAAAGAAAGTGAAAACTCCATTGGAGACTTTTCTCTTTCAGCTAATACATCTCATTCAGTCTGACTATTAAACAGGCACACTCGCCTTCCCAACCAATAATTGCAGAACCAAGCCCACCGTGAAAGCAAATACATTGTGTCCAAGACAAAGGGTCCCGGGGGAGAGGACGGAAGCATCGCCTGAACGTCTGTCACCGTGCGAGGAGAACAAACGAACACAGCTCCAATCTCTCTAAAGAGCCATCTCAATAAACACCTCCACGGTCCCCCCATCTCCACATCACACAGCCTCCTGATTGGCTTTCTTTCGGAGAGTACAGGCGCGGAAAGGCTTAGAATAGATGGTCGTAGAATGAAAAGCCGGTGAGGTAAAGCAATGGCGGTGATTGGTGGCTGAGAGAAGCAGAAACGAAAGGAGCAAAATTGGAAGCAGCGGAAGGGAGAAAGTTGGTGGATTGTATATAAAACAGGGGAGGCACGGAGTGGACGAGGAGATCATTCATTGACACGGCGAGATGAATGGACGTGTGCGGTCAAACCCTGAGAGGAATTGTGTTGGTTAAAAAAAGAAAAAAAGACGTGATGGAGAGACGAAGAAGGTGATGAATGGGTGTTCTCCGGGGTTGGATCCAGTCACAGGTGAACCTTTAATTCATTTGGGAGCACACTCACGCGCACTGACAGGTAAAGAGGTTGAACGGGGGCATGCAGCACAGAGTTTTAATCCTGTACACCAAATAGAGCAGTGGATATTTCATTAAGGGCTTGTTTCGGGGAGGCCAGGCTAGCCAGAAATCTATATTTCATTACTCCATCTCTGTCTGGCTCCTGTGTGTGCTTTAATGGGTCTTGCATGTCCAAGAATAGATATGTAGATAGACCACCCATTTAAGGCACATTTCCAATGAATGGTACGGTTCATTAGAGAGGCTTGTGTTTCCACTGTCTCTAAGAAACCACGGTCTGCAATAAAAACAGTGACATCATAGTGTTTAGTGTTTCATAGTGTTCTGTACAAGTTATCAATCTCAGTTTTCTGAACTTTCAATACAGAAAGCATTTTACATGTTTCCTAAATTTTAAGGAGACTATTTAATGCCTATTTTAATGCTACATTACTAGTTCATCATATATGATAGTATATGATGACAAAAATATGCCTAAACATAGTCAAAACCACACCCTGAACCAGAAAAGAGAATCAGAGATAAATCCAGAAAGCCGCAACAAAACCAGGACTAAAGCAAAGACTCAAGAAAAAAACAAAACAAACCAGGACTGCACCAAGACTAAACCGGAATTAAACCCAAGATTAAATTAGGACTAAACAAAGCCAAAGAACTAGACCAGGACTAAACCATTACCAAACCCACAACGATATCTAGACAAATCCAGGGTTAAACAATGGCCAGAACTAAACCAGCTCTAAATCAAGACTGAACCTAAAACCTAATACATCCAAACTAGGATTAAACCTGGACTATAGCTTGGCTAAACAAGACTAAACATAGGCCTAAAAGACATAATGAACCAGTCTAGGGATGGGCGATATGGCCAAAAATCCATATTGCGATATACATTGCAGCCTCTTGCGATAACGATATATATTGCGATATATAAATTATAATAGAATCATTTCAGAACAGGTTACATAGATCCTAAGGAAAGCCAAACTGCTAAATGTATTTTTTAATGTTATTCCTGTATTCCTGAAAAGGAACTCACAATCTTCTTGCATAAAGCAACAGCATGGTCAATTCGGGGATCTTTCACACTTTTTTCTGTTGACAAACGTGTAAGATTTTATATGTTAATTTAATCTATAATCTCTCTCGCCGCTCACGCTCGCTCTCTCTCTCTCTCTCTCTCTCTCTCTCGCGCTCCCGCGCTCGCTCTTTGGCTGCATTGCCTGGCTATGCTAGCTCCGCCTCGTGAAGACTTCACGGAGACTTCACGGAGAAATGTAACAGACTGTTGTACTACCTCAAAGCGAAACATGTTACTGAATACCAGCTTTGCCAGCTCCGTGAAGGCAAAGCTGGTATTCAGTAACATGTTTCGTTTTGAGGTAGTACAACAGATTAGTCGTGTTACCTCTCTTAGCCGGAACTGTTGCCCCACACTCTACAGAGTATAATTTGCTGCTGCACGCCAGACGGCTTAAATCCGAATTACGCCCAAATAATGGATGTTGCGTCTTTTCACCAGCTCCTCCGCTTTCGCCAGCCATGTTTCAAGCTGCAGCTCGTGGCTGTAAATTTTTGGGAAATTATCATCAACATGTATTATCGCGTAGTGCAATAGAATTAAAATCTCTATCGTTTGCCAATTTTTTATCATTTATATCGCATATCGTTCATATCGCCCATTACTAAACCAGTCCTATACAATAACAAAAACACTAGACTAGGCACTAACCCAGGACTAATTTAGCATTCTTTCGCATTAGCGTATAGCAGCTCCACCCTTTTGAGAGCAGACCGCACTGATGGAACCAATGGGGTTATCCAAGTAGTATTAAAAGGTATGTTTTTATGAGAAACTTTGTACGCCTTTTTGCAATGGAAACCTCACCAAACTGACCCACGCTGTACTGCTCCAGTGGAAAAAACCTTCACAAACACACCACACAATTGAAGCTATAACAACACTCACATAGACCACGTTGACATAGTCGTCATCAGAAAGAGTCTCGAGCATCTCGCAGACAGACGTCCGGATCAGTTTGAGCGTCAGGCCAGACACGCTTCCGCTCCTGTAGAAAAAAAGAGGGAAAAAAAGCTCATATTCTTTCAGTATATTCTGTTGGCTCAGTGGCTGGCCTGGGAGATTTTCTGCTAAGTGTAATTAGAAATGTGTCCACCCAGGGAAATACATTGCATTATGTGGCAAATATAAAAAGGCACGACTTATAATCAGGGGAAATCATGACTGTTATTAGACGGTTACGGATCAATGAGATGATCAAGGAACTCACGCATCAACGAGGATTAGCATATCTTTGGGTGAGGCGGCTCCTTGGATGTACCTGGATGAACAGACCAAAGACTTCAGATGCAATATGATGCGCAAGAGTGTGTCACTAATTTATATCATGTGGACAATGATACGATTTAGACTCTATTATCTCATTAACCTGTCATCTTGATTTGCATTTGTGTCATCTGACTTACCACGGCCTCCTGCGGACGTCGTACAGGTCGATTTTGCTGGGCGTCTTACGAGCATCCATCCACGGAGAAGCTGGACGAGGAGGTACAATATGTGCTCATTCACTAATGTTCATTACACAGGCAAAAAATATTACAATAAAAAAGCTATTCTGCCATTGCTATTGTGTTTTTTTACACCTGACACTTCTTTCGTGCAGACTGAGGTGTTAATTCATATCTGTCATTTTGCTGTGTCATACTCATCTTTGGCAACATGGCGAAGAGAAAAAAAATATTAGCTCATTTTGTCATAGTTATACCATCAGATAGCTTGATTAGGCATTTACAGTGGAAGCCAGTATACATTATTAAACCTCAATAACGAGTTTCACTAAAACAACTGAGTTTGAGTCCAAACAATAGAGCAATAATAATAAACAATACAATTGCATATACCACGTAAGCTATTCCCATAACGTTACATGATGCCAGTGATGACAAGAGCAGGAGGGTCTCATGAATAGAAATAACTTGGCGCAGAGAAGACTTGCTTTTAAAGGCAGTACGACTCTGAATATTAAATCAATGCGGGCTGAGCATAGGGAAGAGGATTATTTATTGAAGGTATTTGCCAAGTCATGCGTTCAAAGATATCAATAAATCTTATCTTGTTAATAATAAGTTTTGTTATTGTAATGAAAAGGCACATGTTGCATCTTCGAGTTATTATAAGATCCTGAATAGGGTCCAGTCAGTAAATGCTTTAAATAGGTCAGGTTGTTTTCTTGCAATATCTTTTACAAGTATTTCTCAAAAACATATTTCTTATATCATCTCATGTAAACGTTTCAACTTGAACAATTTGCTTGTACTACTACCCTAGGTTTACATAGGTGCATACTTTTCTTATAGATCACGATAGGCATTGTTTCTTAGTTGTAATGTAATATGTAGTGTTGGTGAGAAAAGTTTTGTTGTCATTTTAAAATAAATGACAGCAGAACACTGGTTGCACTGGTTTTCCACTTCCATAGTATAATCTGTAAGACTCTTGATTAAAACTCTACACATTAATTAACTGTTGAATCTGAGTCAAACTCTCTTATACTTTAAACACATTTCAATTGTTCATGTAACTAGACTGTAACATCCTTTACAATAAAACATTCATATTTAGATCCATCATATATTTAACATGTTATCATGTATCATCGAACAGGCTCATTCTTGAGTTAGCATATGTCTGAGTTAATGTGTGTATTATAAACTGCATATGTGTAAACATTCCAGAGCTAGACACTAATATGGTGATGAAAAAGCCAGCTCTGAGATTGGCAGACAGACACATAGGGGCTATAGTGGAGGAGTGTACAAGGAATGAACTGCATGCCATATTGGACAATGTCCAGCACTCTCTGCACACTGTCCTGGCTGCACAGAGGAACAGCAGCAGACGGCTCATCTTCCTCCTCTGCAGGACTGAGAGCTTCAGGAGATCCTTTATGCTGACAGCTAATAGGCTTTGTAACTTAACTCATTTAAACACCTCGACCCACAAGGAGACACACTCTGCCCACACATACACACTGGATGATGGAATTTACTGAATGTTTAATGTAAGCTAATTAACCTGTAACTCAATTGTGTATATGTACTTAATGTAGTGTATACAGTATTTCTGTGTCTGTGTGCACATAACAGAATTGTTATATTGTGGGTTTCAACAGGCAAAACGCATGATAAAAACTGATAATGTATCTGCTAAAATGTCAACTGTAAACCATAGGAAAGAATGAATGGCTGTCTGTCTCAGTCATGTGATTAAATTGAATTTGTGTATTTTTTGTTTGTTATTTTCAATGTCATGCAAAAAATAAAAAAATAATTTGGAAATAAAATCATCTGAGCTGGTAATATTGCAATAAATGCATTGATTTTAATGCATGTCACGTTTAACCCAAAGTTGAAAACTGTAGGGTCCAATCACTAACGTATCTAATGGTCCAAGAGCAACATTATTACTCTTTCTGTGTGGAAGTGTAATTTTTACCTGGGTAGTAGCGGGCCAGGCCTGTAGCGCTGCCAAACACCTGCCAGAGTAGCGTTGGGTCGTCTTCTCTGTTTTTTCTAAAGACCTCTTCCAAAGCTTCTGTCCAGTTGAGCTCATTCAGCACGATGGTAGCTTTATACACATGCAAGAAATCAACACAAACAGGCATGTCAAAAGAAGCTCTGGAAATACAATTTACCATTTTACAGCTCTTTGTGCTCCATGTCAACAAGTATCTGTAAAGATACTAATAAGTCCTGGGATGGATCTCATTTCTCCTTTCATATGCCTCCTCGATGCCTCGACTCTTCAATTGCACCGGAAGTTATTCTCTGTGCGCCATCTTTAGTGCTGTTTAAAGCTCTTAACGCTGCTCTGAGGAGCAAAGAGGGGAGTCAGAGGAGGCATAAGGGAGGATACACTGGAGCGTCCTACATGGAAGTCAAACTCACGAAGGAGATGAAAACCCTGCCCATTGCATGTGCTATTGGACAAGACGCTCAACATGCCTCTCTCATGTTTGGTTTACGACAACTTCAGCAGAGACTAGAGAAATTGCAATGGTTATCTGTAAATATTATAATAAGTTCTGATGACCTTATATTTATACAAATAAAGAGAAAGAATGTCATATATCAATTTGTTTATTTAAAAGTAACAGATATTATTGTCAAACATTTAGATCTTAATTTGAGATCTTGCTGCAGATCCAGTTGTAAATGTCATCAAAAATGGACATTGCTCCTGAGGGGAAATACATATGTCCCATCCTCCTTTTTCTCTCCTCTCTCCTCTCTGTGGCTCCTTTGTGGGCGGGACTAAGATGCGAGGAGAGGAAGGGAGTGGAGGAATCAAGTGCACGTGTTTAGAGAATTGAGATTCCCTGCTCTTGAACAGTTCCTGTCACCAATGCCCCACTTTAGGTAAAGGAAATTGCATGGATAAAAATATTTTGAAATTTGAAAAAAGTGTGCAATTTTCAACTTGATTTGTGTTTTTTAATGATCCTGTGCCATAGTAAAACTAAGGCTACATTAAACTAAAACTAAACAAGGCTGAACTGAAGTCTATACAAGGAGCTTTTGAACATTGTATTTATTCACCTCAGGCTCTAATTAGATAATTATTTTAAAAGGCAAAAGTAAAAGTTAGTGTGCTGGTTAGTGTATGCCATTGTTTACAAGAATTTGATTTTGGCATAAAATGATACTGACAATATTTTTGGGAGGATTTCTGGAATAATATGGTTTCCTAACCCTCATTCATTTTATTACAGTAAAGTTGAAGCTGATCTTATGACAATTAAGGGAAAGTATTTATTTAAGTAGGTTAGCACATTATCAGGAAAACGAGTAATATTTATTTAGTTATATCATTATTATATGTCCATAATGATATAACTAAATAAATAATTTTATTTTAACCAGGTAAGTCAATTGAGAGCCATTTCTCATTTGCAATCTTGACCTGGCAGCATAAAGATAAAAGACAGTATAAGAAAAAGCACTGAAGTAGCAACCATTTGATACAATATCACACCATTCATAACAAAAATCCAATATATATTCTATATTATATACTGTAGAGTAAATATGTTTAATGATTATGCTAATTTTTAAAATCAGATGGAAATGAACAAGCTGAAGTCACTTTTGATACAAAGCATTCCAAGCAACAAACTCAAATGATGAGCAACCAAGGGAGGTACGGGCTTTATGGATGAGCAAACTCATAAAGAACTATAATCTACTGAATGTAAGGAATGAATATTAACATATAAGATATAACCACAAGCACACTTCTAGACTAACTTCTGGATGTTTTAGTGCCATTCTGTTTTATATTTTGACACAGTTTGGGTTAAATCTCTGATTGGACAATCATATTTGATAGAATATTACTATTCAAGAGGTTTTTTGTGCTGCAGATATTGTAAGAGATAAATATAATGCACAATCCTAACATGAAGTATAAGCTTGCCATTACACATATTAAAGTTTAATTATCTGAAAGCCTTAACCCACGCGTGTGCTTTAATGTTGGTGTGATCAATGGTGTGTGTGGTGAGAGGCAACAGGCATTATGGATGTAATGACACAGCAGCTAGACAGCTCAGAGCCACATAACTCTCACAGTGATGAATGGAAACTCACAACACATGCCTCCCCTACTGTATCTTTGTTGTGTCTATCTCCCTGCTGTTTTTTTTTTTTTTTATTCCTGTGTTACACCAAGCATGGACGTGTGCACATGTGGCGCCACTGACGTAAGCGTGTGCACGAGGAAGATGGATTGCAATCCGGTATTGACTGCAACATGGTCCATTGATGTGCAAAGCAAACACTGTTCATTTGCATGTAGGTCTCTGGAGAAGGGAGTTAATGAAGCCTCAGTTGCCAGGAGTGTTTTTTTTTTATTTTCTTTTTTCTTGTTTTTCCATGAAGTCAAATGCATGTGCCTCATTAAGTGTAGAATTTCAAAGGGAATAAGAGAAAATAACAGGAGTTCTTAATGACAAAATTACAAGCTGTATGTGATGTGTTTTACAAAATAAGCCAGGTTTAGCAATTGTACACTTTGATTCAAGTTGTAAATGTATCCTGCCTAAATGAAGAGATACAGTGCTAAAAAAAGTCACCCACGTACAATTAGCTTCCACTAGTCACTAGTACTCCTGAACAGTGCTAATATTTTATAATCTACACTCCGCTGCTTCACCAGAGTCACTGTAACCACACGTCAGCCATATTGCCCTGACACTAACGAATTCTGTGGCTGCACTTTCCACGGCTTTGATGCCAGACTGAATTTACACCCGGCTATGACTTCATCACTGTGGGATATCAGGACAAATGAGCTTTTATTCTACATTTCACAAGTCACAGATAGAAAGACACATCTTCAAGTGGCATTTTAATGTAAGTTCACCAATGCAATTTTGTGTTAGTTTCCTTCTTATAGCTGTATATTTACTGCTTTCATTCCATTGTTTTCAAAGATTTGATTTTGCCAAACATAATCTTCTTCTATTGTGGAGTTTGCTTAGGGGCGGCAGTGGCTCAGTGGTAGAGCGGTTGTCCTTCAACCGGAAGGTAGTCGGTTCGATTCCCGTTCTACCCACAGTTCATACTGTCGCTGTGTCCTTAACACACTTAAAGACACTTAACCCACCTTGCCTTGTATGAATGTGTAAGAATGTTTAGTGAATGTACTTGAAGATGGTCGGAGAGGCCGTAGGCACGGATTGGCTGCCACGTCTTTGTCATTCTGCCCCAAGGCAGCTGTGGCTACAGTTGAAGCTTACCACCACCAGTATGTGACTGTGGAGTGAATGAATAATGGTTGGCCTGTAAGCGCTTTGAGTCCCATGGTCCCTTGGGAGAAAAGCGCAATATAAATCTAATCCCTCTAGTCTTTGTTTCCTTTTGTTTCTAGCTACTTTAAATAAAGACCCCAGAAAAAGGTCTGTTTTGCCTGTCTACACTTCTCTTTAAAATTTTGAAAAGCTTTTGAAGATTCTTAGTTATGCAGCCTGAAAACATAATTTTCATGATTGTACCTTCTGAGGAGTCTGAAGCGGGCGGGCCGGCCTCACCTCTTACATTCATAGCTTTTATCGGTGTGTGGTGGAGAGCATACTTTCTAGAAAAGGTCTGCAGGTCGGCTGTTGAGCAGAAGGCGTTGCATCGAGTAGTTAAACATGCTCAAGAAATAACCAGCAGCATCGTCCCTTCTCTGGACGACATTTAGGCTACATCAGTGAGAATGAGAATGCACAAGAGACTAATTAAATCTATATTTGGGAAAAGTTTTGCTGACCAAAATTGGAAGGACACTCAAAAATCATCAAAAAAAATCTGAGATGGGTGGAAACGAGGCAAGCAACGACCAAACTGGCAGAACACACAGAGGACTGGCTTGGTCTTTAGCACTGGACTATTCCCTGGTGTAAGGGGTTTTTATTTTTATTTAACATTAGCGCAGAAATCTGTACAAATTTTGAAATGCGTTGATGAAAATGTAATGCTGAAGTGTGAAGTGTGAAGTGAAACTCCCTTCAGACCTTCCCATCAATTTAGTCCATCTCTATCATACTCACATCAGGTTGCAAGATAAAGTGACCTTTTAAAGTTTGTAGCAGTGTATGGTTTTCTATCATGTGAATTCCTAAACAACATTGGGCTCACGTTTGATGTGCAGCTGTCTTTTGGGGGTGGTCTCATAAACTTAGCTCCCACTTCACCTACAGAATCCAATTTTCTTCTGCCGAGAAAAGGTTATTCCTGGAACATTTACTGGGTGCAGAGCTGGAACTTGATAGATAAAACCTCAATAACCAATAAATCTTTCTGTATCCGTCCAAGCATTGAGAACGTACCTTGTGTTCTATTTTAGCAATGGATCTAAAAAGCTCACTGAAATTATAGTGCTGACTTTCATTACCTTTGTAGTAATGACACATTTCTTACATAGCCTATGATCATACTGTTTCATTAGGAAAAAATACTGTATACAAGTATGGGTTGATTACTGGTTTAAACCTATACCACACTATGAAAAACATGAAACATGTCATGAAAAACCACAAACATTTTCAGTCCTACTATTCTTGTAAAAGGAACTGAGACAAGTCCTGAAAGTCACTGTAAGCTGTAATATGAAAAACTAAAAGGCACCTATTATTGATGTGTTATCCTAAAACTTCAGTTAGTGCTTTCCATACAGCATTGTCTAAAATAAAAAAAGTATTAGTATGTTTATATGCCACAGATGTTCTGTTCGTCATTATAAAGCTGAAGTGTAAATACAAACAGGAAGTCTGACTTCTACTTATTTTCCCGCTCTTTCTGTACTGGTTTGGCTGTCCCTCATTCTCAGCCAATGACGATCGTCAATCTTTTCTGCCAGAATTTCAATGTGGCTCCTCATCTCTTGTCATCTAGCAGCAATAATTATTTGCAATAAATTTTGTGATATGCAAAAAATACTGCGGTAACGTCAAACCTGACGTTTTTAGGGATGCATAATAGTTATCGGGCCAATAATGGGAAAAATTATGTCATTTTTATCAGCCTTATTATTATTATTATTATTATTATTATTATTTTTAATACGATAAGTAGTTACAATATCATATTGTTATAATTATTATTAGAGTGCCAGTGGTCTTGAAAACAACAAAAAGCATGGATTTAGTCACTTGTATGATGTCATTTTACTTCGCTGCCATTCCATTATAGATCTCTGCTGAGTCTGCTCTAGCAAGAAGAGCTAGAAGTCTTTGTCTGTGTGTTCATTTTTCACAGTGGCAGCAGACATTTGCAATTGGTAAAACATGTTCAGCGAGGGTTTCAAGAGGCGGAAGAAAGACAGCAGTGTTTAACAAATCACCAAAAAACAAGTCACCTAAAGCTTTGCCATTGTAACAAAGTTGTATAAAGTTTTCACATTGGTGCATTTCTAGAAAATAGTGTAACAGCAGTGAGGATTTTAAGTCTGATGGACTTGACTGCTTCGACATGAAACCTCTCAACAACACAGTTAGAGTCAGAGCATGTTGGTGGGGGAAACCGGAGTACCCTGAGAAAACCCACCCAAGCGTGGAGAGAACATGCAAACTCCACTCAGAAAGGCCCCTCAACTTTATTGGTGTAAATATGTTATTATTATTAAGTATTAAAAAACGTAAAAGATCTCTCATAAGGCGCAGTGTTTTTTTTATTAGATTTGTTTATTTCTTTAGGACAGCGTACAGTCTACATTAAGCCGGAGCAGAGATGCTTGTACCAGATTATAGCTTAACAGCTAATTTCCATCTGTAGTCCTATATTGTACATGTTTTTAGTGGTAGGGGAAACCTACGCAGACACAGGGAGAACATGCAAACTCCACACAGAAAGGCCCTGCCCTGGATGGGAATCGAACCCAGGACCTTCTTGCTGTGAGGCAGGCGTGCTAACCACTTTGCCACTGTGCCAGTGGCATTTATATCTCGTCTCTGCATGTGTCCGAGGTCAGGGAAAGGTGGAGGTGTTTGACTTTGGGGCCAGACGGTGACCCAGCAGGCTGACCACCATGCTGGGAAGGTCATTCCATTTTGCTGTTCCTCCCTTTAACTGCAAACATGTTACATCCCACTGAACAGTAAGTGCTCTACTTACACTTCCATCCAGACCAAACAAAGAACAACAGCCTGCAGGAAAGACACACCTATAATGGGACTTATGTTATCCCGACCCATGCATTCTATCCTTTATTCTTCAATGCTCTTCATAAAATAATTCTTGAAATGTAAAAACAGAAGAAAGTCATTAAAATATAATACATAATTCAGACCACAATTAATATATGCAACAGACCATCCTTAAGACATTAATATTCAGCTTGAGCTAATGTCACAAGAACTCGAGGGAATCAAATTACTCCCAACTACTTGAGGAAAATGTAACCAAATCATAAAGGAATAATAAGATATCAGCTACCTTTTGTTATTATAAAAACAATGGCATATTTGTTCCATTATGACAAAAAGGATCCCCGTCCAATAATGGAGTGGTGCTTCGTTCCAATGAGACTTAGTTATAAATAAAAAAGAAAACACTAGAATCTTAAATTAAATCCACAAAATGAATAGTGGCACATCCACAGTAATGTCAAATTGTGTGTTAGAACACAAGACTGGTCTTTAAAGGTTTTGGATTTGTCTCGGCTCAAGAGTCATTTTAATACTGTATTTATTTTGGACATTCCCATTTCCCTTATTCCACACAATAGTCTTGGTTTTGCCTTGATGTCTTGACTTTGTGTTAATCCCTAATGTATTGTTTTTGTTGTGACTAGTCGTGACAAGACAAAAAACCTTCAATGCAGGTTGTAATCACCTTATACCAAAATGTAATAGGAGTGATCTGTGAATAATTGCCTTTAGCCCATGACGACACGCTTTAGCTAATCACATGCTGGCAGTCATGGTCTACACAGTTGTCAACACTGAATCAATGGCGGTTGAAAAATCCTACAGGGAGGGCATCTATAGATGGAATGCACAGACGTCACTTTCTCTTTGGGACACGCTCCCATCTTTTCCACTGGAGTGGCAAAACAAACAACAACATGACTGTCTTCAGTAGGGGAACTATGAGAACGAGAATAAAGTAAAGTGACAATGATCCACACTTACCCAAGAACCAGTTGTCCACGGACATTGATATGTGGCCAGAAACTGTGTTTCCTGACATTTACAGTATGTATACCTATATCAACCTCAGGAAAATACTCAAAGCAAAGCCTCAAGGAAAACAAAAGCCTTGATGCTTGGTCGTACTTCAAGGCTGGATTTGTGGGCGATATTAAAGTGATGAAGACAGCTATGGACACCGTGATTGTATGTGGGCAGGTTTGTACAAACATGTTAATACAGTATATTGGTAACTTAAACTTAGGACATGCTAAGCTAGCTAGACTTGTAGCTAATGTCATTCACTAATGTTGTAGCCTATCTGTGCATAAAACATAAATCAGAGAATGAATGATCCCTGTTGAAACCCTGGATAGCTGCAGAGAGGACAGGGACAGTTTTGACAGCACAAAGCCACGATCTAGTTGTTCCTCTCAATTGCCAGGGCCAGGGAATAAGAAATCTTTGGGTAATACTAATTTAATGAGAGATAGAGAATTATGAAATTTGATCGGTCTAATGCTAGATAAACTAGCAGTTTATCTAATGGACAGGCAAGCTCTTAACTGGGCAAAGTCAATCAGTTGTTTTGGGAGAATCGTGCAAGGATAAGGAAAGAGTGAGGGAAGGGCTTGGTTTAAAAAGTCAGCACTTCTTTTTCCCATTTTCTCAGGGTTTTCCGCTACTGCTGCTTTAACTCAGGAGGTGAAAACAAAGTCTTATAAGTACTTTGCAAACTGAATTTCAACCAAACTTTTTAGGAATGCACTGCTATTCAAATGAAGACTGGAGTATGTATCTTGAATGCATTTCTTAAATTGCTCATTGTTGCACTCTATTTTGATCCCAAGGACACTCCACTTAGCCATGAGTCTGCAGAGAAGATTCACTTTTTAAAAACTATCATTTAGCCAAGGGCAAATTTGCTGCAGGCACAATCTGTAAACAACATTTTATCATAGGCGGGTGTGGGTGTATCTTGTATCCATGGTTACCGCAGAGTTTTTGTGTGTTAGGGTGTACTCACAACCGTCATAGATGTCCGTGGGGATGTGGACAGCCGTGTGATTGTGATCAGTCAGACGTTTAAATGACAGGTCCTCTTTAAAGTCTGGCCGGATCCTGAATTTTCTTCCCTCTGTCTCGTTTGCGTCCAGCTGCGGGGGGAAAGAAAGATAAAGATGCAGGGAGTAATGCTGACTATGACTTTAAAATAACACACAAATGTGAAATATATTTGCTGAAGCACCATTTAACATCGGAGGAGTGAGACTACATTAGACCCTGTGTGGGGCCATATCTTGATCGCAATCTCCTGGCTCATTTAGGATAATATACCATATTGACTGTTTGATGATAGCTCTTTTTCTAACACATGTTATCGCTTTCATTTAGCAGAGGGCATAAAGACTGTCTATGTGGAGATTTATAACTCCTCCGTGTGCATTCACCAATTTACATCAATGGGCGCTGCGCAGACGGAGAGACATATGAAGAAAAGCACAATAAGATATGGAGGGAAGCGGATGCACAGTGGAGAGCGATGTGGAGAGAGGAGAGGAAGAAAGTGGGGGGTAGAGAGAAAGTGGGAACAGTTGCTGCCTAATAAAGCAACAGTGTAGCCACCTCATACATCTCATCTGTCAATTAGGGGAGAAACATGGCGTAAACCTCTTCACCTGAAAGGAGGGAAGACGGAGAGCTACGAGATGTAAGGTAGAAAAAAAACAAGGTTGGGAGTGGAGTGGGGGGGCTGTGGCAGTGGTAGAAAATGAAAGAAAAGAAAATGTGAATGTGGCAGAGAGGTGAATAGGGTGAATGAAAGGACAAGAGATTGAGACGGCCCTGCAGTGGAATCATTTCTGTGGCCCGAGCATGTGACCGTGTTCGGGGCTTAAATGGATTGAGAACATCGGATAGAGGAAAAAAAAAAAAAGCACTCTCACATTGTCCTTTGCATTGTAGTAGGAAATTTCATTGTCCTGTGAGAAAAGAAACACATGTTAGAGGATACATATAGACATATAGAGAGCATGCACTTCTGAATCCATTCTTTTATTTTGGTGCAGTAGTAAACAGTTTTCTGTTTTGGAAGACGCTGGGCCAGTCAAATGAATGTTGCAAACTGAGTGCTCATCTGTAACATCTGTTTATGCCCGCAGCTATTTGCGATGCTGAAGGGAAATGTTTTCTTGCTATTAAGAACACAATATGGTGAGCCACAGCCCACGACATACATTTTTCTGTGTCTGTGGTGAGTAAATTTTCACGACTACTGCTGTACTCTCTGCCTCTGTGGTTCTATGTGCTCACAGAAACAAGAGTTAGTGTGTATAACACTTAATAAAACTACTTAGTAATGGAACAGTAAACACATTTGAAAGCAGAGATGATGACAAATTAAACCTGTGTAGACAAATGTATAAATATACAGCCTTTAAATCAATGCTATTTTCCTGGAATACCCAATAGGACAGCACAACAGAATAAGGACTATACTAACTAACTATAAGTAGTTATCACAATATTTAAGCACAATAACGTTTGGGGATGTACAGCCACTGCTTCAAACTAAAACAGGACCATTATATACTTTACTTATATACCCCAAGGCTCTTTAAAGATATTGATAAATGTGTTATAAATAATTTCTTGTGAGAAAAGGTGGGCTGGTTTAATTAAACCAGTATTGAAAAGAGTTTGAATTGCAGTACAGTATTTGCATGTCATAACAAATGGCCAACATGTTTCCGAGCCCTGTCAAACTGAATAGGCAACAACCATAATGCGTGTTTTCTTTATGTTGTAAGGTGCAGTCTGAAAGCCCATGTTCATGTATATAAATCTCCATCCTTGTGTCGTTGCTGGCTCTGTTACCTCAAACTCGTCTTTCCACTGATGCTCCATCTGGAATTTCTCAGCAGCTGTGGCTAGTTTCTGGGGAGTGAAAAATGACAGACATTTAGATATCACTGCACAATGTAAGCCTCCTTCATAGCATCCGAAATAATGACAGAAAAGCTAAAGAATTGAAACTAAACAAAGACCATCACATAAGGCAGAAAGATGTCTTATTCACAGAGAACCACAGGGCAATAGCAGTCCTACAGTAGTGTCAACTAAAGGCTAAGATGACTACATAATGCAAATATATAGAGGCAATCAAAACCAACCGAAAATATTCAGTCAAGCAAACACAACATTGTATTATTGTAAAGCATCTACAAGGCAAAAGGAGTCTCTGGATAATTGGATATGTGAAAATAATGGGACTAATATTCTGTGGCTTTCACAAAACATTTTAACACAATTAATCATAAGAGTTTTCATTAATGTGCTCCCGTCGCCATAGCACCCATGGGGATATCTTCTACATGAAAACAGTTACAATGCATTGTAACTTAATCTATTTGACTCATATTCAAGCGTGTCAATGTTGAAGCTTGACATCAGAAATGGACACTGAACAATAAAGACATATTAAGACATTGTTCAGAAAGCTATTTCCACAAAGACAACAGAAAGGATAGACTTTGAAATTAATATTTTTCTTTTGGTTATTGTCATTTTTTCTTCTCCTCTTTCCCTTTTATCTGTCGAAAAAATCATAGAATGGCCTTGGGCACCACTATAGCTGTAGCTCCCCTATAGCACTCACATATCAAATATCAGTCCTTCTCTTCCACCTTTCACCTTTGTCATCCATTTATGAGTTTGACATTTGGAGTTGAATCTAAAGTTACATACATAGTGGACTCCCTCACATAATATTTCAGACTAAAAATAAATATGTCAAACTACAACAAATGCAAAGTGATTGACGCCCAGTCAACAAGGGATGGATCTGTAAACTATCTATAAAAAAAATGTAGCTAGACCTGCCCGTCAAATCAGCAAGACCTCACTTCCATTTTGAAGGAATCCGAGTGATTACAGATAGTGACAGCCTCAAACCCCAACAGACGCCCATCTGCTATGGTGCAAGACTTAAATAAAATCAAAACATGATGAAATGCTTGTATTATACGTCATCATGCGCTTAAACTTAGCATCAATGTCAAAGTGTGTATCTGTGACCATGTGTCTGCTGTCAGCCATGATGCCACTATGAACAACAGTCTCTTCCCTTTGGCCTCCAGTCCCAGGCTCGATTCCAGAGGCGTCTCCACCTCCTCTGCACTGGCTGTCAGCTGCTATATATACACCCCATACCAGCCATAAATATGTGCATACATATAAACAAAAGTAGAGATTATCTAGTTATTATGCACCTCTGATTGATGCCAAAATTACACGCTACATCACTTGAATTTAGACATTTTTATGTTTATGAGTAGAAGTTATATGATGATAGAACATAAGCTTTTGCTTGCTTCTTCGTTTTCCCAATATCTGTAAGGAAGTAATTCTATCCATACATGTGAAATATGTATTGTCAGCTATGGTTGCATCATATCATATCATCTATTTTGCTGGTGCTAAAATGTGTCATCTCAAAATACCACAGATGCACAACAGCACGTCATACAACAGTCATGAACAAGATAGCATCTCCACAACACTATGTCTGCTTCAGTGGATTCAAAAAGAAACTTGTGTACCTGCTGAGCTGTCAGCCCTAGTGTCTCAGAAACTCAGATTTGAAACCAACTGTACAAGCCTTGTGAACTACAAACCTTATGCAAAAGGAGACAGAGGAGCTGTAGTAGGTTGTGTTAGTAGCAGCTGAACTCTATAAAATGCTGCTATCATCTTCTACTTATCTGCCTTGATGATGTAATATTATTTCACAACACACTTGTGATTAGAATTAAAAGTTTCATCTGCTGCTTGAAACTAACCATGGCCAGAGAGAAGAAGTAAGAAAATGTCACTTTCACTTTATAAGATGCTATAATGCTCTAGGAGCACAGTAGAGCTGCACTTTGAATTTGATAGTGATTGGTGGTAATAAGATAAAACCCTTAGTGTTGTCATTTACTGTATATTGTTATCACAAAATTTAAATAATTTAAATTTACACATTCAATAATAGCTAATAATAATTAATTATTTAATTAATAATACCTCGATTGATCTGATACGTATCGATTCTTGGGGTCACATTTCGGTTAAAAAGTGATTCACGTTTTTTTTTGATTCACAATTCAAAAACGATTCTCCAATTAAGAATCAAATTTCAACTTGATATGTATTTAGTTATATTTTGCCGTTTAGTGTTACTATGTTTTGTTCCTATTTGACTGTGTTGGACAGTCTTAAAGAAAGAAAAATACCACTGCATCAAAAACCTAAAATGTATTTTCTTCTTTTCTATTGTACTTGTAAAAAACAAATACAATAAAATAATTTTACAAAAATATGGTGGTGAATGCACATTTAAAAAAAAATAAAATAAGTTACTAAATACATTTACAATGTGTAACAGTAACAATAACTTGTTATTGTGCACTCAAAGTTCCCCACAATACATTAGTAAAAGTACTGAGCAGCGATGGTCACTAGACGGTGACGATGGTCAAAATAGATCTTTTATCTGTACACAACAGGTTTGAATGAAACAAGTGAGGCACAAGTTTTACACTTTATGGAAACGTTTTATTTTATTTTTATCATAAATTGTTATAAATAAACGGTTACGGTGTTAAATCACTAACGTCAGTTGAACCTGAGCTCATACAGACGCAGATATGAGAGCTTCCCTTTGACACAAAAAAGAGCTGCGATGATCCAGTCTGTTTTGGTCATTAAGAGGACAAGGCTTGTTGATTAAAACATTTAGGCAGTGTTACTAAAGTCTTGCAAGAGTCTATTACAAAAGTCCATTATCAGCGGAGTTCAGCGAACATTTTTTTATATGTACGCGAGTCCATCGGCAACAGAAAACAAACGTGTAGAGTCCAAAACCTATTTCAGTCCACTATATAGTCTTCTATAGCAGCACTATATATTGATTAAGGGGGTTAATCAATATAAAGTGGACTATATATATATATACTGAAGAGGACAGCGCTTCATGCTCGTGCTGTCCTCTGCATTCTGTCCAGGTGCCGCACAAACTCTCCCAGTGGGGTCCTGTCTTTTAAGTATGACAACAGCACGTTATTTAAAAAAAAAAAAACAATCAAATCAATTATTTTTTTGCGATTCACACATGAATCGATTTTTTTTCTCCCACGCCTAATAATAATTCTGGTTTATGAACTGAAACTACACAACATAGAACATAACACATGTTGGACATAATGTACAACAACATAGACATCTAGATGAGACCTGTAGAGATGTTGCATAAAGTGACACCTTGAGTGTATTGACTGCAATTCATCCTTTTCTTATTATGGATTAGATAAAAGTATTACGGCAAGGAATGGTGCAATAATACAACTCGAAAAAAACAATCTAATATAATTGTGTCAGAATCCAATCACTTATAATAAGTGAGTCACTTATTACACATGACAGACTTGTACAAATCTATCTCCACAATTACTGGCAAATACATAGGCACACTTCTTAAGACAGCAGACAGACAGCGCTTTTAAAAATTCATGACGGGGGCTTTGACGAGGCTCCTCTGCCCTCTGGGGGATACGGGGGAGGGTTGTGGGGGTATGCAAGAAAAGATACCTAATTACCCTTCTCTTTTTCTCTCTGCTGCTCAACGTCTCCTCTTTTTGTCAAACACACGCAGATGATCAGACAACAACAACAAAGATCTGTGCAAATCTACTGAGCTTTGATTTAACAAGGCTTTTTCCTGAATGACAGCTAAGCGCTCCAACCTCACAGTTCATTACGGAATTACTGCGAGTTGCCGCCCCGGTCAATTGATTAGAAATTAGTGGTTGAAACCGAAATTTAGAGCTTTTTGGTAACGCTCTGCCCCCAGCTCACCACATCTAACTGCTCATTAGTCTCCCTCTTACTTATTCTGGTACGGCTACTCCAGTTCCCCACCATAATGAGTCCATTCTATCACTGGATGACCACTAGAGACCTGCTGAGATCTACACCACCCCCCCTGCAGGAAGACAGATGCAAGGGTATGAGGGAAGTATGAAGTCAATTTAAAGCTGCACAATGGAGCTGTGAGCAAAGAAGTGGTTTGAGAAAAATGTGCTTCAGTGAGATGAAATGCATTAACAAGAGGCAACCATTTTTAATACTCTCCACAGGCACAAACATGCTCATGCATATTGGTAGGCACCTTTAGGCTGCCAACATAGCTGCTAAAGTGCACCGTGATCTGAACTAGGGATGGGCATTTACCACAAAAATTATATCTGAATATTTAAGCTTAATTATTCAAATATTTGTTTATTTAAATTAATTTTAATGAGAGAGGCGTTAATTTATGAAACATCATTTCAAAATAAGCTTATCGGGGTATATATTCAGAAACAAAGTAACAGGCTACATTCTGTGATTTGTAAAATAGCATAATTTAAAGAAGTTTTGTAGGTGCAACTTGTGTTTGCCTTGTAGTTTTGTATGTTTTGTTTGTGATGTTTTTCTGTCACAGTTATTGTGATAACTGTGTAAAAAAAATACCAGTTTTCTCATTATAGATTTATTTCATTTATGGCCAACAAATCATTTTGTTTCTTTAATAATATAAAATTAATTAATTTGGTAATTTGAATAGTGTTTTTATTTTTTTTTATAAATATTGCAGATAAATTATTATAATTTGATGACTGAGACATTTGTTTGATGTGGACTGTGCAATCACAAAAACACTCAATCAATCGCAAATACTCCTGTATAAGTTAAAAGGAAAAAATAATTAAAAACAGCAAAAATATCAATAAACCCATTCAATAACTCTTTAAGATGGGTAAGACCTTCATAAATAAGTTAACTTTAAGTACTAGATAAGTACCATCTACAATAAAACCATAGTTACAGTACCATACAAAAAATGTGTGCTGGGAAACAATTAAAGCGTTTAATTGCGATTAATCGCACAATGTTCTGTGATTAATCGCGATAAATCGCATTACACACAAAATTTTATAGTGAATTCAAAATTAGTTTATTGCATACTTTTATTTTGAAAGTACTGCTATATGAACAAAAGTGCAATAATGTTTGGTTTGCAATCACTTTAAACAAATAAGGTGCTTTTTACAGCAATTACAAGTTAGTAGCAGTTAAAATATTTCTTAAATCTTTCTTAAATCTCAACATAAATGTTAATGTAATCAAATTAACAATTTAACCAAAAATATTTGCCACTGCCAGGGCATTAATATTTTGTTTAGTTTGTTATAGAAAAACAAGTTATGTCCAGAGCCTCGATCATAACATTATAACAGGCCGGGCATGAATATAAATGTCTTTTGTGTTTTCATTACAGTCAGAGCATGTGAATGCAGTTCCCACTGTTCATCAATATAATGCACTGTAACGCCGAGGTAATTATGGTTGCCTAGCGATGTCCAGTAGTCTCCGGTTGTAACGCCGTCGCTTTTGTAGTCCTCTCCTTTTCATACAACTCGTGTATTCTTCTTGTGATTGTGTATTCTGGTGCGTCTTGAGGGCGGCTCATACGTGCAGTCATTCGTTGCAATCCTAAGAATGTTCTTCAGATTTACATCTTTCACAATACTAATCGGCCAACGTTAATGCGTGATAAAATAATTGTCGGTGTTAATTCATTAATGTGTTAACGCCTATAATAACGTGTTAACGTGTTAATACAATATATATATATATATATATATATATATATATATTTTTTTTTTTTTTCAAGTGACCAGTGTTTTAGCCATGTTTCAATGGACTCAATATGTCCTGAATGCATTTATTCAATCATTAAACAGACTGTACATAATATTTTTTTCTTCTACTTGGGGAAAATAATTTATGATCAATGATTGTGAAAATATGGATGTCTTCCGCCCATTGCTCCCCTATTTACTGACATTGTCGTTACCACAGGGCAATAAAATGGCAGTTTTGGAGGCAGTCAGATTTGAAAAAGCCACATCATGTCAAGATGATGATTTGTTGAATTGTTATACTTCAGGTATTTTAAATGTTATGGACACCATTGCTCCTGTAAAGGTTAAAGTGATCAGGAAGTGGCAGAAGGCTTTGTGGAGCAATTCTTATTCTGTCAGGGCACAGAAAAGGGAATGCCAAAAAAACGCAAGAAATTGGCGTAAATTGAAACTCTCATTTGATTATGAGGTATACTAAGAAACTTTGCATGTTTTCAATCAAACTTTGCAAAAAGCAAGAGAAATATTTTTCTTAGAGATCATCAACAAAAGCAATAACAACGTGTTCAAACCCTCCAGCTCCATTTCCTCCAGAATTAGTTTCCACCACTAAATGCAATGAGTTTGCATTGTTTTTTAACAACAAGGTTCAAGGCATTAAACATGCAATACAGTCCACAAAGCATAAAACAACACTGCAGGCATCAGGGGACACTTGGTTAAGTTAACACATTTTATGCCCATTAATGACAGAACAATTGAAAAAACTGTCTCCAGCTTGAGTCTGCTGCCTCAATGTTTTACCCACTCGATTTCTAAAATCAGTACTAAGAGGTTTGTTACGACATTTCACTAATATAGTCAATAATTCCTTACAGTCTGGAACATTTCCGAGGGCCTTAAAAACTGCTGTCATTAAGCCCCGCAAAGAGGAGCAGTCTTGATGCTACAGTTCAAACCTACCATTTTTAGGGAAAGTCATCGAAAAAGTTGTACAGTATATCAACAACTTAATGACTTTCTATTACTTAACAACTGCTTTGATCCTTTTCAGTCAGGATTCAGGCGCCATCACAGACCAACACTGCACTTATCAAAGTCACAAAAAGTCTCTGTCTTAGTTCTGTTGGACTTGAGTGCTGCGTTTGATACAGTGGACCATTGATTCCTGTCACAAAGATTAGAGGAATGGATATCAGTCCTATCTTGAAGACAGGAAGTACTTTTTTTCGGTTGCTAACTGTGTATCAGACCAAATGGCCCTGACATGAGGGGTTCCACAGGAGTCTATCTTTGGACTCCTATTATTCAATCTCTACATGCTTCCTTCAGGCCAGTTAATAAGCAGCTGTGGCGTATCCTACCATAATTATGCAGATGACACTCAGATTTACATTTCACTCACTGCAGGTAAAAATGGACCAATCCATTCACTGTGTCACTACTTTGAACAGATTGACGTGTGGATGCAAAATAATTTTCTCCAACTGAACAGAAACATGACTGAACTAATCATCTTTGGGCCACAGAAACAAAGTGAAAGTGTCAGCAGTGACCTCTCGTCTCTTTCTCTAAAATCTAAAAACCAGGTTAGAAATCTAGGGGTCATCATGGACTCAGACTTGAATTTCCACATCTAGATTCATTTACATCATCTGCATTTTATCACCTTAAAAACATTTACAAAGTCAAAGTGGGGAGGCAGTGGCTCAGTGGTAGAGCGGTCGTCCTTCAACCAGAAGGTAGGCGGTTCGATTCCCGCTCTCCCCACAGTTCATACTGTCTTTTGTGTCCTTGGGCAAGACCCAATGCACCTTGCACCTTGCAACCCATGCACCTTGCCTCCAGTGGTGTTCCAGCTTTAGCACTGGTGACTGGAACCTTAATGTAAGTCGCTTTAAATGAAAGCGTCAATTAAAATGTAACACTGGTGAATGTAAGTCGCTTTGGATAAAAGCGTCTGCTAAATGACTAAATGAAATGAAATGATAATGTCTCAACCAGACTTAGAGAAACTTATCCATGCTTTTATCTCCAGCAGATTAGATTAATGTAACGGCCTGCTCACTGGTCTCACAAAACGGGTTAAGACAGCTGCAGCTTATTCAAAACGCTGCTGCTTGGGTTATAACCAAAACTAGCAAGTACAACCACATCACTACAGTTTTAAAATCTCTGCACTGGCTTCCTGTTGCTCAGAGAATAGACTTTAAAACAGCACTGCTGGTTTATAAGTCTCTTAATGATTTAGCACCAGAATATATTTCTGACATGCTAGTTTCTTATGAACCTCCTCGGATGTGAACATCTGGTTCAGGTGCACTGAATTTTGGTGAATAAGAGGACTTATTTTATTTTGATGCACATATTTGTACATTAGCAGAAATGTAGCACAATACAGATGTGAAAGCAGTTATAAAAAGCTTATTTGACAATAAAATTTGTTTTGGTTAAAATCAACCAATGATTTTGATAATTAATTGTGATCTCAATATTGATCAAAATAATTGTGATTATAATTTTGGCCATAATTGCGAAGCCCTACCTTCCATAACCATCTCCAAGCTTTTTTTTCCACCATTGCCCTTTCCTGACAGATTATATCAGTTGATTTATAAATGGTCACAACCCTAATAATATCCAGAAACACAAGTATGTCAGTTATGCAGATGTTTCCAAGGGTTGTTGGCACATTATTTCTAATTACTCTTGGATATTAATCCGACAGCCTTAAAGGTAAGACTAGTATTGGCAGATGAAGAAAAATCAGTGACATGACATGACATTTGGCAGAGCTTAAGTAGGAACCTGTTGATTTGAAAATATAACAGGAAAGCACTGTTCTACACTTCTTCTAGACAATTGAAAAGGTTTTTACATCAAGTGGGAAAGTGAGATTTGACATCATGCAAATACGTTAGGAAGCCTGTAAATACCCGGTGTGAGCAAAATAACTAGATTTTACATTTATGAAAATACACTGTCACCCATTCTGAACGGGCAGCAAACAAAGAAGACAGTGATGCTTTAGGCTAACAATCGAAAGAGCTCACCCATCAAATTGAAAGCTATCAAGCCGTTTTATATAATGTCCCAGTTACTGTTTAGATCTTTTCTGAAGCATACATCGATCTGTCTATCTTCTCCCTGTGAGCAAAGAGCAGAGTCCAGTTTAGTAAGCGGGAATTTGTAACCATAGAGTAAAATATTGAATGGGTCTTGGCTCGTTAGAGTATTGTGCCCTATTCCCTCACCCTACTGTATCAATATCCGAACAGTCACCATAATATACCATTGCCTCCTTCCATGAACCAACAACGCTGATGTATGAGCCCATTAAACAACACCGGAGAGTGCACCGAAGCATTTGGACAAAACGGTGTGTGTAGAATGGCATTGGAATCCTAGCCTCTAGCCCCAAAGAGAGATATTTCTATCCCCCTTTCACTGGTATTAGTTGACATTCTGCCAGGGCAGTCCAATAGCCCACCATGCATTTAGTGAGAAGACATAGCACAGCTTAAAGGATAGAGCGGGGAAGATGAGACAGGGTCTGCTAAACCTCAGAGCCTCCCAGACTCTTACTGTGGGGGTGCGCATGTATGTGTGTCCACAAGGCTCGCCTGAAATCAATGCTACGTTCACAGCACCTCCCCTAATCGGAGAAAAACAAATATTAAAGGCCGAAAACAGCATTAACACCAATGTTTGATGTTATATCTACTTTCCTTGTTGCTGATGTGTCCACATTTATATTCACCGTAATGAGCCCCAGCTCAAAGGGACGGCAGGAAAAGAGAGAAAAATGGTGGAGATGTGAAGCATCAATAAAAGCGAAATGTCTGGAAAGCAGAGTGGTAAAGATACAAAGAATGAGTGTGGATGGATTAGACAGGACAGTGCAAAAACACCAAAACTGAAGTGTGAGTCAGCACAATTACACGGTCGGTAGCTCTCATAAAAACTCACGGGAGAAATCTATGTAATGAGGGCATAAGGGCTGTAGTCAAACAAAAGAGAATGTATTTGACGGGGTTTGACGGGGTATCTTGAGTTTTTGTGTACTGATATATTTCTTTATATGAAATGGAAAGAGACAATATTGTTAAAAGAGCAGTAAATGTAGAGCCGTTGCATGTTTTGTTCCTTTCTGCCCTGACTTAGTTCCTCTGAGCAGTCAAAACCTGCAGCAGGAGTCACTCAGCACAGCACTCCCTCGCCTTATTATATAGACTACACGTGTCATATACTCGACTAAAATCTCCACACATCAACTGATAGACTACTCAATGAGAGCCATAGCAACATACACCAATCCCTCTTTGGATAGTTGCTTCATTGCTTCACTTTACACCTCAGACTAAACTAGCACTAGTAAATATACACAAGAGACTCGCACTTGCTTCATGCATCAGCAGTGTTTGAGCAAGTGCGAGTCACTTGTGTTTTAAAATACATTTTTACAACAATATTACAGAACATTAAGAAAAAGTACCAATTATTAAAGATTAAGTGTCCAGTCCAACTGACAGATGTACAGAATGGTTAAAAATAGCAGTATAATGTGACTAACCAATAATCCAATTTTAAGTATATTTTTTATTGCTAAGTGGCAAACAAGTTACCAGGAGGTTTAAAAAACTGTGGTCATACAACTAAATATCAGTTAAGTGATTCACAGGATTGCTAAATCCTAGAAACGACAGAGACTGCTATTTTTTTCACACTCCTTTCATTTAGCAATAAAAAATATAATAAAAACCTGGATTATTCTGGTTAGTCACATTGTACTGCTATTATTTTGAACAATACTGTTACTTTGTGTCTTGTTGCATTTGATACACACAATTAATTATTAATTATCCACAGCCTGTGGTTTATTAGAGCCGTTTTATGTCTATTATCAAAAGTTACTTAAATAAAAGACACCATACCTAAATGATGCATCATTTGTATGAGCCCAGGTTTAAAGTCAGCATTGTGCTTTTATAGCCTTAGGGAAATAAAAAAAATGCATTTGTCTGTCTAATTGTCTTGTTGAATTAAACAGGAGCAGAAAATAGTAAGCCCTTAAAATGTAGAAACCTTGTGAGGATGCTCTGCTCATAAAATTACAAATTTCCTGTTATTTTTTCCTGTTAGTTGCATGATAGCTATGGCCTCCTTATATACCGCAACAACTTTATTGGCAATGTACTTAAGTTTTTCCTAAAAATACAATTCATTTCTCAAATAGAAATTCCAACATCATTGTTTACATACATGCCGTACTGACCCAACACGTGCCAAACTACTTAATGGAAATATAGCTTGCGAGGGTTGGGACCAATTAGCAAGACACATAGATAAAAGATGGTTTGTGTATCAGTGAGGTGGATGTGAGTGGGAGACAGAGCATGAGTCACAGAGAAGGAGAGCCTATTGGGAGAGCCACGCTGCTTCACACCACTTCGCTAAGGCCAAACCCTCAGACGGGAACACTCCATCTACAGCTGCTCCTGCAACGCTCCCACTGTCTGCTTCAGAGACTCTCTACTGCACATATTCTGTTAATGCTTCTTCAGGGAGCATTCTGACACAGTGCTATTTGTCCAACGCAAGAACAAACAGGGCTAGTTTCCAGTGCAGATGATGCGTACAGTCTGCGTGCCTTACCAGTGCTACTGTGGGTTGACTTCAGGTTACTTCAAATACATATATGTTTAGGTGAGCTGGTAAATCTAAATATGCATATAGAGAATTATTGGGAGTGATTGGAGTTAGTACTGTGATTAACAGGCACTTGTTGATTTAACTCAATATGCTTATGAGAAGTGTATTTAGCTTGACTCACACTTACCTAATCACACTTGGTATTTGCAAGTCCTTCTAAGTCAACAATTGTCCCTTCTGCAGTTTATTGTGGCAATGGCATTATATAGTTATCATCCACTGCTGATTATGGCCAATGCTAATTAGACAATTTAAAAGCTGCATGTTTGGACATTGAAAACATTTACTGCCTCCACATTCAATTTTCAAGAAGGAAACATGATGGGATCCACCAACACAGTCTGGATTCCTCTCGATGAATGTATTAGACACTTGTCGCTGGCCTATCATAAGTCTAGTTAGAATTCCCCATCTGCACTGATCCCTCCTACTTGCTCTTTTTTACTCTCTGCTTTGCGACACATACAGTGGTGCACACACTATTTAATATGATCAGCACACAGCGGAGATTGGTAGGTTGAGTAACATCTGCTCTAAAGACTGGAATATCACTGATCGTATCACCGACTAGGCTCATTACTGCGTTATCCACACACACACACACACACACACACACACACACACACACACACACACATGAAGACGTTGTTATGTCACATCTTCAGCTCATTACACTAGAACAGCCGGCGAGAAATTAATAAGAATATGGCTCAGCACCTGGAAAAAGCCATTAAACACCAATAATGCCCAAAAAAACTATGCAACATCACACACATACCTTTTCCAAGACAAATGGGAAAAGTGCTAGTAAACTATTCAAGATGAATGGTAATGTGGTGTTAACATATCTAGATTCCATCAGTTCCAGTTAGAATAGTATCTCACTTTAATATTGTGGCTGCACAATATTAGAACAACATGCAATATACAACAAGCCCCTGGCCAATAATAATAATCTGATGTGGAAGTAACATAGAATACCATGATATTACTGTGCCACAAGAAGATCTTTGCTAAATTGAAATAACAATAATTTAGACAAACAAAATGTACAGATTATTTTTATTGATTCAATCATAAGTCAGTTGGTGAATCTACATTGCCCATAGTGAAAGACTGATAGCGAATGATTACCAGTCAGTGTTCGTCCTGTGATTAACTGGTGATTAACCCATTCCATCAGTGTTTCCCCACTGGGGGTACGCGTACCCATAGGGGTCCGTGAGAAAATTACAGGGGGTACGCAGAATTATTTGATAATTAATTAAATTCATGCGCCGTGCCGCAGCATGCTAGTGTTCCTTCAGAGGTTGTCAGTTGTGCCGTGAAACTATCCTAACGCTTACCTTTCCTTACCTAACGTTTACCTAACGCTAAACATTATTTAGTTACTGGGAACATATTGCTATTTTTGAGCGCCCATGTGAGACCTAATCAGCTAACGACTCGCAGGCCAACAGAACTTTAGTCCTCAAGGTTTTTAAACAGCAGGTTTAAACAGCTTTGTGGGTCATTGTAGGCACTACTTACACTACTACTACTATTATTATTACTACTACTACTACTATTACTATTAGCTCTAGAGACCAGAGCCATCGTTTGTACCTGGCTGTAAACATGATTTTTACACTTTCTCCTTATATTTCCGCCTTTGGAGCCTGCCCTCTGGTGGACGGCGGTATAATGCTGTATTTTGCTGTATATCGCCGTATGGCGGCGCCCTTACTCGAGGACCGTTTAAGAGGTTCCTGTCATCAGAATAAAAAGTCAAAAACTCTTCAAAGATTAGGGCATTTTAGCTGCTGCTAGCACATAGAGCAGTCAGGAAATTGCTCTGGTGACTCTGCAGACATTAAAATCCACTAATAATCAAAAGAAAGGTAGTTGTATTACCTCTATAATGCCTTCGTTTAGCAGAAGATAATTAACACAGTGTAGAATTGACATGTGTGCAGCGTTCTTTTTTATTTATGACAATTAGCCATGAGATTTAATTTAACAATGTGCTTTGTGCCCAGCCCCCATCTAAGATATAGAGATGTGTCAAAGTTTTATTCTCATGGCTTTGAGATGCTGCCATTAAAAATCAAATAGAGATTTAATGATCACTTCTATTGATTTAACATTAAGAGTAACTAAAAACTGCAAATGAGAAAGCTATTATGAAGCTTAAGCTACCACTTCAAGACCTGAGGGAAGATTGTCTGCATCAAATATAGAACTCCCAACCCACACAAGCTGTGAAACCTGTCATTGAGCAAACATCAACTGTCAAAGCCTGGACATATTAACTGAAATGAGTGCACTTGCCATGCACTTATTTTCTATAAAATAAAAGTCAGCTTTTACAGTATTTGCTTGCACACACAGACTTCCAGACCACCTGAGTAAAGTGCAGGTGGCTGAGGTATAACTAATAATGTGGTAGGACGGCTCATTAGTCACTGGATAAAGCCCTTTTCTTTACGAGAAGAACGGAACGGAGCAGACACACATACTGTAAACACACACATGGCTCAAATCACGCGCATTGTAAAAACTAAAGTAAACAGGAGGCGCAGACACAAGGCAGAGGTTAGAGCACGGGCAATAACTCGCCTGTCTGCCTTGTGTGCTTTATCAGTTTGCCTTTTGGTTTAGCTATTGTCAAATAATGGTTGGCATCAATAATTAAGGTTTAATTACAGAGTACACAGACAAGCAGCAAGAAAGGACGGGGGAGGAGAGATGTAATTAAATCCAGCCGCTGTTATACACACACTGACTATTTTTACACAGGCTCTATTGTTTAATATGCTCTTTTTTTTTTACAAAGTCAACATGCCATGTGTCCGGTCAGCGTGTGCTGAAGTGCCACTGCTTCCTGTAGAGATCTGTCCCAGTGTACATTGTAAAACCTTTGATAAAGCTATCCTTTTGAAACAACACGCAGCCAATTGCTTATTAATAATCCATGTGACTCTCTGCCACACACTTATTTATGAAGGTGCACATTGGCAGACACACACAAGAGGTACAGCAGTTTCCCACATTTTACTCCTTTATGTCACAAGTTGTGCATGTGTTTAATGTAATGTAGTCGATAAACAAAATGCATTAATTCAAAAGGTAAGGGCCAAAAGACTCCGACTCTATCTATCTATGGTATTACTTTGAGTAGACAATTTAATAGTAAATATAAATATGATTATTATTACAAGAAAAAAGACTAGCATGATTTGATCAAATGTTTTGTGTTTCCACTTTCAAAATGGAATTTTGCCCAGAATTCTTCATTGGCCTTCTTTTAGTAACCACACTACTTGTTCCAATACTTGGGTAATCAATATTAAAACAGTAAAATATGCTTACTTTGTAATCCATTTGATAATGGAAACATGTACCATCCCATACTATGGTAGCATGCTATAACATGGCAAGATTTAATTTTTGATTGCGTGAACTTTATGAATCAGTCTGTTAGCTATCTCAGACAGAAATTCCAGAGATCTTGCAAGAATAAGGCAATAGGTGCAGTGAATGCAGAGGAACGTACTGTACAATCTCTCTACTGCATGAGATGTACAGGCTAGGGATGGGCATTTTCCACAAAGAAAATATTTTAATATTTTAGCTAAAATTTGTAAAATATTAAATATTTGTTTATTTAAATGAAGTTTAATGAGAAAGGCGTTATTTTATGAAACATTTCTGAACGTAATTACTGAACAAGCATATTGGGATATATATTCAGAAACAAAAGTTACAAGCTACATACTGTGTTTTGTAGCGGAAAATTAAACAGTGTTTGTGATTGTGACAACTGGCTCTTTTAAACAATCTAAGTTTTGTATATCAAGAATATCTTTTATTTGTTTTTCTTTATCATGTCATGAATGAATATAAACGTCCTTCCAACTAGAATGGCTGACCATTAAAATGTAAAATGTCCTTTTGCAGTGGCATTACTCATTCCCTCTCCGTCACATACTCAGTCTTCTGTCCATTACGCCATACATTCATCATATTTGTGCATTTGTCTGCTCCGTCCAATCTTTCATTCATCCATTTATCCCTCCATCTCCAGCCATATGTCTTAAGGCAGTCAATCCAGTTGCATTCATTGTGCCTGGAGGCTCTTCATCTAAAAGACAATGGGATGCAAAGACACAAAGACTGTCTCCATTATACCATCAACTACTTACAGGACCATTTAGAGCATATTTTCCAAATGCTGCATGGAAAAAAAAACACCCCACCAGGTCGTTTACTTAACATGTACAAGAGCGAGATTTGGCAGGAGATGTGTTTATGAGCATTCATAAACAACCTCTCTCCATTACTAATACGACAGCCATGATGATGCCTTATAAAGACAGCATGAAGGCCACTGTGAACACAGACTCAGAATACATAAAAGAAAACCCCATATAATATTCCTGATAATGATGAGGATCTCTGACCTATTATTGCCACAGAAATTAATAGAATAGTAGAAATGTCCTGGGGGTTACAACTCTTATTATCACTTCCAAACTTAAGAAACAAAAAGATTTTAGTCTCAAATTCTTGCTATTTTGTACACAGCATAACCCACTAGTGTCACTTGAATGTATGCAGTTCCAGTTTCTCCCACAGACCTGCACCAAGTCTATGGTGGGGTGTTGATGACATCATGAGGTGAGGGAGAAGGGTTAATTAAAACAGTGTGTTGTAGGACTGTTTGAGATGCATTGAGCTCAACTTTTCATGCAGAGCTTACTCTGCTTTTTGCTCACATCACAAGTACGTGAGCAGTGTTTGTATTAATTGCATGTAGATTTGTGCAAATGACCTGCAAGTAATTTAGATTTTACACAGACAAACTGTATAGTGCTGCTTAAGCTCATTGCAACAGAATTACTGCAGAAATAGAAATCTGCTCATGAACAAGGCTGGTATCATTAAACAGCAGGTTCATCAGGAGCTGGATCAGATAAAAGTTGTGCACTACTGGGAAGAAAGTAACTTATGCGAGAGTGCTAATGTTTTGCTAATGGTTTAGAGTCTCTCCTCTGTCTCTGTTTGTATCCAGTCGTGTCATTGCAAAGTGCGGAAAAACTAAAGACGAGACTGTGCTGTTTTTTTAAGAGAGTAGTATTGGCTACAACTGCTAAAGTTTCACTCAGATGGCGTCAAGAAAAGCCATCTCCTCTCGCTCCTCAGTGGAGTGAGCTGATCACCAGGATGGGTGGAGTCTGAGCCCTTCACAGAGCAGCCAGTACAGAACAGACATGGAGCACCACTCAAATGCTTGAATATGAACATAACACTGCCGCAAAATTTAGCCCCATATGTTATATTAAATTTATGGCTTATTTGGAAATAAGTTTTTTTAATGTGTGGTAAACACTGCAGTTCTATTCTATAAATAGCACCTCATTTATGGGGTTTTAACAAAAAAAAAAAAACGTGATAAAAATGTAATGTAGTAAAAGTGCACGGAAATAAAAAAATATGCCCGATAAGAATGCTTCCAAACAAAATAGATTTATACTCGTATAAATGCTTATATATACACAACAATGTACATTTATTTTAAAAAAGGATATTAAAAATAAGCCCTAGCTTCCCTTCTCTCTCACCCACTTCCTATACTGTTTCCTGTTGACCTACTGTTAAATAAAGGCAAAAATAAATAACTAAACAAATAAGGGTAATAATGGTCCATGTGAATTGATTAAGCTGGATGTGGTAAGTGCAGAAAGTTTGAGAAACAAAACCCAAAGGCAAAGTGTGAAGCGGGTAGCATTGATACTATCTGATTGGTGCCCATTATCTTAAAAGTTTAACTATTTAGCATTAATTAAATAAACCTAAAGTAGCTGTGTTGTTTTGCTGCGTTTCCTTTCTTGAGTCAGTTATATATACAGAAATAATCGTCACCTTAAACACATGGACACACAAACATAAATTTACAGTTGTAGCAAACCGTTATAAATGTTGTCAGTTCCCAATAACTTCTACTTTTATCTCTTTTATAAAGATGTGCTTGTCAATTTACATAATTGCAGTGGTTACCACCGACCACCAGGGGTCACTAGTGGTTAAGATGGGTGGTGGCTGAGCTCAGTTAGGAGTCGGCCACATTGTTTTTGTTACAGTTGTAGATGCCAACGTGGTTGTATTAAGCTGTTCTACTTAATTCATGTAAGTTGATTTGTTCTAGTATTATCACTGTTATGCATAATTGAGTCCAGGTTATATCCCTGATACATATGTAAGAGTGGTTAGCTCCATCTTATTTTGTTATGTGTATATGTTTGCAGGGCTTCCTCATCTCTGTCATTAAACATACAGCTTGACATTGAGGGGTGTATTTCTTCATGAGGAAGCCATGGTTGTTGTGGAGTGCTGTGTTCCTGGCTGCGCATTCAAGTCCGACGACGTGTCTGAAGCCCTCGCCATTGCCCTGCTGACTAATCATGGTTTTGTCCATCAAAGCCCGCCTGTCATGGCTGCGCTAGCCCATGCCCAAGTCCCTCAGGGCCCGAAACTCGACCGGCCTAGAGTTGACGTTGGCGTGTCAATAGAAGAATGGAATGTGTTCACCCGTCGGTGGGACGTCTTTCGCATCGGCTCAGGTATAGGAGACGCACAGGCCCCGTTCCAGCTGTTTCAGTGCGCTGGGCCCGATCTTGGAGACCGCCTGCTGAAAGTCAATCCCGACGCCGCCTCCGGACCCTTGATGGATCTTATTGCCACCATGCGCTCCCTAGCAGTCATTCCAGTGGCCACATGCGTCCTGCGTACCGAGCTACTTCAGTTACATCAGGAACGTGACGAAACTTTTCGTGCCTTCACTGCCAGAGTACGGGGTAAAGCGGAGACATGCGCCTACAGTGCAGTATGTGAGTGTGGCAAGAATGTGGACTACACTGACCACATTATTCGTGACGTCTTGATCAATGGCATCTACGACCCAGACATACGCCGCGATATACTGGGAATACCTGATGTCCTGACCAGACCAGTTAATGACGTGATCGCACTGGTGGAAAACAAGGAGATGGCTCGTAATGCTCTCCCGTCATCTACCCTGTCGGCCCTGTCGTTGTTCCAGCGCCTGAAGAAAAACCCACATACTAGCCCCTCCCCGACCCCAGCCCCTGCGGACAGGGCCAAGGAATCTTCCTGCCCCGATTGTAAAGGCACCTTTAAGGTTTTCACGGAGGGTTCTCGTGGATGGAATACTAAGCCACACCAGATTTGCGTTGACTGCTATAGGGCCCGCCGGCGGAAGAGGCGACCACAGCCATTGACTGGCGGTCAACAGGCCGCCATGGAGTCAGAGCCCATCTCCCAGATTTCTTCAGTCCAATCTGGAGCCCGCCCTGGCCAATGTTATGCAAACCGGCGCCGGCGTGGTGCTCCAACGTCGCCCAGCAGTGTCACCAGACCTTTACCTGTCAGACTCAAGCACCACATTTTTTCGAAAGGCGAATGGAGGCGCGCCAGGATGAGAGACCACCCCCGAGTGTCTGTCACTGTCTCGGTTGACCAGCTGGTCAGACCGTGTGACAGCACCATCAACCGTGGCTTGGACTATGAGGCCACGATCTCTGCCATTGCGGACACTGGGGCACAATCAGACCTTTGGTCTCTAGAGGAGTTCCTTGCCTGTGGATTCTCGCGGGACGACCTGCACCCCGTCAGTCTTAGCCTGTCGGCTGCTAACTGCTCCCCCATAGCTATCGTAGGAGCGTTCTTTGCCAGACTCTCAACAGCCCCTAGAAGTGGCGTAGCAACATCTTGCCGCTCCATGGTGTACGTGAGCAGCTCCGTCCGCGCCATGTACCTGTCCTATGAGTCGTTACTCAACCTCGACCTCTTGCCTAGGGACTTTCCGTCGAGTCACAGCAGCGGAGGACATTGCGATGCGCGTGGCCCCACCGCTCTCGACACACCACCCGAGCCCTCGTCAGTCAGCGCTACACGGTCCACCGACAGTGGATGCAGGGACCCGAACATTGTCCATGACGCCCAGTGCTCGTGTCCCCAGCGCACGGTCCCTCCTCCACGCCCTACTGCATTACCGTTCCCATGCGCACCAAAAAATAACGAACGGATGAAAGAATGGCTGCTCACACAATTCGCTTCATCGACATTCAACACCTGCCCTCATCGGGCATTGCCTTGCATGGACGGGCCGCCCATCGAAATACATGTGGACCCAGCAGCCACTCCAAGAGCATGTCACACCGCAGCTAGTAATAATAATAAATAATAATAATAATAAGTTTTATTTATATAGCGCCTTTCCAGAGCTCAAGGACGCTTTACAATAAACAAACAACAATAAGGACAATTGACAAAGAGAGCAGACAGGACAACAACAGGCAAATGAGAGTTCAAGTACAGTAAGTGAAAGAAAAAAACCCACTAAGAACTGTAACATTCAGAGAATAGGTGTGTTTTGAGCATGGATTTAAATTCAGAGATGGTAGGCTGGAATCAGCGGATCGTAAAGAGCGTAGGGGTGTAGGGGAGAAGCAGGTTACAGAGGTAGGGGAGCAAGGCCGTGAAGAGACTTAAAGCGAGAAGGAGAATTTTGAATTTAATACGGTGAGCAACAGGAAGCCAGTGAAGATCGTGCAGAATTGGGGAAATATGTGCAGAACGCTTGGTGTGGGTGAGTAGTCTGGCAGCAGAGTTTTGAATGTATTGTAATTTGGAAATGGAGCTAGCTGGTAGGCCAATGAAAAGTGCATTGCAGTAATCAAGACGTGAGGTGACAAATGCATGGATGATAATTTCAGCATCTGAGATGCTGATAAAGGACGGAGCTGAGCGATACAGGAAGCAGTAGAGTGGAATCAAAAATTACACCAAGATTTTTGGTGTGGTAGATGAGTAGTCTGGCAGCAGAGTCTCAATGTGAGGTTAGTAATTTGGAATTTTATTAGTGAGTGATGAAGGTCCAATGAAAATAATCTCAGTTTTGTCCATGTTAAGTTTTAGAAAATTTGAATGAAGCCAGTCTTTTATTTCATGCACACAAGCAGAGATTTTGTCAGTTGTGAAGGATAAAGTTGATGTACAGGTAGTATATAATTGAATGTCGTCAGCGTAAAAATGATAGTGTGCTAGTGTGCCTCTGCACTGGCAGCAGAGAGTCTACGACGACCTTCTGCAGGACGAGGCCCTCGGGGTCATTGAACGTGTCCCGTACGGCGAACCGGTTACATGGTGCCATCGTATGGTTGTGACTCGGAAGCACGGCGGCTCTCCCCGCAGGACGGTGGACCTCTCACCTCTTAACAAGTTCTGCCAACGTGAGACATTCGCCACCGAGTCCCCGTTCCACCTTGCACGCCGTATCCCCAAGAACACCTGGAAAACTGTCACTGACGCCTGGAATGGCTACCACAGTGTGCCTCTGCGGGTATCGGATCGTCCTCTTACCACCTTTATCACGCCCTTCGGCCGCTGGCGCTACACTAGGGCGCCACAAGGCTTCCTATCATCGGGTGATGGCTACAATCGCCGTTTTGATGCGGTCCTCTCAGACTATGAGCGCAAGGAACGTTGCGTAGATGACACGATCCACTATGACACTGACTTGGAAAAACACTGGTGGAGGACGATTGACTTTCTAGCACGTGTCGGTCGGTCAGGCATCGTGCTGAACCCGAACAAGTTTCAATTTGCAGAAAGGGAGGTCGATTTTGCCGGCTTTAGGGTTTCAGACACTACCATCGAGCCTCTACCAAAGTACTTGGACACCATCCGAGAATTCCCCACCCCGGACTCAACTACGGATATAAGAAGCTGGTTTGGCCTGGTTAACCAGGTTTCTAACTATGCCCAGTTACGCGACACAATGGCGCCTTTTAAGCCATTCCTCAGCCCGCACTGCAAGTTTTCCTGGTCCCCCGAACTAGAGGAAGCCTTCCAGACGTCCAAACAGGCCATAATTGGGGCCATCCGTGAGGGCGTGGAGATCTACGACATGCAGAGACGTACCTGCCTCCGCCCTGACTGGTCCAGGCGGGGCGTTGGTTACTTCCTACTCCAACAGCATTGTGGATGCACCTCTGGGATCCCGGACTGTTGCCCTGGTGGATGGAGGATCACCCTAGCTGGTTCATGTTTTTTGTCCTCGGCAGAACAACGTTATGCAGCCATCGAGGGAGAGGCCCTGGCCGTGGCTTGGGGCCTTGAGCAGACAAGGTATTTCACGCAGGGATGCGACAACCTCGTCGTGGTGACCGATCATAAGCCTCTGGTGAAGATCTTCGGCGACCGTACGCTAGATGAGATAACAAACTCTTGCCTATTCCGGCTCAAACAGCGTACTCTCCCATGGCGCTTTGACATCGTACACCTACCTGGCAGAAGCAACCACGCTGCTGATGCAACCTCGAGGCATCCCTCCCCTTCCGGCTCGGCGAACGGCCTCTCACTAGAGTCGCATAGCATACCTGACACAGTGGAGTCGGCACTTATGGCGTCAATCCGCGAGGATGCGCAGGAACTTGGTGCCATCTCATGGTCCCTCCTCGCCCGAGAGACAGCAGCTAATGCGTGCCTTGCCCACCTCTTACATCTCATTGAGCATGAGGGTGGGATTAACGTTAACGACCCTGCCTTGGCCGACCTATCGCCAGTCTGTGAGTCTATCTATGCACAAGATGGCGTCCTGTTATATTGTGACCGTGTTGTGGTCCCTCCGTCTCTGCGCGAAAGGGTCCTTCGTCACCTTCATGCCGCTCACCAAGGGGTTTCGGCAATGGAGCAGCGGGCCCGTGCCATAGTCTATTGGCCCGGGATGTCGAAGGACATCCAAGCTACCAGAGCTGGATGTGCGGACTGTAACCGGAATGCCCCGTCACAGGCGGCTACTCCACCCCTTCCTTCTTCACCTCCGTCCACCCCTTTGAGGCGATATTTTGCTGACTTCTTTGACTACGGGGGCCGCCACTACTTAGTTGTCGGGGACCGACTCTCAGGTTGGGTAGAGGTCCTGTGCTCCACAGCAGGCACTGACTTAGGGGGCTCAGCTGGCCTGGTTCGCCATCTTCGTACATTCTTCGCTACTTTTGGCGTTCCAGATGAACTATCGAGCGATGGTGGTCCGGAGTTTACTGCGAGCCACACAGAAGGTTTTCTCCGCTTGTGGCATGTCAGACATCGCGTGTCCTCAGTCGGTTTTCCACAGTCAAATGGGAGAGCGGAAGTTGCTGTGAAGACTGCTAAACGCCTCCTGATATCCAACACTGGACCAACTGGCAGCCTTGATCATGATCGCTTCCTGCGTGCTATGTTGCAGTTGCGTAACACACCCGACCCCGACTGCAACCTCTCACCTGCGCAGATCATATTTGGCCGCCCCCTTCGGGACTCGTTCTCTTTCATCAACAGACTGGAGAAATTCTCAACCCGCATGCGGCCGCTTTGGCGCCAGGCATGGGCAGCGAAGGAGGATGCCCTCCGAACAAGGATATCCCGCATAACTGAGTCTCTGAGGCTTCATTCGAGACCACGACCGTTAGCACTTGGCGAGACAGTGTTCCTCCAGAATCTGCAAGGTCCGAGCCCACACAAGTGGGACAGATCAGGGGTGGTAGTGGAGTCACTGGGTCACGATCAGTATCGTGTTAGGGTAGACGGGTCTGGTCGCCTGACCTTGCGTAATCGACGGTTTCTCTGAACCTTTACGCCAGCCAGCTCTTTACTGCGACAGCCAGCTGCTCTGCTGCCTCCATCGCCGCGACCCTGTATCACGTGCCCCGATCCGCCCATACGGACCCGGGCATGCCTGATGTCCCTGTTGGTGGACCCCACGACACGGCTTTGGACAACCCCCCCCTGCTGCCTTGTGATAGCCCGGCCTCTGGCCGCGGAGCCCACGGTGAGCCCGCCCCTATGGACATCACTCCGGATGTATCACTCCCGGCGTCACAACCCCCGCCTTTGTTGCCACAGCCCCCTCGGATGGGCCGTACGAGGAGACCACCCAGACGTTACGAGCCCGAGACGGGCCGTTGGATACAGACCTGAGTCCGTTCACCTATCCTGGCTTATATGTTCACGGACTGGGGGGGATGCAGTGGTTACCACCGACCACCAGGGGTCACTAGTGGTTAAGATGGGTGGTGGCTGAGCTCAGTTAGGAGTCGGCCACATTGTTTTTGTTACAGTTGTAGATGCCAACGTGGTTGTATTAAGCTGTTCTACTTAATTCATGTAAGTTGATTTGTTCTAGTATTATCACTGTTATGCATAATTGAGTCCAGGTTATATCCCTGATACATATGTAAGAGTGGTTAGCTCCATCTTATTTTGTTATGTGTATATGTTTGCAGGGCTTCCTCATCTCTGTCATTAAACATACAGCTTGACATTGAGGAGTGTATTTCTTCAATAATCTCCTCAAGTGTTGTTGTGCATAGACACTGACCGAAAGTAATTGACTGTTACTGCAAATAGGGTTGGGCTGATATAAATGTTTTCAGCCGATTTATCTTGCTTTTGTGGCCAATAGTTGATATTGGCCAATGTCGATAACACCATTTAAAATATTGATTGCCATTGCTTTACTGAATAAAAGTGTTATTTTTTTCTATAGAAAATGCACATTTGCCCTTGAACTGTACAATTTCATTGTACTACGTTTATTTCCATTTTCTTCTTGGTAAATTTGGGTCTCCCAGAATGTCTTTATTTTTATCAAGGGCCTGTTTTATGGGGCTCCCTTTAGCAGTGCTTGCTTCTTATGTTCAGGATTAACTATAGCTTGTTGCTATTCAATGTAAACCTTTAGGATGCAGGAGCCTCCTCACATAACTTCACCATTGCATGTGTTGCATATTGCAATCTTCTTTTGACACTGCAAAATCCGGACGGCAGACGAGGCAATGGCTCCAGCATTGAACTTACAAGCCTTTGCTCTGTACTGGCAAAGTGTTCTACAGTATCACAAGCACAAACTAGTTGTTTAGAATATAAGATTGTCTCTACACATCGAGCTAATTCTCCTCATCAGGCCAATGCATAAAAATAAAAAAAAACACATGCCGATAATAATATTTGCACTGATATATTCTCCATCTCTAATTGTAAATGGATAAAAACATACCAGAGTCAAATACTAAACTGAATATGGCGATAAGACTTGCAATATTTGAACCTACTTAGTTCGATAGTAAAACTTGATTTGGATTATATAAAGTAAAAGAAGGTTTCCACTTGCACTGGTGAATCTGCTTTCACTAAATGCAAATTTAAGTTATGCTGTGCCAATCTGTCATTTAAAGCTCTGATTGGTCAATTGTTGACTGTGTGACAAAGATAAACCAGTTTTATGCAATAATTTCATAATCTTACTTCCAACTCTCATAAATCCAGAGCTAAAACACTAGTGCTGCTGCAAAATGTCCACAAAGCCAGAGGCGGATGCACAGAGCGGGATTGACTGCCTACACTTTATAATGTGCAGCTGTCTAGCAGGACTGGCAATATTGAAGGGTTCTCACTGTTCCTGAGCCTTTCCACCATGCCGTCTGGTATGGAGGAGGGCTGATGGACGTACAGCCAAAACAGAATTCAAATGAATATTTCCATTCATTATTTTTGGTTTTCAAGTGGCTTTACTTTGACCCAAACGTGGGCCTGAAATTTAGAATAATCCAAGAACGCTGTCTGGAGGATTTAGAGAATCTTTAAACAGATGGGGGTGTAACTTTCACAAGCTGCTATATTTTGCGGAATTAATAGACCTTATTAATTCTGAGTACATGTTACTTTTTACAAAATTATGCAAAGAATATAACTGCAGACAAAGGATAGAGAAGATCAAGATTGTATCAGCCAACACTGCCCATGAAATCCACAGGGGACTAAGAGCCATCTGATTTCTGATACAACAGTGAGGAGGCTGTTACTCTTCTAAAGACAGAAGGGCAATCATTTTTATCCAGTCTGTTAAATAATTCACAATGCTGTAATAGCAATATTTAATACCTAATTAACTGTTAGCTATTAAAGCCAACATTATTGGCAACAGCTAAATCAGTGAGTGTCTATCAGCAATATTTTCCACACAGAATTTTACATTCACAGGGCATTGCATGGATTATCTAAACGGTCTGAACAGAACAGCTTGTAAAGATTCCTCTCCTGTTTAGTTTAAAAAATGTACACAATGTGACAGTTGTGCAGCGAGTCTTACCTCCAGGGCAGCAGACCTCTTCCGCAGCAACTGTTCAATGTTGGTCGCTGCTCTGTCCACCAGCTTGTCTGCATCATTTTGCTCTATAGTGTACAATTCCCGGTTTCTCAGGAAAATCTAGAGAGAAAATAAAGTAATGCTTGTATAAAATTAACTGTTGTTTTAAAAGGTGCATGATGGTTCCTTTACACTCTACTGTCTGAGTTTATTTTTACTTTGACTGATGACATTTGCTGAACATATTATATACACTTATAAGTAGGAACTCTGGTTTCCCCCACCAACTCGAAAACATGCTAGGCACCCACTGGTGGTGGCTGCCTGGCATGTTTTTGATGTTAAATTTAAATTTAATTTAATTTAAACTTATTTAGCAGCTGTATTGATTGCCAGGGCAAATCTCCTCCAATACTGCCACAAAACTGTATGTACAGAGTTTGAGCATCATTTCTTTTTACATTTACAATTTTTAAGTGCAGTGACTTTATATTTTAAAATAATTTGGCTGTTGGCCTATTTCAAAATAAGCCTATATTAGATTATAATTTAATTGCATATTGTACATTTACATTTAGTCATTTAGCAGACGCTTTTATCCAAAGCGACTTACATTGACCAGGGTTACATTTTTAGTCGACGCTTTCATTTTAAAGAGACTTACATTAGGGTTCCATTCACCAGTGTTACAGCTGGAACGCCACTGGAGGCAGTGGGGGGTTAAGTGTCTTGCCCAAGGACACAACTGTGGGGAGAGCGGGAATCGAACCGCCTACCTTCTGGTTGAAGGATGACCACTGAGCCACTGCTGCCCTGTACATTATTGTACATCTGTTCTTAATACATTACTAAGTAAATGCTTTTAAGTGCAGGGCTACTTATTTCATCTACTCTTTTTCACATTTGAACAACTGTGGTTCCACAAAACTGCAGCAGTGACCGGATGTCCCAGTGCAGAGTTAAGCCACTTTTACTAACCTTTACCCATGTCTTTACTGCTCTCACTGTCGCTCATCTTTACTGTAAAACAGCACTTTACTAATGTGGTATTTACAAGGTTAATCTTAGTCAGTTAGAGTACAGCTTGTTTCACTGTGTGCACATTTTCATTTAGAGTTTTGGAGCCGACACGCATCAAAGTGACTCAAGAGCACAGGCTTATTCTCCTGAAGCTAAACATTAAAATCTTCACTGGTGAGAGTGGCCACAATGTACTGTGCATGTTAAACAAGGACCGGCTGGCCTTGCACAGTCCTTTTCCTGCTGCTGTAGGGAAGGCGCTTGTTGTGGCAGTAGTTGTTCTGATGTGCAGCAATGTGTTGTACAGCATAATTACTGTTTTAGGTTAATTATCTTGTTTTAATAATGTCGGAAAAGTAAATTCATAATAACTGTGATTATAAGTTACAGAACAGTCAAGACATTCTACATCATTTATGCTATTCACAACTCACAAACATACTCCGTAAACCTGAAGCGGAACGAGGGCTGAAGGGACACACAGTGAGATTATCACACGCTTAAGTCCAAATTGATGTGACAAGCGTGTAAGGAAAGAAACACTGCTTTTCATTTGTATTGTCAAAGAAGAGTTTTTGAAAGGGGGTCAGGCAGACTTTTGACATTTGTAAAACATAAAGTGGGATGTTACTGGAATGACAGACCTGTGTTATAAGTCCCGTGAAGACTTTATGAAAGCATTAGAACAACACATGAGGACATAAAAGGTATAACACCTACATAGAAAACTGACATCTCCAAAAATATATTTTTTTTGCAGTGGTTGTTGTGTAAGTTTAAAAAATAACATGCCTCCGTGGTGGACAGGTATACAATAATGCACATTTGTGGCATTTGCATCAATGAGAGCAGCGCTAGTTCAGTGCATAGTATTTCATCCTAAGCCTGACTCAAGACCTGCTGAAGCTAGAAAGATATGGTCTCTGGTCTATATAATAATAATTTCTCTTCTTTGCTTGCATCCTTTCTTTATGCAAACACATGTCACTTTTGGGTGCTTATACCTGAGTAAGGCTTCTCCCAGCGGTGGCCCTGTCTGCCAGGGTGACAAGCTCCTGCTGCATCTGTTTAACCCATTCTTTAATTCTGTGGGACAAAGAAACACACATATGCAATCTTTAAAGTCACTTGAAAAAAGACACCACAACCATTACACAATGCAATTAAACTGTCAATTTAATTTTGAATACCTAGTTCAGAGTCACACAACAGCAAAATAAACATGGCCAAATTGAATAATGTCAACCAGACAAAATCAAATCACAGCCGACAAATACCATGTCTCCTAATAATAGAGTTCAAACGCAGAGTGAACCAATCCCACGCTGACGTGCACAGTCACACTGATAGGAGTGGGCACAGGTGAGAGGTCTGTGATATCAAAGGGCCTCGGAGACAACAGATGACGCCCGATGGATTACACCTCTCTGATCCGCCTCCAATCATCACGTCAAAGCGGCCGCAGTGCAGACCATAAGATCATGTACCGGCACAGCCTCATTCTTGCCATGTGTCATCTAATCACAGTGTCCACACATAAAGGAAACAATGTAATAAAGCTAGCGTTTGACTCATCTGACAAACCTCTGACAAAGTGGGACTGAGAGGAAGTACAGTCAAGCTGTGTGACCAAATGAAAATGGTTCAAGGTGTCCCGGTTTAGATATGGTTGAGTCGTGATTAAGTTCCAAATCATTCCTGGATTATTTGATTTAATTATGGATTAGTCTTTGATTAGGTTTGATTTAGCCAGTAAAGATTAGCCCAGACCCTTTTATTTCTTCATTAATTTGAATTTAATGGAACATACACCGTCAAATAGTGTATCCAAATATCACAACTGATCAAATATTATAGTAATAATATCATCCAACCCTGAGAAACACTTCTTTGCCTTTTAAAAATTATTGTCCAAGTATTAGAGTCACCAATGGAAGGACCTGGGTCACTCCTTAATTTAGTCAAGGTTTAATCCTTAGATTAGTCCTTAACTAGACCTGGTTAAGACCTGGTTTGGTCTTGATTTAGCTTCGTTTTGTTCTTGGTTCATCCACAATTGCTGATATTGCCATTACAAAGTTCAGTAATTATTTAACATATTTATCATATATTGCATGTTTTCCCAATCTTGTGCAGGCCTAATAAACATCTTGACAAACAATTACAACTAAACAGTTCAGTTCAGTTCAGCTTTGTCAAACTGCCCTTTCTTTATGTGACAGGTTGTTGGAATTAATATTTATGTGCATTGGCTTGAAGTGACCCAAACATGTCTGCTACGATGTGCACAAACAAGCCAGAGCGCCAATACATAAACTTGTGTACGGCAAAATTAATATTACATGAGGGTGTAACAGGTTGGCAGTCGATAGAGAGGATCCCATTGCCATTTGTTCACACTGAATACAGAATTCATACACAAACATGGCGGTTGTGTATAAACACTAAAGACAGAGATACCACTAAGATAACATTTTTTAAATGCTGGTGCAGTATAATAGCTTTCAAGGAAATTAGTGCAAACATCTGTTCTGTCTTTTCTTTTTAGCTCGGGGAAGTGGTGAGATGCAAGCAAAATGAGAGTGATAGGTAAGATCAAGGAGCCACAAAGAACAATCCGGGGAATGGAAACCCACAGAGGATGGGCAGAATTCTGAGCAGGTATACACCGGTGGAGATATATGACAGGCTTTGCAGAGGAGGGAATACCAGAAGGGATAGCACACTGTGAAACGCTTTAAGTGAGTAGGTGAAGATATTAAAGCAGGGTCAGTCATAACTCATCTAGTTCTACCTAATTTCCAAAGCAAGTTAAAGAAAATGTGGACAGCAGTCCAGAAAGAGTCTTTGAGTGGAAATGCTACTTGCTTATTCTGAAATAATGTATGTTTTTAAATTTTGTATTTCCCACAATGATTTATTACTTTTAAAGAGATTCCTTGACACAAGCCACTGATTAAATTCTAATTTAAAAGGTCAGCTTCTGAATGAATTTGTCCGACTAAGACAATTAGATGGTATGTGTTCTTACAATCTCCTTATGAATACTATGGTATATATGTTAGGTATCTGAACAATATATCTGCTTGGCATTTAAAACCAGCATGCTTTCGCTTTTTTATAAATCCTCTCCTCTTTTTTGCTCACCTTTCCTTTTCCCCAAAGCTACTGCAAACACACTCTGGCACTGGTTGTAACTGTTTTCATGAGCTCGGACCCACATGCTTTAAAAGCCCGAGACACTGTGTCTGTTTCTTACATATACACACACACTATGTGTGTGTGTATATGTAAGTGTGTATGTGTATATGTAAGTATATGTGTATATGTAAGTGTGTGTGTGTCTGTTTCTTACATATACACACACACTATGTGTGTTAGTGTTTGGAATTCAGAAAGCACAGGAGCATCTCTCCAGAGTTTTGCTTTGGAGAGATCTACAGCTACCAGCGTAGTAAATCATACAAACAACAACTGGTGACGAATAGATGAGCCACTAGTCTGCAGAACAGTGTGCTTATATGTATGTTTTCTTTTGCAGATGCTGTGTGGAAGCATCATTTCTGTCAGCTCAATTGGTTTTAGTAGAATATGTACATATGTTTCTGGTTGTTAATTGTTTGTTTGATTGACTATCTTCCAGTATTTGGAAATTCTCCTGCATAGAGTGTGTTATATGGTACATGATGTAGTAGTAGTTAGAGTAGTAATGGGATAATATAAGAGCCAAACTCTAACTGTTTTTACTGTTTGTACTGACACAGTACAAGCAAGTTTCCATTCCCGAAAAGGGCAAATTATCCTAAAAAGCGAACTCTACTACTTTTGGAACACTTTGGCCTTTGAGAGAGTCCAGTTCCACAAGCTTCTGGCTTTCACTTTGTGAATTAAAACATTGCACTCTCTGTCTAAATTGCATTAAACACAAGTAGAACTTAAAGCAGAGCCAAGTAATTTTTTTTTTTTTTACCTTCAGAAATACATGATCTGCATTTATGTCATTTTTCTTTTATTATTCAGAATATTCACAAATGTGTTAGCTATGGCATGAAATAGCTGATATTCCGATTGTCAAATACATGCAAGTGGAAGTATATTGTTTAAACACCTTTATAACGATCGCATAGACCCTTTTACAGCCCACGTGATCAAATAATTGCGCGCGCATTTTGGCAACGGGAAGTGGTGTTGTTCCCCACTGTCTACAACGCTACAACGTGTTAGCAACTCCTATAAAGTTTATCACAACGGTTTCCCAGCATCAAAATGTCTGGTTGTATGCGCGATAGGCCCCGCCGTGTTAGTTTGTGCCGCAGACGCAGTTCAGAGAATCGGATCTGTTGGATTTACAACCTCTATGTTTACAACACGTGAATTCATCCACTTCTCCAGAAATACTTAAAAGTAAACATTGAAGTTACTTACACAATGTGTATCTGATATGAATAAAACATGTCAAATTTTAATGGAAAGGATTATTATTACCTCTTCCATAGACATCAGTGTGTATTTTACAAACTCTAAATGTATTGTTTTTTAGTATGTAAATTTATATGTTTGAAACCTAAAATAAACAGTATGTGGTTGAAAACATTGAAAAGTTGTGATATATGACAGCTCTGAGCGCTGTCTCTGGCTAAATTCAACTTTTGAATTTAGCAGTTGATCATGTGATGCACTTGATCGTACGCTCCAGGACCCCCTTCTGTGGTGGAGATTAACTCAAAAAGTCAACTTTCCCCGGCTCAGCAACATGGCAAGAAAATACTTGTGCATGCAGGCCACCAGCTCTCCCTCAGAGAGAATTTTTAGTGCATCAGGCAACATTGTGAGTTGTCAGAGGTCCTGTCTGAAGCTAGACATGGTTAACAAGCTAGTGTTCCTGGCAAAGAATCTGTAGAAGTCGTGCTGCCTGTAACTACCTCTGTTCTGTTAGTAGCAAATGCATTTTCTGCATACAGATATGTGATCTTTTGAAGAATATAAATGTTGTTGCACTTCAATGCACTTTCAGTGTTCCACCAGCTGCTGCATTTGTAATTTATTGTTAAAGCAAAGCTGCAGTAAAAGCTTTGATTTGTAATTTATTTTTTGGTAATTTATGTTAGTGTTGATGACTTGTTCTTAAAAATAAAACTATATTTTCCACATTTTTTTTGTATTATGATCTTTTTATTTTTCTGAGAAATGCTTGGTTTTCACCGAACACGTAGTCATATCGTATTGTATCGATATCGAGATATCTGGCATGAAAATCGAGATATAAAATTTTATACATATCGTTCAGCCCTAGTACATGGTGGTCATAAAAAGATGGACATGGTCAGAAACAATGCTCAGGTAGGCCGTGGCATTTAAACGATGCCCAACTGGCACTAAGGGGCCTAAAGTGTGCCAGGAAAACATCCACCACACCATTTTACACCACCAGCACCAGCCTGCACAGTGGTAACAAGGCATGATGGATCCATGTTCTCTTTCTGTTTACGCCAAATTCTGACTCTACCATCTGAATGTCTCAACAGAAATCGAGACTCGTTAGACCAGGCAATATTTTTACAGTCTTCAACGGTCCAATTTTGGTGAGCTCGTGCAAATTGTAGTCTCTTTTTCCTGTTTGTAGTGGATATGAGTGGTACCCGGTGGGGTCTTCTGCTGTTGTAGCCCGTCCGCCTCAAGGTTGTGCGTGTTGTGGCTTCACAAATTCTTTGCTGCATACCTCGGTTGTAACGAGTGGTTATTTCAGTCAAAGTTGCTCTTTTATCAGCTTGAATCAGTCGGCCCATTCTCCTCTGACCTCTAGCATCAACAAGGCCTTTTCGCCCACAGGACTGCTGCATAGCCTACTGGATGTTTTTCCCTTTTCACACCATTCTTTGTAAACCCTAGAAATGGTTGTGCGTGAAAATCCCAGTAACTGAGCAGATTGTGAAATACTCAGACCGGCCCGTCTGGCACCAACAACCATGCCACGCTCAAACATCTTATCTGCTTAAATCTCCTTTCTTTCCCATTCTGACATTCAGTTTGGAGTTCAGGAGATTGTCTTGACCAGGACCACACCCCTAAATGCACTGAAGCAACTGCCATGTGATTGGTTGATTACATTCTTGCATTAATGAGAAATTGAACTGGTGTTCCTAATAATCCTTTAGGTGAGTGTAGATTAAGTCCTTACGGTGGTTAATTGAGTTGTAGTGGTGCGTTTGACGCGCACACTATCCCCCTCTGTCGCATCTAAGCTGAAAACAGCACCTGCAAGTTGCTGCCACCGACCCGATGCAAGTCTCGGGTTGTGTTCACGTTCAACATGCACATAGTAACCTCCCGCAGTATGATGAGTGTATGATCTTGCTAAAATGGCATACTCTTTACTTAATCATCAGTCACACCACCAAATAGACAAAAGAAAACCTTTGAGAGAGAGCTTGTTGTTGAGTCAACCTTGGCCAAGCTTTTATCAGCTCAAACACAGTGAAGGACTCAAAACCGATTCAGACGTGGCTTTTATGTTGTTAAACTTGTAATATACTTTGCCAAACAACTTTATATTTGTCTTATTTCCATTAGATCTAAAATTATTGTATGTGCTTTGACATATAGCTACTGTTATGTGACATTTATTTAGCTTACGGCTTGCAGAGATGCTAGCATACTATGTTACTATAAGGCTACTCAATTGTTAAGAAAATAAAATGTACAATAAAGTAGACGCCAAAATAATAAAGTGAGAGGAAATAATATTTCAGAAGTAATTGTTTTACATTTTGGTTGACAGTGAATAAAATAATTAGAGAATGTATATATTATGACTTCAACGACAATTTCTAAAATTACCCACCTCCATCAAGTTTTTATTTCTTGTATTGTATTTGCTGTTTCTTTTTGCAAAACTAGTGCGCTGGTGAGCGTTGTAGAACAGAGTTTACAACGGAAGCTGTAGAGGGAGCTGCGCAAATCTTACTTAGTTCTGCTTTAAAAAGAAATTAAAGAGTAAGTACCTTTTGGCCTATCCCCACCAACGGGTCACCACAGCAAAGTAGTTTGCATGAGTAGCTTGGCAATGTTTTTTACGCCAGATGCCCTCCCTGGTGCAACCCTCTCCATTTACCCAGGCTTGGGACTGGCACAGACTGTGGAGTTGTTTTCCAGGAAATTTGGATCTTTCTCACCCAAACCGGGTGCACTAACCTCTCCACCACAGAGGAGAAAAAAATGAAGTTAGTCCCTAAAATGTACAAAATTAATAAAAAAAAAACAGAAACTGGATTCTAATGTTTAATGCAGCAGTATACTGCTGTACCTCCAGCTTCTTGCATGAAATACACACAAGGATTTACTGTCCTCTTTCGATTATTTGTTGACTACACATTGAGGTTTTGAATGTCCGCTTTAAATACAATTTTAATCTCATATAGAAACGCTACTTTTGTTGACACCTCTTACGTAGCAGACACCTGTACAGTGGAAATGCGAGCCTCCTCTGGGGTTTTCAGTAGGGATGGGCACGAATATTATACAAATATTTGAATATTTGACCCACAATATTTATTCAAAAATTAAAAACACTTTTCAAATTCTGATTTTTTTTTTTTGCTGGCCATAAATAAAATAAATCCATAATGAGCATACAGGCTTTTTTACATAGATCACAAATGGCAGTGTTTTTGTTAACTGCAGTAAAATAATTCCCACGAAGCACTCGCTCGTCCTGTTCCTGTTCTGTTTACTTCTGCCACTGAGTCACATGACGACACGGTGACACACAGTGAGCAGGAGGTGACACACACCTGTCCACTCACTCAGTGGAGGATCTGTATAAAAAAACTTTAGGCTATTAGGCGTCCTTTTTTTCACACAGTTGCAACTCGATTCCCATCATTAAAAAGAGTTTTTTCATGTAAGTCATGGCGTCCTCCCCTAAACGCAGCAAGGTTTGTAATTATTTTGAACAAAATAATCAGCACATTGTGTGCAAAATTTGTCAGGTGAATCTAAGTTATCACAATAGCAATCACTGTTTAATTTTCAGCTACAAAATATGAATACTGAATATTTACCCCAGTACGCTTTTTTGGAAATGATGTTCAGAAATACCTTTCATGAATTAACGCCTCTCATTAAACTTCATTTTGAATATTATTCAAAGTTTAGCTATAATATTCAAATATTTTATTTGTGGAAAATGCCCATACCAAGTTACCAGGCTGAGCTGACCTGTACCATGCCACTCAGTGTAAAGCTTATGACTCACTGATGAGGTTATCACCCAGCAGAAGCAAAAACAATTACTGACTGCTGTTCACAATGGCCAGTAGTATCACAACAACTACGTATACCTGCCTATAGTCGTACAGCTCAGTGGCCTTGTTAACGGAACATAGGTTTAGGTTTCAGTTATAATAATAAAACATTAATATAATCCTTCCATAAATAAATGCTGTGCTTTAAGATAACTGGTCTACAGGTCACATTGGTGTTATTACATTATTTATTTGGCCACATGAAGTTATTTAAGGGAAAGGACTTTGACAGAAAGAAACATTTCAAGACATTATTGTTTTTTATACCATGACATTTTGAAATCTGAGTATACCATAAAAACAGTAGCTGTCCCATTCCAACTTGGGAGCAGAGCGATGTGACACAGATAATATTTGCTCACATCAGTACAAGCTTCACCTAATGACATTTACAAACCCCTGCCATTGAACGATGTTGCTGTAAGCGGACGGTTGAAACAGCAATTACTGTGGACCATAAGGTTTCTCATCACTGTTAATGTAGTAAAATATTATACAAGACTAATTATAATGAAATGAGCATGGTGATTGTTGCCGTAATAGTAATGAAGTCATTGTTGAGCTGAGGAAGCGAAAATGTTTCTACCCCGGTTGCTCGGCTTTGATTAGTGCAGCCTCTGGTACAGCGCTGGATAATTAAGCGCACACACATCTATATAGAAATGGCAAGTGGGTCAGACACTGCCCTACATTGTTCTTTCTGACACAGGAAGAGCAAATGAGCACCACAACACAACCAGAGGCACACAACTAGTGCAAAGAAAAAGGCAAAGACAGATGTTGTGGAAGCAGCAACGCGGAACAAAAGATAGTAATGAGTCGGCCCCAAAGAGAGTGCATGTCGGTGGGCGTCTCCGGCAGATTCGGCTGTCTAATTACACACCATTACTGATGCAAAGGCAGAGGCTGGATCATTCAGACAAGTGGGGAGTGGAAAACATGGAAACACCAACAGTAATGCACCAAAACATCCCACTGCGCTCAAGCCCTGAAGATCCTGTCTCTCTAGCTCAGAGCAGAGCTCCTTCAGATAAAGTGCATTAAGACGACTGGTTAAGCAGAGAATCCTTTTATAGTAACATAAAAGCTGTATTCATTTAATTTAAAGGATACACATTTCCCCAAAGATTTCACAAGACACAACATAGTTTTAACTAGTATATAAATGTCTTGTACTAGTTGGGCATATAGTTTACTTGCATGGCTGTATGAAGGATTTTATAAATACTGATGCCCCAAAAGTTCTTGACAGAGGGATTTACCAAAAAAAAGTCTTCCTAAATATCCATGTGCCCTTTGGTGTTGTTAGAGCAGAAGTGGTACAATGTTAGCATACAACCAAATAGTGAACGTATGTAAAGACGAAAGAGTCATTGAAAAAACCTTGTAAAATGAATGTCACAAGTTGTCTTTCAGCCTTTTCAAATACTATTGCTTCAAACACAGACAGAAAAACAGATAGCATTTTATTTACTCTTGAGTCACATGCACATTTAGAGTTTACCCAATTAAATAATTCTTCAAAGACATAACAGAAAAAAAACATACTGTGCTTCAGACCTCAAGGCAGCATATGATTATGTTTACACTAGAATTAATGTATGTATATTCATTATATACAGCCTATATATCTTATACTAAACACTTTTTTAAGACTTGTAAATTTGGTCAGTTGTGCGTTTTGGAGCCAAATTCTGTTTAGTGGCAATAAAACAGACAATTGGCGAAAACCTGTTTATTCAGGTAGACCTGCAACATGTTGTCAGTGACATCCTCAATGTCGAGAACTTAACATTTTGCCAAAAATACACACAACAGTAAATGCTGTAGTTATTTGCTGACTCAGAAAAATAAAATGAAAAAATGAAATGAAAAGGACTGTATTTGATACTTCAGGAATGCCAACAAACTAAAGCGAAATCTTTGTCACTTTTTGCACTTGAATCGTACTTTTAACATTTCAATCGAGAATCGAGGGACCAATTAAATACACATTTTGTTTTTTTTTCCCTTCAACTGATAAAGCTGTTTCAAAGAAAAAAGGTGTGCCGTGATTTCTGCGTCCTCAGTCCTTCACTGGCGACGCAAAACTGATTAGTCTCCGACATCAATCACCACACGCGGTGAGCATCCAGAGCAAACATTCCCCATTGTTAATCACCCAACGCGCTCAGGATGACCACCGGTGCATGAATGAAACGAGGAGCCCACCCCAGTCGCTCCCACACAGCCCCACACGCCGCGAGTTGAACACTGAATACAAAACAAAACACATGACTGTCTGCTCGAGAGGGGATTACACCGTGTACAGGCTACTTACATAAGATGTGTGGGGAATGATGCCAGAGCGGCGTTCTGCCACAGGAGCACCAGAAACACCCAGGCTCGTACCCTGCAGGTATCCATTGTAAACGACGAGGGGGGAAATTCCCCGGCACGCGTCAACGCCAAATGCGCGCCTCCTGCTCCCTGCTTTCCGGTGTAGAAAAGCGGCGCGCGGAAGGAAACGGCGTGAGTGGCAGTGTGTCGCTGTCTTCCAGATTAACGAGCCCTGACACCTCTAATCGGATGAACCGACCATCAGGCGCTCTAACAGGTACTGAGGCTGGCTCTGCCTCTGCCTCTCCCTCCTCCTCGCTTTATCTCCTCCTCTGATGAGCTATCTCTCTATCGCTTACGCTGATGACCCCCTTGCAATTCAGAAAATTACACAAGTCTACGTCTGCTGGGAGCACGTTTACTAATTATTCAAACTTCTAAATACAGTGAAAAGCCTCAACAGTTAAAAAAGTCCATATGCTGAGAAGCCTAGAATTACACAGTATTTGCTGGTTGTGACCATTTGAGGAGCAACAAATAGTTTTCTTTTCCCTCTAAGAAACACCTGCTGAAGGGAGGGTCCGCTCACACCAAGAGCAACCAGTCTGAATACAAATACTGATCGGCAGAGGTTTTTAAAATCCCACACAACCTTTCAATACTTGCAGCCAGCTTGGATGGATATGGAAAAAAAAAAATCTGTTGATGGCCCGATCTATGTTAGTTACTATCACTCATGTTGGTGAGGAGTTTGTGGCAGCAGGCAGCAGACAAACTGTCCCACATTCTCATCACAGCCAGAGTGAGATATGTATTGATTTCACTCATACTGTAAAATATTATGCGCAAAATCCTCCAGCCTATAGAGTGTTGCAGTGGGGTACACATCAGACAATATAGGGCACCAAACAAAAGAGCTGGAAGTTGACTGTTTACATGTTTCTTTGCAAGAAGAGCAAAAAAAAAAAAAAAAACGGAGCTGTCCCGAGCAAAGCACTGTGACAAAGATGATATGCGCTCACATCAATTTACTCTGATTCTGTGCAGAGTAGAAGCTTCACCTAATCCAGTTAAAATTCCTTGCCATTGTCAGTACAAGAGTTTTTAATCAACAATATTGTTGTGCATAATCAACAATGTGGATGGACTTATTATTATACCTAATGTGTCTGAAGTTTAGTGTACTGGGTGCCCCTGTGTACCTCCTGCTTGGAGCCCATACCTTCCCTAGAAACACCTCTGCCTATAGCTATTACAGAGGATATCAATGTCATCAATCACAGCTGTTTTATTAGATTCAATTTGCTGTGCATCCTAATGGGAATGTAAAATATGAAGTGTGTTTTGATGCGCAGTAGGTTGTAATGTAATAATTTGTTAATTGTTTAAGGTGAGCCCAGCTTCAGCCTTTGATTGGATAACTAACAAGCCGATGGGTTTGAGGCTGCATGAAGGGGATGGCAGCACACACAGAGGATGCTTGGGGATTTGGTTATCAATCGTTGCCTAGCAACCACACACCATCTCTTGTGTCCTTTCACCCGATACCCCTCCTCTTCTTTTTTTTTTCCCTATTTCTCTCTTTGTCGCTCCCCGCCTCTCATCCCTAGCTCTCAATGTTCACTCATCCAGAAGTGTAAATCCCAGGGGGGCGGAGGAGACCCCACCCCTCCTGAGTTGTGTCCCCCTTTTAAATGTCAATGTTCTGATCTGAGTTGGAACCTATAAGATAGTAGTCTTGGTCTATATATTGAAACCTGAGAACCAAAAGAGTTTACTTATTAGTTTACTGTGAAAGGATTTGATCTGAAATGATCAAATCTACACATGATTACACAGGACTTCTTATGTAATACTTTTCTCAATTATTAATAAAGTCACATACCCTTTTTGGGCTCCAGTATTATAGCCCATTTCCAATACAAACCCTTAATAGCACTTCCACCCTTTATCATAGCATATCATAATATAGTATAGCATAGTAACATTATAGTGTAATGTAGTATGGTAGTAATGTCATAGTGTAGCTATGGCAAGGAATAATGTAGTATAGTAATAGCAAAGTAATAGAAAAGCCATAGGAGCATGTTTTTATGGTACAGTATTGAGGCTTTAGAGTATTGTAAAGCATATTATAGGATGTATAGTATAGCATAGTTTAATAATAGCACAGTAAATCATATCATAATCATATACAGTAGTTCAGTATTGCAAGATAATGGCATGATTCTATGTGATTCCTATATTTTAGTAAATACAGAAGTCGTTAACTACATATTGAGGGCTCAGAACGAAAAGGGTGTTCACTTTAATGATTTGAGCTGAAATGATTACAACACAGGAATGACAGCCCTCTTATATAACCCTGTTCTTAATTATTAAAAAGTCTCTTCTGAGTTCAACTGGTACGAGAGCTGAGCTTATATTTCTCAGAGGGAGGGGTTTAACCTGAAACTAACTCTGATTGGATCAGGCTGTTCTAGTTTAATTGTCGTTGAGAGTTGACTGGGCAGTGTGACTCCTGATGGGGGAGTTATTATGCTCCTGAGAACAATTAGCATAACTGTTCCCTTCAGGTGAGCAGGGGTGGGCAATATTTTTTTCCCAAGGGCCACATTAGAACATGGGACTGTGGAGGGTCGGGCCAACACAGTAAACTCACTTATGCTCAATAAAAACATATTTCTTTTGCCTATAGTTTGAACTTTAGGCAAAACAATATGTGCAATAAACTCTACATATTCAACACCACAGTCACAGCATACCACACAGTATACAATTTGTTTTAAACCCAGTAAAAAAACTATCTCTCGCTGAGAGTAGAGACACTAGCTTTAAGTAAGGTTGTTACTGTTTGGAGCATGTTGTATAGTGGAATCAGCTGATCACAGTTTAATTATCAATAAATTATTAGTAAATGTTTGGCGGGCCAGATAAAACCGCCAAACGGGCTGCATGTGGCCCCCCGGCCTTACTTTGCCCACCTCTGTTTTAGAGTGAAACTGTATTGATTTAGGTTTCAAAACACTGTTGTAAATAGCTGGCAGGTGGTATGTTAGGCCTCCTCCTCTGTTCAGTGAGGGCTTTCCCACTTCAACAAAAATGGTTTCCTTTACTTCTCTCTCAAACCATCAGGCCTGTAAGGCTAGGATTTGGTCATTTGTTGGAGGAGATTTCTGCAGTTTTACATTTACATCTGGCTCATAAGTTTACATACCCTGCCAGAATTTGTGATTTTTTTGGGCCATTTTTTAAAGAATATGAACGATTACACAAAAACGTTTCTTTCACTCATAGTTAGTGGTTGGGTGAAGTCATTTTTTGGCAAACAACTGTGTTTAAATCATGATGACAACAGATACCCAAATTACCCTGATCAAATGTTTACATACTCCAGTTCAGTTACTTAATACCGTGTAATGGCTTTCTTCTTGTGACTTGGCCATGCAGCCCATTTTTCTTCAAGTGCCTCCTTCCATCCTGTGCATCTTGAAACAGCCAGCCACTTTTTTCAGAGAGTTGTTGTTATTATTTGTATCTTTTTTTTTTTTTCATTCATAGTCTCTGAAAAATGGCCAAACAAACTAATGACAGTAAGTTTCAAATAAACTGTATTTAAATTTTCTGTAGCCTATATTGTCGCCATGCACTCATCATTCGTACCGTCTAGTATTGTCCTCCCTCGGTTTCTGGTCACACCCCCGCCTCTGTGCCGCCCGGCCTCACACTTATTCCCCACAGCTACAGCCGCTGATGGGATGTAAGTACACGGTGTAAAGTGAAGGTAGAGGTGCATAATAGTGATGTGATGTAGAGGATAAAGAAGTTCTTTCAGAACATTTGGATCTTAAATTTGCATTCAGCATTCTGAAAAGCATGTGTGAGATTAATGCAAGCATTCATTCATTCATTTTCTACCGCTTTTTCTCTTTAGGGGTCGTGGGTGACTGGAGCCTATCCCAGCAGCTTTGGGCCAGTTAGTCGCAGGGCTGACATTTAGAGACAATGCAAGCATAACACATGCAAATACATAACACATATTCTCAAAATGTGCAAGAATTAACTAAAGATAAATAATGAATTTCTATTGAATAACATACACGCCGACAGCCAGTACCTTGAGCTTCAAGGCCATACTGTCAATATTATATTTGAAACAGATTTGTAATAATTGCATTTTATAGAAAATGACTCCACATATAAATAAAGCTTTGAATATATGTTGTTATATAATCTTACAAAACACCTGTAAACATCTTTGGTAATTATGATGTACATTTGTTCCACACTAGGTTCTATAGTAAAAACTGCTGCTTAGAGGAAATGCTACAGAATACCATTGTTCAAAGATTATACTCATATATCAAGCTCTCTTCAACAACAATTATTCAACATAAATTTATAATATACAGCAAATCCTGAACTTTCTCAGTGCATTGTGCCGTTGTAGGATGGAGCTAAGTAAGTGGACGGTAAGAAGTGAAGGTTATGTGAAGTGGAGGCACATAATAGAATTGTGCTGAAGAGGCTAAGTACATTCAGAACATTTGGATCAGAACATTTACTCTGCATTCTGTGGTGTAAGACTAATGCTAGCTACTATTTATAAACAACATATATTAAACAAATGTGTAAAATAAATTTGATAAATTATTAGAAAATAATGGATTTCTACTCATGACAATAACTCTCAAGCATGTGCTTCAAGGCTACACTATACAGTATGCAGCTGTGTGTTGTCTGTGTTCTGGAAACTGTGTTATTTGTAAAAACATATTGTATTTAAGATCCCAAATTGGAACCTTTGCACCTACTGTATATTACTACTCTGCATTTTAGATTGCCTTTCTGTCACCACACAAATAACAATAGGGCTAATCCTACAAACTACATCTTTGGTGAATTTATGATGCTATATATTAGCTCAACACAGAATAATGAGCCAATGCACAAAAATTACAAGAGAATATTACTTTCAGATGATAACTAGTCTTGATTCCTTTCTTAAAAACCTTAAACAAAATTCTATTTTTTGGATCATGACACAATCTTTCCAGTATAAATTCCTGATCTTTTATTTTAACATTTCTGCCACTAGAAATACCAATCAGACCGAAAACTCCCCTTCATTTAATGCTTTAAGTCACACTGCCACCTAGTGACTGTCTTTTCACATTGCACGTTAAAACAATAATGTTACATTTTTTTTTTTTTCCCTTTGGGTCAATTAATAAATGAAAAAGCATCAACATTTGCTCAAATCTCTCAACAGTTAGAGGGGTTCTTAGCAGTTCAGTGTTTTTCATAGCTTTAGTGAAATAGCCTTGTGTCACGTGTTGTTTATGAAGATTTCGAATCCAGCTTTTTTCTTTGAACCTGCCCGAAACTTTTTCAAACAATCAGAAAAGTTGATGTTCATCACAAACTGAGCCCAACACCAACAAGTTTCATATAGTCTCTTTAATATGTATTCTTTTGACTGGGGGGTCAGCTGATTTTTTTTTTTACAGCACAATTTGCATAATATCTTAACATCCTGTGTACAACCACAAAAACCATAACATGTTGGTTTTATACTGAGTGGAAAAAAACAAGACAAGCATTTTTCTTTACAATCAGCATACAGATAAACCTATACATATTCTTCCTCTTTTGAACAGAATCTGTATTCAAAATATACTGACGAACCATCAACGGAAACATGCAACATCCAAAAGTCTTGGACAACTACTGAAGTCGGGTGGATGTATTTTTTTGTTTTTTTTATTCCATTTTTTTTTCTCAGTGATTTGGGCCGTTCATGGTTTTCACAGATAGTCATTGGTCGACAGCACATGTTTTATTACACACTCCCCTTTTACAACTACAGACAGGCATCGCTGTACAAGATTTTTTTTTTTTTTAAATTTCAACACTCACATGCTCGGACAAATATAAACATTCAGTCTTTGTAGAAAATAAATATGTACACATGTTCAAGTCACATTCACGCCCCTCGGGTAACAAACGGATGAGTTCACAATTACAGGCAACAGCTGATCCCAACAGTATTTTTATCTAGAGGGGAAACCAAACGACCAGGAATGACGATGATGTTTACTATTACTGTACACGGACTGTTACACGGAACGACACCTGCTTCATCCCAGCTTGTGCATTTGTGTCTGCGCGGAATTTTGTTTTGCCACGTTAACGCACAATGTGATATTTTCCTGCCAGAACATACACAAACAAGATTCAATTCACACAAAACAGCTTCCTTTGCAAATGAGACAAGAAAATAAAATCTATTCATAAAGTGCACAAGCTCCAAGTTGATGCTAACATGTGTTAACACCTACATTTACTAAAATCTGTTACAAAAATCATCATATGTACAAATCAAATCTCGTTTTTTCAGACGCATAAAAAAAAAAAAAAATGCATTCAAACACATCTACATGTTGCATAGAATTACCGTAAAAGAACAGGGATTTAAAAAAAGAAAAATGGCACGTACAAACTAAACCAATCAGATTTGCTCTTTTAAATATTCTCTTTTTATTTGCTTGGTTTTGTTGACATCTAAGTATTTTCTCCTGTTACATTTTGAATCAGCCCTGTGTTATGCCCTAAATACACTTACGGTTTCTCTGAGTGAGGGGCACTTTTTCTCGGATAGGATGGCAAAAATATACAGGATACATTTGCTCCACACTAGTGTTGGCCCCGTTTGGATATATATCTATTTTTTCAGGCTCCAAAGAGGATTCTTAGTCAGAAGGCAGTGAAAAAAAGGCTGGTGTTGCAACAAGATTGAACGACACATTGCAGTATCTTTACAGCACAGCCGGACAAACAGGGATCAGATATGTATCTTATTAGTTTTTTTTTTTAAATAATTGTAGACAGAGGGAGCATAACAGACAAGGTGATAATGTTAAAGAGTAGATCCACTTATCATTGCAACAGTCTAATGCATGAGACGGAAAATGGATACTTCAACGAAGCAGCACGACGTAAGTTTTCACAGGCATGTTCTGAAAGTGTGTGGGGAAAATATGGTGTGTAATCTGTGACACTTTGTAACAAAAGCATAGTTTGCTGATGGCCTTTCAGAGGGTACCTGAATGAAGTGTAAGAATTTCAAGTAAGAATTTAGTTGAAAAGAAGATAAAAGATAAGACTATGAACTATACGGTTCTATCTGTGTTCTGAGAGGTTTTGAGATATTGACACTTTATAATGTTAATAGATTTTACATGTGAATAAGAACATGGGTGTAACATGTCAGATAGAACCTCATAACTCTAAAGGGATGATACAAATTTGCTTGATGCTGGGTTGCAAGTAAAAGTTCAGGAAAAAGGGAGTCCCAATATACGACCAGTTGAGAACCATTGTGCTAAAGCACTTGTCTACAACTGCACTGCTGTTAAATATATCTTTCATTCATCTTCTACTGCTTATTGGTGAGTTGTGTTGATCCTGTTAGATATGTGCGAGCTGGTAGTGTCACTCAGAGTTACACAGTGTATTGAAGTATTTTGAGACTGTGGTAAAAAGTTACGTAGTGTTGCTTTAACATGAAACGTATGATCTCCTTCCGCGCTGCTGTTTGAAAACATTCATAACATGTTATGACCCAAAGATCATAAGCTGTGCCATATCTATGTTCTCCATATACAACATCTGAACCTGTTACAGCCCTGTTCTAGTATGTCATGTATTTATGTTATCATCTTAGACAACATCTTAGCTCACATAGGTCCACATTCACCACAGCAATACCTCGACTCTACAGACTCTCTATAGACATGAGTTGCCTTGTGGATTGTCAGTGCGCCACCTCCAGCCTCAGCATTATCTCTAGTCTTATACTCTGTCGAGTTTCTAGTGACGAGGGAGCAGCTCTTTGTACTGTATTGTGTATTTAGATATCTCTTTATATTATATATTATTTTTAATGTCACGCTGTACAAATAATAGTAATTATCGGATATGCTCTGTATTATCTACAATCTGAAGTGCTGTACAGGTAATCTCAATCCCATTTCATCGAAAAGTCTCTGTATCTACTCATAAATTTTCTCTTCTTTTACAAAGACTAGTAAAAACAAAAAAAACGGATGTATCCCTACATTATGAGTGTTAAGAGCACTAATGTTCACACATCACAATCATCATTTAGGCATTACAACAATGTCTCCGATGAGGAAAATGCACTGATGCGTTCCCACGCTAAAAAAAAAAAAACTGCAGTTGATATGGAAAAACATCACTGCTATAACCGTGTTGTTTTTTTTTTTGTTTTGCTTTTGGGTGATTGCATCCATGCAGAACCCGCAGCCAGCAGCCTTGAGCCTTGAGCAGAGGTGGACATAAGCGCTGGCAGTGTTACTAACGCGGCTTAGTATTTGCTTCTCATTTGGAACTTGAGGCATTTGGATTTGGTCTTGACATTTACATCAGTTATCCTCCTCTTCTTTTAGAATCTCACTTAGTGCCGTGCACATCTTGAGGTGCCTCTCAGGGATTGATCTGTGTGGTGCTGGTGAGCAGTTTATGCCAGCTCACCACTCTCTTCCTCATGTCCACTTTGTCCAACCAGATGTAGGCTTCTCCTATTAGTGTCTTCTTCAGGAACTTCCCTCCATTGGACACTAGGAAAAGCTGCAAAAACATTGGACATAAAAGCAACTTTTGTTTCATAGTTGCCTCACAACATGAAGGTCCTGAGTTCAAACCCCAACCGAAGCTGTCCAATATCTGATAAAGTTTTGATGAAAAAAAATCTTACCATATAAATGAAGAGTGAGATTACATAGAGACATCTTTTTTTCTCTCTCTTATTAAACTGTCACCATTTAAGGTGTGCAGAGACTAAAGCTTAAGTTACAAAACTTTTAAATGTAGAGAGTTTTTGACTTTGTCCTTCTTTACTTATAGTGCATTTTATTTCTGTAAATAATATCTGAAGAATTACTTTACTGTACCTGTATGGAGTGTCCGGTTGGGTTGAGAGGAAACCTAAAGGTCTCGTTGAAAGAAGGCTCTCTGTCATGTCGGCACACTCTGGTCTTCTTCTTGATAATCCTCTTCTGCGTGGCCACATTAACCACATACAGCTTCACGTATAGGTCTGAAAGCACAGTTAATAAAATATAAATATTCCATATGGAAGGATTAAATATAGATTATTATCAGACCTGGTAGGTGGTCTGGACTTTTGAACTTGTATGTGATGTTTCTGCATTGAAGAATTTCCAAAACCAGTTGGTCCCCTTCTGTCTTCACCTCCTTCTTCAGAGCAACTTTGATTTCTCCCATCACCTGGACATTACCACCTACAAACACAAAGGTTTGGAATAAGGCTTAGAGTCTATCACTTATATAATTTTATCTGCATCATCGTCCCAGTGTTGTAGTTAGACATAGGACATTTAGGAGTTTCAAGGTATACAGACTTTTCAAAATGTCAAAATATGAAAAGTACAGACCAATAGAAAACCACCAGAAAGTACTGAATAACACATTTACTAAACAGCTTCTTTATTGAACATAACCTGTCAACCTTTCAAGATCTCCAAATAGTTACTGAATAAAACTGCATAATAGTCATCATGGGACTGTTTCAGGCAATCATTGCACGTATAAGGAAATCTAACAGTCTATGAAGTCGTTGCAATGACTTTGGGTAAAGTTTTGGAGGAGACCGAGTGAGACTTTTTAGATGAAGGCAGTATACTTAAAACAAAGGCTAGAGCTGCTGCTGTACTGTAGATTGGAAGAGTATTGATCAAAGTCTTTCCCCTCAAATCATTGTTGTTTTGTCCAAAAGAATAGACCTGTAAAATCAATACAGCTATTGGTAGTTAGTTTTAATGCCAAGCCTTAAGGGACTGCTGTACTTTGTTCCGAAACAATAACACATTGAAATGCCAAACTTGGAACTGTGACAAATACAACAATAAAGTAATGCATCATTCAGTTATACATTGCTGGGAAAAAGTGATTCATCTGAGTGTTTCTCTCAAATATAATATGTTCACAGACAAGACAGTTTTCAGAACAAGAATCATCATTAACTTGGATAATATCACCAACACCACATGCAGAAAAGGAGCCCCCAAATGTTTTTCTCCAGACACTGGCAGTAACGCTTAGTACATAGTCCGCACAAAAATGAGCAATGCGATTTATAATCAGTGAGGACCTGAGGTTAGTGTGTCTCACAGGTGCAGAAGGAGTCAAAGCTGAATTTGCCTCAATGAACATGTAAAATGGGGCGTTTTCTCCAGAGTGCGAATTTAGTGGAAGCTGTCTGATATATCACAGCTATGTGAGCTAAAACTGCATGCAAACTGGCACAGGTAGGTGCAAACTGTTTGGAAAGGAAACACTGCTGTTATTTGTGCAAAGGTGATAATAAAAATTATAAAAATTTTAAATAAAATTAAAAAGAATATATGAGTAACAATACAACAATAGTCAGCTGATTTAAAGCCAGTCACAACAAAAAGCCACACCTTACCTGGCACACTTTTTCTTTGTGTCTGGCTCATATTTCAATGTGCCATAGTTTTCAAGTCTGTCCCACAACATTGTTCTATCGCCCGTAAACAAAATATACAGCACCCAGTACCATAGCTCTTAGAAGATCTGGCCCCTAAAGTACCAAGAATGTTTAATAAATTCCCATCAAGAGTGACCACGCCAAGTGTTGCTCAAGTCTAAAGGGGAAGTTACACTAAATGCTTGCCATTTGGCCAAGAAGAGCTGTTGCTTTTTTCCCATGCCTAGTGGTGAAGCCCACACGAACCAAAAGCAAGAGTCAAGAAAGCAGACCACAACCAAGTCAGATGATAACAAAACAATTACAAAATGGGTAAGAGAAATTTGTTTGATAATTCTAACTTAGGTCCAATCTGTCAATCTTGATAATTATAATTAACTGTGAGGGTCTCAAAATGCCCTCCATGGTCATTACCCCTTGACCTATTGAGTGACAGCTGCACAGCTAAAACCTAAATCGACCTGACTCTTTGTTACAAACTGAAACAAGAGATGGAACAAAAGTCTCATGACACCTGAGCTACATGAAAAGTAGATATAGTTATGACGATGGCAAGGATAGTGTGACAACCATCTCTACCAATGCATAACACCATTAAGAGCTCTAAATAACCTCAAATGAATACAAACACTCAATGGATAATTGTTAGTGTGGCTTATACATGCTTAAATAATGCTTTTTGAAAAAGTGCATCACACAACGTATCCAGCAGGGGGCAATGTACAGCCATGTAACCGCATTTGTTTTCATTTCACAGCCTCAGTGCTATTAGTGGAAATGGAACATGTCTGGCACTTGCCTTCATTTTCCGGTGTTCCTACATGGTGTTTGTCTGTGCCATTCGGAATAGCCTTACTGTAAACGATAAAGACAAACATATGAGCAGAGTGTTGAAAATGTTGTATGGATCCAAATGAATGATGTTTGTTTTTACATGCGGGGCACTTGAAAGATGGCACTGTCCACTCCGGTGCCCGCCCCTTCTTCTCCATCTCCGTATGCATCTCCGACAAGACTAGGGGCAGACAGCACCACCGACCCTGAAACTTCACCAAGTCTATGTCCTGGTCCTGTGGCAGGTAATGAAAGGAAATAAAATGTCAGTTGATCACTTTATCTGCTTACTATCTCAAATGCAAACAATGCATATTCACTAAAGTAGCTTTTCCCGCAGGTGCATCTCACTCTTTCAGCAATCACTCACCATGCCCCCCTCAGATCTTGCATTTTAATTTGTCATCTCTCTCTAGACAGCTCAGTGCATTTTATTCAGACCTGGGGTTTCCATGTGTCCTCCCACATAGATTGCTTCTCACTCTCTCGCAAAATGCAAAACTACACAGGCTTTTTTATTGGTTAAAACAACACTTCTACTTTCAGACTGTGAGAGGCAATTTTCAGGGATTGATTTACTTCCTGTTGTGTGAAATACCATACGCTTTTAAACCGTCTTTTTCTAATGACACTCTCTGATGTAAAACTTACATCATCACTTTTGATGATGTATTAAGTGAGGACACCTTTGCTTCACTGACGCACTAATACTAATAAATACTGGCTCAGTGTTTCCCACGGTCTTGCAGTAGGCCTACGGCGCAGGTGTTGGAGGAGTGATGACATCATCGCTGTGGGGGCAGAAGCAGACTGCTGCAGGACTGTTTAAGCTGCTTTAAGCTTAAAATTTGATACAAAAGCCTTCTCTGTCTCGTGCTTAAAACACAAGTCTGCCGTGTTTGTGTTAATTACACATCTAGATTTAAGCAAATTAGACACAAGTAAATTCCAAATACGTAAACGTGTGTGGAGAAGTGCTATGTTTTACTGAAAACATCTGTTGTCTCGCATGAATAAGACTCATCATTCAATTAAACAGCAACTTCCTTTTGAGTTTTAACAGTTAAAAGTTGCGAGCTGCTGCTGCTGCAAAAAAGTGACTGCTAATGTTTCCCTAATGCTACAGCTGAGCATTGCTCCAATTTGCATCTGCTTGTATCCACCGCTCGTTGTAGAGACGCAGAAGACAAACCGAGCTTGTTCTCTCAGTCTGCACAGTCTCAGTCTCAGTCTCTTCACAGAGCAATTAGGAAACTGACGTGACAGAAACAGGTCCAAGTCAATGCAGCAAACTGTAACATGATGAGCATATTCTTTAACGTGCATTTTAGAGTCCAATCCTAGTCAAACCAGGGCAATAATTCAATGTAATGTAATTGCAGTGATGTAGGAGGTTTCTCAGATCTAATCTCTCTGTGGACACTTTTAGCCCATTCACATTTTAAGGCTGGTCACATTAGATCAAATCACATTGTCCCCATAATAATGCAAGGTCTGGAGGGAGCCTAATAGCAATAGGTAGGTAGATAGGTTTGGACTAAGCAGCAACATGGGGAGGGGACAAGATGGCACACGTCGAGGATTATTGTGTGTAACCTTGGTTAATTTAAATTTACATCCCTAGAAATTTACACACAGAAATGAGCAGTCAATCCGCTGGTTCTGGCAAGATTTAATTAACAGCGCTCAGTAATGGATGATGTTATGCTGAGGCAGTATGAAAGATTAGCTTAGGGATATGGAAAAGGTTTCCGTCTAGACAGCCCACTGCTTTAACTTGTGTAACATTTAAAATCTCTTCACTATGACACAATAAGCCTCTGCAGCGAGTGGTGTGGAGCCATTCAGTATAACCAGCCAAAGACTGTGATAACAATGACACATGCTCAGACATTCAGAGATTAATGTTCATTCAAATCATTCATGATAAAAAAACTAAAATAACCTAAAATAATAATCACTGGTTAGAAATTTCTAGTATACTGTTATATAAGTTATACATTTATTTATTTTTTCCTATGTTGCCTCACCTTAACTTGAAACTTGTTTCTCTCAGGGTTAGCTGATGCGTTACTCTCATTGGTCGGTGAGTGTAGTGTGAGTCTCCAATTGTCACTTTTTATTGACTTTTTGGCAGCAGGGACATGGATTGGGGTAGGAATAGGGAAGGGATGTCTGGGTGCTTTACTTGTTTTGTTTTTTTAAGGAGTGTGGCACAGACATACACAAACAGAGGCTGCAGCATGACAACATCCTCAGTGGCCAAGAAAGCTGGGAGTGCATGCTTTAATTAATAGTTTTTACACTGGACATACAGTATTGTTCAAAATAATAGCAGTACAATGTGACTAACCAGAATAATCCAGGTTTTTAGTATATTTTTTATTGCTAAGTGGCAAACAAGTTACCAGTAGGTGCAGTAGATTCTCAGAAAACAAACAAGACCCAGTATTCATGATAAGCACGCTCTTAAGGCTGTGCCATTGGGCAATTAGTTAAAAGGGGTGTGTTAAAAAAATAGCAGTGTGGCATTCAATCACTGAGGTCATCAATTTTGTGACAAAACAGGTGTGAATCAGGTGGTCCCTATTTAAGGATGAAGCCACCAGCACTTGTTGAACATGCATTTGGAAAGCCTGAGGAAAATGGGTTGTTTAAGAAATTGTTCAGAGGAACAGCGCACTTTGATTAATCCAATCGAGAAGCTGTTTCTGAAGCAAAACCAAGAAATGTAAATGAATTGTGGAATGTTGTTAAAGAATCATGGAGTGGAATAACAGCTGTGAGGTGCCACAAGTTTGTACCACACAGATTTTTTTTGAACACACCCCTTTCAACTAATTATCCGATTGCACAGAGCGTGCATATCATGAGAATCTACTGCACCTACTGGTAACTTGTTTGCCACTTAGCAATAAAAAATATACTAAAAACCTGGATTATTCTGGTTAGTCACATTGTACTGCTATTATTTTGAACAATACTATATTTAGCACAAATAAATAACAACACATTTTTTTTTAAACATCACAATGGAGATAGTAAGGGGACTTATTTTTCAATTCTATTATTATCATACACCTTGTAGGAATAGACAGTACAATCTGATTTCTAGCTTTTTACTAAGGTTCTGTAGAAACCAAACGAGGGGGACTTGCATGTATCAAGGCTGGGTGTTATGTTATGTTCTGCCAATGTATTGTTTACATAATACTGAGCACAAGCTTTGGGCAGGTGTGAAATAAATACTGTAGAGTAAGAACATAGATTTATTATATTTTTTTTATCAATTTCCAAAATGCATAGTAAGCGAACAATAGGAAAATCTAAATCCAATGGTTTGATCATAACCTTGTGCTGCTGTTGTAATTTTTGCAAGATTTGGGAGTTTCCAAACTCTGGTAAATCCATCTTGTATTGCGCCAAGCCAACCGCTTCAGTTGAACAATGGGCTCACCAACCTCTTGTGACCAATAATGTGGCAGCACGAACAAGGTTTTTAATTTGACAAATGCAACAAGCGTCTTCTTCTCCTCTTTGTTATCAACATGGCTACACTGAAATGGTTTGAATGGTCTTTCGCTAACGCTAAAAATGTGTCACTGATTTTCCTTCTTCTACTGCTTTGGTATATTGTTGGTAATCTCATAGTTTCTCATACACGCTCTTGTCATCGGCCAACGTCCTTGTTTCAAGTGTTAGTTAACGTTCCTTTTATTCGCAGATTTATTTTGCAAAAACTGTTACTGTTGCAGTGGTTTGTTTCTTCATATCAGCTGCACTTTAGTTGCAATATGAATCTTTGCTATGATCGGCTAAAACAAGTCTTGTGGCGGATACTAGTCAGTGCTTCATCCAATCACATACCAAGTTTTCAACAGAAGGCAGCTCCCTCAAGCAAATGGTTCCAACGGGAGCCTTCCCAGATGGTTCTGTGAAACAGACTGTTCTGTGAGCAGTTCTATCTGGCGGAGTCAGATCAGTTTGACAATCCTTTGCCTTCCAATCAGCATTGTTTCTTCTTGGTTCACCTGCACAAAGGCAATCAGCAGATTTCTCTCAGCAGTTCCTCTTCCAGTCAGACTAGACTAGATGGTGTTGAGATCTGGGCTGTGTGGGGGCCATCAGGTTCTTCTTTACACCAAACATTGCTCCCAGTGATATTGAGAGTATGTCTGGGGCCAGTGACTTTAATTATGTATATTGATAATCAATGTAAGTCCATTTTATACCCTTGAAAACTTACTTTACAGCATTTCTTCACACTTGCCTAAAACCTTGGCACAGTAATATATAACACACTTGAAGAATGCAAATACTGCAGTTAAGCATAAGTTTAGCTGCTTTTAGTAAATTAATATTGTTTAAAATGGTATTTAGAGGTTTAAATTGTAAAAGGAATTCAGTTTTGTTTTATAGAAATATATTTATAATATATATATATATATATATATATTTATAATTCATATTATTATTATATTTCATTATTATCATCATTATCATGTATTTTATTCAGCTGCCATAAGGAATAGCTCTTACTTGTCCAAAATACAGTTTATGTTTTCTTATTCATCAAACTAGTGGCTGTGCTTTAAAAACTTGGAAGAGAGAGAGGGGCAAAGGACAAATCTTGATGATGAATGCAATTCAGGTTTTATAGAAAAAATGTCAGAGAGAACATGCAGGCAGAAAGAAAGCATGTCAGGAAGCATGTCCTCAGTAGGGGTGGGATTTACTTGGTTGCAAGCGAGACTGTTGCACAGCAGCCTCAGCGGCAGCAATGGCTATCCCAGCGTCCTCGAGGTGGGCCTGAGTGACACTGCTCTTGCTTTGGCTACGGGAGGGGCCGTGGGAGCGCAGCTGGCCGTCGGAGGAAGACTTGGAGCTGCCCGGACTGCTGTGTGACTTTTCCAAAGGTAACATCTGCATATCTAGAGGTGACAAGGTGCAGGATTAGGACTGCTAAGTGGGAGAGATAAAGGTTGGAACATGAGGACGCAGACCTTTGTGTGAGCCTTAGAAGTTGACATTTATGTGAAGTGTAATTATAGCTGTTGAGAAATTACTGCAATTTTTCACTCCAGCTCCATGGCAACTGAGTGACCGCCTTTACTGACACTCCCAGAAAAATAGGAAGGTTTATGTGTAATAACAGCAAAGTACAATATGGCTCACCCTATAGTTGCACACACACACACATATTTGCAGCCAGGAGGTTAAACACTATCATGGCACTGTAGTGACATCTACGTAGACTCAATGCAGATATCACATCTTCCTTTTGGGTATTGATAGCCTGGATAGGCATCCTAATCCATTAGGATTTTTTCCAATAGAAAAAAATAAGATGGTCTGTGGATTCCAGTTAGCAGTACCAATGAATGCAAAATATCCTGACTCTGGACACATTTACATAGAAATCCAACCAATCAGAGACACAAAGCATTGCATTAAACCCGCCACAATCAAAACAGTTATGATCAGACATTTCTACTGAGTGGAAATGGCTGTAAAGAGATGGGATTCCAATTCCATTTCACAGGGACAAGAGAATTTCTACAAAATAAATTGGTTAGGTTGGCCAGGCATGTGTTTGTACTGATGTTGTCAAATCTAAGAATACCCAGGCATTTTGGTTACTGATCCAATTATAAATGACAAGAACAAACCAGATGACCAGGGTTGGGGAAATTAAGGTAATTTTTTTAAATCTGGAATAAAAGAAAGTACAGGGGCCTCTTTGTCTGGTGTGGTAGATCTGGGCCTCTATTGCTCTGGTCCTCAACGCTCTGCTCCTGTGCAGCCATGATTAGTGCTTCTGTGCTGTCCTACAGTCCAGCCCTTTCTAGCCATTGGTAGGATTTCTTGATATCACTTCTGTTATCTGGCGGTGGTTTCCTCCCACGATGGTACCTCCAGTACCTCTTCCTCAGACATTCACAAAGTACTTTATCCATTGGGGGGCCATTTTCCTGATGTATTCAAAGATCTTGGAGGTTTCATCCTGGATAGTGGTTTGGACACTCACTAGTCTTCTGCCTCCTTCATTGTGCTTCGTGTACAGTCTCAGGGTGCTGGATTTGAGGTGGAACCCTCCATCCATGGTGAGGAGTTTCCTTGTTTTCACATATGTGGTCTGTATCTCTTACTTTGGCAAGCTTATTATTCCAGAAGGGTATCTGATGACTGACATGGCTTTCAGATGCTCAGACCTTGTTTCAGGTTGTTTTTGCAGAGGTCTCACTAGAGTAGTAGCATTCCAACAGAGCCTTGTTCTCACATCTTGTTCATTTACTTCAAGGCAACAATATAATGTATATCCTGTTTTGAAGCGTCAGTGAAAATTGTCAAAAATAATCAGACTTTTTAAACCTTTTTTATTAGCTCCTACCTTTGGCTGGGTCAGGGAAGATTCCGTGGCTTCTGCTCTTGATCACAGAGTTTTTGGGTGAATCGTAGCCCTCTCCCTGTCCTGCTGCCTGCCCCATGGTATTCCCAGGCCCCATCCCAGACCCTGACATATGACCCTGTCCTTGGCTATGACCCTGTCCTTGACCCGATCCAGATCCGGGCGGGCCCTGAGTGGCAAAGTGCGCTCTGGTGTGCTCGATGCTCTCACTCTGCTCCTTCAGTGGGAGCCAGCGAGGAATATTGTCCAGCTGTGCCGTGTTGGAAAGGTCAATCAGCACCTGAAATGCAAATAAAGCAATTAATACGCAGAAGCATCAAAAACAGTTCTAAATTACAGAAGTAAAGTTGTAGAGTTTGAAAGTACTCACCTCTCCAAGAAAATCATTAGAGGATGATCTGTCATAGTCCCACACTGTCACCTCCAGTGTTTTCTTTTTCAGCTGGAGAAGGTAAAAAAAAAGAATTGTCATAATCAATAAAGCAAGGCAACAATGTCAATACAATCTGGGAAAACACTGCCAATTTGTTTGTTTTCTGGCAAACAAGCAGAAGTGGACTTCTTTGTGATGCTATAAATAATAAAAGACAAGATGGACTGTGCAGGGACAAGCTTTTTCCAGAAACCAGAAAACATTCCGTCAATTTCACTTTTGGTTAAAGTCTTGAATTGATTTAGATCTTCACATTATATAGCCTATGTTAGCAGTGTGTGGATGAATAGGTAGATGCAGTAGAATCCTTACAGCTGAGCAACAATGAGACATGATTAACAGAGGCCAGCCTCAGAGGAGTTAATAATTACACTGCCTACACAGAAGGCCTCTACTTTCTGACCACTAAAGGTATGCAACTGCACTCATGCCTTACAATTAGTCTGGGCAACGTTTCAGCTGCAAACACAGACAAACAGGAATAAAAAGTGACGCACTGGCAGTTGAGACGAGGCGTTTTTGTCAAAACCAATGTCTGTGCTCAAAGTCTAATAGAGAAGAAATGATGGTTGTTAACTTGAGTCTTGGGAGTGCTGATAAGATGAATACAGAGAACAGCCCTCGGGACAAGAAGTGAAAACAGAATTCTAATGAGACTTTCAGTTTGACTCAGTAGCACTGTAAGTGTAAACCATAATGTCACAGCGTAAGCATCTCTGTTTGTGTTAGGCATGGAATGCAAGAAATTTGAAATATTATGTTAATATATTATATTAGAGTGGTATAGTATTGAGGTCACAACTCTAAAGGCCTTTTTCACATCTGCACTACCTGGTATGAACGCAATCTACTCTTTTTTTTTATTTTTAAAACAACCTAGTACCCTAGCTGGGCATCATGTACACTGTTGTTGATGCATGCTATCAGTAGTTTTGAATGGACTTAAGGAAAGCCTAAATGGCAAAATGGAGAAGGGAACAAATACAGACAGTATGGATTGTCCATAAAACAGAGTTGTTTCTGCCTTTTGCCCCACCCGCTCATTATTTGTCTCATTGGATATAACTTGTTGGTGACTGGTCCAGACAGGCCTAAGCAGCCTGTTAGATATTTATTTGGAGTCGCTGATGCGTTTGCAAGCTTTTAATTACACAGTCGTAGAGTTCACACATGATAGCTGATCACAGATCAAACGCCAAGTTGCATCTCATCAGACATTTTTGCCACCAACCTTTAAAAGATGTGAACATGGCATGTACTGTGTGGCGATGGAGGCATTTAGCCCTTTGATGTTTGTACATTACTTTAAAACAAGCTGTGCATACAGTATGTTTGAGTGCATGCAGTAATGATATTAACTCATCAATGTCACTCACTAGGTTTACATGCAGACCTTACTCCAATTAAGCCTTAGCAGCTTGAGTTCACACGCCTTAGTATTTCATGGCATTAAGCCATTGCTACAAGGATAAAAGAAGCTAACACTAAATCTGACTTGTTCTTAGCGTTGAATCCAAATATGCCAGGTTGATTAGTTCAGTAATCCTCGAGTTACTGAACTATAAATGACAGTCAGAGCACAGTAACCTACAAACAGGATATGTCTTTGTTGGTCTAAAAATGACTGAGTATGTCTCTAAACAATGTTCTTCTATGCTTCTGTCCAGCTCTGGAGCATGCTCAGTGCGCTGTGTTGCCCTTAGTATACATGCAGCAGTAATCTGACAACAAACCACATTATCCAGGTATGTTACTCTGATTTTGAAAAATTGAAATGACTTTGAGTGAAGTCACTACCTGCTCCAAGTGAATGTTCTTGTAGATGACCGTTTGGTTCCATTCTGGGTTGCTGGTCTTCTGTGCATACTTGGTCCTGCGTTTGTTATCAGCACTAACAAAGCATACAATCGATGAGAGTCAGTTGTTATTGTCAAAAAGATATAACTGTGTCCTTATTAAACACTACAACTGTGATGTCTAAATCACAGGTTAATGCAGACTAAACAGATGCATGTGAATCCTACTGTGGAGAATGGTGTAAAACAAATGCATGTGTGAAATGTTTTGTGCCATTTCTTTCACAAATCTGAAGCTAAAAGTGAGATGTATGGACGTGAGAGTGTTGCAGCTATTTGACAAAGACAAAGGTCACAACAAAAGGATGGGAAAAAACACATTGGAGCAGACACATCTTTTTAAATGGAAATCATAACAAGCACACCAACTTAAAAAAAAAGCAAAGATCAGCACCACACTACCTTGCATTCTGGACAACCATGACTTGTCTGAGGGAGTCCAGAAGAGGAAGAGGAGGGCAGATATCACAAACAAGATAAAAGCAAAAACACAAAAAACAGTCAGAGAAGCTGAGGAGCTCAAAGAAAAGCCAGTGAAGGATTGAGAGCTGAGGCCAATCAATATTCTTTTTCAGGGCATTACTGTTCCTGCGTTTGAGCAATGCGTCTGACACAAGTCCAAAAAATGCTCACTATGATCATGAGTCGCCAAAGGGTGAATAAATAATTCAGCGTTTGAAAATGTTGCAATGGATGCACTGTGCAGCTAATGATGTGCTGGAGCTACTTTTCAGAATGAATGGCATTAGGTACAACTCTAATCCTATACAACGTGTAGGCAGAGTGGGCTTACTGTCTAATCTCATAAACAGGTCTGATGGAGTCATTATCTAAGTGCAGATAGGGTTACAGCACCGATAAAGACTGTATTGATCCCTGTTCGTGCTATTCACAGACTTGTCGCAAGACAGAGGGTTCATCTTGTTAAAACCTTGTATACAGTTCAACAAAATGGTGCAAAACTCCTATAATCCCCTCAAAATAACAGTGAAGTCACTCTCAGACTAGCAGGGCTACTATAGAGTTTAAGGTGTGAAATAGCAATCTGCATGTTCAGCACCAAAATCTGCCAAGAGGCCAAAAACATTATATAATATGCAGAAATTCTATAGAGAATCTTATTAACTATTATCTAATTCCACACACCTTTGGTTCTCTGCCTGTATATTGTCATTCACAGCCTATTTGGGACATTGCTGGGTAGCTTTAGTATCACTACGGCAAGGAAAGAAAGTGCAGTGAATCTAAACAACAAGCTGATAAAGCTTGTTCATTCACCTGAGTAAATCTGGCTTTTACTTGCTACTGTATAAGCACTAACTGAGATGAAAGTAGGTTCCTCTTAGGAATGGCTTTATTTACAGGGACAAGACAGAGTTTGTTTTCTGCAGGTCTGGTAAGTACTGAGGCTATTTAGCAGAGTGAGCTTATAATGTAATCCACCATAACTGCCAGTGTTCCTCCTTTATAGACAAACTCCAGCCTATAGCTGAAAGCTATCTTACATATATTGTCTTGAAATATAACACCTATTTTATCTCAGTCTCTCATATAAACTCAGGTGACTAGTTACAGACAGCACAAGTAGGAAGTCAGAAAGAAATAGGGGAGAGGAAACAAGACAGACACAGAAGCAGAAAGACAGACATAGAGCAGACATTAGTGAATGCCCACACACACACACACACACACACACACACACACACACACACACACACACATACACACACACACGAGCACTTGGAGCTCACCCTCTCCCCGGTAACAGGTAGACCTTGACGAACGGGTCAGAGTAGCCGTCGTTGTCCCTCTGGGCAAGGTTTCGGGCCTGGAGGACATGCACTATCAGGTTTCCCAGGTTTCTGTCATAGTTGATTTGGAGCTGAGGAAAGACGGGAGGGCTGTGTGAGACACAATGAGTGACTGGACTTTGAAATATTTAGTTATAGTTTTATACCTGTATTTCTCCAGTGATGGGATGAGGTGTTCTCATGGCATCAGCTGGCTAAAATAAAAAAGAATATTAAAACATGTTAAAATGAGTGTATAATAGTGAATAGACAATAGTGTTTGTGCATATAGTATATCTGTCCATTAAAAAAAAAAAAGAAAATATATATAAATACATTGTGATTTATGTATATAGTTAATTATTTAGTAATAGTAATATTTGTTGTGGCTTGATAAAAATAAACAGTATTATTGAAAAAGAAAAGAGGCAATAGTGCTAAATGACCTGAACTAGGCTAAAGACTAGGGTTAAAGCAAATTGCCCTCTTAAAATATATACATAGTCAGCTAAGTAAGAAAATGCTGAATTTTTTTTTCTTCATGAATATATAACCCACTATCAAAGAAGTAATTGACTGGAAATGTCACCAGTAAAGTTTAAGAAGGTTAATTGATTATTTGATGTAGTCCAGAATGAGAAAAATGTATTTTGCGGAGAAAGAGAATAGCAGGTTTTTATTGACTCATGGGTACTTTATCACATTTTACATATAGGCTATTATAAAGTCACAATTGCTTTTAAACATTTTGATAAAGATGTCTGGAAGTGATATCCATATGCCACTGCATTGTAGGCCTACCACATATTGTGGAATATTGTGCCCATCACTCTGTGGCGAACACAGGCACATTCTTCTGACCTTGACATTCAACCTCCATTTTGTATGATGTAATAATGTTCTAATGGAATCTCAGCCAGCGTGAATGACAGATTACACCACAGAGACCACTGCAGCCGACACTTGTAGTTAATCCCTTGTGTCGCAGTTTCTTGGTTGTGGCGGGGAATGCAGGATGGATGCCCTACTAGAAGCAGCTGCAGTAAGTAATGGCCGTGGCAGAGAGATACCTCAGTCAACAACTCCTCAAACACTCATCCATTTTCTATATTTGCAAGTATGTCAAGAGTGTTTTTTTATATTTGCCAGACAGGTAGCTATAATTATAAATAAGAGTTAAGGATGTTGGATGTAAGAAATGCCAACTCTATAAAATCTCCTTTTTGTAAACTGTTTTGCTGAGTAAACAGATGCTTTGTAAACAGTATTTCACTAATTTAAGCAAACTTAATTTTGTATGGTTCATTAATTTGTTCATTCCAAAATTTTAATGCAACATTGTAATAACAACAAAGTAGCTGACTAACATGACTATGTTTATTTCATTAAAAAGAAAACTGAATCAATTCATCATTACAATACATTACATCAAGCCAATGAAGCTTACCTTAAACATTTCAGTCTCAGTTTACCTTTTGACCTATTTTAGTCTCGATAATAAGGAAAAAAAATGAAACGGTTAAAGCAAAGGCATCTGGACTAGGTTTTTGAAGTAGTGATGTCTCTTGACGTATAACAGACGAAACATATTCACCTTTAAAACCTAGTCCAGAGGCCTTTGCTTTAACCTTTTCTTCAAGATGACCTGGATGACTGAGAACCTTCACAGAAATCTCAGTAATCATTTTGTGAATGTGCATGCTAATAATAATTCTCCTTTTCCTCTGTTTTCTCTAGTCTATTTCTGTTTTTCTCTTTTGGCTGTTTTGCTGTGTAAGGCAGCAGTCAGCTCTAAAATACTTTCCCTGTGGGATTTTCAACTGCCATTTTCTTGTATGTGATTGGTTTAGGAGAATTTCTATAAAAATCCTTAAAGCTAAGATCCTGTTTTTTATTATTATTATTATTATTATTATTATTATTGATGATTAGTATTATTACAATATACTTTTAGATTTTAAACAGGTTTCATCATTTAAAAAAAAAACAGAACTAAAATACAAACAATGTCTTTCACCGTCTCTCTACAGGGATTGCCACAGAATAAGATTTGGTAGGCCAACGGCCTTGCACTAACATTTTTACGCTGGCGGCCTTTTCTCACACAACTCCATTGTGGCTTGTGACCCCCTATGTTATAAAACATATAAAAAAAATAGAACGAAAATAATATTGCATGTTTAAGTGTCTCCTGTCTTCTACACATGCTACTGATCTACATGTCTGGCTAAACTGCAACCACATGTATAGGCACAAAAGGTCCTGTTATAGTATTGCACTGTACTCTAGAGTTCTGGTCTACCTTTTGTCGCTGTTTCTTGTTTACAGCAGGAGATGCAGGCTGGCCTGGGCTGGGAACACCACTAGAGGCAGCTGATCCAGGCCCCGACTGAAGGAGGGCAGAGCGTTCTAAAGTAGAGAGGACTCCAAGCCCTCCTGGTCCCATCCCTACCCCAACAACACCAGGAGTTTGCTGCTGGGACACCTTCTGGAGCTCTGCAGCCAGCTGTTTAGGATCAACACCCGGGGAGCGGGGTCCACCTTCAGAAAAGTAGTTAAATGATAGATTGTGTTTAGATAGATAGAATAGATTTAAAATTACATGCTTACATTTGCAAAAAGCAAATACTAGACGTACTCGATTTAAGCTGCACGTGGTGCTCCAGGGCTTGTGGGTGCTCGGGGTCAGACAGCATATTAAGGTCACTGTTTGGAACCATAGAGAAAATTTGATGAGGTAATACAACAGCAATCATTATTATGGTGAGAAGATGAAGGGGTGTGGAGCAAAGCAAATGCATATTAGGCTGGAGAGAATGTGAAGAACTGGGAGTTGACATATTGCAGCTAAACAGTTTGGTGGAACATGAGGATAAATGGTGACAGATGTAACTCACAGTCGCACGCAGAGCTCCGCCTCGGCACATGGCTGGGCCATGATGCACTGCACTTCCTCATAAGTCTTTCCTGTCAGTAGGACTCCATTCCATTCCAACACCTGCATTCCTGTGGCGTAAATATGACAGAAAATGAGTTTGAATTTACAAATAGAACTCAAGAGAGTCACTAATCCCACACAATATGTTTAAAAACAAAATGTGATACTGCATGCTCAAACAAGTCATTTATCAGTTTTTAAAATACGTATTACTTTGAATAATTTTTTAGGATTTTGCATTTACATTTTGAGGACTAAAAACCAAAATGCAAAGAGACATCTGACCAACTTTACAGGAACAATTTATTATTGTTGGATTGAAAGAAGAGAGCTCTTCTGTAACTTTTTTTTTTATTAAATTAAAAAGAAATATATATTTTTATGCATTTAAGTTTTAATGAGCAATGTTTTTATATAGGAGCTCTTTTTTCTAAATGTTTGTCTCTCAAATAATGCCACGTCCTTTTAGTTCTCACCCCACAATTTATTTAAAATGGATTATGTGGTAATTATTGCATTTTTACAGAATGACAGAGGTTTTAGCTTTAAAATACAGAGCCACTTAGAGTTTAACCATAGATATAACATAAAAGACATTTTTTAGCTAGAGCCTTACACAACCTCACTTATGCAATTGAAATAGAATCTTCTTTTAAGACTTTTGTATACAATTCATCTCACAAAATGCTGTGACAATAAATGCTTGAATTAATATGGCTATATCCTTCTGCATGAGCTGGTAGTCATTTATAATATTCCCACTGCTCACACTGTATTAGTTACCCTAGCCTCCTCCACATTATTCCGCTTTTTACCTGAAGGCATGTTCTGCTGCCATTTTGTTTTATTAGAACACACAAAACACTTGCCTAGCTCAAGCTACGATTCATCTGGGGAGCTTTTTCATTTCTCTTATCCACAATACAATGACAATTTGAACCTACAGTGCCTGCAAACACAAGCTAATGTTCACAGATATATTAGTGCACTATTTTATTCAGAGAGCATTAAAAGTGAAGTTGAGGTTGGATTTGGTGGATTACAGTAAACATTTGTGTGTCTGTGAAGATGCTAAGTATAGCCTGATGACTAACACAGTGCAGTTCTGTGATGGGTGAGTTGACAGGCTTTTCACTGTTTGAATATGATACATTCGGGAATGAGACATGACAGAACACGACAGAAGGCTGCAGCAACATTCTGTCAAGCAAAGTCACTTGTGATAGCTTACTTAGCCATAATATATGTAGAGTGAAAAATGTTTCTAAATAACACAAACTTTGTAAATCAATGCAATGTTATTTTATTGTGTCCCACTTATTTTCTTTGTATGCACTTACCCTCTATGACTTTTCCTGTTTGTTCTGCCATTCCACCAGGATTAACCGCGGCAATATAGGCTCCAATCTCTCCTCGGCTGCCCGGGATTTCCTTTCCACCCACCACACGGATCCCAAGCCCATTTCCTGGGCAAAAAAGGTACTTAACAAAAGCTAAACTGAATTTATTACAAGTATACATAAGTTATATCTTTCAAATATGTGTGTGTTTCTGAGTTGCTTTATTTATCAATACCTGAAACACTGGTGTCCTTCTGGTCTCTTTTAAGCTTAATGCGTGCGTGTGGGAAAGCATAGGGAACCAGTATGATCTGTCAAACAAATGCAATAATACGTCATAAATTTTTTTCTTCCAATTGTTGATTTTCTTCTGCTAATGATGTGACAGGTGGTTAAAACCACAGGGAGGACATGCAGTCTCAACACAGCGCTGTTTAGATGTCTACAGTAACAATGTCACCTGTCTTCTGTCCATGTGTCCACTCTGCGGATGGCCCTCTCTTGGTTTATCAAACCAGTCTGTGTCTTCCCTCCTGAGATGGTAAGCTAGGCAGAAAGAGACCCAAGTTAGAAACTTTCAGAGTACTCTGCTTCAAACTAAAGCTGCTTGGTCAGAGATGAATCATGCTGTCATTCAAAGAAGATTATCCACTCTACCTTATCCATAGTGTCTGTGAGATTAACATATAACTGTAAACACTGAATGAAATATGGAACATTTAAAAAGCATTTAAGAGATTGCATGCTTTAGTACCATGCAGTTCTCTGTTCTGAGTGGTGTTTTGGATTTGCATACATCGATATACACCTTAAATCCCTTGACAATTACAGTGTTCTGTAAGTGTTTTTTGATATACAGACCATACAAAATACTGTGGATTGGAGTTGAACAATACTTTTATTAGTATAGACTACTTATACAGCTCATTCAATTTTACTATTAAGTCCCCAAAGACACTAAACTGTTGCTGTTAATTAAATGATGCAATTTTGTCTACAGTCTTTGTAGACATCCACAATGCACATACACATACCTGAATAGACAGGTCATTTGAATTTGGAAGCCAAACTTTACTATGATTACCACACATTTAACAAAAATGATCTATGTTCTGGTTAACTAGTTTGGTTTGTGTGGAATTCTCTATATTAGGAATGTGAGACGTTACTCCACTGTTCAATGTGAAGATGATAAACCAATGATGCAATGACCTTAATAAGATTAAGGTAAATGCTACCTAAATGTTGGATAGAATCTGTTTAGATGCTGTTCTATGCACTCATTTGAAGTGAAACCAAAAAACCTTTTATAGTTGACATGTTGACACAATATGCACCAGATATATGCTTGCAGCCATGTATGAACATGAATTATTGATATGGGTCTGCTATGCCTAATGTAAATAACTGCGATGTGTGTACTCATTCCAGTATGATGCAAAATGCAGATCACTACAGAATATATGATACACTAAATGATAAAATATAGTGTCGTTAAAATGAGTGTTGTTCCACAATGAACTGGATACGCTGCCCACTAAAACTGACAAATGACATGTTTTGTGCATCATTGACATATGGTTCATTCAAGAATGAGTCTGCTATGTTTTGAGGGAGTGGATCATGGAGGCGCACGGTCTCTATGTTACTACATGGGATGCTGTCTCACCTTCTATATTCCAGTTTGGGCCTCCAGCTGTGATACAAAATTCAATGTGTTTTCAGAAATGTATTCAACATTAGATTCACTATGCTACTTCTACTGCTACTACAGAAGCCACTAAAACAGTACAAACATGTACTAAAGGATCGATATTCTTGAGCACATGCACTGAGAGCACTTATCTTATATCTGGATACATGCTTCTAATGTTTGATATATTGCTGTCAGAACACTTAAAATGTATAATTATTATGACAGTAGTTGAGAAATGTGTTGTTACTTGTATATAGTATACTCTACCGTGTCTGATACTCTCATGAAAGATTCTGGCATCATCTCTGTGCAAAACCACCATTGGATCACTTAGTGCTGTAATCAAGGCAGATGGACACTTTATGTGGGTTCAATTAATCTATAATGGTTCTTTGGAAAGGAACAGAAGCAAATCTAAAACTACAAAGAATATTTGGTTCTGCTCTAGTAACCAAAGTGGATGACATGAAACATACATTTGATTTTACACAAATAATTTTGTAAATGGGGTTCTGTAAGCTACTTCATCTAAGTACTGTACATAGTTGACAGTGTACCAGTTTGAAGAAGCAGACAGTGTGTGATACAAATGAGATGTAGTGCTAAAAGATTTCCCAAACACATTTTGACCCAGAATAAGTTTTTAAATACTGTACACACTTTTTTTTATAAATTGATTATTTGTCTCATTAGCATCCATAACATAAACCAAATGGGAATGGGATAGCACTGACAACTATCTACTCCAGGTAATAAAGAAAAGATTTCAACAAAGGTGAATGGACGTAGGTTTGAAAGTGAAGACGTTTCATCCATTTGTCATTTTGTCAATTCTGAACTGACCAAGGGACTTTGTCCTTGGACGTCCCTTGGATGAGCAACGAAACATCTTCACCTTTAAACCTATGCCCAGGAGCCTTTGTTAAAACCTTTTCTTGAATACGTCCTGGATGACGCCTGGATAAATTTATCCTGGATAAAAGTATCTCATAGAACCCCTACATACTAGGTGAAGCTATTGAAAAGGTTGTTTTGTTTTCCTACTTCTAATTGCATCTTCTTTTTCAATACTGTTACATCTATTATTTCAGATTTGTCTTTTTATATTGATATTAAATGTATTTGTTTGCCTATTGTAACCTATAGGAACAATGCCAATCCAACACGTAATGTAGATGGAGATTATACAATGTACATGTCAGTATTTGTTGTCAATCACTTTGGAACATGGAGATCTCACATGACAATGAGACATCCACAGCAACATTGAGCAAGCATAAAACTTTCGCTTTATTCAGAGGGAAATGGAAACACATGAAATGCACTACATGCATGGATGCAAAACCAAATACAGCAAGAGACAAAGACATCAAGAACACAAACAACACCATGTGAGCACTATAAATCAGTGCACAAATCTCTCTTATCAATAAGATAAATAAAAGAAAAAACAGCACTGTTTCCCATTTATTGATATGTGCAAGAGTTAAAATCACTAAATTTGACCCCTTTAAAGTGGATTAAAAATTGTCACATGAGCTTCTAGCAGAGTCAGTATTTTACTGATGAACTCTTGGTTCTACAAAAGTATGTTTCTGCTGTGGAGCAAGAATGCCAAGGTGCTTGCTTTAATGTATTTCTCCAGTCTATGGTAAATTTAAGCTAATGTTTAAAGGTCTTTGATGAGGAAGCATAGGTCCTAAAACCATTTATGTAACTTGTAGCTTTTAGCTGGTTTAGCCTAAATGCTTGTATAAACAGAGCAACTAAATATTGAGCAAATGAGCTCTGCACACTCACTGACAGCACACACAGTTATTTGGCAAAATCCTCTTTTGTGATTCTTGGTGTGTAAGGCCCAAGTTCAGTTGGAAATGTGTTAGTCTGCTTAGTAAGCTTAGCTTTTGTGGCTGAAAAGTGCATAGAGCTTCTGTTATTTAGAAACAATAAAGGAACTAAAGTTCTACAGAGAGAAATGCATTGCATTAAGGTTAGAATGTACTAAACCTCTAATGCTTTTGCATTAGGTATATATGACAACTACACAAACAGGATATCTCAGAGATACCTCCAAAACAAAATAACATCTCTCTTAAATAATAACATACTTCTCAGAAAGAAGAAAAAACTATTTTCAATTGTGTGAATGTGTAAATTCCACTGGCAAAATAATTTCTGTGAATGAAACATTTATATGTTAAAAAGGCACCGAGGTAAACTGTGAAATTAAATAATACACTTTGTTAGTTAGAATTATTTCTTTTTTTATTAAAGACTATTCATTGCACATTTTATGAACACACATATGCAAGATGCATTGTTTGGTTTTAGTTCATATTTTCTCAACATTTGTCACAAAAATAAAGGTAGATTATAATATACATTTTTATATAGTAATTATCTAGAATTCAGTTGATGACAATATATTTTGCAGACATTTTTTTACTATTGTTATTTTAATTATTATAAACAAAATAGAAAAAGTAAATAAAAGGACCAATAGATAAAGCATGCTAAACACATCACAGAACAAACATGGTTAGAAGATGCATACATAAACTCAAATGAGGAGTATTATGTATTGTAATAAAAAAATATTCCAAAGAAAAATCATGCAAACATCTAAAGGACATCTAACATGACAGACAAAGCAGAAGAAAGAACCAGTTAAAGCAATACATCAGTAAGACCACTGAGCATTAGCATGCATGACAAGCAAGTCCTCATAGTCAAGTTGTTGTAACAGCCTCAGCCTCCATTTACCTTCACTGTCCGACATTGCGCCCTGCAAGTCATCCATGATGAATGCGATGTCTCGGTCATAGCCACGAGTCCGAGATTCCTCTCTCATATGTTGCTGTACCTCTGGCAGAGAGTGGCTAGACCCAAACTGATCCCTAGAGTCTGCCGAGATGGGAGGAAGGGGTCCAGCTGAGGCCCTGGCCATACCCATAGGCTGCCCCACTGGGCTTAAAGGGCTCTCCTCCTCTGAGTTCTGAGCCACTATAGGGATACGGCCCCGGCTTTGGCTGATAGGTAAGCTGGTGGGCTTTGTTCTGGCCACCCCAGGGGCAAAAGCTGCATCCAGGATGTCCCCCTCTGGTTTTAGTCTTAGTGAGGAGCTAGATATATCCCGTTTGATAGACAGATCCAAGCCATACACAGATGATGGACGGGAGGACGGTCTGGAGCGGGAGCCACTTGGGTAGGTGCCATCATCGTGCGCACCTCTGATAGCAGACCCCATCCCGATACTCTGCCCAAGATTAAGAGAACTGGCAAGGTTGGAACCAAGAGATGACCCTAGATACTTCTGTTGTTCGGCCAAGTTTTTTCTCAGACCGAATGTTATTTCATCTTGAAGCAACCTGGCCCTAGCAGCCAGGTTGGTCACAGAAGAGGCCCCAGATCCCATGTAGCCTGCAAAATCAGGCTCAAGATCCCTACTCTCCTGAATTGGGGAGCATTTACTGATAGCTTTTGGGTCTATTAGGGCCTTTTTGTTTTTCATTTGTTTTTGGTAAAGGACTGCTGCTGGGAGTTGCTTTGCAGCCTGTTTTTCAAGAGTGAGTCTGCCAATGCTATATTTTTCACCTTTAGGGAAATGCCGGAAACTTGGGTCAGTATGCAGATACTGAGGTAGACCCAGGCCTGTGAGATGTTCTAGTCCTTCAGTCCCTCTCCTAAACTCCTGCTTTATCTGCTGTTTCAGTAGCTTCAACTCATAAGGTTCCTCCATGGTGTCATCTTCTCCTTTACTGTAACCTTGAAGTCGTGAAGAACCTAAAAAATCAGCCATCTCCAAAAGGCAAAGAAAGAGAGAAAGAGAATTGAGAAATGTATAAAGAATTTTAGTTTTACAACTTCCACCTAAATACATACATTTAGCATGAAAACACAGCATATTTTTTACCAAGACTAAAGCTAAGACTTAAATTCTGCAGATCCAGGTTCAATGTGTGGATAGGGAAAATTAGATTTTTTAAATAATGATGCAGTCCCTTTTTCTGAACATTTGTTCCACTGAAGGAATACAAAGTGGTATCCTTGTGTGATTATGATTGTGATTTATTCAAGCACTATCTAACTTTTATTAGAATAGTTCTTTGAAAATAAAGTAAAACATAAACTAAAATTAAGCTTTTTAAAATGCTTTGACAGTTTAGCATCATAGTTAGATAGATTGTACACAAGATAAAACCAAACAATATGCTTACCTCTGCTGTGCGCCTGACTTCTGCTGCTCTTAGTAATCGGTCTGCTTTGGATAACTCCTTATCAGGCAGACTAAAGCCAGTGCTTCCCATTCCACTGGAGGCTTTGGTTAGCTCCCCTATATCCTCTATCAGCACATAGTTCCTGGCATTGTGGTGGTCAATATCTGCATAGAAGGAATCGGCAGAAATGCTTGACATTGGACTAGAGGCCATACTTCTTTCTTCCAGTCCTAGCCTCAAATCCAAGTTTGTGAACTTACTCCCCAGGGAAGCCACTCCATATCCACTCTCTGAAGAGGTGGGGACAATGAGCAGTGGCTGATTGCGTATGACTTCATAGTTGGTGGCAATTTTGGTATCTAAATCAGACAAGGTGGCCTGTCGCTGCTTTCCTTGTTGCAGTAGCAGAGCATGTTGGTAACTACCGGGCTGAGCCTGAGAGAGTGACAGGGTGGAGACATTCTGATAAGGAGAAACTTGTTGGTGGTATAGTGACTGCTGCTGATACAGGTTCTGCTGGGTGTAGTGACTGGTGGTTTGGGTCTGGGGAACATACTGGGCATAGTGAGAGTAGGGACTAGTTAGAGTGTTGTACTGGGAATCAGCCTCTGTCTGCGGGGGGATGAACTGGTCAAACTCAGACTGAGGAGCTGTCCGTGGTCTTTCCAGACCTTCACCCCTAGCTTCTCTGATATTGCTGACCTCACTGTCTGACATATAATCTCTTTCCTCTGCCACCCCTTGGAGATATGCCCTTTCTCTCTTCTCGCGCTCCTTCAGGAGTGCATCTTTACGACGATTGATACCCATCTCCAGGTACCTAAAGAGAATATACATATTTGTTTGATTATAACGTTTCAAACCGATTCAAACTGAGCACTGCAACCAGAAACAAATGATGATCCAACTTCTCACACTCAGTACCTTTCACAATGGGTAAGTGAGGGAGGGACTCACAGAGTGATGTCACGGCAGCCTTTTAGCCCTCAAGCTATTAATAAAGGGGAATCATGCAAGTGAATGAGGGATGAATGTAGAGACAATGATTGCAAACAATGGACATAGTAATATCAAGTTTCCAGTTATTCAACTTATGACATAAAAAATTAAGGCTTAGTTCGCAATTTCCCCAAACATAACAAGCAAGTCTCAGAGCTTATTACAGTAAATGCCATTTGCTTCGTTTTTGTAACCATCATGATCTATGTCTGTATATATGGTATGATGTCTATGAATTTATAAAAATAATATTTTTTTCTATTTTATCTGCAATCTATAATATGCTATTAAAATGGGGGCAGTGGGCAGAATGAACTTGATGATTATTGTTTAAGGAAACGGTAAATGTAAAACTATTTATTAGACTCTATCTTACCGTAGCTTAGCATCAATCTCCTTTTCTTCTTCGTCCAGCTCAGCCTGTTTCTTGCGCAGTTTAGATGATTCTCTCTCAACCAGATCGAGTTCCTTGTCAATATCCTGTAAGATCTTTGCCCGGGCCATTGTTGTACTTCGGGCAAGTCGACGTCGAGCTGAATTGGTGCTGTAGCCTGAGCGTCCTGACATCGACTCATCATCAGGGGGTGGATCGGGTAGGGTCCTTTTCACTTTCTTACCTGTGCTAGATGGGGAACGTCGACCCTAGAGCAGAAGAAAATATTTAAATAATATCACCCCTAAAATAAACATCATGAAGTTTACAATAAATGTAGGTTTTTACTCACAGAATAGCTGTTTTCATAGTAGCTCCCAATCCTGTCATCAGTGGTAGGACTAAGAGATTTAGGATCAGATAGAGACTTATGGGCGGGTTTTAGTGACCGTGGGCCTGAAGAAAATCTGTTTGGGTCAGCCATCAACATTCTTTGCCCTCCAAGTGACTTTTCCGGTGACACAGGAGAGACAGCGCTATAGAAGATTTTAGCTTTAGATGGGACATCTGTAGTTAGATGTGTGCTATAGCCAACCTCAATGGGTGTATGGCGTCTGTCTGAGTCAGTCTGACAGCTCAAACTGCCACCTCTCTGGGAGTTCTCTGGAGCAGAGATATGCTTAATGATTTCTACTTTTGTGTCCATCTGTACATTAGGTCTTTTTATTGTCCCAGAATAATCAGTTTGGACAGATATTTCAGCTACTGTCTGTATAGCTATACTAGAGACTTTGGAGCCATGTTTCCCTTCATTGCTATGCTTTCGTGAACGGCGCCGAGCTTTTGTAGGAGCATCCCATTCATCCTCATCGTCAGTCGGAGGTGAGCTGTCAGAGGTTCTCCTACTCTTTTTTTTTCTTCCTAAGCTGCTTGCAGTTTGCTTTTCTGTTGAGTCTTCATCATCTGTATGAACACCACTATCAATAATCTTTTTACCTGTATCCTGGTCAGCTTTAAGCTTCTTAATGTTAAGCTTATCCTGACTTTCCTCTAACTGAACCCCGATAGCTGGAGTTGAGGACTCATCTTTAACAGGCCAGTATTGGCCACTGTCACCTACCCCTGCATATTTGGCTTCAAGAAGATGAGCTGTGTTAGTACCATAATGCTCATCTAGCTGCCGCTGGAGTTGTATTTGAAGTTGTTGAATTTGTTGCAATTGCTCTTTCTGTTGTGCATAAGTTTCCTGCTGAGCTACCATGTGGGCATGGTGTTCTTCCTCTTGCTGCAGAAGAAGCTGCTGTTTTAAAGCCTGAAGCTCCTCAAGCTCTCTTTGGACCATCATCTGCTCTTGTTCTCGATAACGCTGGATCTCTTGCCTCTCCCACTCAAGCTCTTCAGCAAGACATATTTGTTTAAGCTTTTCAAGCTCAAGAAATTCTCTTTCCATTTGATACTGAGCCATTTTGGTACTATCTAAGCCAGGGAACATTGGTGAAGAAGCTAAGGCCTCCAAGGACGCAGCAATGGCTTCTAGTGTCATGTCTGAATACATGTCATGATAGCCTGTTACGATGTCAACCAGAGCTGTTGGTACCAGTTCTTTGGGCATCCCTGTTTCATAAGGAATAATCTGCCCTGGATCAGTTGTGGGAATGAAGCCATAAGGTTGTAGCAATGACTGATTCTGGGCTGTTGATACAGGGCTAAGGGTGGTGATAAAAATGGAGCCTGGTTGAGTGGTAATAGCATATGTTGATGGAACAGGGGCAGCAACTGAGGTGTACACCATCCCTTCAGAGGTTCTTATGACACTATTTACACCAAAGCCAGTGGCAGGAATTTGGCCATATGGTGAAGTAGGCATATCAGGGTAGGCCCCAGTAGCTTTGCTAGTGTAGTCCAAGGGTTTACCTGCCACATTAAGGTTATTACATTAGAATTTTTACAATAAACATGTTGTATGTGTATTTAGTAATGGTCATGCAACTTTTGAATAGTTATTGCACATGCATATTTGTGGTCATTCTGTCTAGCATGATGCAAAACCAAAATATTGAGGAAGAACACGCAGGCACAAACATGCATCTGTACAAAGAAAAGGAAAAAAAGATTTACAAGATTAATATTTAACCAAGACACGCAAATGAAACAAATATAAAAGAAGCAAACAAGACATTTGTGGAGCATGAATAATAAATACAATTTAGAAAACATTACATGGAATAAGGAAACGTGCATGTTAAAAATAAAATGAACACTACTGAGTCAACAACAAAACCCACAAAATATGCTACAAAAACATGCTCTCTACACTTACCAGCAGAAAGTTTTGCTGCAGTAAGGTCTATGGCTCCATCTGAAGATCCATTGAGAAAGTCATAGTCTTTACTTGTATCATACGAAACTAATCCCACCTCTGGGATGTTGGTCTCCGACAATGAGACTCTCATTCCATTCATGCCTTTGATACCATACAGCCCTGAAGTATCCTGCTGGTGGTCAGGCTGCATCATGACAGGGGGGTGTGTTCGGCAGCTTCCAGTAAATGGTAGCTTATAAATAACATCACAGCACACACTCCTACTTCCAGCTGTCAGATCAATTGGAGTGTCATCATCTTCAACAACAGTGGTAATTACTCCTGGGCTGGTACTTGACAAAGCCACCATAGCTCTTACTGGTTTGTAGTTTGACAAATCAATGGCACCAGAGGCCTCTAAAGAAATCACTGGTCCACCATTACTGACTGCTCCTGAGGGAGACGTTGGCTGTTTAACTGCAGAGGAGACTAGAGCTCCATAAGTCAGGTTCATTGGTAGGTCTTGAACAGTAGATGCAACATCCCTGGTCAGAGGTGTTGAGTTCACTGGCCTGTATACAATCTGTGCTAGTGGCTCAAAAGGTTTATATGTTGTTAGAGGGAGAGGCAATGATGTGACAGAACCTTGCAAATCCAGAGGTTTCTCTGCTGGAGTATATGAGGCAATGGTGGCAGTGCAAGTGACTATTGTGATGCTATCTGTAACAAGAGACAAGGTTGTTGGTGGAGTGACTTCTGCACTGAGGTTTACTATCTCAGGCTGCACAGCGGTAATTTGACGTCCACTGAAATCACTTGAAAAAGACTGTCGACAAGATTCAAGTGGAGTTAGGTCCATTCCTTGTTCAGTCATCTTTACACCATCTTTCATTGTACGCAAATCAACCACATCTACAGGATAGACTACTCTTCCATTCTGTTTTGGAGGAGGTGAAACTTTAGCAATGTCTGGTTGAATAGTTATTGACACATTTGGGGGAGGTACTTGTGGGAGCCTTTCATGTACTACAGAAACAGTTGTTCTTTGCACCTCAGTTGTGACAACCTGGGTGACAAGACTTGGTAGAATTTCAGGAGGTTGGCCTGAGGTAGAAAATGAAGAAGAATACACATGACTCATACTGGAAACAACTTTTTCTTGTCCTCGGATTTCCTGGCTTTCAACAGACTCCTTTTGGATTTTGGTGATGGTGACTGGAGCCCTGGGAACATCCTGTGGGATGTCCTGAAGGGGTATTGAGGATCTTCTTGTGTACTTGTCTTCCGCTCTTATTTTTGAGTCATCATATTCTGAAATATAAACCGTTTTTTGTTCTAATCTAATGCTATCAGGCATGTCAATGGAAATGTCTACTTCAGTTGGCATCTGTACTACTTCAGCTGTTTGTATTGGTTGTTGTAGAGTTCTGGATTCTCTCCTGGTGGAAGCATATGCTTCAGTTGTGACTATCTGTGTAGGTATTTCATACTCTGTGTGGTGGGGCACTGTCTGATTTGTCACATATGTTGGCTGTACAATAGATGAAATTGAAGTCCTTCTAGTTGTGGTTTCATCTTTTGTAATAACTTCAACTGGAGTCACAGTTTGAAACTGTACCACTGATGCTGGTAATGTAGGGCAGCTGACGGACACATCCTCTTTTTTCATTTCTGTGAGTCTCTCATATGGTAAAGCTATTACGTCCAGGGGTGGCGTTGGAGGTTCCATAACTGTGGTATCATTTGGAATATTACTATCTTGAATATAAGAAATAGTAGCTACTACAGGTTGCACAGCCACTTGCTGAACTCCCATCTGCACACAGGATGGCATTATGTCAGCAGTGGTATTACTTATTACATTCATAACTTCAGCCTCTGTGGATGGGGGCATTTGGATAACTTGCTCTGTAATAAACTTTTTATGTAATTCCATTTTTTTAGGACTGATCACATCAGCTACTGAAGTTTGTAGTTGCAAAGAAGGTTGTTGTATTACTTGTGGTAGATCAGCAAAGATGTGTACACTGTGTAAATCTGTATGTAGTTCCTGCTCTGTAGCAATAGTTTCTGGTTCATTTACAATTGCTGATGTTCCCACAAGAGCTTTTAGCTGGATTTCTAAGTGAGGTTTGGCATGTGGTGCAATATTGGTGTCTGTGTCTTGTCTATCCAGGTAAATTTCTGAAAACATCCCAGTCTGTGGTGGTGCAGCAACAATTTCCACACATTCTTGAGGAGCCTGTGATTGCACAGTTGGTATTGGGGCTTGAGGAACTGTTTCTTTAAGTGGTACCTCTGATCTGACAGGCTGTGCTCTTGCTGTTATTTGTACTGTCTGTGGTTGTATAGGAATAATTGGCTCTGAGGGCAACATAAAAATTTCAGAAATTATATCAGTTGGTCTTATTGGCTGCATTATGGGCTGTTCTACTTGTACATATGGTTTCTTCACTGGAATAGCAACACTTTGTACCTGAATAGGTGTGTCCTTACTAGATGGCTCTGCTATGACATCAGTCTTAGATAGTGCTGTTTGCACAGATGGAAATTGTCTGGGCTGTGTCTCAGTAGTCACAACTATAGAGGGCTTTTGCTCTACAACCACAGTCACAGCGGCTGGCATTGGTGGTGGATACCTCACAGTGGGGACAGATGCTCTTCTAGAAGTTGCTTGGGCTGAGAAAGGTTCACTTGTTGTTTTCTGCTCTGCTGGTGTGGTACGCACCTCAGACACCTTTATAGATGGGATTGACCCTCGTCTAACAGGTGCCAGAACTGTTATGCTTTCTGTTGGTGAGCCAGGTTCAGAGGGAAGGGTTATCACCACATATGTTTGCAAACATTTGGCATGTCTTGGAGAGACTGGTGACTTAGGGGAAGTTGCACCAATTTTTGATTCGACAGGCCGTGTGATGGTAAGAGAAAGTGCATTTGGGGGATCTTTTGCCCTGGGAAGTGTGGCAGCTTTGGGTATAGCGTAAGGTGGTTTGACAGTTTCTCCTGGTTTGTGGCTAAAAACCAATCCAGCTGGAATTGATATGGGTTTTGGTGGTATAGGTGGAGGAGGCTTGGCAGTTTGACTGGTGATAGTTGTGGTAACACAGGCTTGGGATACAGCTGTTGTTATTGTTGTTGCTATACTGGGGATTTGAGGCTTTGGATAAATAGGTGGCTTGGGTAATGTAGTATGGGGTGGAGGAGGAGTATCTGCAACAGTTATTTCTACAGTCTCAACTGCTTGCACAGCAGCTTTTGCCCCCATGGGTTTAGGGGGAACAGGTGGAGCAGAAGCTAAGGGCATTGCTGAAACCTTAGTGGATATTGAAGATGCTCCTATATCTGAAACAGCTATAGGCAAGGTGGTTGCAGTAACAACCTCAGATTGTGTGGTTATTTGAGTACTAGGAGGCAAAGAAGTGTAAGCAATTGATATTGTGCTAGACATATCTTGACATGCCTTTTCCTTACTAGGCACAATGATCACAACATGCCCTTGTCTAGTTGGTGTTACTAAATGAGGTGCAGCTGCACTATCATCTTTTCTTGGCTGGATATCCACAACTACTGACTGCATTGGCTGGCTAGGCTTTGATGTCACAGCAGTTGTTTTAATGACTGCTGGGGAGACAGTCCGTGCAAATCCGTCTGCATCAGGTAGAGAAACTGAAGTAGATCTTGGAGGAGGAGGGGGTGGGACCTTTCTTTTGACTATTGTTGTTGAGGTCATAGCTGGTGCAGGCACTTGGGTTGTTTGAAATTTTACAGGAGTCATAGATGGAACAGCTGGTTGAACTAGGACTGAGTGAACCATTGATGACTGGGGTTGAGATGGGGTAGTTACAATTGCGGAAACTGCAGAAATTGGGGATGTTGTTGACACCAGATCAGGCATTTGTACTATAACTGGCCCAGCAGATGATGCTAAAGTGGTAAAAAGTGAATCAGCATGGGTCATAGCTGCAGGTCCTACAGCTTCTGTAACTGAGTGGATTGTGGACAGAACAGAGACAACAGCAGGTTCTACACTTGCTGCTGTAACCTGTGTGATAGCTAAAGCCTCAACTGGCATCTGAGATGGAGAAGAAACAAAGTCTGGCATTTGAGGCACAACAGATTTGAAAGCTAATGTCTCAACTACAGCTGAAGTTTTGTCCTTGGCTTGGTCTTTCACTACATCTGTTAAGGGAGGTTTGGGAGGTTCAGACAACACATCTGGTATAGTAACTACAACTGTGGCTAAAGCATGATCAGGGGCTATGTCCTGGGGTACTCCGGACATTGTGGTGTCTTGTGGCGATTGTGCAACAACAGATGTTGGAGGTGTTGGTGTAGACAATGGAGTTGAATCTGATGAAAGAGGTGTTTGAGCATGGTGTGAAGAAGATGATGTTGCATTAGAAGCCAAACTTGATTCTGGAGTGGCTGGTGAAGTTGGAGGTGAAACGGGTGATACAGGGGAAGGTGTTGAAGTTAGTTCTGGGGCTGAAATTGGAGTTGGAATAGGTTTTGGTTCAGGTATTTCACAAACTACACTGATAGGCTCCATTTCACTTCTTTCGGACAAAGGTGGGCTGGAAGATTGTTCTTTAGCATCTGAGTCATCACTGGGGGTAATGTCTGAAGACATACCAACACCATATTCATCTGCAAGACTGTCCTCCTCTTCCTCCCCAGAAGAGCACTGAGTAATTTTCAGATCTGGTATTGGGTAAAGTGCCTTTACAAGGGCAGGATCTTGTGGAACCATAGGTCTAACAAAACTTATGCCAATAGGGGCACTAGGGACAAAAGTCACCTCAGGACGCTTTGGAGGCTCAGTTGGTCGCGGTGGGGCTGGACGCTTCTTTTTCTTTACCTGCATGTCACCGGGGATTTCGTCATCTGTGGGGGCTGAGGATGTCTCTTCAAAGGGCATAGTCACCACACAGGTCTCTGGCTCTGTGTATTCAGCTGCAGAAAACTCCATTGAAGTCTGTGCTTGTTGAAATTCCTGCTCTATCATCATCAGTTCTCTCTTTTTCTGCATCATCTCTTCATAAACCTCTTCTGGGGACCGAAGTTTCTTAGAAGGCTCAGAGATAGTGTCCACATTTAGCTCTTCACTTTCACATATCTTAATTTCAGGTTCCTCAACTAGTGACTCATAGAGATAGTCCTCTATTGGCATTCCTCCATATAGTGGTTCGATATCAGGAGGACTCTCTCCTGGAATGGCTTTTGTTTTCTGAAGAATTTCTTCATAAGCTTCATCAGCACTCTTTAAAGTCTTTGTTATAGTCTGTTCAACTGGCTCTGGAGTGAATGGTATGACTGTAGGTGAAGGTTTGCGACCTCTTTGTACAGCTTGCCTATTCACTGGGTCTGATTCCAAACTGACAGAGTAATCTGATCCAGAGGTTTTATCACTTACTACAGTGACTTGTCTTAACTCTTCAGAAGAGGAAGATTCTTCCTCATCTTTATCTTTCCAAGATTTCTCTCCCTCCCTTATCCTTTCTTCCTCAGAAGAATCTTCAATGGTGGGAAGAGGTTGGGTGGGCTGTCGATGCTTACCCTTTCGGTGGGGTCTGTTCCCAGTGACTTTCCTGTGACTAGGGCTACTATCGCTGTCTTCATCCAGAGAAGAGGCTGACGTGGGTGAGGATACGGGAGTGAAGCTTGATGCCTGAACGCTAGATGAGCCTTTTGACAATGACTCTGTGATGCTCTCCACCTCTTCATCAGTGTTTTGTCTTTGTCTCACTGCTGCTGTTGCTTTCTTAAAATACGTTTCTGTAACCTGAGTAGTAATGGCCTGAAGGGGGGCTTTACTTACAGTAGCGTCTCCTTCATTGTTACTACCTGTTCTTGCAAGAGGTTTGGCAGATGCATTATCCAGCTCAGTCGTTTTGACAATGTCTTTACTTTCCAACTTATTTTCTTTATCTTCTTCTGCTTCTGAAAGTGACATCTCCTCTTCATCACGCATACCCATTATTTGTTTGCGAATAAATTCCTCATCCTCTACAGAGGAGTCAGCGCTTTCAGTTTTCAGATCCTCACTGCTCGATGAAACACGAGTCACTCTCAGCCTTCTCCTCTGTACTTTAGGTGAAGGTGTAATCTCACTTTCACTGCTCTCTTCCATGGCTTGGGAACTTAGACACCTCCTATCAGTTTTTACATCTTCCTTTAAAAGCAATGGCTGATCTTGTTTTATGTTATTTTCATTTGTATCACTAACCACTTGTGTGTCCTTTAATTCATCTGTTATTGGTAAAACCTGAGGTTCACTGTCATCATTATCCTCACCAGGAAAAGTTGCTGTCTCAAGAGAAATTTTCAGTTTAGCCTGTTCAATGATCATAGAGGCCTTCCTTTCTTCTTTCACAGTCTCTTTTCTGAATTCATTATCTTCCTGTAAATACAATTACATATAACATCAGTTCACATGTGCACACTTTCTCAAAACAAAATGTACCCATATAGTGGGTACCTTGATTATATTTGACAAAAGGTCACATATATTTAAAGATAATTTAGCCTTTGCAGCTATGTAAAATAGAGTCCAAGTTGAGGTTCTGGGTGATCGAATGAATCCCCTAGTCAGAAAACAGTTAATAGAAGTCATGTGTAAGCAGTGAACTGTTAATTGACTCCATTAACGCCATGCTTTACTTTTCTTGCTTGTCTCTAAAAAAAATCTGTATAATCCTTCAAGCTAGAGGATTTTGAAAATATGCTAAATTATAGACTAGAGAAGTGCCATATGTTATGACATTACCCCCCTCACCATCCTTAAAGTGGCACTGCATAACTTTTAGCCACTAGATGAAGATCCCTCAACAGATTGTGTTGTTTGTTTTTGAGAGGAAACTATCCAAAACCGGCAAGGTTGAAAGAAAAAAACATGTCTTCTGAAACAGTAGACATTTTAGTGCATTTTTTACAATTTAAACAATTTCTTTGCTTGCTGTTTAGAGAGTCATTCTGAAGAGGTCTGCTTGTCCTGGAATTATACTATATCATTTATATTGCCGTTTTCTTCCCAGTTGAGGGTACTGTGTCAGTAAATCATGATTCTACCAATTGGGTTTATAAAAACCATTAAATCAATGTGAGAAGATATATTTTTAAGGTTACGTGATGCTACTAGCTACAAGTTACACAGTGCCACTTAAACCAGTGTAGTAACTCTTGGTGACATCTGTTGTTAGTGATTACTGTAGTTTATTATCATCCAAAAATGCATGGTTGTTTTGAAAATAATTACTTTTTTGGTATGAAATGTGGTATTTTAAGTAAAATGCCAAAATGACATGATGCTGCTTCCCATTGACTTCCATTCAAAACTTTCTGAGAGGCACAACTCAACTCTCAAGATTTTAAATGTAATGATCATTGAAAATTTGAAACAATGTAATCTCTTATTGTAACCACCTACACAAAATAATACATTTTTATTTTTATATAATAAAATAATAGAATGGTTAAAAAATATCTTACTTTTATGACAGTGTCTTTGGTGATCTCTTCATTCACTTTATCAACCATGGCCCTGTTGTCAGCTGCTGGGACCAGTTCATTATTCCTTTCTGGTTGTAGTTCTTGTGACTTCAGTTCAGACCTAACTGGCTGTAAAGCCTTTGTATCTTCTGTCAGTGTAATCAACTCTGATGGCTTCTTTTGGGCCACTGGCACTATCTCAGCCACCTCTGAAGGAACAGTGGAGATTGGTGCAACAGTAGCCTTGGTTGGTGGAACAGGCGAAGTTGAAACTGTAACCTCCACTTTTGGTTGGTCGAGTTGTGCCTCTTCCTTTTTCATAACATCTTTCGCAGAGATCTCTTTTTTTTCTGCCTCTTTTTTAGTTTCCACTGGTTCTGGTTGCCTCTTTTCAGGAGTAGCACTGGGTATGATGGGCTCTTTCTTGGCTAGTGGTAAAGGCTGGCTCTCTCTGGTTGGAATAGGCTTGCTCTCTGTTTTTGGTTCCTTGACACCTGGAGTAATATCCTTTTCCATCTTGGTGGATACAGGTTCTGTTTTTCCTTTTTGAGTGGAAATTGGTGGTACTGCTATTGTGGGAGCTGATTCGGGCTTGCCATTTGCAGCTGTGGATGCAGGCTTTGCCTCTGCAGGGGCAGTTTGGGGTACTGCCTTTTTGACTGGAGGTGTGGGCAGTGTCTCTGACTTGACAGGTGGAGGCGAAGGCTGGGACATTTTCCCTAAATCTCCAAGCTGTCCTGACAAAGCCCTCTGAGTCTGGCAGTTTAAGCACAGCCATTCCTTCTGCAAGACAAGACAAGAAAAGAAGAAAAGAAATCTTGAAGGACTTTTGTAAATCTTCACCTATGTAGCAACAATAATTGTATTATTATTTTTTTTTTTTTACTTTCTCCAAGTAGAAATGTGACACTAAGCCACCATACGGACTTAATAATTTTAGATTAAACCACCTTTTTTGTTTATTGGGATGGAAGAATCACAACTATATATTTTTATTGTATCAGCTGCTCATGAATAGTTTTATTGTTTGCCTACAGTAGTAGATAGTTGATAGTTGACTAATAGATGTTTTCTATTAGTTTGAAGACAAGTGAACAGGAGAAATAATACAGGGGATATGTGAGCAACCTTTTGTAGTATGGTGTACGTAGTTACCTTTCAAAAGCTACACTCAATGCTGCATAGAAATACGCTATGGAGAACACACTTTGTGTGACCGGTTGTGATGCACGTGTGTCAAACACACCAAGAATTGTCCCTAATAACCTCTGTTGGTGATATACCTTGATCACCCATACCTGGATGTGAGCACACCTGGAGGTGTGGGTAGTTGTGCTCCTTGTAAGGACTGGGGGAAAGCTCGTCGCACTGCTCAATCCACCACCCTAGGAGACCGGACCTGCCCCCCCCCTCTCCTGGGAGGGCCGCGAAGAATTTCAACATAGAGAGTATAGAGACTCCTTTTTGACTCCCGCTGTTTTTTCGCCTACCATCCCCGCTTACCATCCCCCCAACAAAACAAAGTGTCAGCATAAGTGCCCCTTTCAAAGAACTTGGCAGCGTGAAAACTACTGCCAAATATCTCCCCTTGGGTATACAAGACTGTAGAGAAAGGCTACATGTATAAATTTGAGCACCGTCCTGCGTCTTAACGGTGTGGTCTCCACTTCAGTGTAAACGGAGCGAGTGCATTTGTTGACACAGGAATTACAATGGAACCAATTGAGAGATGCTGGGCTCCCAGATAGTGTAGTGGAGACTATTGTAAGTGCTAGGGATCCCGCTACTAGATCATTAAGACATTACGCCCTCAGATGGCATGTTTTCAAGGATTGGTGTATGACACACCATGCAGACCCAGTTCACTGCCAAATAGTTTCAGTGCTAGAGTTCCTGCAAAGTAAACTGGCTTGTCACGCCATGACCGATGGGGTCTTGGTGCGGAGACACCCCTTAGTTGCCTGCTTCAATCAATGAGCCAAGCAGTGGAGGCCTCCCACTAGAGTGACAGTCCCTTTGTGGGATCTGTCTATAGTGCTTGTGGGGTTGGTTAACTACCCTTTTGAACCACTTTTTGGTTTCTGACTCTTAAGATGGTCTTCCTGACAGCTATTACTTCTTTAAGAGAATCAGGGATTTGTAGGCTCTGTTGGTCTCGCCATCCTGCCTAGACTTTGCCCCTGAGGTGGTTATTTTGCACCCTTTAAATCCGGTCATTCTTGAAGCCTATTCCGGTGCATGCTCTCCAAATTTACGTCTACCGCACAAGCCAGTGGCATAAGTCTGAGCAGCTTTTCATGCTATGCAACCGGGGGGCTGCGGCCACTCAGCCGACTATGTTGCATTGGGTGAGGGATGCAAGTGCCCTAGCCTATGAGGCGTGTGGCCAAGCTTTGCCTATATAAGGTCTGATTCAAACCAGAGGGGGTGCATCTTCAATGATTGTGGCAAAGGGGGTACCTTTGCAACAAGTTTGTGATGCGGCGGGCTGGTCTTCTCCGCACACTTTTATTAAATTTTATAGCTTGTATGTCCATTCAACCCTGTCGACATCCGGGTGCCATATCTGAGACCTCTTTGATGATTTTGTGTACATACACTACACAAGCCTCGGGGGTTCCAGACAATTCCTGTGCAGTGGCGTTGGTATTCTGGTCCCCCATTGCGTATTTCTATCTAGCATTGAGTATAGCTATTGAAAGGGAACATCTTGGGTTGGTTGACTGTAACCCTGTTCCCTGAAAAAGCAGGAACAAGATGCTGCGATTCAATGCTGCAATGTGGCCGTCTCCGGACGTCCTTTCAGACAAAGTTAACCTGAAGACAAAGTCGCTTCACATGTATTTATAACCTCCAGGTGGGCTCACACCCAGGTGCGTGTAATCAAGATCACCAACAGAGGTTATTTAGGCCAATTCTTGGCGTGTTTAACACGCATGCTTCACAACCATAAAGTGTTCACCATAGCGTATTTCTACGCAGTATCTCGTTTCCCGCTTTTTCAGGGAACAGGATTGCAGTCAAGCACGACGAGACGTTATCCGAAAACTCAAAACTTCAAAACTGGTGGGTTTTCTGGCCAGAGAGGCCAGATGGTTTGAGAGAGCCTTCTTTGAACAGAGGAGGTGGCCTCAGATTCATGTTGCCTAGTATTTCTAACAGTGTTGAAACCTAAAACAAAACAGCTGCACCCTAGAACAATAAACAAACACAGCACCTGAATGGAGCAGTGTCACTAACGACTCGACACCTGAATGGAGCAGTGGCACTAACGACTCGACACCTGAATGGAGCAGTGGCACTAACGACTCTCCTGAGCCTTAACGACTCTCATATCAGGAGTCACACTTCCCTTTCAGAGCTAACAAACATGTGACCAGACATGCCTGGTCTGTCAGGTTTGGTTTCAGGGGAAACTCCTCCCTCTAGAGATATAAGCTCAGCTCTCCTACCAGTTGATCTCAGAAAAGTCTCTTGGAACAGAGAGGAAACGTTAACCTTGAAAACCAAGTCCAGATGCTTTTACTTCAACCTTTTTTTTTCAAGATGTCCTGAGAACCTTCACAGACATGTAGCTAGCCACCAGAATTTCTGGTTTAAAGAAAACACAACTTTTCCCCTTTTTACAGTTTAATGTTCGCATGTCTCTCAGATTTTCTACTTTCTTTTTGCGCATGAAAACTGCTGGTGTAACTGCTGTTTGTTTGCGTTTAACAAGAGTAGGTACTTTTCTGTTTACCGTGTGCCTCAGAAAATGTAAGTAAGACTTTTATTTCTGTTTGTATTGGACTTTTATGTTGTTCAAAGTTGAAAAGGATTGTTTTGTTAGAGTCTATGCCTAGGCTTATTTACAGTCTGTTATCTGCCTCTGTAGCTCCCAGCACAAGCTTTCAGTGTGCATCTGTCTCTGCACAAACACACACTCACTGCCTGACCCTCACTCGCTAATTAATGACTGTAATATTAAATTATTGTATGTGTCCAGATACATTTTTAATCACTATTTATTTCCAATTTTTATCTTTATCAAGATAAAAATTTAACTTTGCACATAATAGTTTTCTCTTTACTTTTTTGTGTTGAAAAGTTAGTTTTGAGACACATTTATTGACATTATATTTTATTATTTTAAATGTGTCTTAAACAGTGTTGGATTAAGCATTCAGATAAATTGTAGAATTCCTATGTTTCTGAAGGAAATGACACACAAAAGTAATTAAACAATCAATCTTGGAATTAGTTGTTTTTGTTCAGTAATTCCACTTTATTTACTACGTTTTTTTGTTATAATTAGTCTCTTTGAATTAGTTGGTTCAGACTTCATCTGCCATTGATTTTACAGTTTTAAGGCAGTCAGAGGGAGGAAAAGCCATTTTATAAATTATGCCCTCTGAGGAGGGGGCCTACAGTCTTACAGTTTGAAAACCCCTGTTTTATAGACAAAAGCATTTCCCTGCAGGCCACCATAGCTGTTCACAAAGGAGGAGTGTGAGGTGTGGAACTGAAATCTCCACTTTCACTTCAGATGCCACCAAAAAGGGCAACAACACAACCCTTTTCAATACAATAGACCCATTATGCTTTCTGCGTCCTGCTGGTTAGATACAATTCTTTACTAACAAATTAAAACCATGAGGATATGTTTGTTTTTATTTTTTAGAGTTCATTATTAGGTTAACCTTTCCTGTTTGCTTGAATCTCTTAACTATTAAAATTATTTTATTGATACATGTATACAATGAAATAAAATGTGTAATGTAAGCTCATTAATAATCAATGATATCTTAGTTTAGTCTTAATTAGTATAATCAGTTTTTACTTTCTCCTTGTACCCTGCAACATTACTTGCCATTGTTCATCTGGATTTGATTGAATGCAATACAACAAAATATTGTCTCACAATATACAAATACATGTAAACAGTATAAGCACAGTTGCTGCTATTCCACTAAAACTTACAGCTCATTCTCATACAGCAATAAAAATGCTTACCTTGCACATGGGTTAATCATATTTTACAAGCATTGCAAATACTTTTAAATGTAATCCTCTACAGACACACGCCTCATGACATGAAAGCCCCATTAATGAGCATTGAAGGCGGAGAAAAAGGCAAAGAGAAGCTGAGAAGCCAGTGTAGCAGCAGACTAAACCACAGCAATGCGCCTGCCTCTGCAGAGTCTGGGTGAGCAGCGCTGGTTCCTTAGAGCAGAGGGGGAGATTACACTGCTCACACTTCCCATTTGTAAAACCCATGATTTACAGACAGAAAATTAATTTTACCCTTCCAAAATGTACTAACTAAGCCATGTGCACTATTGGCACAAGTTCTCACATCTACACTGTGTTCACATGACATGCTAGTTTCTTGGATCATAGAAACCTGTTTGTAACCCAGGGCACAAAATAAACTTACAATATTTTCTAATTGTAATAACCTTCATCCTCTAACCCTTATAACCAATCCAATGTGAATGCCAAAAACAACACAACACATGAAAAGACATGTAATCTCCACTGGTGAATATCCAGCAAAAAGAGACAGTTGAAGAAAATAGTACAAGCAGTGTAATAAATAGGACTCCAGTCATAACTTAATCAAAGTGAAAATGAATAGCCTGCAGGAATATGCAAGATGGATGGTGATAGCGTATGCGTTGTTGAGTGATTTGTGGTTAAGGAAAGTAAAAACTCAAATGTCCCAAACACAAACAAACAAAGCCTCCATGTTTAACAAAAAAATTAAATAATGAGATTTGAAGAAATTTGAACAATTACAAATGACTATATATATATATATATATATATATATATATTAGGGCTGGGACTTTAACGCGTTAATAAAGATTAATTAATTACGGGACTTTAACGCGTTAATTAGGATTAATTACGCAAAAAATAACATAATTTTAACCACACTTATTTTTGCACCGCGAAAAACGTTTTTCAATGAATGAGTTTTGACGAACCGATTATACTGAAGCACCAACTAGCGTTCTTGACTTCGGACAACAACAACGTAGAAGCTTACGTGACCGCTTTGCTTGACCCCGTGGATGGGAAATTTTGTTTTAAAAAACGAAAGGATGGAAGCGTTGACAAGAGCATGGTTGTGTGCAAGCTATGCAACAAGGAATTTGCGTATCACCGCAGCACATCGAGCCTCAAATATCACCTCAACGCAAAACACATAGGAGTTAGCATGGACGTTAGCCCGACTCCGAGTAAAGTTACAAGGACCCACACCCAACCCACACTCCACCAGATGATCAGGACCAGGGTAACTACACTGCTACACTTAATGGCAAACATTGCACTGGTCTGCTGGACTGAAATGAATAAACAATATTTTGTTGATTAAGCTTATGTATTCAGTCATTATTCAATGGTATACTAAAAATCCATGTAAAAAAATACTTCTCATTGTTCTCAGGTCAAATATTTATATGCAACTAAAATGCGATTAATTTTGATTAATTAATTACAAAGCCTCTAATTAATTAGATTAATTTTTTAAATCGAGTCCCAGCCCTAATATATATATATAAATATTAGGGCTGGGCAACGATTAAAATGTTTAATCGCGATTAATCGCACAATGTTCTGTGATTAATCGCGATTAATCGCATTATACAAAAAATTTAATAATGAATTCAAAATTAGTGTACTGCATACATTTTTAAAGAACTGCTATATGAACAAAAGTGCAATAACATTTGGTTTGCACTTTAAACAACACTTTAAACAAATAATGTGCTTTTTACAGCAGTTAAAACATTTCTTGTAAATCTGAACTTAAACATTAATGTAATCAAATTAAATATTAAAACCAAAAATATTTGCCACTGACAGGGCATTAATATTTTGTTTAGTTTGTTATAGAAAAACAAGTTATGTCCAGAGCTTCAATCATAACATTATAACAATATAAACAATATAAATGTCTCTCTTGTGTTTTCATTACAGTCAGAGCATGTGAATGCAGTTCCCGCGCGTTTCACACACCCTCTCCCTTTCACTTGCCAAACTCAAGGGTGTATGGGTAATGTAGTCTCTGCTTCTTGGTGGGACGAATTAGGAAGCGTGCATTGTGAAGGGCGCTCTGGAAAGCGGCAGAGCAGGCAAAGGATTAAAACCTCTATTAAAACAGATGTCGAAATGAGCGTACCAGTAGCCTACGCTAAAAGCACGTTCTGGGCGGCTCATACGTGCAGTCATTTGTTGCGATCCTAAGAATGTTCTTCAGACCGACATCTTTCACTATACTAATCGGCTGACGTTAACGCGCGATAAAATAATTGTCGGCGTTAATTCATTAATGCGTTAACGCGATAAAAACGCGTTAACTTGCCCAGCCCTAATAAATATATATATACAGCAAGAAAGCAAGTACCCAATAAGTACAACCAGATGCCATACCTGACGCACTTCACGTACACTGTCGCAAATCAACCTGCGACAGTGTACGCTCAATGGCTGGGTAATAACAGCAGAGCCGACCCACCAAGGCTGGAAACTGAACAATACTGGAAAAGTATATGGGAGAGGGAGGCATCACACAACAGCGATGCACAGTGGCTGGTGGCTCTGAGAGAGGACCACAGCAACCTCCCTGAACAGAATCCAGTTACCATCACAGCGGCAGACATCCAAGAAAGAGTCTCAGGTATGAAAAACTGGACAGCACCGGGCCCTGACAGGATCCACACCTACTGGCTAAAGAAGCTCACGAGCGCCTTGCAGCACAAATTAACCAGCTGCTAAGGGATGGGACGCACCTTGAATGGCTTACCGAAGGGCGTACAATCCTGATCCTGAAGGATCCCACAAAGGGTACAGTCCCATCCAAATATCGGCCAATAACCTGTCTCTCCACAACATAGAAGCTCATGACAGGCATCATTGCGGCTAAGATAAGTGGGCACATGGATCAAACATGAGCAAAACACAGAAGGGCATCGGCAAAGAAACCAGAGGAGCCAAACACCAACTCCTGGTTGACAGCACAGTCACCCAAGACTGCAGAACCCGACACACCAACCTGTGCACTGCCTGGATTGATTACAAGAAAGCATATGACTCAATATCAACAGGACTCTAAGAGACTTCATTGCAAACTCGATGAGGCTATGGAAAACCACCCTTGAGGCCAATGGCAAGCCACTTGCACAAGTATCCATCAAATGTGGCATATACCAAGGAGATGCTCTGTCCCCACTGCTGTTTTGCATAGGTCTGAACCCTCTCAGCCAAATAATCAACAAGACTGGCTATGGATACCAACTCAGGAATAGGGCCACCATCAGTCACCTCCTCTACATGGATGACATCAAGCTATATGCTAAGAGCGAGTGGGACATCGACACACTGATCCACACCACCAGGATCTACAGCTCTGATATTGGGATGTCATTCGGGCTTGAGAAGTGTAGCCAAATGGTGACAAAGAGAGGGAAGGTAGTCCACACAGAAAGGGTCTCACTCCAAGAAGGAACAATAGCAGACATTGAGGATGGTTACAAGTACCTTGGAATACCACAGGCAAATGGCAACCTTGAAGAGGTAACAAGGAAAACAGCAACTGCCAAAACGAGTAAGGCAATTCCTAAGAAGTCAGCTCAATGGCAAGAACAAGGCACGGGCAATAAACAGCTACGCCCTGCCAGTGAACAGATACCCTGCGGGAATAATAAGTGATACAGACCAAGGGCGTTAAGACACGAAAGCTCCTCACCATGCATGGAAGGTTCCATCCCAAATCCAGCACCCTGGAGTGTCAGAGCCACTATCCAGGATGAAACATCCAAGAGCCACAAGTACATCAAAGATAAGGCCCCAACAAATGACATGCTCAGTGAATGTCTCAGGCAATGGGGAACAGAGGAAGATTAGATTAGATTAGATTCAACTTTATTGTCATTACACAAGTACAGGTACAAGGCAACAAAATGCAGTTTAGGTCTAACCAGAAGTGCAATAGCAGCAAAGTGCAGGATATATACAATGATTGCATAAATATAGGATATGGAGATGTACAGGATTTACAGGTCATATGTATATGAATGTAAATATACAGATGGTTATTAAATATACAGATGGTTATTACTATAACAGGTGAGTGTGTGCCATAAATATAATTACAGGTGTCTCTTTCTATAAACAGCATTTACAGGTGAATATGTACTATAAATGTAAATGTAATATACAGATGTCTCTAACTATAAACATAATTTTACAGGTAGATGTATACAATTGTATGTTAGCTTAAGGTAAGCAGTAGATTTAAGGTAGTGCAAACAGCGAAATGTAAACAGTTGGTACTGTATGAACAGTTGGTAGCTAAGGTGCAGTAGTGCAAGGGTAGTGGGATGGTGGGGGATGAGAGGAGAGTCTGTGAGGGGAGTGGGATGATGGGTGGGGTAGAAGAGTCTATGAGGGTAGTGGGGTGGTGGGGGGTGGGAGGAGAGTCTGTGAGGGGAGTGGCATGGTGGGGGGAGGGTGAGAGAGGAGTCTATGAGAGGAGTGGGGTCAGCAAGGGTTAGAGTTCAGTAAAGAGACAGCTCTGGGGAAGAAACTGTTCTTTAGTCTGCTGGTTCTAGTCCAGAGGCACCTGAAACGCCTGCCGGAGGGGAGGAGGGAGAACAGTCTGTGGGCTGGGTGAGAGGAGTCCTTAAGGATGCTGCGAGCTCGGCGCAGACAGCGTTTCCTCTGGATGCTCTCAATGGCAGGAATTGGAGTCCCTGTGATGCGTTGGGCAGTTTTCAACACCCGCTGCAATGCCTTGCGCTCCGCGACAGAGCAGCACCCATACCATACTGTGACACAGTTCGTCAGGATGCTTTCTATTGCGCAGCAGTAGAAGTTCACCAGGATAGCCGAGGAGAGCTGGTTCTTCCTCAGTGTCCTCAGGAAGAAGAGGCGCTGGTGAGCCTTCTTGACCAGGCTGGAGGTGTTGGTTGTCCAGGTCATGTCAGCCGAGATGTGGGTCCCCAGGAACTTGAAGCTGGAGACACGCTCAACGTCCATTCCATTGATGTGGATGGTGTCGTGTGTGCCTCTAGACTCTTTCCTGAAGACCACAATAAGCTCCTTCGTTTTGGTGGTGTTGAGGAGCAGGTTATTTTCGTTGCACCATGTGGACAGGTGCTGGATCTCTTCCCTGTAGGCAGTCTCATTGCTGTTGCTGATGAGACCAATCACTGTAGTGTCGTCTGCAAACTTGATGATGGCATTAGATCCAAACACAGGCTTGCAGTCGGAGGTGAAGAGGGAGTAGAGAAATGGGCTTAGCACACAGCCCTGTGGTACACCAGTGTTAAGTGTGATGGATGTGGAGCAGGTGTATCCAGATCGGACATTCTGAGGTCTGTTGGTCAGGAAGTCCAGGATCCAGTTGCAGAGTGAGGTATTGATGCCCAAGTCTTCAAGTTTGGCTATTAACTTGGTCGGGATGATAGTGTTGAATGCTGAGCTGAAGTCAACAAACAGCATCCGAGCATAAGAGTTCTTATTGTCCAGGTGGGTGAGCACAGAGTGCAGTGCCATAGCAACTGCATCCTCTGTGCTCCTATTGCTGCGGTAAGCAAACTGATGCGGGTCCAATGTGGGTGGTATAGAGTCTTTTAGGTGTTCCAGGACCAGCCGCTCAAAGCACTTCATGATGATGGGTGTGAGTGCTACAGGGCGGTAGTCGTTAGGGCACCTTGGACTAGAGTGTTTTGGCACTGGCACAATGGAAGTGCATTTGAAGCATGTTGGTACAGCTGCTTGGGCAAGAGACAGGTTGAAAATGTCTGTAAAAACCCCAGCGAGCTGCTCCGTGCATGCCCTGAGGACACGACCAGGAATGTTGTCTGGTCCAGCAGCCTTGTGTGTGCTGATCCGGCTCAGTGCCTTGCAGACATCAGTGGATGAGAGTGTGATTGGAGGGTGGTCAACTGAGGGTTTGAGCTTGGTTGCAGTTTCTCTGTTGTCTCTTTCAAAGCGAGCATAAAAGTCATTTAGCTCATTCAGGAAGTTGACATCAGTGGCTGCAGGGGTGAAGTGGGTGGGTTTGTAGTCACTGATGGCCTGGATGCCCTGCCACATGCGTCGAGGGTCAGAGTTGGAAAAGTGTCCCTCTATCTTCAGCTTGTAGCAGTGCTTGGCCTTTTTGATGCCCCTCTTCAGGTTTGCTCTGGATGTGCTGTAGGCTTGTGCATCTCCTGATCTGAAGGCAGTTTTGCGTGTCTTCAACAGGAGTCGCACTTCCTTGTTCATCCATGGCTTCTGATTTGGGTATGTGGTGATCTGTTTCTGGGTTGTAACACTGTCAATGGTGGTATTAATATAATCCAATACAGAGGAGGTGTAACAGTCAATGTCAGTGTCTGTGTGAGCACCACTGGTGGCTTGGGAAGCAAACATACTCCAGTCTGTGTGTAGAAACCTTTCCTGGAGTGTGAAATCTACCCCTGCAGGCCACACCTTGATGGTCTTCACTGATGGCTTCACACGGTTGATGAGGGGTGAATATTTGGGAGTGAGGAACAAAGAGATGTGGTCTGATTGTCCCAGGTGGGGGAGAGGTGTCGCCACGTAAGCTCCAGCCATGTTTGTGTAGACATGGTCTAGGGTTTTGTTTCCTCTGGTGTGACAGGAAACATTCTGATGAAATTTGGGTAGCACAGTCTTTAAGTTAGAGTGATTAAAATCACCCGCAACAATAAACACCGCTTCCGGGTGAAGAGTCTGTTGTTTACTGATGGCTGCATAAAGTTCTTTCATAGCAAGCTTGGCATCAGCATCCGGGGGAATATAAGCTGCAGTTATAATGGTGGAAGTGAACTCCCGCGGCAGATAGAACGGTCTACACTTAACCATGAGAAACTATAGGTTAGCTGAACAATGGCTCCCAACAACAGCAGAGTTTGTGCACCAAGCTTTGTTAATGTAAATACACAATCCGCCTCCCCTTGTGTTACTAGATCCATCTAATGTTCTGTCCGCGCGGAGCGTGTGATGTCCCGTGAGCTCAATAGCGGAGTCTGGTATTCCGCTATTTAACCACGTCTCCGTGAAGATAAGGACGTTACAGTTCAGAAGTCTTTTGCTGTGTGTCATGTTGAGTTGAATCTCATCCATTTTGTTCACTAGCGATCGGACATTGGCGAGGAAGATACTGGGTAAAGAGAGCCGGTGTGGTGTTAGCTTTAGCCGAGCTCTAAGTCCTCCACGCTTGCCTCGCCTTTGTTTACGATCTCGACGCCGCCTGCGAGCACTTCCGCCCGGCCGGGAAGAATGCGCTGCCTCGGGCGTCCTAGCGATTTCAGGAAGGAGTCGAAGGTGGTCCATAAAACGGTCGGAAATTTGCAAACCAATATCCAAAAGCTCACTCCGGGTGTACGATGTAAAGGCACAACTGTTCTGCACAAACAGACCCGAGATAAGCAAGAGTAGTACTGCAAAATTGCAGAAACTGGAGAGACCCCGAGCCTCGCGATGTACTCGCGCCGCCATCTTGGATCATTAGTCAAGAGGAGCTGGAGGAGGGACCATCATGGGAGGACAAACCCCTACATGGGATGTACCACCGGAACATAACTGAAGTGGCTGATATCAAGAAATCCTACCAATGGCTAGAACGGGCCGGACTGAAGGACAGCACAGAGGCACTCATCATGGCTGCACAGGAGCAGGCCCTGAACACCAGAGCAATAGAGGCCCAAATCTACCACACCAGACAAGACCCAAGGTGTAGGCTGTGCAAACAGGCCCCTGAGACAATCCAACACTTAACTGCAGGGTGTAAGATGCTGGCAGGGAAAGCATACATGGAGCGCCATAACCAAGTGGCTGGCATTGTGTACAGGAACATCTGTACGGAGTATGGACTGGAAACCCCGAGGTCAAAGTGGGAAACACCTCCAAAGGTGGTAGAGAATGACCGAGCCAAGATCCTGTGGGACTTCCAGATTCAGACTGACAGAATGGTAATGGCGAACCAACCAGACATTGTGGTGGTGGACAAACAGCAGAGGAAGGCCGTTGTGGTTGCAATACCAAGTGATTGCAACATCAGGAAAAAGGAACATGAGAAACTAGAGAAATACCAAGGGCTCAGAGAAGAGCTGGAAAAGGCTTGGAAGGTGAAGGCGACAGTGGTGCCTTTGGTCATCGGAGCACTCGGGGCAGTAACCCCCAAACTGGAAGAGTGGCTACAGCAGATCCCTGGAAGAACACCAGACATCTCGGTCCAAAGTGTCCCTAGTGAATGAATGTGAGAGTGAACGGTTGTCTGTCACTGTCTGTCTCTAAATGTTAGCCCTGCGACTAACCGGCCACTGTCCAGGGTGTACCCCGCCTCAGGCCCATATATATATATATATATATATATGGGCCTCCCATATATATATATATATATATATATATGGGCCTGAGGCTATATATATTCTTGATTATATATATATATGATCAAGAATTGTTGCTTTACATAAAGCTGGGAAGGGTTACAAAGTTATGTCAAAGACTTAAGAATCTCACCACAGTTAGATTCAGCCAGCCTACATTTAGGCGAAAAATCTACAAATGGAGACGCTTTGGGACTGTTGCTACTCAATCAAGAAGTGGGCACTCAGTCAGAATGACACCAAGAGCACAACAAAGACTCATCAATGAGGTGAAGAAACAACCCTGAATGACAGCCAAAGATTTGAAGGTATTATTGGAACTTACTAACATCTCTGTTCAAGAGTCTACAATACGTAAAACACTGAACGAGCAGGGTCTCCTCGGCAGCACACCACAAACGAAGCTGCTTACTAACAAAAATATTGCTGCACATCTGAAGTTTGAAAAAGAGCACATTGACACTCCACAGCGGTATTGGCAAAATGTTTTAAGGACTGATGAAACTAAGATTGAACTATTTAGAAAAAACACACAGCGCTGGCGTAGAAAGACCACGGCATATCATCAAGAAAACATCATCCCAACTGTAAAATTTGGGCCTGCTTTGCTGCATCAGGGCCTGGCCAGCTTGCAATCATTGAGGGGAAGATGAATTCCCAAGTATATCAGACAATTCTTCAGGATAATGTGAGGGTGTCTATACGTCAGCTGAAACTGTGTAGAAGGTGGGTGATGCAACAGGACAACAACCCAAAAAACCAGAGCAAGTCCACAACAGAATGGCTTCAGAAAAACACTTTCAATTTTTGAGTGAGAGCCCAGAACTCAACCCAATATAGATGCTATGGATTGACTTGAAGAGGGCCATACACATGAGACGTCTAAAGAATATGACAGAGCTAAAGCAGTTCTGCCAGGAAGAATGGTCTAAAATTCCTCCTCAATGATGTGCAGGTCTGATCCACAGCTACAGGTAGCGCCTGGTTGAGGTTATTGCTTCCAAGGAGGGGGATCAACCAGTTATTAATTCTAATGGTTCACTTACTTTTTCCACTGCCATTTTGAATGTTAAATGATTGTTTTCAATAAAGATAAGATTTTTTTGACACCAATCAAAAATAATTGACACTGTCAATTATGTTTGTCAATACCCTTGACTTGAGATGAAGATCAGATCACATTTTAAGACATATTTATTCAGAAAACTATGAAATTCCAAAAGGTTCCCATACTTTTTCTTACCAATGTATATCTTTCTATAGTCCCCGTCAAAAACAAGATGCTGCATCTCAAGGGGCAAGCCTTCAGTAAAATTTACATAATAAAATTCACAAGTGGCAGCAAAAACAGTTTCCATTTAATCCTTATTCAAAAGAGTCAATATTCTACTGTTGGACATTAATTCAACCCAAGTATGTCTGCTATGTTGTTTAATATTAGCAAAGCAAGCAATAATGCTGTAAAGCTACAGCCCTCACAAATCTTTGCATAACTTCAAAGTTGTATGTATGTTTAATTTTCACTAATATATATTTTTGTTATGTCTACAAGAGCATGTGTGAGTAAGTTTTTCATTTTTCACCATGTACATAATGCTTATCAGTTTTAACCTGACGAGACCTGTGCATGTGGAAGTTTTAGCTGGAGTTGCCCAAATGCCCTGATGAATAGCACAGCATTTGGGCCACTCACTAATGTTGATACCCACTCACTGACAAACACACACATTAGTGTATTTTTCTCAGAGATCATCAACAACAGCAGTAACAACTTGCGTGTCCTGTTTGCTACAGTGAACAGATTAACAAACCCTCCAGCTCCATTTCCTCCAGAATTAGTTCCCACCACTAAATGCAATGGGTTTGCAATGTTTTTCAATGGCAAGGTTCAAGGCAGTAAACATGCAATACAGTCAACAGGACATAAAACAACACTGCAGCCATCAGGAGATGGGTTAACCTATTTTACACCCATTAATGACAGAACAATTGAAAAAAATGTCTCCACTGAGTTCATCCACCTGCTGCCTTGATGTTTTACCTAGATTTCTAAAATCAGTACTAAGCAGTTTGTTACCACAACTCACTGATATAGTCAATAACTCCTTACAGTCTGGAACATTTCCAAGGGCCTTAAAAACTGCTGTCATTAAGCCTCTCCTAAAGAGGAGCAGTCTTGATGCTACAGTGCTCAACAACTATCGGCCCATAGCAAACCTGCCATTTTTAAGGAAAGTCATCAAAAAAGTTGTATATCAACAACTTAATGACTTTCTATTACTTAACAACTGCTTTGACCCTTTTCAGTCAGGATTCAGGCCCCATCACAGCACCGAGACTGCACTTATCAAAGGCACAAATGACATCCGTCTGAACACTGAGGTGGGCAAAGTCTCTGTCTTAGTTCTGTTGGACTTGAGTGCTGCGTTTGATACAGTGGACCATGGATTCCTGTCACAAAGATTAGAGGAATTGATAGGTATCACTGGAACTGCCCTTAAATGGTTTCAGTCCTATCTTGAAGACAGGAAGTACTTTGTTTCGGTTGGTAACTGTGTATCAGACCAAATGGCCCTAACATGTGGGGTCCCACTGGGGTCTATCTTGGGACTGCTATTATTCAATCTTTACATGCTTCCTTTAGGCCAGTTAATAAACAGCTGTGATGTATCCATAATTATGCAGATGACACACTGATGATTTACATTTCACTCACAGCAGGTGAAAATGGACCAATCCATTCACTGTGTCACTGCATCGAACAGATTGATGTGTGGATGCAAAATAATTTTCTCCAACTGAACAGAGACAAGACTGAACTAATCATCTTTGGGCCACAGAAACAAAGAGAAAGTGTCAGTAGTCACCTCAAGTCTCTTTCTATAAAATCTACAAACCAAGTTAGAAATTTAGAGATCATTATGGACTCAGACTTGAATTTCCACAGTCACATTAAGTCAATTACATCATCAGCATTTTATCATCTTAAAAATATTTCCAAAGTCAAAGGGATAATGTCTAGACCAGACTTAGAGATCCATGCTTTTATCTCCAGCAGGTTAGATTACTGTAACAGCCTGCTCACTGGTCTCTCTAAACGAGGGTTAAGACAACTGCAGCTTATTCAGAACACAGCTGCTCGGGTTCTAACTAAAACCAGGAAGTACAACCACATCACTCCAGTTTTAAAATCTCTGCACTGGCTTCCTGTTGCTCAGAGAATAGACTTTAAAACAGCACTGCTGGTTTATAAGTCTCTTAATGGTTTAGCACCAGAATATATTTCTGACATGCTAGTTGCTTATGAACCTTCTCGGACTCTGAGAACATCTGGGACAGGCCTTCTGCTCGTGCCCAGAGTTAGAACTAAACATGGTGGAAGCAAAGTTTAAGTTTCATGCAGCAAAAATCTGGAACAGCCTTAACTTTAACAATAATCAAGGGGAAGTTAAAAACATTCCTCTTTAGCTGTGCATACATTACAACTTCAAGTATTTTTTATCCGCACTCTTCTTTTTAAATGTTTTCATTTTTCTTATGTTTCTTGTAAATTGTCTTTTATTCCTGTAAAGCAATTTGAGTTACACAGTGTATGAATTGAACTATATAAATAAAATTGCCTTGCCTTGCCTAATCAGTAGGCATCTTGTTTATGCAAAATTTGCTGTTTTGGTGACTAGTGTCCCTTTATCTTTTGATGTGATGTACTGCTGTGTTGCCTGACATGGAATGTTTATGAATAACAAACAAACAGATTTTCCTATATCCTTTTCTACATGTTGGATTTGCAGAAGCAAAGAACTACAATGATGCTCCCAACTTATAGCCTTATTTAAACTTATATTTATTATATCACATTACTGCTCATACAAAATCTGCTCATACAAAATCTGATTAATATACTAAAGAATACTACATTTTAGAATTTCATATATTTTGGGCTGTCTGGTAACTAAGATCTGAATGTTAATATGTGTTCTAAGATGTTTTGCATTCTCTCCACTCATTTGATAAAGAGAAGTCTTTGAGAAGGCCCAAGTCAGAGAGCATCTTAAACAGCTTACAAATCAATCACAGCGGTGTCAGACAGATAATTCAATTCAGACTATGCTTTCACCACTACTGTCCGGCAGGGATGAACCCATAACCAATTGCTAAATTATCCAAACTCCTAAAAAATATTTTAATCACATTTCATTTCCCTTCGGTGCCAGTCACGGCCTCACTGCAGTCTGCGAGCAATGCATCAAAGCTGTAGCAATTGGAAAGTCGCCATCATCTTTTTGTCTAATTAAATCTGTTTTATGATTAAAGCAAAAAATGCATCAAGCGCTAGGCTGCGGGAGAGGCTGCTCCCAGCGATTAGCCTGAGAGCTGGATTACAAAGCCCTCACCATGACAGCAGTCAGGAAATTGCGCTCTCGACATTGAGCTCAGGTCTACTGCATTAGGATAGATCTGCTGAGCTTTATAATTGCCCGGGTGACTTTATGGCAGATACAGTGACACTCTGAAACTTAGAGGAAAAACAACAACAAAAAGGTAGCGCTGTTGGCACGACCACAGTAACCGGTAAATGGAGGGTAAGCTATTTTGTCTTGTATTTGAGGGAAACTGTTACTTTACCTAATGGCATAAATTGTAATAGGAAATAGCCGTAAAGAAACAATTCATTTTATTATAAACAATTTTAATGTTCAGCCTTTTGCGAATCACAAACTTACATAGGAGGGGGTTGGGGTTAGGGACACTCCCATTGGCAAGTGGTCCACACACCTCTTGTCAACATTGCATCAATGGCCGCCGAATTAATCAAAATTGTCTGTACCATGCAAACGGCAAAGACCCTATGTTAAACGTTTCCAAACTATGTTAAACAACTATTAGGCTTAAGCTCTTCTTATAGCTAACAACTGGTTTCATTAGAAGCCACCATAGCTCAATAACCTGTTAAAAAGTAAGGCATGTATTTTATTTTTGCCTTTTTGGCAACATATATATATATATATATATATATATCAGAGGCGATTTCTTTAAGACTGCAAGGGAAGCTCGGCTTCCCTTATAATGTCACAAAATTAATGGTCAAATATGTACTATTGTATTAACATTTTATTGACTAAAAATGCGTTAGAAAACGTTCATCTCAAAGACGAGTTCGTTCAGAATCAGTTACATATAGCAGGTTGGCTGACTCGATTTCCTTCTCATACATTCCCGCAGCGTCACAGTGCATTTCCCTATTGAAGCCCAGCGTCCATTGACTTCAATGGGGCTGCTTTGAACGTTTTTTCATTGGATAAACGCTGCGATTATGTCCCGCCCACGGACGCTCAGCGTCTCTGGGGGTGAATGGGGAGTGGGCTGGCACGGAATCCGAGCTTCTGCGTGATGATTGGAGGGTCCTGTCGAAAGACTGCATCTCCTTTTGACAGACAGCAATTCTGTACTATAAGGAATCACTGAAGCTATTCGCGCTCAGTCCCATCGCGGATTTCTCAAGTTCAGTCAAAATAAAAACTGCTGCAACCTATTTCTTTGATATTTGCTTGGCGAAATTGCTTGATTTTCATCATACATTTCACACAATTATACACCACATTCCTTGTTTCAGTTTTACAGAGTTTAATATTTTTTTTTTAGATCGTTCATTCATTCATTCCTTCATTCATTCATTCATTCATTCATATAACGTTAGTATGCTAGGCTAGCGTCGTGGGTGAAACTGCGCACGATGGCAGACGGTGCTAATATTGTCGACCTGATTTTGGCGAAGCCATTTGAAAGTGTTCCTTACGAGGAAAAACTTAGAATTTAACAGCAGGGCAGATCAACACCTAAGATTGATTTAGTGCAAAAGATAGGAAAAAATAACAGGTGTTTTCAGTTCTCCTGGTATGACAAAGTTAGCTGGCTGACTGGAAGTGCTGTGACAAATAAAATGTACTGCTGGCCATGCCTCTTGATGAAACCATCTCACGGATGTGTTGTTTGGTCAAAGGTGGAGTTTGGAGATCTGTCTAACTTTGACAGGGCATATAAAAGACATGAAAAGAGCAATGAACATGTGAGTGGATGTGCAAGATTAAGTTGCATGGGCATGATTATGATGTAGGCCGAAAATGAGCTTCCCCTCTCTGACAGACCAGTAGCCGCCACTGATATATATATATATATATATATATATATATATATATAGAGATAGATAGATAGATAGATAGATAGATAGATAGATAGATAGATAGATAGATAGATAGATAGATAGATAGATAGATAGATAGATAGATAGATAGATAGATAGAGATATTATTATTTAAAGACAGCTCTTCTCAAGGACTAACCTTTGGGCTGTGGACTAAACTACTTCACAGCATCAACTCAGAGTCTGCCTGCTCTTGATACTGGAGCTACTAAGGTCCTAATTGATTTTCCAACAAATGACTTTGGCAAAGACTATAGCTAGCTAATATACTTGGCTTTCAGCAGCCCCCACAGTGCACAACTCCTCATAAATCATGTCCTTTGAAAATACTGAATGTTGACCTACTAATCTTTAATAAGCAAAGTGCTTCAGCCAAAGAAAAGGAAATACACTCTGCTTTTTTGTGATCTAACAAATTGCACATGACTAAAAGCTTTGATGACTAGGTTTAACACAAGTCTCATAATGACAAGCTGTACAGATAAATCTCTGTTATCTGTGAACTCCTATAACCGTTGTATATTTGAAATACAACGAATAAAAACAAAGCACCACATAGAGACTAGAAACTATGAAGTGGCTGCTAGAAAAAAGAAAAATACAACAATATCCAGTTGAGATGTGCTTGTACACTAAAATAAACATTTTAACATTAACTTCAAACTAGGGTGCCTGAAACGTTTAAAATATGGAGATTTGTTTGTTTGTTTATTTCTTTAGGACAGCGTACACTCTACATTAAGCCGGAGCAGAGATGCTTGTACCAGATTATAGCTTAACAGCTAATTTCTATCTGTAGTCCTATATTGTACATGTTTTTAGTGGTAGGGGAAACCGGAGTACCCGGAGGAAACCTACGCAGACACAGGGAGAACATGCAAACTCCACACAGAAAGGTCCTGCCCTGGATGGGAATCGAACCCAGAACCTTCTTGCTGTGAGGCAGGCGTGCTAACCACTTTGCCACTGTGCCGCCCGGAGTGTGTTTTATGAGGCTATTTTTAATATTGCACTGCATGTACATAGGGGATTACAGTTTTATCATGGGGCCAAAATGCCTAATGTATTTGGCTTACTACATAAAAAAATGTGTGCCACACCAGACAGTGGATCTTGCAGAACTACAGCAATATGCAGCTGAGATATTCTCATAGACTCAACATGGACCTATTAGCATTAACTTTGAAAACTACAGACATTCTGGTGACTGGAGGCTGTCAGACTTTTTTTGGAACTTTGCTTAACATTGCTCTGGATGTAGTAGGGGTATTACTGTTTCATCTTGGGACCAAAAGGCTGATATATTTTGTACTATTGCATAAAAAATGTATGCCACACTAGACTTGTGGATCTTGAAGGCCATGTTCTGTGCTGGCGATTTCATAACATATATTTATAAGAGTACTACCAAATGTATGTTCCACAATAAACTGTTTAAAATGGAACTTAAAATAGCACAAAGTGTCACAGTGCGATAGCCTGGCAACGCTCGACTTGCATGTGCCCCAGTTAGAAGCCACTCTCAGGCTTTTGATAACATCAGCTGAAGCAGAACAAAAAAAGAAAAAAGAAAAAAAAAAGGATATTATTGCTGCTGGCGCTCTTTTTGCTTAAGAGACTCATCTTTTTAAATGTATGTCCTTTTCATATTTTGAAGAATACATTTCTACCTGCCTGCTCTGAAACCCAATATTTATGACAGAATACTAGCTTGTTTTTCTTTGGATAAAGCAGGCTTAGGGCACCAGTAAGTATGAATGCAAGCTTTTTCTGTTTTCTTTGGTTATTAGGAGGAAATAATAATAATATTGTACAACACACAGCAGAAGCAATCCATGTCCTTTTCACATCCAACATGCCCTTCATCTACGCTGGTGTGTACAAAGCTTAAGATATATCAATTACCTTAATGGCCTATGTCTGTCAAACATGTTGTTTGGGTTGAGACAGCGATTAATCTGCCTCTGGGACACCAAACAGCCAAACAAACAGACAATGCATTCAATTTTTTCAAGAATTTTTAACACAGAGAAATAAATAAAAAAATTAAACCTGACCAGCTTCTAGCAAATAAAACCAAAAGCTACATGTTGGGACAAATATGCTGTAATTTTAGAATAGCCCACCAACAGGCTGAACATATGTGTACAACTGCCACGCACAAATAATAAATGTGGTATGGTTGAATTACATGGCGCTACTGAGCTGTGAAAGTGCAGATGGCCTGGAAGGAAATGACTGCTGGTAATACATTGCAGTGTTTTGATGGGCTAAATCCGTTTCACCTCTGCATATTGGCATATCACAGGGCTTTGCCATCTCAGATCTCTCGCAGGGGACGGAGATTCCCTAGTTTCTACTCTGCTATGGCAACAGATCCCATCAGCTAATGCGGTTGCACAACCTTCAATCACTTTTATACAGTGAGGCTGGTGTGCTGGGCAGCTCCTCTCATGCGCTGTTATGTAACAAGGCCAGACCCTAGTGGAGGGATAGCCACAGCCACAACAGTCAGCCATCATGCAGTCAACATTTATGTTTTTGATTTAACTTAATCTTACATGTGATTATGGATGAAATTACTACTGAGGCCACCTCCATGTCTATTTTTATTGCTAACCTTTGTCTATTAACCCATCACAACCTATTACAAAGAATTTACTGGGAAAAAAAGAATTATATTACACAAAGTAAATGTATTATTCATGTAACAGTCATTGCTTACTGCTTGGCATATATTACACTCCATGGTTTCTGCAAATCACAAAAATGCCATGCCATATAGAAACATCACACTCATCAGTGCGTGGCTCACTCAAATAGAAAAACTCAATTTACCATGGCAGTGCACAAGAAACCTTTAAGAACCATTATTTTAAGCCCTAACCTTAACAAAATCACTTACAGTTAATTAGTACTTTGCAAACATAATTAAATTGCACTTACCACTGCTGTATGAGGCATTGGGTTAAATCCACAGAGATTGCAGACAATGTTCTTACATTCTGTGCATGTATTATAATTAGGGGAATCCTTAGAGCCAACGTTAAGTTCGACCTTACACAGGGGGCAATATGTAGGACCTGCTTTAGTAGTAACAGCTGTGCCTTTTGGAGGCTCCATTGGAACTTTTGCCATCTTTTTCTGTGCTGGAGGAGTGGCTTTGGGTGGTGGAGGCTGTTCAGACTTCTCTGCAGGCTTAGTTTTGGCTGGAGACATCTTAGGAGAAACTGGAGGTGTAGTTTTAGATTCGTCCTGACCAGTTGAGGTTATAAGCGTTGATGCAGAACTAAGGAATGAAGAACCAAAGCCAAACATTTTTCCAGTGACAGACTCTGTCTTTGCAGTGGTTGGTTGTGTTTTTGGACCACCAAAGCCAAAGAAGCCTCCAGACTCTTGCTTGGGAGGCTGAGCTGGAGGAGGCACTTTGGCCGGAGAGGTTGCACGTTTTGAAGGCTGCTGTGTGGGTTTGCCTGCTTCCTGTTTTGGAGTCTGTTTGACCTCTTGCTTTGCAGAGGGAGTGGGTTGCCCTGGTTGTGGGTTCACAACAGGCTGCTGTTTTTCAACCTCATCTGTGGCTGGTGTCTGTTGAGTTCCTGGAATGGCCTGAGCTTTTGGTATAGAGCCCTTTCGAGGGGTGACAGTCTCTTGAACTGGAATGGGCACAGAGGGCTCATCCTTTGGGATTTCTTTTCTGGGTGGTGTGGGTGAAACAATCTCTTTTTTCCCTTGTGCATTTGGAGGCTTCTCCTTCTGGACTAAAGGCTTATCCTTCTCTTCTTTGCTTGTTGGTTGAGGTTTCATTACAGGATGTCCTGTAGACTCAGATGGTCCTAAGGCCCGTTTCATCTGGCAGTCCAAACAAAGCCATTCCTTTACCTAAACAGAGAGGGGAAAAACATTGATACTCAATATCATATTAAGATTATAAATTCAAATATATTGACAGAATTATACAATACCTCTATCGCATTAGGCAGAGGATTAAATCCACACTGGTTGCAGACTGTAGTCTTGCATTCTGTACATTTGTTGTAGTTTGGAGTATCAGTGGAGCCTATTTTGAGTTCCACTTTACACAAGGGACAGGTAGACATCTTTGCCTTTGTTGCTTTGGTGTCTGTTGATGCCTGGGAAGGCTCTGGTGTGACTTGAATCACTTTGCCTGTAATCACAAGAGCCTTTTCCTGTTGCCATGGTTGTAGTTTCTTCTCCTCAAGTTTCTGCACTGTTGAGGAGACACTTTTAGGAGATGCTGGGGGTGTTGTTTTAGGAGAGACTGTTGACATTTTACGTGGTGTTGGTGGTGTAGTTTTAAGTTCATCCTGAACAGTCGAGGTTATTAAATTGGATGCTGAGCTCATGAAAGATGATCCAAAGCCAAACATCTTCCCTGTAACTGATTCAGCAGGTTTTGCAGCTGTGGGCTGAGGTTTGGGGCCACCAAATCCAAAGAAGCCACCAGACTCTTGTTTTACAGGCTGCACTTGTGGTTGGGCAGGTTTGGCTGAGGCTGTGGCAGCAGGTGTAAGTTGCTGTTGGGATGTTTTTTCTCCTTTTGAAGGTAAAGACTTAGCTGCAGGTGGTCCGGGTTTGGAAGCCGGTTCTGAGGGTCCCTTTGCCTCTGCAAGAGGAGGTGTAGCTGAAATTGGTGTGGGTTTTACAGGCTGATGTGAGGGTGGCTTTTCTTTAGCTGGACCTGGAGGAGCTACAGACGTAACTGTAGGTTTTAGAGACTGTTCTGAATGAGCATTTGGAGGAGCTGGTGTGGCCGCAGATGGTGTTGGTTTAGGAGGCTGTTCAGTGGGAGCCTTTGCTTCTACTGGACCTGGTAGGAAAGAGGCAGACTTAACTGAAGGTTTTGGAGACTGGTCTGAAGGCGCTTTTAATGGCGCTGGTGTGGCCGCAGATGGTGTTGGTTTGGGAGGCTGTTTAGTGGGAGCCTTTGCTTCTACTGGACCTGGTAGGCAAGAGGCAGACTTAACTGAAGGTTTTGGAGACTGATCTGAAGAAGGTATTCCTTCAGCAGGACTTTCTGTTGTTTTGGAAGGCTGTTTGGTGGATACTTCTGCTTCTACTGGACCTGCTGGTGGAGCAGGTGTAACTGTAGTTGATGTAGGTCTGGCAAGTTGTTCAGAGGGTTGCTTTTCTTCAACAGGACCTTGAAGGGCAGCATGTATAACTGCAGATGTTGCCAATTTTAGAGGTTGTTGGGGCGGTCCCTTTTCTAGACCTGCTGAAGGAGCTGATACTTGTACAGACGGTGCTGGCTCCACTAAAGGTTGCTTTTCTTCAACTGCGCCAGGTGGAGGTGCAGGCATAGCAGCAGATAGTACTGATGTTGTGGGCTTCTGCAAGGGTAGGTCTTCGATGCCTGATGTAGATTTAGTAACAGTGGGTGCAGCTTTGAGAGGTTGTGGTGGTGGTGTAGCAGGATGGGTTTTGGGTGCATCATCAGAAAGTTTTTCAGGAACTATAGTGGTAACTGTGGATCCATCAACAGGATCATTCTTGGCTTGGACTAGCTTAGCAACATTGTCCTTGGAAAGGGAGGGTGAGGGTGGTGTTTTTAGGTTTGTCTCCTTGGTGGATGAAGGTAGGGGTTTTATCATTGGAAGACCAGGAGGTTCAGATGCTCCAAGAGCTCTTTGCATTTGACAGTTGAGACAAAGCCATTCTTTTACCTGAAATGTGCAAATAAAAATAACATGTAATAACATAAGATGCAAATCTGAAATAAAAGATTAATATAGCTATACATTTACCTCTGATGCAGTTGGTATAGGGCTGAATCCACATTTGTTGCAAACCAAAGCTTTGCATTGAGAGCATTTTTTGTAGTTGCGGCTATCTTTAGAGGACATGTTAATTTCCACCTTGCAGAGTGGACATGAAGACGGGTCCACTTTAGTATTAGGTCTCTGAGATTCTGCTTTAGCAATTTCTGATGAACCTTTGTCTTCTTCATTAATTTTCTGAGGTTTGTCTTCTGTCTTTTCCACATTTGTTTTTAGGGCAGCAGCTACTTTAGTGTCCTTAGCTGGAGTCACCTTTGGAGAAACTGGAGGGCTGGGCTTAGGAGAAACATTTGAAGGTGAAGTCTTGTCAGAAACCTGTGGAGGGGCAGACATTTTTCTGGAACTTGGTGGCGTGGTGCGGGATTCTTCCTTTACTGCAGATGTTATAAAAGAAGATGCTGAGCTAAAGAGAGATGATCCAAAGCCACGCACCTTCCCAGTCACTGGTTCAGGTATTATGGAGGCAGAGCGCTGAGATTTAGGACTACCAAAGCTGAAGAAACTTCCTGATTCTTGATTATTTGAGCTCACACCAGTCTTTGAATCCTTCTTTATGTCTTGCTGTTTATGTATCTTATCAGCAAGTTTGGATTGTTCTTCAGCTTTAGCCTCTTTACCTTCTGGTATTTTTCCAGCTGCAGTGGGGTTTGGTGGAGCTTTCTTTTCCATAGCTGTGGCTTCTTTGGTTTCTTGTGCGGCAGAAGTTGGAATCGCTTTAGAAAGCAGAGAGTCAGCTGTGTCTAGAGTGGATATTTTAGATGGGGCTTTAATTTCTTCTTTCTTTTGTAGTGAAGTGTCTTCCTGGATTTTCTCAGATATTTCTCCTTTTTGGGATGGGGTTATGTCTTTTCTATGATTCACACTGTCTTCTGGAGCAGCAGAAGGTGTTGAAACTTTGCTGGGAGATGCCAGAGGTTTTTTCACTAAAGGCTGAATTTCTTCTGACTGTTTTAGAGCTTTTTGCATCTGACAAGTCAGACATAACCACTCCTTAGTCTGTGAACAAAATAGTACCTTAGGATGTGGGTTAAAACACAAACATTAAACATTAAAAGGTTACACTACATTTAACATAAAGAATGCTCTATTCATGTGGTCCTTGTAAAATATAAATTTTGTGTTTAAAAATGTCTACTCAAGTCAGAAAATGTACTTAAAATTTTGGATTACATTGCGCAATATGGGATTGAAATTAGTTAGAACACACACAAAAGTGACCTGTACTTTATAGTTTTAAATAAATTATGCACTTGACAATCAGGCACCAGAGCTAAAGCCAAGTTTGAGCATGTATTTGCATTAGCAAAAGTTTTAGAAAGAACAAAAACTCGAAAAAACAACTTCCTAAAAAGAAAAGTCGGACCACCTGAAGGAGCACATGAATGCTGCAAAAATACAGCAGATCAATTATTTATTACATATTAAGCAAGTTAGACTTACCCCTGATACAATTGGCAATGGGCTGAATCCACACTGGTTACAGACTGTGCTCTTGCAGTCAGTGCAGGAGTTGTAGTTTGGTGGATTCCTGGAGCCAATGTTAAGATGGGCCTTACAGAGAGGACAACTAGATCCTTCTACTTTGGCAGTGTCTTGAGAAACTGTCTTCTTTGGAAGCACAGCTGGAGCTTTCTCAACTTGTGCCTGTGTCATTGGAGGAGTCTTGGTTTGCTGTGATGGTTCTGGTTTGTTCTCTTGTTCATTTTTCTGGACAGCTGGGGATTTCATGTCTTTAGCCGGCGACATCTTTGGAGAAACTGGTGGAGTTGTCTTAGGCTGGTCCTGAACTGAAGTAATCAAAGTGGATGCAGAACTAAAAATAGAGGAGCCAAAGCCAAACATTTTCCCAGTAACTGACTCGACTGGCTTTGCAGTATCAGATTGGGTTTTCCCACCAAAACCAAAGATTCCACCTGAATCGTGGTCCATCTTGGCAGTTGCATTACTCTGCTTCCTTTCAAAATCTGGTGTTTTGACTGGCTCTTGTTGCTTCTTCTGAGCAGGTACTGGTTTGGTCTGTTGTTTCTTAGTGATGTCCGTCTCAGTGGGCGGTTCCTTAGTAGAGAAGGGTTTTATCTTATTTGGATCTGGAGCTGTTGGTTCTTTCTTTGAGTTTCTTTCGGGGAAAGTTTCTGTTACTCCTAGTGCTCTTTGCATCTGGCAGTTCAGACACAACCACTTATTTACCTGAAAATGACATGAGGTTTTATTAGATAGTTTTAGTAACCTGTCAATGCTAAGTAAATACTATTTACCATATACTTACCGTTAGATCGTTGGGTGTAGGGTTGAATCCACACTGGTTACAGACAGTGTTTTTGCATTCTGTACAGGTGCTGTAGTTTGGTGGATCTTTAGTGTTGATGTTTAGCTGAGCCTTACACAGCGGACAGGTGGGTTGCCCTGGTTTGACAACTGGGACAGCTGCTGTGGTCTTTCCTGGTTGTGATGGAGCTTTGTCCACTTTAGTCTGTCCAAGTTGAGACCCCTTAGTCTCTTGTGCCAGTTCTTTCTTCTGCTCCTCTTGCTTTTGTGTAGTCAGGGATTTTGTTTCCTTTGCAGGAGACATTTTTGCAGGGGCCATTTTGGGAGAGACTGGGGGAGTGGTTTTTGGTAGGTCTTGTACAGCTGAAGTGATCAAAGTTGATGCAGAATTGAAGATTGAAGAACCAAAACCAAACATTTTTCCACCAGCTGGCTCTGCTGGCATCCCTGGTTCAGGCTGAGACTTAGGACCACCAAAACCAAAGAAGCCCCCAGACTCTTGCTCCTGAGAAGCCTTTTGGTCAATGGCTCCCCGCTTCTGGATGTCTGGTTTACTAATATTCTCTGGTAGGCGAGCTTCTGCGATTTTCTTCTGTAGAGCAGGCTCTGGGATGTCCTTCTTATCAGGAGCACAAGATTTGACAGAGTCGGACCTCTGGCCCGTACTTGGAACTTTGCTTGGTGATGTTTGAGACTTGATGGCTTGAGGGCCTGGAGGCTCTGACGCAGCAACCGCTCTTTTAACCTGACAGTTTAGACACAGCCACTCCCTTACCTAAAATGAAGATACAGCAGACATTTGAATTAGTTTATTGTCATAAAAATATATTCCATTGACCCAACCATTTGATTGAAAAGACTTTTTGCCTACCCAGTAAAATAAAATGAACACTGATTCTTGGTCATGGATTAAAGTAAAATATTTTGGGCATGACTCTTGTGCAGATATTCCAAATATGAGAAAACAAGCATTTTACTATCTTTTTTTTATTTATTATAATTTGAAATACAGTGCATTCAGTGGATTCAACATACCTCTCCCATGGGCATAGGGCAAAATCCACACTGATTGCAGACAGCTGTCTTGCACTCAGTACATGTGTTGTGATTGGGAGGTTCCTTAGAGCCGATATTCAGCTTGGTTTTACACAGAGGACAGTCATCTGCAATTTGAGCAGTCTTTGGGGCCTGTGGTGGAGCTTTATCATTTATTTTCTCTTGTGACTGAACTGGTTTCTTCTGTTCCTCAGTTTTTTGGTCAGTTTTGCGCTCTCTTGTTGGCGAGATGCTTGGAGAAACAGTTGGTGTAATTTTTGGCGAGTCTTTCGGCACAGGAGACAACTTGGGGGAGGCTACTGCTGGGGCAGACATCTTTCGAGAACTGGTGGTGTTGTCCGAGAATCATCCTGAGATGATATCAAAGTAGAAGCTGAGCTGAAAATTGAGGAGCCAAAGCCAAACATTTTCCCAGTAACAGATTCTGTTGTTTTTGAAGCCTCCAAGGCTGTTTTAGGAAGTGTGTCTCTCTGTGTATAAGAGGTGGCCGTGCTCTGTTTAGGTTCAGGTTGACGGACATGATCAGGTAGTTTCTTTGAATCTGCTGTCTTCGGATTACCTTCAAGAGTTTTCTGACCAGTAGATGGACCTGGTGGGGTTTTGTCTGTATCTTTAGTTTCTGGTTTTGGCTGAGGTTCTGCTGGAGACAGAGTTTTCTTGATGGAAACTATTGTGGAACCTTTTGGATCAGCTACTGCGCTGTCCTTTTCTTCTTTTTTCAAAGCTTCACCAGGTTTTAAAGCTGCTGATTTTTGTTGTGCTGATATTTTATTGGGCAAATTTGGAGATTTTATTGCAGGTCCTTTATCATTAGATGCATTAAGAGCTCTCTGCATTTGACAATTTAGGCATAACCATTCCTGTACCTGGAAAAAACAAACCAAAAAAACAATGAAATTATTTCAAAGCTTTTCATTTTAACTCATGTAAATATAACATTTGCTTCTTTTTTTTTTTTTTTACCTCAGTCATATTTGGCACTGGATTAAAACCACACTGGTTACAAACAGTCTGTTTGCATTGAGTGCATGTGTTAAAGTTGGGTGGATCCTTGGAACCAACATTGAGTTGTATTTTGCAGAGTGGACAATTTGCTGGGCCTGCTTTCGAAGCAGCAGGGGCAATTTGTTCTTTCTGTGGCTGAGAATGAGCTTTTTCTGCTTTGGCTTGGGGCAGTGGAGTTGCATTTGGCTGATTAACTTGACCCAGTTTTTTCACCTCATCTCTTCTCTGAATTTGAGGTGATTTAGTTGTCTTGGCAGTTTGCATTTTGGGAGATACAGGAGGTGTTTTGGATTCATCCTTGACAGCTGAACTTATTATCGCAGATGCAGAACTAAACATGGATGAACCAAATCCAAACATCTTTCCACCTACTGACTCAGCTGGCTTTGTAGCCTCTGGCTGAGGTTTGGAACCACCAGGACCCACTGGCCTGTCTGATTCCCCGAGAGTAGCTGAGGTAGCATTAGGTTTGGGATCGCTAGGCTTCCTAATCTCCTCCTGGGCTTTCTGAGGAGTGGGGCTTCCCTGCTTTTCTGGTCTTTTAGCAGTGTCAGACTTTCCTGGCTGCTGTCCCATTGTGTGTAGTTTTCTTTGAGGGGAACCTGGTGGGACTGGTTTCTTTCCTGGGGATTCAGAGGGTTGTGAAATGTTTTCCTTTTGAGATTGATCTTGTGGGGCTGATTCCTTCTTTACAGCACTAGCAGGGGTTTGGACTTTATTTGGGGAAGCCTGTTGTTTCATGGTTGGCATTCCCGGTGGTTCAGATGCCCCTAGTGCTCTTTGCATCTGGCAGTTGAGACATAACCACTCCTTTACCTGACAGAAGCAAAGAAATTAAATTTAGTTCAGTGGCTAAATACAAAAACTAAATAAATAAATAAAAATCAACACTGGATCCATACCACTAGAACCACCAGCGGGTCATTGTTGCCCCCTTGGCATATTATTCTGTTAAATCTGAATCATCTCCCACTTAATCATATTTTCTAAGGGTATAGGTAGGGGTCCAGTCTGTTGAGCTTACCGGAAACAGTCAGAAAGTTGTGATCATTCCTTAACCCTAATTTTGACCCCATTCAGAAAACACACTTTTGAGGTTGCTTATACTAACACAAACATGCTGTATTAGTAAGTGCTAGCCAAAGCATTTAAAGCATATTAGCACATTACACATACAAATACAAATGACATTACTGGTAATACAAAACATTATCAGGAGCAAATTTAATAGATTGAATCCCTCGCCATAGTATGAGCTTTGACTTCTAAAAATCTTGACACAGTACTTAAGGCTGTCCTTATAAACACATAAATTGAGAGTAAGAGTGATGCAGCAGTTAAAATCACCAGAGAGGATAACCACATGTATTGACAGGGAAACTGACAAAGTTACATAGTTAAGATATGTCCCAGTTCAGAGAAATCAGATTACAAATTTAGCAATGACTAATTCAGAGGCTATTCTAAAGCCAGAGCTATCTTTACCTGCAGCCTAAATTGAATGTTACTGCAGACTGCACTGCTGTTTTAGCATCAAATCTATAATCTAATAATGTGGAGAATGTAAAAGATACATTGTTGAATTGGTTCTGGCAGGGGGTAAAAATTACCCCATGGTGGTTCTAGGGAGTATTAAAATAATGGTGTTCCTGTGTGCTATGCAGTATATTCTTACCTCTTTGACATTTGGCATAGGGTTAAATCCACACTGGTTACAGACAACATTTTTACACTCAGTACAGGTGCTGTAGTTAGGAGGCTCTTTAGAGCCAACATTGAGTTGCAGTTTGCAAAGAGGACAAGCAGATTTGCCCTTTTGAGAAATATCTGGAGAAGCAGGTACTTTCTTTAGAGAATTGGACTGAGATATGTCACTTATTAGCTGCACTGATGGCTGACCCTTAGGTTGGGGTTCCCCGGGTTTCTTCTCCTGCTCTGGTTTCTTGGCAGTAGGGGATTTGGAATCTTTTGCTGCAGACATTTTGGGAGAAACTGGCGGTGTAGTTTTGGATTCATCTTGAACAGCAGAAGTTATCAAAGTGGACGCAGAGCTGAAAATTGATGAACCAAAGCCAAACATTTTCCCACTCACTGACTCTGCTGGTTTTGTGGTTTCAGCTTGGCTTTTAGAAGCACCAAAGCCAAAAAAGCTTCCAGACTCCTGCTGCGCTGATGGAGCGGCATTTCTTGGCTTTTGTGCCGTTTGACTTGTCTGGTCTTGTTTTTTCTGGGGGCCTGTCATTTGACTCTCCTGAGGTGTTCTCTGTCCAGGTGTTTGACTGGCCTGTTTATGGCTATCTTTGTCGAGTCCTTTAGTGCCTTCAGTCTTAGCTGGCTGCCCTTTACTCTGAGGGGAGCCTGGCATTGGCCTCTTTTGTGGTGCCGACTGTGCTGAAGTTGTTTTATTGACCTCAGGTTCAAATCCTCCAGCTGCACGTTTCACCTGGCAGTTTAGACAAAGCCACTCTTTCCCCTATAAAAAAAGAAAAACATGTTAGTGTTCAAGCATTTAGTAGAAAACATGCACAAGGACACAATGTAACCTCACTGTTCTATTGTAAACCACTTTGACCAATTAGTTTAAAAAGGACACATCACTATCCCAAGATCAAATAGCCTTGGACTGTTTTTCGCCAGTCAGGCTACTAACATAGACACTGTGCATTGGATGACAGAGTCAAGTATCAGGTCCTTTGTGTTTCAGATAGGCTGAAAGAAACCATGTCCATTTACCCTGTATCTGTTCTCTTTACAAGGTAATACCCTTGAGATATGTGTGTGTAGTGGGAAACTCTCCTGGTTCATTTAGTTTGCATAAGTTAAATTAACTTCTTTTTTTTTTTTTAATACTATTGACTATTTATAGAGGTTGTCTAAGATAAGAGGCATTACAGAAACAATTCCATGGTTCTCTTTTTGTGGCAATTTTTTTAATTTAAAATGCTTAATATTTTAAGTGTGTGTTCCGTACAGGAAATTTCCAAAATATTTGCTGACTTGTATTTTGGTTCAGACGGCCACATTGAAGTGCTTGTGCACTCAGTATGCTCACTCTAATAATAGTAACTACTATTAATAACATTAATAGCAACTACTACCAATAAAAAATGTTGGACTATACTTTTAAGTGCCTTGTGACATTAAAATGCACTGTACATTTTTTGCATACTTCAATAGGAGATATAGTTCACTATTATGGCATATTATGTCATGAAACATTGGCTACAAATATAATATAAACAATATAATCATATTGTTATACTAGGACTGGGATTGATTGAATTGCACATTGCACACTGCTAATTTGCTTATTTTGTGTTAAACAAAAGAAAGACAGCAAGCAAGAAAGAAAGCATTAGATAAAACAAGAATAGGTCGAATTGCAAGGACAAAAATATTAATCATTAATCATCTTATTTTTATTTTTTTGCCATATAGCCCAGCCCTAAATTGCTTCTATTGTATGTATATAGTATATTACCTGTAAATAAATTTCTGCTTATGAACCTCCTCGGACTCTGAGAACATCTGGAGAACTGACCAGGCTCAGAGAAAAGGGCTACAACTATATAGAAGCGGCCTTTAATCATAAGGGAAATAAAGCATTTTACCCCCAAAATTATTATTTCAAAGTCTTTCTTGAACAAATTAATTTCTCTTTAGAAGTACACTGCATAATCTTTTTTTTTTCATTACATTATTTAACAATAAGGGAATAATGTCTTAGAATTTGCACAGTGGCAAAGCACTTCTGCTTCTCAGTAATAAGGTTATGGGTTAGACTCAAGGGCTGGGTGGAGACACTTTTCTGTCTCCATGTCCTCCCTGTGTTACTGTGGTCCATCATATGAGAAGGACTAAACTACAACTAAGCACAGTACGTTAACATTTTTAAACATGAAGACCAGGACCTGGGACTAATCCAGGGGTCTCCGGGCACTGCACCCACGCATTGTCCAAAGACATGCTCATGAAGGTAAATAGGCCAATTGGTTGTCTTTAGTCTTGCAATTAACTGGCCTTTGTTCAGGGTGTACCCCACATCTCACCCAAAGTAAAAAAAGATAGTAAAGAAGATAATATATATTTTTTCTCCTTGAGATGGTCATTATCTCAAGTACTACAGCATTTTTCACGGCAGTGTTCTTCCACTCAGCAATCTGGAGCCATAGATCCTTTGGAATAATAACAGCTGCTCAGAAGTTGCAGTGTAATAAAACTGCTATAAAACTCATAGTAGTAACCAAACTAATGGCTGCTTCACTGTATTTATGTGGTCTCCAAAAGCTTTGTTTTTCTGTTTCTGATCTTTTACTGATACTAAAGAGTACTTACTTTACTACAGGCAATAAATATGCACAAGTACCACATAGAGCCCTACTTCAAAAATCCTGGTGCATCACTTTAAATCTCTTTATACATTGGAGGCAGTGTCTAACCTGTTTAACATTTGGCATGGGGTTAAATCCACACTGGTTACAGACAATGCTTTTACAGTCAGTGCATGTGCTGTAGTTTGGAGGTTTGCCTGTTTCTTTGTTGAGCCCCATCTTACAGATTGGACAAGCGGACGGGGCATCTTTTGGAGAGTTGGAGGCTGCTTTATCTTTTGGAGTGTCAGCTTTGTCCACTTTTGTCTGTCCTGATGTCTTGGCTGTGGTCTGCTGCGGTTGTTCTTGTTTCTTCTCCTGCTCTGACTTTGGTCCAGCTGTTGTTTTTGCCTGGCTTGATGGTTGCATTTTTGGAGAAACTGGTGGTGTCGTTTTAGTTTCATCTTCAACAGCTGAAGCTATTAAAGTTGATGCTGAACTCAAAAAAGACGAACCAAAACCAAACATCTTCCCAGTCACTGTCTCTTTAGACTTTGCAGCTTCAGGTTTGGAACCACCAAAGCCAAATAACCCTCCAGACTGCTGCGGAGCTGAGGCATCACTGCTTTGTTTGTGTCCAGGCTGCGGACTCTGCTCTGGTTTTTGTGGTAATTTTTGAGCCTCTGGTGTCATTTTCTGAGCTGCTGGGTTTATTTGTTTCTGACTCACTGATCCTTTTACTGCTTCAGTCTTGGCTGGCACCGATGCAGGCTGTGATTTGAGAGGAGAACTGGATGCTGATGGCTCCTTTTTTACAGGCACAGGAGATTTGTGATTCTGAGCAGGGGAAGCTTTTCCGGGTGTGGTTTTTTCATCTGTGTTCCTGATGGGTCTGGTCCTTGGGCTCTCTGTATCTGGCAGGTAAGACACAGCCACTCCCGGCCCTGGAAAACATAGTAATATTTAACATGATTAATAAATGGGATTGAAAATAGGCTTAACGAGCAACTATTGTACAGTCATCAGTCATCAGTGGACATATAAAACCAGCTCACCATGGGACGAGTTTCAACTCATCATCAAACATGAACCATGTCCCGTTTAAAAAATCCAAAATCTTTAATAACACAACTGCTATCAGTACACCCTAACATGTCATTAGACAAGTAGCCAGCCTCTAGGAAATGAACAATGGAGCATTTGTTCACCGCCATTTTCAGTACACAAAGTTAAGAGAAGTCCTAAGGACCTCCATTGACACTGGCACCGTCAATAATCACACGCAGACACTGTTTTTCAAACAACTAAAAAATACTATTGCTCAAACATAAACGAAAAGTCTTACATAAACCTTTACATGTTTTACACTTTTACACACAGTCCTAAAACAAATAGGAACATGGACTTGACTAAATATATGCATCAATGCATTTTCTATGACCTGCAATTACAAAACTCAACTAATACAAATCCTCCAGCAAATAAGCAATAAACCAGGAGCAGGAGTCAACTCAGGTCTGAAGTCTAAACCAGGATAAGAAGAACAATAACTACTAAACCCAAGATTAAGGCAAAATTGTCCAAGGACTAAGACCAGATCTAAACTAGGACTAAAGCTGGCCAAATCCAAGACTAAACCAGGACCAAGTCCATCATATGAGAAGGGCTAAACTACAAGCACAGTACGTTAACAGTTTTAAACATGAAGTCCAGGACCTGGAACTAATCCAGGACTGAACAGAGACTAAACTCAAGATTAACACAAAACTAGACTACGCTAAAAGGACTAAGATCAGAATTAAACCAAGATCAAACGTGGATAAAACTAAGACTAAGCTCATAATTGATCAAGGACTTAATCTAGGTCCAAACAAGACTAAACCACAACTAAGCACAGCACAAAACAAGAAACAAGCCCTGGACTAGCCTATAGTCCCTGGCACTAAACCTGCAGCAAAGGCAGCACTAAACTGACTGATGACCCTAACACAACCTTGTGGAATTAATGGATTAACTTTGGTAAATGAAGAAGTCACAAGAGGAACTACTCACGGCAGAGTCTGGAGGGCTGAAACCACACAAACTGCACACCTCGGTCTTACACTGCGTGCAGGTTTTATAGTTGGGTGCTTCTTTGGTGTGCATATTGAGTTCTGTGGTGTTACACACTGAACATATTTGAGACTTAGTTTCAGTTTGAGTAACTGGAGGAGACGAAGACCCTGCTCTGGGCTGACCAGGAGTTCCAGATCCTTTAAGACCTGGTTGTGGAGGCTTTTCATAGAACTGTCCAGACTTAGACAGGGCATGTTGTTGATGCGGTGTTTGTTTAGGTGACCCTTGTTGTCCAGGTTTGGGTGACCCCTGCTGTTGCCCTCCTACGTTTGGTGACCATTGTTGTCCAGGTTTAGGTGAGACTTGTTGTCCAGGTTTGGGTGACCCCTGCTGTTGCCCTCTTATGTTTGGTGACCCTTGTTGTCCAGGTTTGGGTGACCCCTGCTGTTGCCCCCCTACTTGAGGTGACCCTTGTTGTCCAGGTTTAGGTGACTCCTGCTGTTGCCCCCCTACTTGAGGTGACCCTTGTTGTCCAGGTTTGGGTGACCCCTGCTGTTGCCCCCCTACTTGAGGTGACCCTTGTTGTCCAGGTTTGGGTGACCCCTGCTGTTGCCTTCCTACTTGAGGTGACCCTTGTTGTCCAGGTTTAGGTGAGCCCTGCTGTGGCCCTCCTACTTGAGGTGACCCTTGTTGTCCAGGTCTGGGTGACTCCTGCTGTTGCCCCCCTACTTGAGGTGACCCTTGTTGTCCAGGTTTGGGTGACCCCTGCTGTTGCCCCCCTACTTGAGGTGACCCTTGTTGTCCAGGTTTGGGTGACCCCTGCTGTGGCCCTCCTACTTGAGGTGACCCTTGTTGTCCAGGTCTGGGTGACCCCTGCTGTTGCCTTCCTACTTGAGGTGACCCTTGTTGTCCAGGTTTGGGTGACCCCTGCTGTGGCCCTCCTACTTGAGGTGACCCTTGTTGTCCAGGTCTGGGTGACCCCTGCTGTTGCCTTCCTACTTGAGGTGATGCTTGCTGTGAACCAGGTTTGGGTGCCACCTCACTCTTTCCTGGTTCTTTTTGCTGCGGGCCAGTCTTTGTAGGGCCTTGCTCTACTGTCCCTGTTTTAGTTTGATGTTGTGGTCCCGTTGGTGATCCTGGTTGTGCTCCACTCTTAATCTGTTGACCTCCAAGTTTAGGTGAACCTTGCTGTGGAGGGCCTTTAGCCTGGTTAGTTTGTCCTTTAATCTGTCCATCAGGAGCTGGTACGTTAGGTGACGCTGCCCGTCCATTCTGTGAAGATCCTTGTTTTGAAGGTTGACCCTGACCCTGGTTTTGCGGCCTCTGCTGCTGTTGTGGAGGTTCTTTTCCTGGACTGGCTACAGGCTGCTGGTCTCCTGGAGGCTTCTGATTTTTATCACTGTCATCTCCAAACAAACCAAACTTATTGACAGCGCTGGACACAGCACCACTGAGGAATTTGGATGAGAACATGGCCTCCTCGTCCTCCTCCTCTTCGTCTTCCTCGTCGCTGGACTCTATAGGACTGTCAGAGTTGGAGCAGGAGCTGTCTCCACTCTGTCCCGGCTCTCCTGCAGAGGCCTGAGCGGAAGCTGTTGACAGGGCATTAACAGCCCCAGTGCTGCTGCTATTGCTACTGCTCCCTGGACTCTCCTCTGGTTCTGCATCTAGCTCTGACTTTCTGCAAGACAAGACAAAAGGGAGTAGATGTTAAGCCAAGACCACAGTAACCAAGACCTGAGTATATCAAGACCAAGACTAGGCAGCCAAAACTTATAGCGATTTAGTATAAAATCAAGAATGACCTGGGATAATGGTAGAGGAAAAGTCAATAAAACATATCAAGAAATACATGAATGTAGACTAAATTCTTCTGATGGCTCTAACCTTTATTTGGGATTTGTGGGATTTAGTGGGATTTTTTTCCTTATTAAGGGAAAATAAAATATTATTATATAAATGATTTGATCTGTTACAGTGTTTCCCACAGTAAATTTGTCAATGAAGGTTCAGAGGAGTACAAATTCTCTACATGTTTATTATAGTCAATTATTTTTACACCTCATTTTCCTCAAATGCTGTTAAAACCTTACCACACAGGCTTTAACACAAATGCACCACAATATAAGGTCATAATGTTCATTCATTACAAGGACAATATTATTTATATATATTATTTATGTCACAACAAAAGACAATGGTCAAGGTGGCCACCTTAACTTAAGAATGCTGTGCTGACACACTGTCATTTAGGGAAAAACCACTTTGTCTTAATTTAAAATTCTGAGAACTCTCTCAACAATAGTCTCAAGACCAAACCAGTGTCAAGTACTTTCCTACTAAGAGATGGTGAAAAGCAATATAAGAAATAATGAACCATTTTTATGATGTAGAATCAGAGGTAGATAACTTGTAATGGAGTGAAAGAAACGATAAAACTGCTCATCCACTCCATTTTGAAGGTTGATTCATATCCTTTTTTAATCAAGTTAGCCTACAGAATAGAATCTACTCAGGAGAGCTTAATGTGTTATATAACACCGTGTGGCTCACTCTACCCTTTAGGTTCACTTTATCGTGATCCATAAATAGTACAATGGAGGAATTTACTCTGGAAGGCACAATAAAAAACAACAAGAATGCATCTGCCACATACTCACAGAGCTTAGTAAATACAGTTTTTCTATGCTCGAGTAGCGCCACAATCATTTGCAAAGCAATGGTCGCCTCTACACTTGGAGAGAAAGAAACAGCCAATAATGACTCTTGGTTGATTTACTGTATCTTTCAGCACCATGGACAGGGTTAGAAAGGCTCAGCCTTCAACAGCACAGATCCCTTTTACCTCAAAACACTGATCAATAAGCTGCTCACAGTATCTACTCCAGCTACCGTTAAAACCCTATTTCAAGCATGATTTAAATTGGAATTGCAGCTTGCTTCCACAGTGAACGCACCCGCCTCGTGTTTTCTAATCAGAGCCCTCGCGATATTCTCTTTCACTATGGAAATGGCACCATAACGTGTAGGCGAGTAAAGGACATGTTTAACAGCAGCGATAGGAGTAAATACAGGAAATCTAGCGCTCTCTCTGGAGGCACTGCAGGCACATCCGGGCAGGGGCCCAGCAAATGTTGTATGGCAAGTGAATACAGATCTAGAAATAGGCTTCGACTTCCAGGGCAGCAGAAATTTTTGGCTAAATATACATCACATGGAGGATGCATTTACTATGACCACGAGCTGCACCAACACATTGTAATAAGCGGATCTGACGGGTTCACGGCCATGACGAAAACGAAAAGCTACACATATTTTAAATCCCTTTAAAAATTACGTTGGTCCGCTGCGGTTAGAAGTGCTGACAGCTCTGATGTCACCCGTGAACGACGATTGGGAAGACCCATTAGCGCCATTTAAGAGCAATCAATTCAATTATCAGAAAAACAAAATCGAGCACTGGCAAAGCTGTCAACGGTGGAATCCCTCTCAAATCCTATCTGTTAAAGCCCCGTGTTCCCCCGCTCATCTCCTCCCATCACGAGCATCCTTCACCCTCCACGGTCACAATGTCAAACGCTGCTCCGCGCTTTTACGCACAACCCCACAGCCCCGTTACCTTCAGTTAGGGGCAGACGGGTCTCCCCATCATCCCCTTCCCGCAGCTTGCCACAGCTCGTCTCCGCCGTCCTGCGCGTGTGTGTGATAGCCGAGGGATGGAGGGCACAGGGCAGCAGCAGCACGTACCGAGCGATCAGCATCCCACTCCGCCTCCTGACGCACTGCGCAGGCGCCGGCAGCTGACAGGTGATCACAATATATATCACGCACGGAAATTGAAATTTAAGGGGACAAGGCGATTTATTTGTCCCGCGATGTCACATGTGATGAGCGGTGAATGCAAAAGATTTACTCAAATGACAGATGCCTATATGTTTCTTGTAGGCTGTAGCATATATCAGTTTGGAAATGTGACGCGATGAGGCATTACGGAGCAGTGAGTGTTATGTGAAAAGAAAGTGCATGCAGATAAAAGAACACGTGTGCATTTTCAAATTCCAACCGGAAAATTCTCCATAAAGGCAGGGGCGTTGCATTAGGGTAGGCACCCAGGGTTGAACTGATAGGACACCAATCTGTAATGCACAGTTGATCAACTTTGTTTGTAGAAAATTTGAATTTATGTACACTGTCTCTGAACAATGACTTAATATTAATACGTGTTTATATAATTATCATTATGCTTAATGTGTCTTATGAGCTCAAGGTTAACCATGTGTGGGCGGGCCCCCGGGTACCTTGTCATATATGAAAATGTCAATCATTTAGGCAGAAAGATAAACTCCATATACTAAAAGAATCTATATAAAATGTCATGTTTTTATCAGAAGAAATGTGTAACTACAAATACACAGAGGGGTAGGCAAACCAGGCAACGCTCAGAGGTGTTCCTTCAGACTGTGGTCCCCTGATACACACATTTTGAAATAAAAGTATTCAAATCAAATAAAAGTGCCCAGTTCAAGTTCACTTCACAACTTGTGTATTTTATGATTGTGTATAGAGTACGTATATATTGTTAAATGTTTTGAAAAATTATATTATTTAATTTAGATACACTTTTATGTAATTACCCATCCGCTGGGAATCAGCTGCATTGCGAACCCCATTGCAATGCTTCTGCCAGTGCTCCTTTGAGTGATACAAAAATTTCAGGCATTCAAGTAAAGTAAATAATTACAGAATAAAAAGTACAGCGCTAATATAAATCTGTCGAAGGGAGTTATTAGGTTGTTATTTTTCACATTAATTGAATCAGTTACATTTTCTTCCAGTTGTGTTTTTACTATTTCTTTCTTTCCCAAACTGTCCCCATTTGGCTTCTTACAGATGTAATGTGAAGAGACAGAGACAGACAGGGAGGGACTCCTATCACTTGCATCTGTCACTGTGATAAAACAAACGCCCTGTAAGTACGTCTTAGCATCTGTGACAACATCAATACAATCTCTATAAAATGAAAAGAGACCACCTCGGGATTTTACCTGCTAAAATTTCAAAGTAGTTTAAAAATGTGTATTCTGTAGCCGACTGTGGGATGTGTGTTCAAAAGGTTCACACAGCTTTTGAGAATTCTGTAGTATGTCTAACAGGCCAGTGGGGATGCTGTGAACCCTGCTGCTGAGAGCCCCACTTCTGTTATTTCATACTGTGTTTTTTGGTCGGATCCAAAGTTAAATCTGGCATTTTCTGGAGCAGCACTGAGTTTCAGTGTTGGTCTATATATTTAATTACTGACAATATTATATCATAAACACACAGTATTTCTTCATTGTTGTTCTGCTTGCTGTGTGTTACCGGCAGCCATTATCTAGATCCGGCTGGGTTGTCATTATTTTTACAGAGGATGCTACAGTTTACACGGCAATGTCGAGTGCACCATAATCAAACAAAAATACCTCTGGGGGGCTGTAAGTTTGCTGTTTCATGGAGTGACAAATGCCCTCCCTGTGGCCAGAACACAACAGAATCTTTTCATTGTCAGTGAAAGGCATTGAAGTGTAAATAGCATCTTGGTCTGATATTAATGGATTTTAGTTGGGGGCACTACAAACGGACACAGATTCAGCCAACCCCAGATGCAATTGGATAGACACACAACATATCAGAGAACCAAAGCACCAGAAAAAGGGGGTAAAAATTGGCTTGACAGTATTTCTACTTAATGGTAATTGGTAAAGGGAAGGGATTCCAGGTTGGCCAGGTCAGCAAAGTCTGCTTTCCCTTAAATGAATTATAACATTAGATTATTTGTTAGTTGTAAGTTTCATGTATACACATATACAGTATATTCCATAATGCACTGTATACATGCAGTCGTGAACTGAATACCATGTAATCAGAAGCCATCCACACACGTTGTGTTATGCGGCACATTTACAGCAGAAGTACAGTACATTTGTATTCAGAGCACACTTGTGTGAATGAGGCGTGTGGGAGTGAGGGAGAGCTAGCGGCATGTGGGCGTGTGCGAGAGCTACGTCATGCACGATGTGTGAGTGGCAGAATCGTGAGGCTTTGTGAAAGGGAAAGATTTGGCATCAGTGGAGGCACACACACAAAAACTCAGACTCTAAGAGAAAACATTCACCAGAGCACACTCCATCTGGTGACACAGCTCAGCGCGGGACACATACAATACATGAGCCGGAAATCCTGTAACTCCATTTAGACATGTGGAGTGAACAATCTGGTCCTTTTTGGTGCTCTTTAATAATAAGGAGTTAATCATCTTCCTGTTTTTCATCATTATATTGTTTTATAATATCAGAGGCCATTTGCTTGTACAGCGGGTGTCTGAATATGAATGGATTAGTATTATTAAGCACGGTGTCAAATAAAATGAACCACAGAAAAAGTACTTTAGTAATATATCTCATCCTTAGTCATAAGTGAGCTATGTTTATCAGTAGACTGGATTATGTAACACTCTAAGACAGGAGGCACTCTCCAGATGTCGCACCATGATGTGTGTGTGATTTTATTTTCTGAATCTCTGTACTTGTTGCTTTGAACACAATAACAGCCTCCACTGTCACTATCCTTTTTCTGACATGCCTGTCCAAAACCAAAGGCATAGTTTTGGTTAATGTGGTTTTAGATGTGTTTTTTAGAGATCAGTTGTGACACAACATTTAGATGTGTAACTCACTTGTGCCTTTATTGTTTTACTGTTGCATTTATTTTTTAAGATAAGTCTTTAATAAAATGGGACCAGAAATGTATTCTAAACACGTTATATTTAAAACCCTGATTTACTGGCCCAAATTTTGGTTCGGATGGACACATTAACATTGTACTGTGGAGTATCTGGAGATGTATCAATAAGGAACAGAATAACAAAAGTAAAAACACATTTAAACATCTCTAATATAACACACACTTGCCTGACCCTCTAGTAGAGATACAGAATACAAAAACTGCAATATCACTCCGGTCTGCTTCTCCAAACTGGGAGTGCACTGACAACTATCTACTGAGAACAAATTAGCTATATGCAAAGTTATCTAATGGAACTACATTTACAATTTACTGAATTATCTGTTTTTTAAGATGTTTTTTTTTTTTTTTTGCCCTTTGCCTTTCTTTGATAGACAGTAAGACAGGAAACAGGATGAGAATGACACAAGAGTAACATTAGGCAAATGATCTGAGTGGGAATAGAACCCGTGTATATGTTAATTCATCTACCAAGTGAGCTACCAGAGAGTCCTTTGAAATATCTGTTTAATGTAAGGTTAGGTTTTCAATGAAATTAGCCCTAGTTCTTTATGGACACTGCAAAACTATGTGTACTCTAAACAATCTCACCTTTCTACCCCCAGAGAAGCACCAAGACTACTATTAACATAATTACTCCTTATTTCCATTTTGACCCCACTGGTATAAACTCCCAGTGACAGCTGATCAGATGCCTCCTTGATCCTTTTTTTCCTGCAGTGCTGCCTTTTTGCTCGCTCTGGCCTACACTGATAGTACCACTCCACATTTCCAAAGCGTTTCTTTGGTGTACTCTCTGACCAAGCTCGTCCTCTCTATCTGCTGCTCTAACACACAAACAAACAAATGGAGTTCAGGGCACTTATCTCGCTCCCATTTTAATTAAGCCCGCACACTGGAGCATAGCGCGGCCTGGCAGTTTCTAACAGCGTCAGCTGTAATTCACAACGTCTGCAACAGCCATAAAACCAAACAGTCACTTGCAGCCAGGGCAACAAAAAACAAAAACCCACCTTTGACGTTGACCCTTGAGAAAAGCAAAGCAGTTTTTCCCCGGCATGGTTTTCCCAGGATCAGAGCCGGAGCATTGGGGAGCGGTTACCTGCATGAAGGTGTGTTGCTGGCCTCACTGGGTCTCTAGGTCTCTGTGCCTGTGAGAGTGTGTGTGTGTGTGTGTGTGTGGCAGGGTCACTGTGTAATCTATATAGTAACCTGATCACCTACACTTTGCCAGCGTCATTAAATTTACATATCTGCTCAGGGGAAGGGAAAATATACACGCACGATACTACTCCAGCGGAAGGAAAGCCGGAAAAAGCCACAAAATAACTTATTGTGACAGTGACAATTGGAATTTTGAAGTGTGTATTTATTTGTACAATGTAATTTGATCTATAGTTTTTCCTCAATTTCTTTTTTAAATCATATTTTATTGATTTCACTTTTTTGTACAGAACAACAAAAACACCAAGTAGTCTGAGCTACAGGAAAAATGGCAGAGTTTCTTCATGTAAGATTGTGTGTTCAAAAAATAAATATGTACAGTTTGTGCTTCACCCCAAGCTGTGCTCAGTTTGTAAGCTCTGGCCAGTTGAAGGAATAGTAAAGAATGAAACTATTGGTTTCTTCCCATAGCTGTCTTATTAAACCATAGAGATGGCCCCCGACTGCCCTCGGGCATGTGGTTACGTGTTCTCTAGCTGTCACATTGCACTGGTCTGTCGATAGACTTGAAGGCAGGACAGATAGCATTGTAAAAGCTACTGTATTATTCCATTTCAACATGTAAGTGTTGAGGATTTCTAACAGGGAAAAGGTACACAATATGAAAATAGACAATACACATACAATACACAAGAAGAAGAAGAAGAAGACAATGTATTTATAGATAACATTTTGTGCCAAAGTAACTCAATATGCTTTACAGAAATGACACAAAAGTCATAGAAATGAACAAACTTGGAAGAAAGAAAAAAATAAAGAAATAAACAAAATAAACATAAAAAAGTAGTAAAGAAAAGAAATTGTACATTGTAACATGTATGTATTATAGTTGTAATGACCAAAGGAGAAAAAATGTGTTTTGAGTCTACTTTTGAAAAAGGTTATTGTTGATGCACTTGTTATACTGTCTAGAAGTGAGCATAATGAGGGAAGGCAGCTTCTCCTCTTTTGGACTAAACACGAGGTACGACAGGGAGACAAGCTGCTGAGGAACAGTCAGTAGAGCTCTGGTGCAGAGAGGAGCATTGTCATTAAGGGCCTTGTAGAGTATTAGAAGAATTTTGAAGTTAAGTCTGATCTGAACTGGAGCCAGTGCAGTGACTTTAGAACAGGTTTAATATGAGAGAATTGCTTTGGCTTGGTTTAGTAGACGCTTTTATCCAAAGCGACTTACATTAAGGTTCTATTCACCAGTGTTACAGCTGGAACACCACTGGAGGCAAGGTGGGTTAAGTGTCTTGCCCAAGGACACGTCAACAGTATGAAGTGTGGGAGAGCGGGATTCGAACCGCCTACCTTCTGGTTGAAGGACGACCGCTCTACCACTGAGCCACTGCCGCCCTGCTGCTGAGTTCTGTATGAGCTGCAGACGTTTAACTGATTTTTGATGGAGTCCAGAGAACAGAGTATTGATGTAGTTTAGTTTACTTGTGATAAAGGTGTGAACTATTTTTTTACATTGGACAGAGATATAGAGGCTCTGAAATGCTTTTAAGATGGACAAAGAAAGCTGACCTGGTTACACTGTTAATGTGACAATGAAAACTGAGATCTGAATCAAAGATATCTTGCATTTTCTTTAAAATTAAGTGAAAAGGATTACAAAATCTGACCATGTTGGAAGTTGTAGGTGTCCTGTGAGCAAGGTGCTCTTTTGACATTGGGGTCTATGGGAAAAATCCTTTCTTGGCCACATAGCATCTTTTGCTGCAATACTATGACTGTCCACTGGTGGAAACAAGGCTGAGGGTTGTTGTTTTTGTGATGATTGTACACTATTGTTCAATTTAGTTTTGTTCTTAAGCCTCCGCCTTCTACACATTATAAAAGGCAGTCGATGTAATTGGCTGTTGTTAGTGCATAAGACCCAGGTAGAGTTACAGCACAGTCGGCTGTGTGTCAGCACTGAGGCCTGTGCACACAGCCTCCTTCTGGCTTACTCACTCAGCATCGTGCAAGTCTCCCATGCCACCGAGTCGTTTTTCCTCACAAGTGACCACCGCGAGCTGCCGGACTAAAAATACCCTTAAAGAAACAGCGTCTGCTAAAGCAACCTTTCAATATCATGGGAATTCAATGCTTGAAATGAGGGCAGAAGTTAGTCATCGAGAACTTTTTTATATAAATATATTAACAGCAGGAAGAAGCTGAAAAACAAGTGGGTTTAAATAGTGGGTTTTAATACAGGCATTACCCAGGCTGCAGAAGCTAATTTATGCTAATTTAAGTTCCTATTGCCTTGAGAAAGATGTTTTCACAGTTTTTTCTACAGATAGATGTTGCTAATATTTTTTCCATTAGCTGTCTCTGATACTCACAGCCAGTGGAAAAAACATCTGTCTGCACAGTGTTCTCTCTGCAGAGTGGGAAAACCTCCTGAATACAAATTTTCAACCATATGACGAGAAATCAATGAAGCAGATGGAATGTATTCACCCTTCCTCAGAATAGATGAAGCTTAATGATTGTAAACATGCCGTCAGGGGTAGATTGTTGTTTGGGATGGGGATTTGTTTGCCATTGTGTGGGAGGTCGGACTTTGGAATATTTGTGGAGTATCAGTGGAGGTCTAGACAGCAGGCTGTATATAATTGAAGAGGTGTAAAAGTAGCTGGGGTTTTAGAATACCAGAGCACTCCCGCGGCACCAGTGTACAGTGTCAGACTTTAACTCTGCTCAGGTCATGTGCAAATAACAATAGCCTTATCATACAAACTAATATTTATAATGCACCATATCAAAACTGAGAACCATGAACTCAGATTTGGAGGTGCTGATTCTCATCCCAGCCACTTCCCACTCAGCTGCAAACCGTCCCAGTGCACACTGAAGGTCCTGGCTTGATGGAGCCAACATGAAAACATCATGTTGTCATTGTGCACCATGTCAATTAATAATACTTACATATACAAACACTATCAATAATAATCTCTCAAATAACTGCTCACTCCCAAAGCTAAAACACATTAGAACCCAAGCATCATATCTTCAGAAATAAATGTTTTTAACATAAATTGGACAAGAGCTGCAGTTATATTGCTCAATTTGTGGATTTCTTCCATGCCAGCCTCTTAACATGCTTCTTGTCTCTTAAAAAGGTTGAGTGAAAAGATGACCTTGCATTGTGATGAATGTGCGGCATCACTTTCTGGTGTGCTTTTCATGGGGACTTCTGCACCATACTCTAATATCACCTTCACTGGCACCGGCCTGGTATAAGACTGAGGCGCTGCACGGAGTAAGTGCACTGGCAGCTTTGTGTGTGCTAATGTGTGTGTATCTGTGAATGCAATCGAGTATGCACACTGTACTCAACCTACCCAGGGAGAGGATCCATTCTCTCATCAAATATTCACCAGCAACCACAGGCTCCCAGCTGCCTGCTGCTATAAGGCACACACATCGCCATGTTATAGGTGCCTCATGGCTCTCTGAAAAAGAGCTTTATAAAATGCTCCAATAGTGATTTTGTGGATTAACCTTCAGGTTTATGCTGCCATGTTTCCTGTGTAAATCATGTTTATGGACAGCAAAGTTTGAACACAAGCTGCAGAAGTAAACTAGAGCATTAATTCCCAGATGAGGAACAGATGACAGGTGTCGCAAAAGAAAGCCTCAAAGATTATTGTGTGCAGTCTGTACCATGACCATTCTGAAGGAGTCACACTGTAAAATCACTGAATAGTGTATCAGCTGCTTTAGTGTTTCCACTGGTGGAGTTCATTTCATACTTGACTTGTTTTATGTTATCACAAAAATTCATGGCTGTAATGCAGGGCAACGGGACACAGTATTTTGGAACATGGAAAGAATATACTGCATGTGTTTCCATTCCATTACAATACATTGTATGGTACGGACTGGTACAGCACGGATTGGTAACCCTTGAAGAAGCTTGTGCAGGAAATGGCATCTGTTAGACAAGTTTGTGTATTTCTTTTTTCATTTCTTTTATTTACTTATCTTTTTTTTAATTTATATGCCACATTCTTGCACTAATAAGGGTTGTGGCTTAAAGGTACATTATGGAAGTTTCAATAGTTCAAATAAAAATCTTTCTAACCCATACATCCATCAGCTACAGTGTTGTGCGTACAGTGAACACGCGTGACACTGGATGCAGTACCGCTAACAACAAAAACTCTGGATCTTCCGTAATGCACCTTTAAGGAAGACAAAACAACACATATGTACATGAACATAAGGACAACATAAGCATGGCCAGCTAGAACCTTTTTTTAGCAAAGCAAAGGTCTGGAATCCCTCCTGAGTCAGACTTCCACCAAGCTCAATACGACCTGACCAATTGTAACAGCTTATCTAAAATGGGACGAGCTTGGTACAATGCTGCTTCTGCAGTTTATTACTGCAGTTTATTCTGCATGTGTTGGAACCGCTCCCTGCTTATTCTGTAGAAGAAAATTGTTCCCCAGCTTATTCCCAGCTTTATAGACTTGAAATTCATACAGCTTCAGCACTTGCTTTCATTTTAGGAACTTATATTTTATGACACAAGTTATGGTCATGTTTAATGCAATTTAATCACCACGTGTTTTTAATTCACTTAAAAGAAGAGCTGAACGCTGACTCAATCGACAGAAAGCCCCCTTTCTTCTTCAAATATGACTCTTTATTACATGAGCAAAACAAGCTTAATTTTTCACTTTCGTTTTTCATTTTTACCCAAATAATAACTCATGGATTTAGTTCTTCATGCAACTCTAACATCTTTAAAAATGTACACTTTCCATTTTCATTCTCATAGCTCATGCATATTCTAAATTTGTATTTAACATCTGACCCCCAGTGACACTACTGCAGTTACTTCTAAAGATCCTGCAAATGTTTTTCCCAGCATGCACAGCAATATGTTGTGTGCAGTTGGTTGTTAAACAGCCTCGTCCAGCTGTTAGTGCTGCCGCGGTGCAAAGGTCACGATGATGCAATGAGAACGGCGGAGGGATAAAGAGGGGGATTAGTGGCGAGAACACAGCCTAGAGGGACATAAATGTAGTGATTACACCCAGATTAATGACACAGTGCTGCGTCACATGTTCCCGTGTTCAAGTTCAACCATTAGGCACTTTATTACCATCCACAAACCCAAACTAATCCATGCTGAGAGTGAGACGCTCAGCGGGCAATAGAAGTAGGCTTTAATTTTTGCCCCTTTCCGAAACTGCATTACACAATTATACTCGTCTTCCACGATTTATGTTATTTCCAGGGTTCGTCGCTTGAATCTGATACCTGCCCTACTTGTCACACACACAATTATAATTCAGCCTGCGATGGATTTCAAAGACTCATTGATCCACAGGGAAGCAGAGCCGGGAGGTGTAGAAAGTACACCCCTTCCATGTCCAAGTCCATGTTTCTTATTCCGGCTTTGGCTTTTCCTCTCTTTTTGCTTTTCAGTTCCTCACTCATTTCACACTTCTCTTGTTTCTCACTGCCTCGGTGGGCTTGTTCTGCTTTCCCATGGCTATCAGCGGCGCTAGAGAAAAGCAAGATGATATATGTCTCCTTCTTGGCAATCCACTGTAAGCTTCCAGTGTGGGAGGTACTTAAGCAGTGGGAAATGTACGTATCAGGATAATGGAGACTTGGCTCCTTTTGAACACAATATACATTGAGTCTAAAGACCAGAAAAGATGGAAAGGTTGAATGTGTAGTTTTTGGATGTTTTTGACAACGTCTGGTGGTAAAAGTGCAGATTGTATGTGAACAGCTATGGCAGCCCTGCAGGGACATGCTGTTTTCTATGATCAGAACCAGTAGAAAGAGATTGATGGTGATTTGCTGTGGCGGGAAAAATGTATCATAAAGTCCTTCAACATAAAGGTATAAGAGTATGTTTTTCTTCCAACAGTGCTCAGTTTGTCCTCCCTAAGCAGCTGGAGGACCAACAGGAAGCAATAGAACTTTCACTGGGTTCTATGGAGCCAGTTATTTCCCAATTTCTGTCAATACCTGATTTGTGTTAAAATACACTTTATACATGCTCAGACCTTTTACATGTGCACAGCATGGTGTATACAGGGCAAACCGATATCTACTTACAATACTGTAACTTTATACCATTAAATCTAGGTTTAACTTAGGGCTGGGAGATGTGGCTAAAAATTGTATCTATATATTTTCTTGCTATTTTTGGATAACTTACAAATTCTAGTTTCCTTTTTCTCCCCACAGTAAAATATTTGCTTTATTTCTCTGCTCAATGCCAACAGAAAAAACAACAACAACCAGTTTGGTTTGATACTTTTTAGTTTTAGCCTTTTCTGTTTCCATAGACCAGGTCTAATATAATTTACAGCCCAGACAATGTATTGTTAAAAGAAGCAGCCATGTGCTCTTTGGAGCAAAGGAAGCAAAAGTAACAAAGGATGCTACAATCTGCACAGATGTTCCTTTTTTTTATTAATTTCCTGCGACTTCACAAAGCAAAGCCATTAGACGTTCTTAATCTAATGATGAGTACAGTGCTTTTAGCGTCTTTTTTCTTCTATGTCGCTCTTTTGTTAGGATAAACACTAAGTGACATAGCATTTGCATTGCCTGATTTAATCTGTTTGAGCTGATTTGCAGCTAGTGGCAACAGCATAGAGAGTAACTTTGCTAACAGCATGTCCAATGGTGGTAATTGATGCAATTTGGGGAGTAACAGCTTAAATTTAAATTTTTCAAAGATGCACAGTGTTTTATTTTGATTATACACAATTGCACTGATTTATTCCATTTGGCATCCAGCAGGTTTCATGTTCAGTTTCGTATTGTTTGTAAACCTAGTCTTAGTCTTGGTATATCCATAGGGTTAATAAGGGTTGACTACCATTTTTCTATGCATAAATTTGTGAGCACACATAAGTACATTTTAAATCATTCCATTCTCACATTTTGAAAGCTGGGTGTTATCTTATTGAATTTATTGTGGAATAATGTCTTGCCATAGTGACAGCTGTGTTCGAGAGATAACAAATGAGCTACAGTACATGTGTGTGCTCTGCTTTGATGCCTATTCATTCCTCTTTGAGCTTTCCATCTATTGTGACGATCACTGTGTTCATATGTTTATGGGCTACATCTACCGGCCAGTGTAGGAGCACCTTTGGTTTAAAAACCTGATGTGCATCTCAGACTGCCTGTGCTTCTGCTGATAGCACTTCCCTGATGCTATCTGTGTGCACTTATGGGGTGGCAAGGGTTGCATTTGATGTTTAACCTTCACTTGTCGCCTCGGTGTGCGGAGAATATTGAGATTGAGATTGAGAAAAAACAAAGGCAGGCAAAATCTTCAGCTCTGGTGCACTTATAAACCAATGCATGATGAAAAATAGTAGCAATTTGTAGTTTGTTTGTCCCAAACGTGTATAAAAAAACCCTTACATGTCAACTGACGCTTTTATTTAATTTATGTTATGCAGGCAAATCCATTAAAACGTGTATGGTAATGCAACCATGAATTCCAAATATACAGCTATATATGCAACATGCTCCATTCAAGGATTGTGTTGCATCTGTTCATTGGCGAAGAGAAAACATAAAATAGAAAATAAAGAAAATGTAAGCACGTCAGTTTTCACATGTAGTGTTACCTTCTGTTTGACCTTTTGATCCCTCTTTGTGGATCAATAAACTGATTCATAGCCTCTCATCACACAAAACTGGGTCATCAAAGCCTCAAACTGATATCCGCAGCTCCAGACTGAAGCTGTAATTCTGCTCCCAAAGCTCATGCAGTGGCTTCTATCCACGAGGTCAGTCACAAATAAACTGGTTTTAAAAGCTGAAGCGAGAAGTCCACGCTTTGGCAAAAAAAAAGAGTGATGTGCGAGAGGCTTGTGGGACCATTGGTTCGAAGGGCCCAGGGGCCGCAGCAACACTGTTAAACTTGACAGAGAGAAAAGAGAGCACTTTGATGAGGAGAGCAGCCGAACGGGTTCAGAGCCTGTTGCTATGGCAGCCATGTGGAATAAATCAGCAGCATGAATCCCATTCTCGAATGCCTTCAGCACCGACCCAGGTAGAATTAGAATGAGAGGGGCATGTTAAGCCCTAAAACAAGCCTTACAGCTGCTATTAGATTTTATAATTCACCAAATGTTTCCTTTGTCACAGTAGGAAGCCAGGTACATCACTACAAAAGGAAAGCCAGGCAAGTGGTCATTTTTGAAGAGGCAGACAGAATCTGATTTGGGATTTTTGTGCTGTATTTGAGGAAAACTGTGAATAATATTATAAGCATAATGTGATCTAAGGACATTGTCCGGGAATGTTCAGCCCATATCAAAAGCTCTTTGGGTTCATGTATTGTCTTTGTATTTTGTTGTGGTGAATAAGTTCAGTTTAGTGGAGAGACTTCCAGTTGACCTTTTTCAGGTAAAACAGCCACAAAAAGATACAGTTGCTGTTCAGATTTTTATCAGATTTTATATTTAACCAATGTTTCCTCTGTCAGAGTAGGCAGGCAACTACATCAAAAGGAACGCGATCTCAGTTATCATTTTTATAACTACATTTTAGTCAAATTTCAAAAACCCAAATCTAAGCAACAAAAGTATAGCATAAGTAATGCATGGCACATTCTGTATAAAACGACTAAAGAAACACTACAGTGTCATTCACGTTAACATCAGTGTTTAATGTTCATGTTGTTTCTGCATTAAGCCGACGTCTCATCAGCATTTTTGCTAATGGCCCCGACCATTACCCCATTCATTTGTCCTACAAGTGAATCATAGTTGATTGCGATAATGAGCAATCCCTCCTGCAATAACAAACAAAAGGAAAATATGAAGGGAGGGAACAGGCATCACATGGTTGACTTTTGAGACCACCCTGAATAAGATAAATACAGTATACAACACACACACAATCTGCTGGTACAGTTATCACAAGCACATATGTAAAAGTTGACATAATAGCAATAACAGCCACTGATAGAAACACTGACTACAGTAAAGGCTTTCACAAGTGCTTGAATAGTACTTAGTTAAAAAAAATCCTACTTGAAAAAACAATTGGTAATGCTTTATGATAAGGTATATTAATAAATAATTTACAAGATATCAGCAAATGATTTAATACATATCTATGAGCTTTTACTTCATAATTAGTAACATTCAAATGTTGTTTACTATTTACAATTCATAATGAGTTGTTCATAAGCCATTTAGAATGTTTTACTAAATAAGGCATTGTATATTTACAAGCCTTTACAAAAGATAAAGAAATAGCTTAAGTTATGAATGCTAATTTCCTGTGTAACCCATACTACTGTTAACCCCATAATTATGTATGAATTTTAAAATCGATATAAATTCATCAAAGTGTGTTTCATTACAATGATTTAAAAAAACAGATAATAACAAATTGACATGATTAAGTAATGGTTGCTAATATAAAAGGTGGGCACATAACTGGTACGCAGGTTTGATGCAAAAAATCAGAAATGCGTAGCACCAATTTTATCACTATGTGTGTATTTTTGTACCATTTTCCTCCTCCTTCCTATGAGTCACATACTGCCAAAGAAAGTCACAAGTCAGAGTAAACTGATCAATGCCTCCTCTTTGGGGACTATACTCGTACCCACTTGTTAAGCCAACTTATTGCACTTTACTTGTAAGTAGCAAATGAGCCTGTTAACTAATAACTAAACAGTTCCTCTCATTGGGTCATAAATAATGTGTAATTTTTGAGTTGAACAGTTATGGGCAGATAAAGTTTTATGTTTAGTGGTTTGCAAATATTACTGTATTTTTGTTTGATAAATCTTCAATGAGTTGCAATAAATCATGTCAGGTCTGACTTAAACTGAACTGAACTGTGAACTGGCTCACTGATTATAGAACACATATAAAACCCCTTCAGCCGTGGACACTTTTATATTATAACAACAACTGAAAGAATAAAAATAAAGTATATTTTCTAATATTTTAGTATAATAAATGTGTATGTATAAGTTAAGTATCAAATATCATCTCTTGGTCTCATCTGAATCACTCAATCAAAAAATATGTTCATCCTCGCTTATAGAAATGTAGCCTAAAAATACATTTGCTAATACATTGTAAATAGTTTAAACACCTTATTCTAAAGTGTTACCAAACAATCAACTGTGTGCACTGTGACCTCTGCCACACACCACAGCCATGACCGCATCATCATCAGAAAACTGCAGCAGTATCATAAAGCTTATAGCATTTCTCACTGTACAAATGACAACACTATAATTTCCAGTTTATAATAATATCTAAACACCTACAGAAAACAGAAAATAAGTTATAGTTCCAAAAAGATTTTAAAAGGCCATTAGCTTTAGCACAAAATGCAACATAAGCGGTTTCCAGTCTGTGAATGCAGCTAAATGAGTTGAACTGGTAAACGCCTTTAAAAATGCATCTTCCAATGTCTTCTTTTTTCAGGGCTACATTATTATTAGTCCGCCATTTTCAAATGTTAAGCGTATGTCAAAATGTTGTGAAATGTCATGGTGAAGCTGTTGAGGAGCCAGTCCGCCTGCTACTGCTTTGTAATGTCGTAGTTCATGTAAAGCAAAGTAAAAAGCCATTACGCAATGAAAACACTGAGCGAGTCTGACCTTTAGAGTAAGCGTGTGTATGTGTGTGAGTCTTCTACTCAGGTGTCCGTGGTGTGCCTCGGCGCTCGGTGGGAGTTCTCCTCACCTTTTCCTTTCACTCTTTTCTCACCACCGGTTGGAACATTTCTCCTCTTGGTCTTTTTGCGTTTTTTATCTGAGCACCAGACTCTCTCACAGTACTCCTCCACCCTTTGAGCATCCCCATAGCCGATCAGCTGGAGGAAGTCTTTGTACCACATTCTGGAGTTGGGGCCGGGGCCTGAGGATGGCGCTAGAGCTCGGGGGCTGAGGCTAGGGCCTGGGGAGGAATGGCACTGAACAGATGTTTTCCCAGACTCCCGTGGAACAGTGTGCAGCGCCGCCTCCACCTTCTCCCCTTTGAGCACGTGGAGAGTGATGCGTAATAATGTGTGCACATATCCATGCTCCACTGTCTGACAGACGTACACGCCGGCGTCAGAGCCTTTCACGCGCAGGAAGAGCAGGCCATGAGCCGTCATGACAACTCGCTCATCACCTTGAACCTGTAAAAAAAGGGTAAAGGTATGAAGCAAAGTGTGATTTTACTGATCTTTTATTCATGAAATTGTTCCAGGGTGGATGAGTGTGCAGCCATTAAGCTTCGTCTGCATTCTACTGAGGTTGCATCTTTTCCATGGTGGAATTTTTTTTTCTCTCACTTATGGAGGTTTGAACACTGAACCTCCACACCTCTCCAAGAAGGAGTAGAACCATCTTGTTTCTCTCAGCCTGACACCAAAGCTACTTTACCAGTAATGACACTGATCCCAGAGGCTTATTGGTAAAAAAAAAAATATAGATGAATGATGCATAAACCCACCTCATGTTTTTCTCCATCTCTTTGTAAAAACCAGAGGACTTTGGCCTGAAGTGATCGGGGCACACACTCCAATAAAGTGCTGTTACTTTCTACTCCGTACACGAGCCTCTCCGCTGCTCGGTGCCACTGCTCTCCTGTACACAAACACAGACAAGAGGAATCAAAGAGAGCTGTGCAAATGACATCAAGTGAGCCAGACAGTAATGCTAGCCATGCTCTTGTTTTTCATTTAATCATTATTCTACCCTTTGTTTGATCAAGCAAACACTCTCAGACAGTTTTTATACATTCTAGTCAGATTTTTTTAATGCTCAGTTGTTGCTCAGAAACTCACATCATACATTAAATCTGAAAATTGTTGCGGAACCAGAAAGCATGCAGAAGCCCAGGCAGCCACCACGTTCATTTTGCACACTAACCATCAATTTGCAGCCCGTTGCACAGCTGGACGGCGTTACCATGGCGAACATCCTGGCGCCTGAATCGTCTGGTGAGATAAAGAGAGGGGAAGCGAAGAGAGAGAAAGTACATGTGATGTAAGCGTGACAATCGGGTGAACAGGCATAAAGGGCACAAATTACTGCCATTTTTCGAGATTGAAAAGTGCAAAAAAAAGAGAGAGGTGATAAAGTGTATCGACAAACAGCTGACTGTTGTGTTTCAGGGGCAGGCCGTGAGATAATGACTCGACGGAGCACGCTGACATTTATGGCGAGATGAAAGTGTTCTGTTAAAAGTGTGAGCTGATTAAAGGTGTAAGTCATACACCAACGACTGATACCTCTTGGTATAGACCCCTGCTGGGTAGTATCTGGAGCAGGTAAGGCCGTCCCATGCGCAGTAGGGGTCTCGGGCCAAGCAGCAGTCAGCGCATTCGGAGCCGTAGAGGTCGCACTGATGCAGACGGACCTGGGTCACACCGACGTCTGATCCCACGTACAACTGTTGCTGCAGAAGTGAAGTCAATAAAGAGTCATTATATGTGTGTAACAGGGTTTGACTTGAGTCAGTTTGGCTGTGGTTTGCCAAAGTATGTGCTGCAATGTTATCACCTGGTGGCTAAACGACTGAATTGCAGTGATAAACAGCAATAATGACGTGACGTTCCACTTACCCTTTTGGGTGAAATGATGATCTCTCTAATTGGGACTGGCACCTTTGTATAGAAAACAATTTAGTGTCATTATAAAGAAGTTAACACTGATTTAACAAGGGGAATATTACAAGAGCGGATATAAAGGCACAGCATCAAATTAGACAAATCATAAAGCTTCCTCACTGTTTAAAGGACAACAGCTACTGTACAGAAGAAGAAAATACCTTGATATGATAAGGTCATTAGGTTTACCACAAAATGCATCTCTTTTCAAGTGGGAAGAAGGGTTTTCCAATCTGTAAATTTACATCAGTTGAATTGGTATAGGTCTTAAAAGCTAATGTGCATTATTTGCTTCCCATCTCTTTTGTGAGTTACATTTTAGGAGTTTACAGTCTTTACCTGATTAACTTTCAAATATTGCTTTTGTAAATATGGCCTGGTGCACAGTAGCCAGACAATATACTATATCACAGTTAATGGTATTTTTCACTCTACAAAAGCCAACAACAATACCATTACATTTGATTTATATAGCACAATTCACGGGTAACTCAAAGTGCTTTACAGAAATAAAAGACAATTTACAAAATTTAGAAACATTTAAGAAACATAAGAAAAATTAAAGTTGCAGATAAAGTGCAGATGAACACTTTAAGGTGTAATGTAGGCGGAACTAAAGAGAAAGCTTTTTAAACTCCCCTTGAACATTGTTAAAGATTGTTAAAGTAGTTTTAGTAGGCCAAAAGGTCAATAAGGTCAAAAATAGGCTGACATAAAGGCAACAATTGTGTAAATGTATCAATCAAGACTATCATAAAATGTATATCACTAACACTATATATTCTAGTTTATGGTGTTTAAAAAGCCTGTAAATAGAATTTTAGTCATAAGATATTAGTATTAATATTAACACAAAATCCAATTTTCTCCTAATGCCAAAAAGAGGAGTTTCCATTTTCTGTAAGAATTTGCATCAACTAAAGCCTTGTTTGCACTGATGCAGACAAACATACTTGTACACGTCGGTAATGCAGTTATGTAGTAGAGTATGGCCATTGTCAGGTCAGGTGTTATTACCTTGAATCATTAAAATGACTTGAAGGCAATGTATGTGTGCTACATAACACTGTATTTAATGGAAAGCATGTTACATTGTCTTACTTTAAAAGCCAATATGCATCCTCTAATCTCTTCCTTATTCCTGAAGCTTTAGTTACAGGAGTCCACCATCTTTATCTGATGAACTTACACATGTTATCTTTGTAAAAATGTTGAAGTGGTGCCTGGCAATACACATTGGGCTAACTATAATTTATGCCCTAATACTCTAAGAAGAATTTAACAAGAGTTGACATGAAGACAGCAAGGACCTATTCGTTGCACTTTCGTCCATCATAAATCACTTGTTAATTGATGTGGCTGGCCATGCATAAAGAAGCAGAAAATTGATTATGAAGTGATTTGGGCCTAACTCCTCAATCATTCATAAGGTCTTCAATAAACAGAACAGAGGCAATCAACAATTGCTGTATGTAGAATTATTGTAAGGTATGAGCATAAACATGAGCTGGACTGGACTACAGTTTGCAGTCTGTGTAATGTTATTTTGTGTTCAAATAGTCTGTTATGTTTTCAGATGTAAAAATGAAATACCTTGAAGACTTGCAGCTCTTCCAGCAGCACCTCCTCCATAGTGTCTGTGTCTTTGTTGTAGATGGTGATAAACTTCAGTACGGCTGAGTCATCTGAGAACAAAGACACATTTTTTCTTACCATCTTACCTGTAAAATAAACTATTGCACACCATATTTGCTTGTACAATTATCATTCACTCATTTGATATCCACTGTTATAGGGTCATGGGCAGCTGAGTGTGTCCCAGCTGCTTTTGGTATACTGCTTTTTTCTCACAGCTGTCTTTCTGCATTGTTATCCATTTGCACACTGTAAAGGCTTATACTATAGTATAAATATCTTTGCACTAATTCACATCCATTGTATTGTAAATATACGTATGTTTGTACCACTTCATAGTGCAGAATTGTACAACCCATCTAAACTATTGAAATTACATTTTGGGGGTGCAAAGCAAGATTGGCTGAAGATTGGTTTGCACTCCTGTCTTATAGGAAGAAGGGTGGAAATAATCTCTGCACCGCTCTGTGAGGAATCTGAATGTCTGTGTGATGCTATTATGGGTTCTCCCCTTGAACTCCATCTTCCTCCCAGCGTGAACAGGTGAATATAAATTACACAAAGTGTATGAATCTGAGTTTACATTGTTGTCAGGTGTCTGTACTTTTGTTTGGGTGATGAAAACACTGCATCAATGCAACGAAAGATATTCTGGTCATTTAGCCTTTTTCATCTTGTAGTTTCTAAAGTTGTGAGCACTTGTGAAAAAGTGTTGCTCTCAATAATATAGCATTTGCCTGCCTACCCGATATCACCTCCCGCTGACAGTGCAGATAGGTTTGTTCAGTAAGTTATATAATTGTGTGCCTTTTTCAGTTATTCTCTGCCACATATCCTGGAGCCTAGCTCAGCTGCTTTGGGGCGTGAGGCAAGGTACCCCCTGGATAATGAAGGGCTGAGAATTAGAGCAGGGGTGTTTTAATCATTTTAATTCAGGGGCTACATATAGCAGAATTTAATCTGAATTGGGCCAGACCAGTAAAATAATAGCATATTACCCTAAACAACTCAATCAATGTTTTCCTTTGCAACCTAAAAGCTAATTTTGGCAAAAGCCTTCAGCATCTATGTTTTCACAAACTCACCCTCCCAATATGGCTTTGATGCTAATGCCATTTTGCGAAGTATAAGGTAGAAATTACACTGCTGTGTCACTGAGCGCTCACGGGTAAAAACAGAAGGGTGTTTCCTCAGACCTGCTAACAATCTATTTATCTTCTCTCTTTTCAGTTGTCTTTGCAAGTTGTTGTACTTTTCATGAGTGTCATAGTAGCGTAGTATAAGCACTGAAGAGGAATGAAACTTGCTGCATATACAGTTATACCAAGCTCACAGGTTTCTCAGGCACCTCAGAATAAATAAGAAGTTGTATTAAACTAGTCTAACCCCCAGTAGACATTTTTATTTTATAAATTTAAAATGGCATGTCTTCTATGTCATTTTTGCACTTTCTAAATTCATGCCACAGATTGTACTCTCTGGCGGTACAGTTTTTACAGCCCACAGACCTTTTTCACTGTGGACAATTTATATTCACCTACTCATGCATGTTTTTGGGAGGTATTGATGTATATTATATATATATATATATATATATATATATATACATCAATTCTTGTAATTTGTACTGTCCATTTACACTAGTGACTTTTATCTAGCTTGCCCATGTAACCTAAACTGTACTTTTTATTTGAGTGTTGTACATTTTGTTACATGTGTACTGAAAAAACATGGAATCTAATTGTAACCATGTGTACCTGTGCCGATGTAGAGAACATGGTAGTGTCCGTCTTGGGCCTGAACCCTGTCCACTGCGATCTGTGTGAGCTTTCTCCTGCCTGGCTCTGTTTGCAGCAGAATGGGTTTGCGATGCTGGGGCAGAACGGGGCGGTACATGACGGGATGAGAGCGTACAAAGCGCAGAACCTCATCGGGAAACTCCTTGGAGCTGGAGAAGCCGCCGCCATTCATTTTACTGGCACACTGTCAGAAAATAAAGAGATGAACAGAGAGAAAGCACAAAGTAGGACCAATTACTCAATTTAAGATTTACTGTGGTTTCAAAATGTCACGATCTAAAAACATTAGACACAGAGGGCAACCATTAATTGCCCTGAACATTATGCAGTGCTGAAAAAAAGCTTGTCATGTTTGGTCTGACTCATCCTGTCTGTGTGACCTGCTGAGGTAGCTACAACAGCGCTAACATTCACCACAGCTGTCCTACATGCCCAGAGCGCCGTCCCCTTTTAAAGGACGTTTGTCGCTGACGAGATTAATGGAGAGTGCCCTGAATTTGTAATGAAGTGCATCAGAGATATACAGTGGGGATCGAAATTTTGGGCACCCGAGGTAAAACATTGTATTAATGTGAATAAAGACGCCAAGAAAAGATGGAAAAATCTCCAAAAGGCATATATATATATATATATATATATATATATATATATATATATATATATATATATATATATATATATATATAATATCTGCATGAATATGACATAATGAAGATGTAAAACTCACAGATCCAGGTCTCGGGTAGGGGATTCTGTCGTCGTACAGGGACCAGTGATGCTCGGGTCTCTCTCTGAAGGCAAATGGGCCGTTGAACGCTGCTCTGATGTCCTCCATGTTGTAGATGCACACGGCGTAGCCTTTAAAAACAGCACTGAGATAAAATGTTTAATTAGATTGTGATTGTTAACTATAAAATGGGATGCTAATTGAACACCTACCTTGTTGTGCTAAAGAGGCCAAATATTTCTGGGTTTTTTCCATCTTTGTTCCTAAGCACAAATACATCCTCTGGAATACACAAGGTACAGTTGTAAAAGTAGTTAATAGAAGTCTTATATTAAAGGTGCACTGTGTAGAACATGGTATGTAGTACACATCAATAAAAACTGACTTTACCGGGGTGTTTTAATCACCTTTTTGTGACAGTGCTAAGCAATGGGATTAACCATTCAATCTATTTCAAAATATACAATATAAACCAAGAACATTATCCGTTTTAGATTAGTCTGATGTTAATGGAAGTATGAGTCTGTCCTACATATGTTTGGGAAACTTATTTACAACTGAACAGTCTGAGATAATTTATTTGAAAAAAGTTTAATAAGGTAACATTGAATTAAACTGAATATTATAAACTATATTACTAATGAACAGAGAGAACGTTGCACTGTACAAAATATCACATTTTCACTATGACACCCCAATAAAAAAATCTCCTCCTCTAAGCTGCACACTGCAGGTTTTTTAAACACTTTGTGGACAAGGCCATTGCAGAGTCTACAGATGGATCATGAGTCCTCCCAAAGAGCGATCCTGAATGGGAAGCACCCTTAAATCTTGATTGATCTTCATTACTGCCCCAAGAGGACAAACTGAGCACTGCTGCAGGAGAAACACACTTTGCTCATGAATTGCAATCTGCACAACCAATTCTAATATATATCACACAGCTCGTTTGAAGGTAATGAGTACAGTTTTCGGTCTTTTTGCCGACATCTTTTAAATCATGTCAACAGCTAAGGTAGCCGTGTATTAACAAACTAATGAAAATAAGTCTCAATGTAGTTCTTAAATGCCCTAAACTTTCAGAATGAACTTGTCCTTCAGCAGTTCTCTCTCTTTGTTCTATTTTCCTTTGTACAAGTGCAATAATAATCTCCATAAACGTTACCAAGTTCATCAAAGTGTGTATTGATGCCATTGTGTCCAGCCACAGAGCAGATAAGACGAGTTTTCAGAAAAGAGCTCCACCGGTTCACCAGCATTCTCTGTCCTCCCTGATCATTCTGAGAGATGAAAGAGAGATAGATTTTGACAGCGCTGTCAGAATTTTGGCCACCTCTTATATAGCTGCTCCAACAAAATTGAATATCCTTCATCTGCATTCTCACCGCACACACTCGTCCCACTCTGGTATAGACAGCCTTCTGCGTTCCTTCAGGATCCATCTCCCGCTCAGTAAAGAAGAAGTAGACTTTGTCATCATCCCTGTCATCATTGTCAGGGATAACTGCTGAGCCAACAAACTTTGGTTCTGGGGATGGAATGAAGAAAAAGAAAATGGAGTGCAGCTTATAAAAGAAGACTTGAAGATGTACTGTTCAGGATTTAAAGATTAATTTAAAACAACAAACAAGCCTGGCCCATGCCCTTTAATACCCATACTCATCAGTCATCAATAAGAACAAGCTTAATCCAGGTTTCACTCTTTTATTTGGATGACTCCAATATATATTTAAAAATACTGCCATATATTTATGTATCATTAACATTTGAATTAATAAGAAAACCTAACTAGAAGCAGCATGTTCTAAATGTCAATTAAAGGAGCCCATAGAGGCTTTTATGCAAAACTGGTTAAACCAAGATAGCATTTACTGAAATAAATTATGTGAAATTTGAGAAAAACAAATTTAAAAGGTCCGCTCACCATTGAGCTGTTGCCTGTCGTCTCTCTCAGTTCTTGTGTAGGTCTGGTTGTTCAGTCGACACAAGGAACCATCATTCTCCCAGTAGTCAGTGTAGAGACCGATGTACAGCTCTCCTCCTAAAGACACACACACAAATGTGGGAAAATACATAAAGAATGTAAAATGCGGGCTATAGCCACCTCTGTGACAGACACCTGATCACCACAGGGGGGCAGCATTGACTGGTTATAGAGTATTGACTCTTGACATCAACAGTCAATGTTAGTAAATCATGTTTTGATAAAATACACAGATTTAATAACATTCAAATATGTTTTTCTGGACATGAAAAAGAAAAAATAAAGAGCATACCCACATCACAAACAAATACATAACCACGCAAAAACACAACATATTTTAAACATGACCATGCATAACAAATGTATGAACTAATACTGTAATTTATTAGGCACATTCTGTTTAAATTAATATAAGATATACTTAGGTGACTTAGCTGAGTGACACTAGCTCAAGCTAGTGGAACGAGTACTGCGTTGTGAGTATTTGAGTGTGCTTATGCTTTTGTGTGTGTTGTTGGTTTGCAGCACATGTGCTGCAAAACTGATGAAGAGGTTTTCCACATTTGTCAATGCTGTGTCTATTTGCATGTGAGATTAATTCAACATTCCTTTGTGGCCAAATGTGTCTTTTACTAGTGTGAGTAAGGAATGATAAAATGCTAAACGAAAAAAGAAGAATTTATGTGATTCTATTATGTATTGTAAAATTGGACTTCGAAAGAGTCTGCCTCACCAGCCACAAACTCACCACACACTCATCAACAGTCCTGTGTGAGTGTGCAGCAGTGCACTTCCAGGCAAAGTCTTTCTTTGGGTGCAACTCGTTAAACATTATTAATTGTTTGTTGATGTTTAATTTCAGCAACAGATAAAAAGCATTTATCTTTGACATTAAGTGATGAAGTGCAAAGAAGATTAAACTAAACAGTCCTTACTGGATAGCGTAGACGTGCAGGGACTGTTGGGGTCATATGGACAGCGCCCTTTGCCACTAGTGACACTTTCCTCTTCCAGAACAAACAGCTTGTCCTAAAAACAAAACACACATACTTACTCTCACTCAAACCACAATCTCTTTACCAGACATTTACAAACTGTGTTCATGGTAATGTCTTAACAGAATCCAGACCAAGGAGTGTCCCTAAGTAACGGACAACTAGAACATGATGAATGAGAAGAAATTGGAAAGATAAATGAGACAGGAGGTGATGAATGAGCAAATGAGGGGCTCGGTGTCTGAGAGTGAGGTGCATCTGATTTTGCTGCTCTGCTCAGCAGGAGGCAGAAACACCCACAAACCCTTGCAGGAGTTCCCATAGAAGCAAAGGTTTCTGAATACAGTGTTTATGACTGTCACCAGCAGATCAGAAAGAGTGTGTTATACGGTGATTAATGGCCCGCGGCGGAGCCCTACTGTGCTGTGACTATGACCTGCACATGGCGCTCACCCAAGTCTGTTTGTGGGTTAAACTCATCCATCATACCATGTGATCAAACTTAAACAAGGTTAGGTATGCCTGACTCAATATTTATAGATGTATAGTGCCCTGAAAAGTGCAAGCACTGTATAAATATTTCATTTAGAAGCCTTCTTGATTTATGATAACACTCAAATATTATTTTTTCTTTAATATTAACCTGAAATATTAGCCCAGGCTTAACGGTCTTTGCACTCACCTGTGTGGAATGTTAGCTGTGATATTATGTTGCGTACACATAAAGCAGCCACACATAGGTAGTGGAGCCAGGCGTACTGATCTGTCACATTCCAATTATATGACAAATGACTGAGCGCAGTGTCGGTTTGGGTGGTGTGACTGATCCACACCAGAATGCACATTTCAACCCTGCTCTCACTAGATAGAGGCCAGACACCTAGAACTGCTTGGCCTTAAACATCTGGGAGGTATGTGTCTCCCAGATGTGTACAAATGATACACGTACGTACGTCATACAGTTTGACCACACAATACGAAAAAGAGCTTTCTTATCAGTTCCCGCCAAAGGAAGAAACCATGGCGGGTTTTCCTTTAAACCACAATCATAGCATCAAGCATATCAATAAAGACTTTGTATAAAACTCCAGAAACCCACCCTATTTGACTCTGACAAACTTTCTCAAAAGAGGAAAAACTAGAGTAGAATGTGCAAAAAAGATTAATATAATAGCTTTGAGCTTAGCTTTTCAAACATTTTACAAGTGTTTAGTTAAAAACAAATCAATGCAACCAAGTGGAACCATTGGCAAAAGCAAAGTGTGGTGGAGCCAAGATGCTGCAATAACTGTTTTGAATAAAAATACTGTTATGGTAACTGTAAAAGAAAAACATGTCCTGTGCTGTCTTAAAACCGTGAACTTGGAATGTCAAGAATCTTAAAACTAAGTAACTTTGCATGAAATACTACGCCTTGAGATCATTTGATAAAATAAACCATAAAAAAGTTATCTGAACAAGGCATACCTGGTTAATCCTTGTTTGGTAAAAGAGAAAAACCTTTGACAGTCATGTGACCTGACTGAGAATGGTCACTAATTGGTTTCTTTAAGTTTTGCCGCAGGGTGCTACAAGGTTTGACCAATCAGCAAATTTGATCATAATTATTTAATCATTATGTATATCCTTTGTGACTGACTCTTTACACCCATGAGAATTGCATGTCATTGCATGTTACTTGAAACAGAGGGTAATGGACTGCTTGGACTGCACCATTTGGAATTACACCTCCAGCATCCGAAGTTAGACGCTGGTCTAGGCTAGTCCTGTTTCCTGTGACGAAGGACGTAAAAACATTGCCGCAGAGCTATGTACCTGTTCTTGACAGTGTTCCAATGAATTATATAATTTAGGAGTCAGTCATTTGGTGTGAGCACCACCTGAAAGCATAACCAATGCTAATGGGGGCATGCAACCAGAAAGACTTTAATCTCATTGCTTGAGAAATTTGTGGAGCAAAAAGAACAGCTAGATTTAATGTAGAAAAATAAAAACAAAATATACAGCACCACCATTAATTTTTTTATGACCAGCCACCATCCATGGGAGCAGACCATTAAAGGTTATGTTGTCTTGCTTTAAATAAAGGTCAAAAACTGATCTTGCGACTCACCTGCCCAGTCTGTCCCACTCTGATGAACCCACACAGCGGGTTAAACGCTCCTGTTCCACAAACCAGCAAATGAGTCTGATTGTACTGCTGCAGGACCTTGATGTAGTTTGCACACTCCGGCTGCGGGAATCAAAGCATATAGGGTAAGCGTTGGGCGAAGTGGGGTTTTGGAACAAGAGAGGTCACGTGGAGCTTTTACTACATCATCACTAACATCATCACTTTACAAAATTTGCTAAAAATCATGCAGTATTAGCCTCACACTTACCTTTTCCCTCCCCTTCATTAAACAATTTTCTATCTGAGATTCCGTGCTGGCCCACTGGACCTGCAAAGAAGATGCCATACGATTCTTAATAACAGCAAAACACTTTATACAGCAGACTGGACTTTTCACATGATGGAGCAAAATGTATTAAGGACGTGCATATAAATAGTAATCTGGGTATAGTTTAACAATCTCTTCTTCTTTGTCATCTTTGCCTATGGAAAAGTTGGCAGTACTAAAAACAGGTCTACCTCTCTGGGGTGAGTGTTAACCCGGTCCAAGCTGAGGGAGAATAAAACATTTTTGGCACCGATATAAAGTCTCTCGTGGCTCTCATCTAGCAGCATGGTCTGGGGCTGAAAAGATGCTCCATATCCCTGAAATACCCAAGTCCTGTTCAGCTGCCAAAGTTCTGCAGAGAGAGAACCACAAAGAGTACACTTCATTTAAACAGGATTAAATGCAGATGCCAGTGAGTTATGTCCCATATGAGGTTAGCAGTATACACAAACTTGATACAATACAGACATGTTTACAAGGGCTCTTCAAGTACAAAGAATTACTTGAAAATGGGATTACTTGAACACTATAAGCAACACAATATAAAAATCTGTGAGATCTAAAAAATAAAGGTCTTAAACTGTTGTATTTTTACATGTCTGATATATCTGTCTGATATATCTGTCTGTAATATATATTAAATTGCAAACTAGAGACATATGGGTGAATGTTTATTTAAAGAATTCCCTTTTCTGCTCCAGTTATTTCATTTTTCATTTTTTTTCATTTATTTATTTCCTTACACTTATCCCTGTTGCAGGTGACTAGGACCTATCCCAAAACTTTGGTCTTTGGGCGAGGTACAGTCTGGACAAAGGCAAGTTAGTCGCAGGGCTAACACTGTTAGCCTGCCCTGTTAACAGACAACCATTCACTCTCACATTCATTCACAAGGGATACTTTAGAGTTACCAATTAACCTACACATACATGGGCAGTGGGAGGAAACCAGAGTACCTGAAGAGAACCCACGGTAACATGCAGACTCCTCACAGAAAAGCTAGAGTTAGCTGACCGGGGATGCTTGAGTTGGCCAACTGGGGATCGAACTCACAACCTTCTTGCTGTGATGCAGGAGTGCTAACTACTCCAGTTTAAATACAATCTAATTATATCATTCTTTTTTTAAACAGTACCAATATTAAGGAAAACAACAACACCTGTAATAGTTATAATGAGGTGCACAGGTGTCCTATAGGATAACTCATTTTTGGCTAAAAATGAATTATTTTGGTTCTTAAAGCTACCTAAATACTCAAATTAAATTGACAGTTATATCATGTTAATTCATTTATTCAGTTGCTTTGGGCCTGAGGCGAGGCACATTCTGGACAATCACAAGATAATTGCAGGGTTAACACTTAGAGGCGGACACTAACAAACAACCATTTACTTTCATATTTATTCACTATGGGACATTTAAATTCACTAATTTAAGAATTGGTGGGACCCACTGTGGCTCAGGGGGACAATGATGGAAATTGTGGTCTACTTTTCAATTAGTAGGCTATATGCCTAACTGTAAGCTACTTGTGCTATGCTTGTTGTTATACGTTGTGCGCAAACGCCATAGATTGTTTTTATTTTTATATGAAATAATAAAAAAAATCCTCTCTCTGTTCTTCCATAGTTTGAACTTGAGCAGCATGGCCAAGGCACACTGCAACATGTGGTTGTGATTCAAAGCCTCCCCAGAGATGGGCAGGGAGCAACCGCAGGGTTATCATTCCATCTCCTCTCCCTGTCCCGTGTGGCGCGTATGTCTCCTCTTACTATAGTCAATCACCTCCTCTCACTAGCACTCAGTCCTTTTCCTCATTAAATGTTCACTACAATTAAAGACAATAGTAAGCAGGTCATGACAGTTGTCCACCTGTAGCTTACTCAGAGAACAATTGTAGATGTACACGCTGCCTTGTTGTCAGTGGAGGAAGCAGTGTTATCATGGAGGAAGCGGAACCATTCTCTTCATCAGATATTAGGAAGATCCGAGGCCACAGATTTCAACGTTAAAATCAAACAGCACACAGCAAGACAATATGCATGCTATACACTAATAATAATAATACTAATTGAAATGTGACGTGTATGCTGCTCTGTTATACCTGAGGTTCTGGAGGGCAAGGTTGAGGGGTGAAGGGTTTAAACTAAGGCATGAAAACCCAAGAGGCGTGCAGTTCCTGTGGGTTGCACTTGCCTGAAAAGCCTTTCATTAACACATGACAGGGTGTCCTTGTGGAAAAAAAAGAAACTGGTGAGATCTGGTGTGTGTTAGCAGGCTGTTAGAAAAAGACATGAAATGTGCACAGCAGTGTGAAAAAAAGTTTTGGCTTGTCATTAACGCCGACAGTAAAAAGGGTAAAAGCGACACTACGTACAAAGTGGGCTCACCCTGGAACAAGGTAAAAGGAGTTTCTACATGCACATCCTGTACGGGCACTTGTGCATTTATTCTCTTCTGTCTGTATATTTTTACTGATACCTGATCTCCACAAGCTGACAGTGTTTATCCCATTATTGTAGATTACTCATAGCAACAGCGTGAGGCCCTGCGATTGGTTATGTTTGTTTGAAATAGGATTAAATATCTGCAGAGAGTGACTGTGTGTATTTTCTGTTGCCGTTAAGTCTTCCCTGGTGGAGACAAGAGAGTGTTTGTTTGAGCAGCATTAGCTTTCGGTGATTGGGTGGCACAAACCGATGGGATGTAGCAGCACAAGTTATTTCCAGAGCTCAAACATGCTTCCTGTAATTATCTAATCCACTCATTGGGAATTTTTTTTCTCTCTATCTGTCTCAGTCTTAACACACACAGAGTTCAAGGCAGCTCTTGCTTCACAATTCCAAACTCTGAACATGGAAACATGTATTCTTCTTGTTACACTGCTTGTGGTCTTTAGGCAAAAGCTGAACATACATGTTTTATTACATGTCCTTATCAGGGTTTAGCAGTTTATTGTCTGGGGGCACTGTCGGGGAATCTATGCAATTGCTTGTTTGCACATGAGGTCACTTTGTAGAGATGCTGTGGTGCAAAATTCAAATAGAGGACGGCTGGTAAAATGTGAATATGTATGGTTTTTGGTTGCTCCACCTAAACATACTGAGAAACCTACAAGAGTTTCAATGAAGTTTCATGGTAGATATCCACAAAGGTGAAAAATGCAAGAAGTCTAGACTACAAGATAAAATACAGCTCTGGAAAAAAATGAAGAGACCACTCCAAAATGATCAGTTTCTCTGGTTTTGCTATTTATAGGTATGTGTTTGGGTAAAATTAACATTTTTGTTTTATTCTATAAACTACTGACTACATTTTTTCCCAAATTTCAAATAAAAATATTGTAATTTAGAGCATTTATTTGCAAGAGGATGTGATGACCACAGAAGTGTTTTTTTTTATACTTTTCCTTATTAAATAAGATTTGGTTCAGGTGACCACCTAATCAGCCATGGAATGGAATAGTTTCCATACTTGTAGAGATGCTGATTGCTAGCAAAATTGCAGTGGTCTTTTCAGAGCTGTATATATCTACTGTCTCAACAGCAGTTAAATCCTTCAGAAAGTTGAAAACTACTCTTTTTCATTTCAACATGTGCTGCTTTACTGTTTGTATCTTTTCTTGATAGAGCATCTAAGCTCAGCAAAATACGGGCTTTCCTCTATCTCTGACATAGCTGCAGTTTACTTTCTGCCCTAAATCTGGTTTTCTTGCGCCAACCAAATCATGTGACTGCAAACAAGGTATACGTATATTGAAAACCATGGCAAAAAAGTAATCGCACTTAGTAGTTCAATGTACCAATAAACTGGACTGGCATGAAATGTAGGCTGGGTCACAGGGACAGATATTAGATCCCCAGACACATTCTTCAGCGCTTCTGAGGGAATTCCAAGGTATAACCAAGCCAGATGAGAGCTATAATCCATCCAGCATGTTCTGGGTTGGCCCAAGGTGTCCTCCAGGTGGGACACCCATCGAGGCATCTAGGGTAATCCCGAACAGACACCCAAGCCACGTCAGCTTACTGTTTCTAAATGTGGAGGTCTGCTCTACTCTGAGCTCCTTATGGTACCCCATTTCCTCAATCTTTTTTCCCAGCCACCCTGTAGAGGAGACTCCTTTCAGTAGCTTGTATTTAACCTTGCGCTGCAGCGAGATGTGGGAGTTTACAAACTCGCCAAAATCAAACAGCACACAGCAAGACAATATGCATGCTATACACTAATAATAATAATAATAATAATAATTTAAAATGTGACGTGTATGCTGCTCTGTTATACCTGAGGTTCTGGAGGGCAAGGTTGAGGGGTGAAGGATTTAAACTAAGGCATGAAAACCCAAGAGGCGTGCAGTTCCTGTGGGTTGCACTTGCCTGAAAAGCCTTTCATTAACACATTACAGGGTGTCCTTGTGGAAAAAAAAGAAACTGGTGAGATCTGGTGTGTGTTAGCAGGCTGTTAAAAAAGACAGATGTGGGAGTTTACAAACTCGCCAAAATCAATCTAGAACTCCTCCAAGCAAAGTATTGTGGTCAGAACCGTGGCCTTACCGACTCATTGTGTCCAATGGTGTGGCAGCACTGAAAGGTCAGTGTTTTAGGTTTGAAGATGTAGCGACAGTTTTACCGTTACAAACTTAAACAACATGACGCTGCTCTGATTGGATAGAACTAATTGATAAAACCAATCACCGACCAGGTATACATTCAAAGTACTTTTTGCAAACACTTTCGACGGGAGCCCTCCTAGATGGTACTGTGGAACACTATGTTTTGTGGAGCACCTCAATCTGGCAGAGTCAGGTGAGCTTGTATTCGCCAATCTTGTTCTTTTGTTCATGAAAATAGGTAAGAGCAAGGACAAGGAAATTGAGAGCTTGGTCACCACAATGGAGCAATACAAGGCATGACACTCATCTGTCCATTTCTCAGCAATCAAAAGTGAATCCAGGGCAGTACACTGCACATACTACACAAGACTTATAAGAAAGCCAGGTATAAATTTGTATAGCTGCATAAATAGTTGAAGGGTAAAAATACAGTAGATCTAAACACCAGGAACTAAAAGCCTGGCAAGCAGTAAAGGAGATGATGAAATGTATTTCTTTACTGGCAAGCCCAAACTGCAGGAAAGGCTTTTACCTGCTGGCAAGGGGAGAGAAATGTGAAGCTGGGTACAGCTAGTCATAAAGCTTTCAATAAAGTATTAACGGCTGGTGCTTCTGTGGCTAGGGACCAACATAAGACATAAACACCTACTGTGTGAAGTGTGACTATAAATGATTGTGTTTGTCAATCTAGGTAAGTTTTACAAGTTCTATACAGTTCTACATTAAAAGTGAAAAAGGAAATTGGCTAGGAATACTGTCAGTGGCCACTAGGCAGAATTTGGCGACAGGGCCGAGGGAATGGTACCATATCAAGGTCTTAAAATACATGATTACTCATAATAATTGCACAGAAAGTTATAATTTGTGCAAAACATGGGAAAGCTCTTGTTTTAAGTACACAGTCTGTCTATGTTTATGTTCGGTGAGTATGCTGGTCATGCAAGAACTGGGATGTTTTCAGCTTCCAGGAATTGTGTACAGATCCTTGCAACATGGGGCCGTGCCTTATCTGCTGCAACATGAGGTGATGGTCATGGATAAATGGCACAACAGTGGGCCTCAGGATCTCGTCACGGTATCTCTGTTCATTCAAAATGACATCAATAAAATGCACCCGTGTTTGTTGTCCATAACATACGCCTGCCCACTGCCACCATGGGACCATGGACTCGATCCACAGCGTTGACTTTAGCAAACCGCTTACCCACACAACACCATACACGCTTTCTGCCATCTGGCCTGTGAAGCAGCAGCTGTCCGGGTGCCTGGTCTCAGGATGCTCTCGGGATGCTGGATGTGGAGGTCCTGGTCTTGTGTGGTTATACGTGGTCTGCAGTTGTGAGGCCGGTTGGATGTAATGCCAAATTCTCTGAAGCGCCTTTGGAGCCGGTTTATGTTAGAGAAATGAACATTCAATTCAAGGGTAACAGCTCTGACAAAAGTGTTGTGTTTAGATTTATAGATTAGAATTCTAAACATCCGTTTGTTTTAATGTTATAGTAGTTTGTATTGATTCAGTTTTATCTTTTTGTATAAAATAAAAGCAGGAAAGGTTGCTGTGCTGTTGTTGTGGTTGCTACTGTAATGGTGCACAATTTTGGGTAACGGAGCTTTAAGCCATGTTTTTATTGAACGGTGAGGTAAGGGTACAGGATGGTTTAGTATTTAACTCCTCCCTGTGCTTTCACTGTGGACATATTCAGATACTATACACTCTGTGTTTCAGTATAAGATATAAATCATTCTGCCATAAAATATATGAAAATAAATAAAAATGGTTTGGAGCAGTGCAAAAAGCTAAAGGAGTGGACAAAATGGTAGGATGCATTATGCTTATTTTGAGGAGCATTTTACCCTTTTTTACCAATAGCAGCCCCTCTAAAAGCCTGCAGTAGTGACCCTCACCATACAGCTCCAGCGGAAATGTGCTGAATGCACTGTACTTAACATGCTCTATGTACTCTATGTGTTTATGGGTATATGGTCATTTTAAAATTGTGAATGATATAGAGTTTGATGTAAAATATATGAATCTGCGGTTCCCTTGTCATGTCATTTAACAATTTGATCCATGTGCTTCATTACATATGATTACAGAGCTGATATAATGGGCGTCCTGATTACACTGCAGAGCTGAGAGGTGCTTGAGAGTGCAGCACTCCTCCTCTGTCATTATCTGTACAGACAGCCGCCGTTCAGCACAGTCAGACCAAAGACGTAAAATCGGGGGATTTCTGAATTTGGCTTCTGTCTATGTCCCTCTGAGATCTTTTCTTTCCTCACCATCTGCCGCCACCGGGAGTCCTTTGGCCTACAGCTGAGTAAGAGGAGGGTCACAACACTAACAGAGCCAGGGAGACTTCCACTTCAAATGGAAAACCCGGGGAAACGCACTCTCCCTCAAGACGTGCACTTTCATCAGCTGCCTGAGGAGCGCTGAGAGATGCCTGAGCAGATTTGGCGAAGGAAAATAAAAATAAACCATCTGATCTGCTCTGTATGAAAGCACTGGGGAGAAACATGATGATGATGTGATGTGTATGCATGTCACAACCTCCATTTGATTATAGGACTCTTTGTAGCAGGCATGGAATTATTTATATATAGTCAAAGAAACCATAAATGCACATTGGATATTGTGAAAACATTCCTCCGAAAAAAGTAAATTACATTTGTTATCTTATTCTGACCTATTGCTAATATGAAAACATATTTGGAGGCCTGAATGTCACCAGCATAATATTTCCATTTAAATTGGTCTAGGTTTACCTCCAGAGTAATGGGATTTGTGCCTGAACCGAAGCAAAGTGAATTATTGAAGGGGACTGAAGTTAAAGGGGAGGAGGAGGAGAGTGGGTTCTCCTTGAGACTATGCAGCCCCCGGGGGCAAAGGACGGAGAAGTGGGGTGTTATACCATTATCGTGTAAAAGCGTTCCTGTATCCTCTCGTGTGGGGCGAGTGAAGTCACAGAACAAAATGAAAGCCACATGGATTGTTCATGAGGGACAAGGAGAACAAAGAACAAAGCATGATTCTATAATAAAGAGCCGTGAACAGTATTGTTTTAATGTCATTTATGTTATAAGCTACAAGAAAGATAATGTTTATATGACCATGATCTGGTTTATAGTGTATCTTAAAAACCAAACGACCAATTAAATTGAATTTACCTCAAGCTTTATACTAAAACAGACAAATGCAGTCATGGGTGTATAATAAGAGTTGAATCAAGAGTCACTCGAGGCCTATATTGATCAGTGACAGCTGTTCAGTTGCACATATGTAACTGTAACATTTCTGTGTAGCTACTAGAGCAAAAGCATAATGGATGGTGTCATGTTTTACCAACTTTCCCATTCTACATTATCTATTTTGACCAGTTGACGGAACACTGAGGTGACATTTTTGGGATTTTTAACAGAGAAATGTTAGTGCAAGAAAATATAAAATAAACAATGCAGTGTAACCTTTTATTTGACACTACACTTGATACATTGTATCTACCTCATTAAGTACAATGTAACAACTGTGATAAAATGTAACTACATAGAACATACACACCGTAACCCTACCTAAAATATGTAAGTACATATAATTACATTATGTATGTACTATGTAGTTACAGGTTATTACAGTTTGTTACACAAAGAGGTATATACAATGTATCAAGTGTAAAATAAAATCAAGTTTTGACCATTTTCGAAGTTGTAGGTCTGTCTTTTTTCAAACTGACGTCATTTGGGAAATTGATAGGTGTGGTTGAAGGTGTAGTTCTACAGTGTTTGATAGCAGTGATGGTGTTGGGTGTGAAATGATGTGTCAAATGGTTTAAAAAAAGCTAAATTTGGGTTTTGTGGGTGTGATTTGTATTTGACATGTATTTTCTGTGATGTTTTGTTTTGACTAAATGTTAAGAGGTAGGCAAGAAAATGGATGCACATTTTTAACTTTTTGCCCTTTTTGGTCAATGTGGATTTTGTTTTATTTTGTGTAAAAAAAAAAAAAAAACTCTATATGAGGCCAAATTGGATTCTTTCATTGTAATACCGTGAGTGGCCACTTGGGGAATTGGTGACAGAGCACAGGGTCATTACCATGTCTAGGTCTTGAGTCAGAGAAATAGTATGTGTTGGCGGCACAATACCTGTTCACATATCTATCTGCTCTAGAGGGCACAGCACCAACAAAAAAGTACTGCTTCCAGATTTGTTGCATCACTCATCAACATTGACAAAAAGTACAATCTGCACTGAGAATTATTTTGTAAATATCACAGTATTTCTCTATACCTGCTCAATTTGCATTTCTTCACACCTGATTGTGCTCTCATGTTGTCATCTTGTCACATGGTCATTCCTTGCTGTGATATGCACATTGCACCTTCCACATGTGATGGAACCCTACAGCGCCGACGCTTCAAACATACTTGGGGATACGTGCAGTGATGTGCAAACATAAACAGCAAGTGCATTTCTAGCCTTGTATTAATTCCAGTACATCCATAATGTGTAATTTTTGTAAATTTAGCACAGAGAGTTTGTTTTTGTACACAACAAAGGAAAGCCCTTGTTATATGCTTTTATATAAAACTAGACCTAGTAATCATGTGGAAAGTGGGAAGTTGATAAAGCCTTCTATATCATTCAAAGTGTAATAATGCCATGCTACCTCTAGGAGTGGCACCATCTCATTTAATTATACATTCCATAATGTACTGCTCAAAACACACCACTCCATTGTTGAGGTCCAGTAAGGCCCTAATTTTTCATGCAGAATAAATAAAATTCCTTATGTTCACTGTTTGGATGTAAATTGTCTGCTGACATTGAGTTTAGGCTAATACGAGCACATGGTTGCTGCTCCAGTGGAACACATTTAAGGTATTTGGAAACAGAATCTATTTTAAAAGAGTCTATTTTATCTTATTATGGCTGAATCAAATTTAGAATTTGGTTCATGTTGCATATTATCAAGATAACCCTTATTAAAACAATAGCATTCATTGTTTAACATTTAGCATTTATTGTTCAATTTTGTTCAATTGTTCTTCTTTTAATGTTCAAAAACGGCGAGCTTTTTATTTTTTCTATAAACCACTGTCTTAACAGATCTGTGTTCCCCAGCTATCCAGCAAAAAAGGTCAGAAAGGATATTAGAGTTTCACCAGCTGTCTTCCCCATGAGACATTTCATTAATGATGTCGAGAGCGCACACATAACACAATGGGAGAGCAAAGGATGATGGGATGTACAAAGACAAAATGAAAAAGGATGAGGATAGAGGAAAGGAGAGAAGGTTGAAAATATATACCTTCATTCCCGCTGACCTGCGAGGTGTAATTCATCCACGCACCTACAGCCACCGTTCTCCCACTGTTTAATATAATGTCTGTGACTGCACTATGGCCGGCATCCAAAGCAGAAAAGGTTAATTATAGATAAGAATAGATGGTGGAAGAAAATTAATGGACAATAAAAAAAAACTTTCATTTAATTTCAGGCAACAGCCCTTAAAGCAACATTGGCATTCCCCATCTCTCTTGGAAAGAAGTCACCTGCAGCCGCATAATTTCAAGGTTAAAGGTTTTTTTCCCCCATCTCAAGAAACCTGTCAAATTACAGCTCCAGTGCTGGTGTGGGCTGGTTCCTCTAAAGCTAATTGCCACCTGAGCGATTGAGTTTACACATGAAATGTAGCAAAATTCCCCTACATTTCAGAATCTCATTTACTTCGCATGACAACAGTTTAGTCTATAGGCTTTCTGACAAAGAAGGTATATTTTTTTAACATTTACAGTACAGTGTTAGTCACAAATATTTCCCTTCAGTTCACTTCTACAGACGGGCTGAAGAGAATGTGCATGTGCAGGGTATAAGACGGATTGTTACATGTGTAAAGTAAACATGCCATTCTTAGTCAAGCAGAGAAAATCCCTGTCAGTTAGTTTGGGGGAGAGTGAGTCCTACTTGTTGACCAGAGGAGCTCTCATGCGTGAAACACGTCTAACATGTTTTAACTCATGTCACTCATACTTTCTGTGTTGAACTGATCCTTTGTTTTGATTTATTAACAACAAAATGCAATTGCTTCAACAACACATCTTGCTTTATGTGTTTGTAATATAGTATGTCTGCTGTATAACTTCAACATTACTTTTAATCATTTAGTCTTTATTATTTGCTGAAGTCGTGAATGTAGGTTTATCAATGATGCCATCATGTTTGATACTGTAGTATCTATAGTTTGTAGAGTTTTCTACAAACTATAGCATTTTTTGGATTCAAAACCTATCTTTTCATTTTATTTATTCATTCATTCATTCATTCATTTCCTATTGCTTAGTCCTGTTAGAATTTGTGGGTGACTGGAGCCTATCTCAGCAGCTTTGGGCCTGAGGCTAGGTAAACCCTGGACAATATTGACATTCAATGGCCCTTGGGGTCTCCAGGAAAGGGTGCGACTTAGGCTTCTTGTACATCCAATTACCATTTTACTTTTACCATTATCTGCAGTAATATTTGTAGAAGTAATATACATTGTCTGCTCCACAAGATATGTCATCATTAAATATTAAAACAGGTTTATGACACACACATTTAAACAACTCTCATCAGTTCAGAGTCAATATTCTGATCATGTATGTTGGCTGCTGTGTTGTTTACCAAAAGCAGATGGGGCAAGAGTCTTTATACATTTTACTTATCACCCAAAAGTGTGTGACCTTAATAATACTACTTTGTATTATTTTGAAATGTCTGTTTGCATATAAGTTGCAGATATTTTACTTTAATATAGGTTTCTCATCAGGCAGAGCTCAGTATAACAGACTTTGATTAGAAGGCACAGGCCCTATACAATTCCTCATTGTCCTATAGACCTAAGCATGTCTGACATAGTGCTGGTATAAATAGTGCTGCTACCTATCAAGCAGGTGACTGATGTTTTCTACCCTCTCACAGACAGCACAGACATAGTCACTCCATTACCATTTGTCTTTTTTCTTTGAAGAATTTGCTGCTTTTGATGGCTTTCGAAGGCCCTTTTGCCTTTTGCATTTGCCTTTAGAAACTGTATTGCTGTCTGTTTAACATCGACAATAATAAGCACTAATTTGCTAGTATTTCCTAATTCGAGCACTACAATTGAAATTGAAACTGACTAAATGTAGACATGTGTTCAGACACTTTCGATGTTAAGGGATGACTTGCTTTGATTGAGCCATTAAAAACACAATTACAGTGGCAGCAGGGCTATTCTCCAACCTGCTGCGACACTGACGCACACTGGCCTCATTAGTGGCAGAATTTATGACTGTCCTCAAAGAAAAGCTCATTTCAAATCTCATGTGTCCAAAGTTACAAGAATAGTACATTGCTACGGATATTCTGCTTGTGTGGGTTCTTTTTCTAAGCCAAGAATCACCAGTTTGATTGGTCATGAGTCCAAACAATTAAGGTGTGCTCTGCGGTAAAGGTCTGTGCAGCCATAGATTACACTTAATTCTACTCCTAAGACTTTGATTGTTACCCAATACCCCATGTGATTAAGGTAACAACCCTTTGGAGCTGGAGTTAATTAGAGGTGTGTGCAAGTGAAAGGATGACTGGGATGAAAGCAAATTTATGTGCATTTGGAGAAAAAAAATATTCAGTGGTGCAGAAGTCTAGACAGGAAGATGAAAATGGAGGGGAATAATCCAGCATGTGAAAAGTATGGTTTATCAAAGGAAAGCCAAGATGGGAAATGTACAGTGGTAAAGGTCGCCCTTGAAACATGTGATCGTGCACCCAAAGGAACTGATTCCCAGAAAGCATGTGAAAGTTGATCCAATTTTATATTTATTTTAGATTGTATTGATCCCTCACTTATCTGCACATCTCATGCCGAGGTGGTTAAAAATATTCCAGATATGATATTATGATTGCCCACTCCCATTACCACTATTCAAAAATAATCTTGTTTTCCCTCTGTGTGATACCAGATGTTATTAAGATATTTCAGTCCTGAGGGTAAATAGTCCTAACCACATCCTTCACCATCAAACCCCAGCGTGTTCATGTCACTGACGTACAAAGAATTTACACTTTTCTGCTCATTTGGGTTTGGAAGGGCGTGTGCTCAAATTCACTGGCAGAGCCCACGAGGCATATATTAGGGCTTAGATGTTTTTCATTCCATAATGATAGGATCCAACGGAGGACTTCTCACAGAGCAATGTGCTAGCCAGGACATGCATGGCAATCATAGAAACAGAAAGAGAGAGAGAAATGCTTAGTCAATCACCAGAGGAGGTTATTACATGATATTATAAGTAAACATCACAAATGATGTTTAAATCTGCAAGTCAGAATTGATTATTAGTGACGTGGTACCATCCCTTTTTAAAGGTGCAAGGCATTTTGTGTTAAACAAATAAACCTAAAGATAAGAACTCGATAACATCTGTCGCTTATGGTATTGCAGCTAAGAATCCCTTGCAGAAAGGATTTTCTCTAGACCGCATGCCACCTACAACTTCAGATATCATATTGATTATTTTACATTAATTATATTTTGTACCTTTTCTGTGTTAAAAATATTCAAATTAGTCTGCTCCCTAATAATTCAAGTTGTATTTCCAGGAGGCAGAACAGTTGGATGCAGATTAAACTACCTCTGGACGCAATTGGATAGACATAAATCAACAGGGAGCTGTACCAACAGTTCCACCAACATACATGTAACATGCAACCTATTAGAGAAACAAAGCATTACATAAAACCTTTCTCATTTTATACAGAGGGGTTCCAGAACCACTTCACGCCAAGAAAGTAAATTGGTATTGCCAGCCGGCTAGTCAGAAGTATCCAGCTATTCACAGATTCTCAAAATATTTTCCAATTAGAAAATAAAGCATCATATTTAAAACTTGTTTTATACTGATATGTGAGCTGTCTCTGTCCTCTTAACACCTTAGGGTCAATAAAAGCAGGAATTTTGAAGGTTGTTACTGGTAAGTGGTTTTTGAGCAGATCACCGAAGGCTGAATGTTGATGGCTGTCAATACACTTACATTAAGCTAACAAGCTAACAACTGGTCAAATGTCCAACACGGAACGCCAAACTAATGACAATAGTACTGAATGTAAAGGTGAAAAGAACATATTATTGTGGGCTCTGTCAGAAGGCTCAGCTCTCATTGGCATGGTTTGACACTATCCTGTCGCGCCTTTGCCACCTTTGGCAATAATGATCGGATGGTACACGAAGACTACATGCACAAAGGCTGTAATGCCCCTGCAAAAGTTTTCTTTTAATTGAAATTACCCATCAGACCGGTTTTCAATGGATTTGTTAATTGACAACAGTATGTCCCCGCGGGGACTAAAAAGTAGTTTAAGGTGTTAATTTGCAATCTGGACATCACAAAAAAGAAGTAAGTCATGCCTTGTCTGCTCTTATGAGGCCGATTATCTGACAGCAGTGCCTTCATGAGTTATTGACCATTCAAATTCCTCACCTATATTCAAGCATGACTAACAGGCTTATGGGGAATCGTCACTCACTGTTGCCATAGAGATCAAAGAAACAGCGAGAGAAAAAAAAAAATCCTGTTTACTCAAGTTTTATCTCCAGAGATTACACCCTCATTATTGTCTCGGAGATAACAGTCAGTCAGTCAGTCCGCATACCAGCGTGTAGCATCCATGTCCCCACATAAACATCCACATGTGTGCACACTACACACATGTCAGGCCGATTCCCATGGCCACGAAAACCACGGTCTCTTCAGCGCTATGACATGAGAGAAAGCCACATTGTGGATTCTTAGCCAGCATGGCCAAAGGACCAAAACAAACTGCCGAACACCAACAGTGAGGTGGGAATGCAAGTGCTTCAAGTCAAAGCCTGTGGAAAGACCTCAGAGGCATAACACAAATCTTCAGAGACAATTACTTTATATGTTATGAATGCGCATTATGATTTTATGCCTAGTTAATTGTCTATGATTAAATTTAATCTTTTCACAATAAAAGTATGCAGCCACCAGACTACTAATGAAATACTTCATTTGGGGCAGACACATTCACCTTTAGCACAAAAAAAAAATACTCTTCAATTGTTTGTTCCATTCAATGAAGACGGCAAAGAAAGAATAAAAAAGATTATTGTTTACTGTGTATATGACGATAAACTGGAATGCTGCTTAAAAGTATACTATGTGAGATATTTAAGTAAAAATTGTACTAATTTTTACATAAACAAAAAACATTTTATTCCACAATATTTGTGAACTAACTGCTCTTTGTGAATATTTCACCATTGTCTACTTATGTTTAAATCTTTGATTGTGTAGCCGATAAACAACTCTCAAAAGAAGTAAAGACACAGCAACATTGTTAAAAATGTGACTAGAGTCACTTTCTACATATGATGCCTTTAAGTTGTATTGGCTGTTCTTTAATGCAACAAATAAATAGCTTTTTTGCAGGGTAGCCTAACTCCAATTTTGCCAAACCACATTCAGAATCCACATGTGGGGTGAGTGGGTTGTGCTTACCTTTGTATGACAGCCGTATTCTGGGGTAGATGCTGTGGACTGAGTGCGCTGTACTCCACAGAGCCAAATACAGCATCACTGTCACAAATACACTGCTTCTACACTGTGCCATTCTCCTCAACATCAAAAAGTCTTTAAAAGGGAAATCAATCCTTCTCCTCTGTTGTCAATAAGAGGAAACAGCTCTCGGGGGAAGATCTACAAGGTCCATATTCTCTGATGAATTAGCTGGAGATGTCTCTATATACAGTTTCTGGCTTCCCCTATAGCAGTGTGCAGAAAGAAGCGCATCCACCCACCACCTCAGAGGACACAATAGTGCACCGGTTATTATCCTTGTTTGGTTTTAGTAACCAGGGAGAAGTCCAGTTGCTACATTCACGCTGCAGTGCTCACCGTTCTGTGTCCATATGTCAGTCCGTCTGTTTGCTTTGCCCGGATCAGGTGAGATGAAATAAAAATCCCATGAAGGTGTTGGAGCAGCTGATTTACAAATGCTCTGAGTAAGTCCCAGTGGGGGAAGCAGGCAGGGCAGAAGCTGCTACCATTAAACTGTATCTACTTCAGACTGGATTCTTCTTCTTGAAGCCAGTCATTCCCTGGATTGAAGCCCAGGAAAAAAAGCAGTGTGGGAGAAAAAAGGGAGGTGGAGGGAGCCTCGTGCCTGGCGTGCAGTCTCCGTTCTGCGCCGGGAAAAGAAAGTCAAAGCTCTCCAAACTCTGCTCACGCTCCAACAGTCAGGGATGTTCCAAATAGACCTCAGAGGAGACTGTTAAGACTCGGCTGGGGCACCTGCCATGCCGTGTGGAGATAAGACTGTTAGCGACGTGGGGAGTATAGATCAGTTTTGAAAGGTTGAAAATTGCCTGCTCCCACATCTAGATGTCTGTGTGTGAAGCAGCTGGCTGAAGAGTGCAGAGTCTCCAGTGCAGGCTGCCTCCCATGTCACACTACAGACCACCCCTTGCTTCAGCCACCCCTCCCTTCCTTTTTTTCACTCCCACCTCCACAACGTTAACATGGACTTGAGCCAAGGTTTTCTAGCTCTTAGCCGTGACACCTTCCATTTTCAGCCTCTTTGTGTTTGTGTGCGGATTCTGGTGATTGCCGTTTCCATGGAGTTCACCAACGGGCTTCTCTTTCAAGGCAATTTCCTTTTTTCATTCTATCTCCACTGCCAATTGCTGTATCTATCTCCAAACAAGTCTCCAAGTTATTGCTTTGCACTTGTCTGAGCAGTTACTTTAACAGGTTTTTCCTCATTTGGTTTTGCCCGCAGGTTTTAAAATCTCTGATGTGACGGGATTCTTGATTGAATTTGCACATATCCCTCAGGAAAGTCCCACAGGCATCCAGTTACTTGTGCCAAGCAACGTCTGTCTCCACTAAGGCTCTAAAATACATCTGTTTCTCTCGGGCTCATTCTCATGACTTTAGGGTGACACCCTTTTTGAAGCAATGGTTCAGTATAATAAGGGTTCTATTACGTATTGGTAACACTACAATAACTGCATACAGTTAGGCATTAGTTAACGACATACTTCATTTACAAAGCATAATAAAAATCTCCCTAACAACATTGATTTTAGTTTTGGTCTTCATGTCATGCGTTCTTGCTGCTTTATTGTGTAGTTATAAATTGTTATCAATACTTATTTGCTTATTTATTTCCACTCCATTCCACAGTTTTGAGAAAAAGACTGCAGCAATGAGATTAGGGGCCTATATGCTATAATGTAAGTGTCAACAATGCCGTGGTATATCTGCCAGCCCAGTAGGAGCACCGTGAACCTCACTGCTGCCTTTTACACTCAAGATGTAAAGGCAGAGGTGCACTTCATAAAAAGGAAACTTTTTAAACCTGAGGTTGTCTGGAGCAGAGCTGCTACGTCATCATTTTCACATCAAATTCACAATTTTCACAACGCAGCGGTACCAGGAAAGAAAAAAAATACACCTCTAAGCTGTTTTTTGTGGAGTGAGAATCCCAACCTCGGGTAAATAAACAGCCAAACACAACAAAATCATTTTGATTTTGGGAAAACATAACATAAAAAAAAAAAAACTCTGAAACTTTGCATTTAAATATTGTGTGAGTCATAAAGTATTTTTTTTCCACAATGTTTGCTGAAAAATGGTGCAAAGTTTGGTTCAGATAGTGACTGAGGTGCTTGTACCTCTATAGTTATGGAAAAGAATAAAAGCAGTTAATTTTACACAGAAAAATGCATGTGAATACTTTCAATGTAACCCACACATTAGTAAGAAGTAGGAATAGTTTTAGAAAGCTTGTCAGTCGTCATAATATTGCATAGTCATGGCTCCATTAGCAGCCAAACATGACATTGCTCCTGTCTGCTTCTCCAAACTGGAAGCGGTGTGACTACCTACTTTATGGAATAAGTTATCATCACTAAGTATATGGCATAAATCCCCTTTTACAAAACAACTTAACTGTAGCCCTTTAACTTTTACAGATCCTCAACATAGAAGCATTCCAGGAAAATGAGGTCTAGTCTGCTTCGGATTATGGACTGAATGTTTTTATGATGAAGATGATGAAAACAAATCCATTCATTACTGAAGCTCTGTCAATGTGAGCAAAACAAAGTGTTATGCAAAGCTCAATAATTATAGGGGAGGAAACATGGACAAAAAACAACTGGAAACACATAAATTAAGATACACAGCAAAGTGGGAAATGACTGCTGTGTAGCAGCTGCCCCCAGCCCCCTGCACCACCCTGAGATCTGATGACTTCAACTCCCACGTTGCACCTGTTAGCTGCCAGAACAGAAGGACTAGTCAGGGTGTGTGCTGGCCTAAGGAAAGTATCTGTGTTATTCCTTTGCCGGGTGCAATTATAGACTTTCATCTGTTGTTTCGGAGTGAGACAACTGCTCAACGTCTGCACCCCCCTGGAGCTGAGACTATCCACTTTTCATCAGCGTGAACTATGAGCGTTTATGTGAGAGCATATTTCAGTTTTATGTCCTGATGAAAGCGGCCCTGGAAGGCGCTCGTTTCCAATCTTTTAAGCTGCTGTCTTAGATTAATAGACGTTTAAAGAGGCTAATGCACGTAACAAAGCAGTGACAGAATCCACTTACTCACTGTGCCCCTGCCCTGCAGTCCCTCTTCCCATCAGCCTCTGTAATAGCAGTAATCAGTCACCAATCTGGCTCAGCGCTGAAACAACAAGAGCCCAGTCCAACCATTCTTACATCATTCAGTCCATACGTTCTTCCATTTGGACTGATTTGTGTTTGACTTGACGCCTTCATTGTTTACATAGAATGATCCTTTAAAAGGGACCCTTCTCACTGTAGCTTTTTAAATACTGATTAAAACTCTACCTCCTAGAATCTTCAGAAGTTTTTTTTTACCACCACTGGCATTTTATAGCACTGTATTTTTGACGTGTATGTATGTTGTCGAAAGGGGTAAAAATTATCCCTCACCCTGATGGTTTCAGGTATGATTATTATTTGTGATCAAAGTATTGTAAGATTGTTTATTTCATTCATAAATTTTCTTATGCTTAGGGGTCGCAGGTGACTGGAGCCTATCCCAGAAACCTTGGCCTTTTACAGGGCTTGATTGTTCATTTCCCATGTTTTATTTTAAAAAGTTTTGATTTGACAGAATGACCAATAAAACAATTTGTGATTTTATCTGAACACAATTTATTAAATTTAAAGGGTAAAAAGGTTTAAGGATTTCAGAGCATGTGAACAGCTATGATATCCTCTTGTCTATGAAAATCCTTTGAGACCCCCAATGTTAAACTTTCACGTGAAAATAAGACTAAGTGATGTATTTCTCAGAAAATGTTATTCAAAAAAACATAACAAACAACAGGTTGTTAAATTGCTTAATAAACACCACAGAGAAGAACTGCTATGCAAAAAGTTGTTTGTACTTTAGTGGACAACCTCTGGAGCATATGCAGTACCCTTGCAGCCCACCAGGGTGCCTCGGACACTAGTTTGGGAACCACTGTGGTAGAAATAAGTCTGATTTTACTATAAATACTTTCAAATCAACATAAATGTCCAAAATCCTCATACTAGAGATGGGATTTATGGCTCTCGCATCTCTTCCTTTCAAAGAGCCTTTCAGAAGACTGGCACATTTTTATATCCATTTATTTTTAATAACCAGCCAGGGCAAACTTATTTTAGCCAGGATAATGTGCATTATTTGCATATCAAATAAGCCTTGCACGTGTACTTTTCTGCGGTCTTCCTGCAATACTTTTATACAGGGACAGACATTCAGCAGCTTTTAGGCCTATATTTGTATTGACTAATTGAACATTAGTACATGAGTTACCTGCTTATTCTTTCGCGGTAAAACTGTGACTGAATGGGACTCCTGTGCTGGGGTCATGTGTCTTTGTCTTTTTTTGCAGCTCGTTGATTTCTTTAGTCTCAAGTTTTACTATTTGTAAGTTTATCAAATAGGCTTTTTTACGAGTTTGTGTAATTTTTATCAAATAGGCTTTTTACATAGATCACAACTGGCAGTTTTTCCATCAGCTGCAGTAAAATAACTCCACATGAGACGTGCTGGTCTTCGCTGCTCCATTTATTTTTTTTATTTATTTATTTAACCTTTATTTAACCAGGATAGTCCCGCTGAGATTACAAATCTCTTTTGCAGGGGAGTCCTGGCCCCATGTGTCTTTGGGGGGGGGACTGTTGTACATGTTTTTGGTGGTAGGGGAAACCGGAGTACCCGGAGGAAACCTACGCAGACACAGGGAGAACATGCAAACTCCACACAGAAAGACCCTGACGTTACGTGACGACACAGCGACAACTGCACAGACCTGCCTGCTGTTTAATGACCTGCCCAGCCCTAATGTTTTTTGTCTCATTCAGTGGAGTCGCAAAAGAGGAGCTGTGTGCAACTGTGGGAACGGCTCACAACTGCGACTTGGTTCCCATTGTTGGTGTTAAAGAGCCTGGCAATAGAATTTTATTTGTTCATGAACATCACAACTCTACTACATACAGAAATGTGTGCTCAGAAAGAAACACCAGTGCTTCTCCATCAGCAGTGCTCAGTTTGTCCTCTCTTTTTTTGTCAGTTATTTTCCTCTTATTTTTCCAGTGGATGCATTTTAATACATACCTCCGTAGCAGATTTATGTCAATATATTAAAGTACTTAAATATGTTAGTTGGTGTAATGTGGTCGACCTCTGAGACAGCCATTTTGTTACCTTAAAAGTTCTTTAAAGAAGGAAATTCAACCCTTGTTTTTTTTTCCACAGAAATCTTTCTGGCACATAATCCATGCCATTGAAAACTGACTAATCTAATGTAATTTTGTCACTTTTCAGAGACTCTCATCACTCACCATTTCCCTCGGCCGTTAGCCGTCTGTGAAAAGACATTTTGATTGAGTGCTGATGTCTGCCGTTTGTTTGCACAGGTCATGTCAAAACGTCTAGCGGTGTACCTTTCATGCTCTGGGCCCACCAAAAATATTTTCACTCATGTTAATGGCGTGTCAATATCTGCTGCTGTGTTTTGGACAGAAGCTATTCTCTGCAACCTCCCGTTTGACCCACTGAGACTTACACGCAACCCCTGCTGGCTAACATATACACCCGACTATTTACCTGGGTGTGAAACTGTGTTGTAAAAATAAAATGGTAAGAAAATATAAAGATTAAAAGACAAAATACATTTAAGTGGTTGACTAATGTATCCATGCCAAATGGTGAAACAGTAAAAATGTGCAGCTTTAACCACATGCAGCAAGTCCCTTGCTGAAAAGAGGTCAAGGATCTAGTGTTCTGAAGCAACAGGAGCAGCACACCGAGGATCCCGGCATAAGACCCCAGTCGTTTACACAGGTGGCTGTCGTATGCTCAGCTGCAGACAATAAAGGCAAGTCATGAAAAAAGGCAGCAGAAAATTGGTGGTTTATATTAGATTTTATTAAATGTGGCTTAAGTGGCCGAGAGTAAACTGAATTCAACTGTGTCAACTTTGAGAATGAAACTGACAGTTGCCAGTGAGCCAAGTGTGTTATCATTGGCATTTATTCATCACTGAGAGTTTAAGTTTCACCTGAGTGGTATGGTATGGGCCAGGTCAGCACAGATTTGGACGGTAAATGTAAAAATGATGGGTGAACATTAACCTAAAAAAGATGCCTGTAAAGCCTGGTGTGTAGAAGCTTGAGGTAAAACTGTGCAATAAACAGAAGTATTGTATAAGTGTTACCAGTTTATTCCCAGCTTTCTAACCTCCATACGTAAAAGAAATCTCAAGATCTTCATTACTGTTCTGCAGAATCCGTGTTGGTTGTGGGTAATTTTTTTACATACGCCACATCAAGCAGCACAAAGAAAGTAAATTAAAAAAAGCAGACTCTCTAAATTAATAAAGAAGTAAGCAGGCTGGACAAAGTGGAGAACAAAGTCTGTTTAATTAGCTCAATTAGACCTATTTGTTTTTGTTGAGAATAAAGCTGACAACTCACTCTACTTCTATAGTCAGTACATGAAGTACCCATCTTAAAAATCTTTCCATTCATTTACATGGAAAGGTGTTTTATTTGTTTAAGTGCCACTTTAAGATTAGAATCCCATCAGATCATTCTTTAGACAACAAAATGTGTGAAAACAGACAAATTCAAGAGTTCACAGCTGAGTTCATCCACCATCTGAATTTATGCTTTTGACAAGACAGACCTAAGGGTTAAAAGAAACACAAATTTGTTTATGACAGCTTACAATGTACACTAAGCCAAAGCACAGATGCTTGTACCAGACTATAACTTAACAGCTAATTTCCATTTGTAGTCCCTATATATTATTTGTTTTTGGTGTTAGGGGAAACCCACACAGAAAGGGTAGAACATGCAGACTCCACACAGAAAGGCCCTGCCCTGGATAGGAATTGAACCCAGGACCTTCTAGCTGTGAGGGACAACAAGAAGTTTTTTTTTCAGGGACACTTATCACTCTTTTTGACAATGGACAATGCATATACAAGTTTGCAGTTCTGTCCCTCCAGTGGACACATAAAACCTATGTATACATCACCATGCTACAATTTTTAAAATGTGGATGTAGGTCTGTAAATATCCTGCCGGTACATGCTGTGAATGCAGCTTCTCAGAGCCAAATGTAACGCTACAAACCCTGCCGTCTCATCTTTTACACAGCTGAGCTAAAAAGACATCATCCATAAAGCCCTGCAGCCACCATTTTGGCTTCTTCATATAATTGAGCTCCGAGGACATACAGGACATATTTCTTAGTTATAGGCTGAGAGTGATGGGAAAAGCAGCCCAGTCACAGATGGTGAAAGGGAGGAATGGATTACATTGGTTTGAGTGATATGTGGAAGTGGCCATCTGCCCCCTGTGTTGGGCTATTCATCATCATGGTAACGGTCATATAAGCTACAGGTGTGTGTGTGTGTGTGTGTGTGTGTGTGTGTGTGTGTGTGTGAGCAGGATTGCCTGTCTGTTGTATGCTTTACTATGATTTACACATGTGGGCAAAGTAGAAAATATTGTAATATAATCCTCCAGTGCTTAGTAATTCATTATGATTGGCATGTGACTTGTAGGTTTAAGACAGAACATTTAATGTTTTGGTAATGACTACCTAAATGTTTCCAGACAAAATGGGGCTAGACGTTACTGTATATTAATCAAGGGTTGCATGTCATTTACCATTTACCATAAACCTATTTTAAGCTGTCCTCAGTGACAATGAATAATCCTGGATAGTACAGTTGTCTTGTGAATTATCCTTTTTCTATATAGCTTGATAACTGTCATGTGATTCTTGTGATGCTAGAAAGTCAGATGGAGGGCAGTAAGTAAGGGTGTGTTCCACTCAATTTAGTTCACACTAAAACAGAAAATGATGGATTGCTTTCTGATTTGTTGATCTATGATCTACGAGCAAAAAGCCCCGGATATAGTGCTCACAATTGGCATTTTAAACTTAGGACCAAACAACAAAAACAAAGCTTTTCTTAAGAAATAATCCAGATAGTGCTGAACAACTGGTTAGTGGTTGGGTCCGTGACCTTTGATCCAATGACTAGGCTTAAAGGTTTAAACTGTTATTGGCAAACTATTTTCAATCACATATTATAACTAGAATAGTTAACATAAAATATAGGCAAAAGAACACATTTCATCCAAGTTTCTATATGAGATTTTTGATCCGCATGTGTATTTTTACAGTAGGTGAGATTTTAAAAGAAGTGATAAATTTATATATCTTTACAACTTTGAAATATACAGTTTATGTTTATGTTGAACTGCAGTGAAGTTTTAGAAGACTGTGATACATTTGTTTATTCATATGACTGAGTGTTTATGTAAATTTAATCAGAATACTCCCATCAGAGCAAATGGAAAATGTGTTCAGCTTCTGTGACTCAGAAACTGTAAGTGTCCCTCAAGAGCATGCACATAACTCTGGTGTTTTACTGGCACAAAATAGTTTCTCTAAATTCATAAACTATGAGCTGTACTTTGGGCGTGTCCATTTCAAAATGACAGAAGAATGTGTTTTCTGCTTTGCTGTTGTCCTTGTGTGAACTCAAACCCTGCTTATACCATAACTAACAGGGTCAAACAAAGTGACAGCCAGTCCATTGTCAAATCAAAGAATAGGAATGAGAAGAGGAGTTTGGGAGTCAATGTCATTCTGATTACTGTTAGTGACCTGTGTTAGACTGCTCTTTACGTCAGTGCATGAAGTTTACATTTCTCCTCAACTATGATAAATAACCCAAACTGCTGACTTTAGTGCCATTACTCAATTTTCTTTTCTGTAGCCTCGGGACCTTTCCTACTTTTCTTTTATTAAAAAAGGTAAAACTGGATCAATCTTTCCTCCACAAAATACATTGCATCAAACCAATGTTTGAACTTTCCTTAAACCTTTAGCACCAATTTGATTCCAATATTATCTGTGCCTTGTTGTGTCCATGCATTGACAATATTTATCTGCATTTCACTTTTGCCTCCTCCTTCTCTATTTATGTTTGTGTGTTATGTTTGTGGCTCTAACATGTGTTGTTTTACAGTGTCAAAACACATATCCAGAGCTAAATATGCACTTTCTGTGATTGCTCACCGATGACTAGGATTAGAAATAACAATAAATAAATAAATAATTAAAATATGCTTTGCTAAGTGGCAACACCTACACTTTGGCATTATAAACATACACATTATACAAATGCATATTAGGCAAAGTAACAGAAATATGGTCTGAGAGATTTGCAAAACATATGTGCTTTCTTACTCCATCTGCTAATTGTAAACGACACAGCAATCAACATGCTTTAGTAGAACTGAAGTCTGAAGTAGAACAAGTTTTGTCATTGCCTCTGAAGTGTGTCATTCATTCATTTGAACTTTTATGCTCACATAAATGAATCGGAATACCACTGCTTTTTTGCTGCGTTGGCTGTGGTTGTAAATAAGAAATGTCCCTACAGTTTTTGTCAATTTGCAACCACAAAATCTGAGTGAAACCCATCTGCAGTAGATACAAATAAATCTTCAAAGGAATTCAGGAAGCTATAAAGCCATTCTTTTTACATTGACGCCACAGTGAGCAGTGGCAGTAAGTTTGCGGTCTGCTTTGTGTCTGCCTGTGTGTGTCTGTTTCGTGCCTCTGTGACTTCCTCTGCATATGTTTGTCACTTCATGCACATAATTACTGGAAGAACAATTCAACAAAAAACAGGTCAAGACTGCTTTGGGTCTGCAAGGAGGACTGGATGTAAACTCTGAGGTTTTAGAAATCAAACAAATCAATGCTTCAGTCACTGGGCACACTCATTTCCCGGAAAAAAAAAAACACACTTTTGTTGGAGGTCACCTCTTGTGGCTCTTCTGAACCACAACTATAAACTCATTAACACTGTCTTGTGCAAGCACTGTGCAATGTAAAATAACACATTGGCGGTGGAGAAGATTCTTTTCTGACCACTAATTGGATAATGGGATTCAAAACAGATGCTATTTTTACGGGTCACCACATGAAAAGGGGAGAAGAGAAGATAATAATTATCTTTGTTACAGATTTTTTTTTTATTTTATTTAATGCTCCGCCTTCAATTACAGATGTCACTTGGGTTTGGATTCCAAGATGGTAAGATTAAATCTCATTATGACAGGTGTGAATAAATCACACACCACAGCCAGGGACCACAGCTTGGTCAATGGAGCATTTACTTTCATATTTTACTTTGCACTGTGTGGCTTTTACAGGATTACATTACGCCCAGTTTAAATAGATGCACCTGACCGGTCATGTGACTTGGGGTTTCTTGGTCATGGGACTTCCATATGGTTTGTAAATAACATAAGCTCCATCTTCTTTCTTTTTAATGGATAAAAGAGCATTGACACATTGCAAACAACTGACCACATGTGCAGTCAGTGAGTGGGTAGAAAATTAGTGAGTGACTTGACATTTAGCTGCTCTGTTCATTTAAACATTTATAATTCACTAGTTAAAGGCTACAACTTAATATTCACTGCATGCTTAGGATGTGTTAAGCTGGACTTAAACAAAATGTCAAGTAACACCACAGTTATGACCTGTGCTTCCTCATCAAAGACTTCCCACTGAAATTAGCTTATGCATTGCCCCAAAACCTACATTAAGGTACAAGGCAATGTACATTCTAAACAAAGTGTATTTGGGGTAAATAAATATGTTTCTTACAGCAAAAGCTACAAATGAATCAATAGACTATTAACTTATAGCAAACCAACCAAAGTGCTTTAACGCAAGTATGTATGGTAACTGTGATGTCAATTTGCTTAAAACCAGGTACTACAGAGGATAATAAGATTTATTTTTGGCCTATTGTGACTTGCCAAATAACAGACAAATCCACATCTAATGTTACTTTTCCTTGACCTAGGAAACAAAATAATTTTTACATGTTGGTTTTCTGTTTCCAGCTGTTACTCTGTGACAGACAGAAACATGAAGTCAGTTTGGAATGTGTACTTCTTTTTGTCTAAGTGCTTTCATAAGTTAGCATGTAATGCCTTGTATTTGATTCGGAATCCACATGCATGCAAAAAAACAGCTGGCTGGCAACTATTAAATTACACTAAGATAATATCATGTATACTAAATGTTTGTGGGTTTCTTCTGGATAGGTTTTGGCAATAAGAGCAACAGTAAAAAAAAAAAAAAAAAAAGTTTGTGTAAATAGAATTTAGCAGAAGGCTTGGGTGACAAATGACACGAGTTAAACCTTCCACAGTTTGAAAAGTTCCAGACACTGCAGCCAAACATCTCTTTAGCAGACCTCAATCAGTTAAAGGTTAGCGTTGTGGAAGGAAGCATTAAAAACAAGATGGATACATTGGCTGGAGAGACTGTGCTCTGCATTAAAGTGTAAAGAACTTTGGCACATACTATGAGACAGGCAATTCAAGACTTTCAGTTTTAGGGGTGCTGAGCACCCTGAGCAGGCAGGCAAAAGTTGAAAATCTTACCTTTTTTTAAACCAAAGTAAAGGCATTTTTCCTGTATTTTCTATATTTTTGTGCCGATGTTGTATAATGTCTTTGGGGCATTGGGTGCCTTCTTGTTTTTTAAATTTGTTTAGTGCCTTTTGACATTTATGTACTCCTTCACTTACTAATGCATATTTATTTTTATTTTTTTGCCAAAAACCCAAGCAAAATAAAAGGCTGCATTTTTGCTTTTAGAACTTTGCAACCAGTTTTAAACCAGCTTTCTTGAAAGGCTTTTTGTGTGCCAAACTGATGAAATGGATATTTTGACAACACTAACGGTTTGGGACCAGTGTCTCCTAAATCAAAGAGAGACTGCTTGTCCTACAAACAGATGTAGATGATCCAAATTTACATTGTTATTGATTAATTAATTATTCTTAAAGCATGTGTCACTCTTATCATCCACATTATCCATAATAAAATCCATAAAAAGAAAATGTCTGCATCAAATCTAACTTTAGCAGTAACATTAAACAAACAACATCAGAATATGGTGACACTTAGAAAAATTATAAATGAATGATAAAAAATAATTTCAATTCACTTGTTTATTGTTCACACCCTTTGTGCACTTATCAGATCACAACATACTTCTGTTGGCTCATGGGTCTAAGCTAACATTTGTCCTCAGTCTCACCTGGTTCTGTCACTCTCTGTCTCTTAGAACACCTCACTCTGCTCTGGTCTTTCTCTGACCTCCTCTTTCCCGCTTTGTGCTATCAACCAAAGGTCAATCAAATATTAACTCAAGCAACTGTTCTGAAAAACAAATTACAGAAACAATCAAGAAGATATAAGATATAGGATTAACTTTTCTGAGCTATGACATTTTATTTAAGGACCCACATTACTCATTTAAACAATAAAATAGAACATAATAATAATAATAATAATAATACTCAATAATACTTATAATAATAATGATACTCAAGTTTTGAAATTGAACAGTACATTTATTTATTTTTTTATTTCTTTGTATGTACAGAGATTCTTGTACCAGATTATAGCTTTACAGGTAAATTCCATCTGTAGTCCTATATTGTACATGTTTTTGGTGATTTTGAGTATCTGCCGATACCGAGTCCCGATCCGATACTTCTATAATACATAAAAAAATAATAAAGAAGAGCGAAAAAACAGATCCAGGATTTTTTATTTATTTAATTTAATCATTTTTTTATTTAATTCATGTAAAGCATGTGTGTCAAACACGCCAATAACCTCTGTTGGTGACGCAGCTTGATCACCCACACCTGGGCAAAATCTAGACAGAATGACAAGACCGACAGAGCCTCCCACTTTAATGTGCCCTGGAATGTAAATTGCCCTGAGGGACAGGAACTTGCCCTGAACCCAAAGCGAAAGCTGTCGCGCTAGCCTGTACAGGTGGTGCAAACGCAGTCCGCCCTTTACTTACTTATTGTCCACATGGACTTGGACATGGCGGCCCTTTAGCTGCTGGAGGAAGTATTTCCGGGCCAGAAATACAGCAATCCTTTCAAGGCAATTAATGTGCCATGTGAGAAGATGGCCTCTCCATATCCGCTGGGCTGGACGGCCATCCAAGACTACGCCCCATCCCAGAATGGTTAGCATCCTGCAATGACAACATGAACCTAGAGTTGGACCCAAAGTGAGAAACTGAACCACATTACAGGGTACAAAGCCCTCGGTGCGTAACCCTTATTTGTTTCAGGGGATTGGCCCTTGGATGAAATCCCGAGCCACAGCTTAAAAAGGTCTCATGAGGCCAAAAGGTATCACCGTGGATGCAGCTGCCATGAGACCCAGAATTCTTTGAAGGTAATGTACAGTCATTTCCTGGCCTGGCTTGATATCCCGTACAACCCCCAAATATGTTGTCCTCTGGGCAGGAGGAAGAACACTTTTCTTGGCGTTGAGTCTGAACCCCAGAGATTTGAGATGAGCCAAAACAATATCCCAATATCGAACTGCCAGCTCTTGAGACTAAGCTAGAATGAGTCAGTTGACTATGTAATTCAAAATGCGGATGCCCTGGAGTCGCAGAGGAGCCAGGGCCATATCCATTAATTGTGTTTACGAACAGGGTGACAAGGCTAGGCCAAAGGGAAGAACCCAATACTGGTAGGCTTTGCCTCTTAAATTGAACCTCAAGAACTTCCTGTGCGATGGCAGAATTTCTGTGAAAATAAACGTCCTTCAGGTCAATGGTGACAAACCAATCACCTGACTGGATCTGGGAAACAATCACCTTGATTGTCAGCATTTTGAACTTGTATGTTCTGAGATAGCGGTTTAGCCTACAAAGATTCAGAAATGTACCCATCTCCCATCTTTCTTGTGAACCAGGAAATACTGGCTGTAATACCCTGACTGTCTATCTGACAGCGGAACACGTTCTATTGCCCCTTTGGCCAGCAGAGTCTGTAATTCCTGTGTCAAAATATATTCTGACTTCATGGAAGTGGAGACCATGCCATTGAAACGCAGAGAGAGACAAGGGGAGATGTTTGGCAGTAGCTTCCACGCTGCCAGCTTCTCCAAGAGAGGCACCAATGCTGAGGGATGGTAAGGATCTGGCGCCCTGAAATATAATTGGGAATGACAGGATATGTAAGATCCCTCTAGAGACCCAGCCCACTGCCACTGGTGTTTTGGGGAATAGCAGGCCCCAGCGCCAGGACTTCTTTTTGGCAGATCATCCGCAAGTCTGGTCTCCTCGGGACGGACTGAGCAGTTCGACGAGCCACCACACAGTCCTTACAAGGCGGGGCACGGTGAGCCACACTCTTCACACCTCAGAAAAGACAGACCTGGTTGGGACTGAGTGGCTGACAGTCCCGACTCTTAAGCAGAGTGGGGAAGGAACCTCACAAACGCCTCCTCATTCAATGAAGTTCTCAAAATAAATAACCTAATTAATTGCTTCAGACTTCATCTTTAAGGCCGGTACACACCGGGACGAATATCAGCGCGCGTTATTCGCCAGCGTTTTTCAAAGCGTTTTTTGTGTTCACACCCAAGCGATTTTTGGTGACGATGTGCCGAGTGAACATGCAAATTCCTTCCCTGACATTAGATGGCGCTTAATGTAAAACAGAAATACCCCCATTTGCTGTGCAATACTACTCCATAATAGTTGTCTTTTATCAAGATTTTTGTAATCGCTGTCGCGTTTGTCATATAGTTCTTTGTGTTCCGACACCAACGAGACCAGCAGCTCTACATTCATCTTGCCTTGCAAGACGCCATTTGGCGATATCTTCTTCGCCGTTACGTATGTGTGCTCGGCAAGACCGTTTTGTGTTTGAGCGCCCCCAAGTTGTGTTTTACTGTAACTTCAGAAGCTCCAGACACGTGAGCAAAAGCGGCAATCTCATTGGTCGTATAGTTTTTAACGCGTCAAACCAAAAAAACGAACTCGAGGCGTTTTTAAAAATGACGCTTTTACGCGTGGCGTTTTTCGCGTTGGTGTGCACACTCACATTGGCGGCTTTTGTTTAGTCACGAGGCGTTAAACGCCGCAAATATCGCGCGCGAAATTCGTCCCGGTGTGAACGGGCCTTTAGAGTGTTATGGCAGTTGGGAAGAAGTTTTCCTGCAGGACACTGATCACAGATGTCCACTTACTGCACTCTATTGTTCAAAGGTCCAATGCAGAGGATCCGTGTTGTTCAGTAAAGCATTGTGCTGTTGTGTATCCGTTGCTCTACTACTTCAGTCTCCAAACTAAATCATATAGTTGAACCAGCCCTCTCTATTAGTTTTTAGGGCATCATCAAAAAAATTAAATAAAATGAGCAATAACAGCTTCAATAGCTCTAAAGGAACAGGCTTCTGTCTATGAAGAAACACAATAGAAAATTATAAAGTTTTCATAAGAAGTTAAATAAATTTGTTCATGAATATCCTAAAAACCAACATGAAAAATTTGATGCATTTTACTTCCAGTGATCAGTTAGTCGTCTTTACACAAGTAATGTATATTTTTTTTCAAAATGGACAAAGTTAGACAAAGAGAATATAAATTATACTGGACTGTCTAGAGGTGTAGTGTACATGCTACACATTACAATTATATTTACTATTTTATAAACAAACGTCATAATAAGTTTATTTCAATAGTGTAAATATGTGGTAGACATACTGTACTGGAAGGTATTTGTATTGGAAGGTTTCAATAGCCTGTAATAGGCTTATATAGAAAAGGGCTTTTTTATATAGGAAAATGTCAAGCCACTAAAAACGTTGTGATGTAAAATAATATCAGCAAACATAAACAAACAACTTTAACAAAATATATTTGTATTTTCTGCTTTTAAAACAAGCCAGTTGATGTGTTATTTGGCAAATTGTAACCTCTTCTGCACATGCCTTTTTTTTAAAAAGATTGTTTTTGCGGGGGATTCTTGAAAATAGATTAGCTTTACATTGCCCAATTGCACAGCCTTAAGCATATCATGAATGCTGGGTCTTGTTTGTTTTCTGAGAATCTACTGCACCTACAATGTAACTTGCAAAATTTAGCAATGAAAAATATACTAAAAACCTTGATTATTCTGGTTAGTCACATACTGCTATTAGTTTGAACAATACTGTACGCAGACACAGGGAGAACATGCAAAACTATTTAGTACTACACATAGAGACTGTGGCATCTCCCAGAAAGGACATAAAAGTGCTCCATCACACAGTAGTGGTCAGCCAGGTGTGTTTATAAAAGAGGGGTTGTTCTTCCATTTTCATGTTGGAGAATTATCAAAATAAATTTGAGGCTAAAATGAATGATTTCATTGTTATGTATTCTATGGTACTGAATTTTATGGAACCGAAAACAGTTACATATAGCGCTGCTTTAGATAAACGGGTAATCCAATGCCAAAGACAGCTATTCCTGCTCAACAAGGTCAGCCAATATTATATGTGTGCCACCGTTATAAAACAGTGGAGCTTTTCATTTCCACTCAGGAAATGAGCTAAAGCTCCTGTCATACCTTCAGTATAAAACTTTGGTGCCATGCTGTCACGCAAAGCGACGAAAGGCTCTAGGTTCCTGCCAACTTTACAGCACTCTGTCTTCTAACTAACCAGCTTCTCCTCACAGTCCTCTGTTTTACCTCAGGCGAAGGATGTGTGCTAACAAGTCTGATGCAGAGCAGTGCACAGTTGGCACACACGACAAACCTTGAAGCCTGCAAAATTAGGTTTTCCAGAAAGTCAAAGCTGCTAAGTCACAGTCTGGTAAGCTCACGCAAACACAGCACTGCAAGCGACTGCATGACAAAAGATAGTGACATGGCCAGGATTCACAAAACTGATAAATGGCAGAAGAAGCATTACATCTCTGTGATAGCATTAGCTTTAACATGAGCTAATGCTACACTGCACTAAAGAGGTTAACTTTTTTCCCTCTTGCTAAAGCCTAAATGTGGGTGAAGTATGCCAAATCTTTACTCAACTAACAGTATTATTTTGATATAATGTCTAATATATCATGAACTATCCAATCCATTTTTGACAAAGGCCCAGCTGGAAGTTAATCTGGCCTGAGTCTGATGTGACAACTGCAGCAGCTTTTCTCTAAGATTGTGGTGTTTGTTGGGATTTGTTCTTTTCTCTGCCTGAGTGAAAACTTTATCAGGAGAAATGGGTGGCTGTCTTCAAGAAAAGACAGACAGTTCTTCTTTAGGAGACTTTATTCGCTTGAGTGAAGATGCTCTGAGGTGGGGCAAGTGCACTGTTCTCTGCAGTTGTTTGCTGAGAAGAAGAAGCTGATCAGGCAGGCACAGTCTGCTGTAGGTCTGATACTGGACAGTGTAGATGTGGTTGCAGAGAAGAGAGTGGTGGATAAAATCAGTTTCATCCTCAACATTTAAAGAGTAACTAAACCCTTAAAACAAATTTTTTTAGTTAATGATCTGTATGAAGAATGGGGCCTTATTAGTGTGGTTCATTGATTTGAGTAAAAGTTTTGACATTTGAGTATGAAGTATATTAATTTTACAATATATGGTGTAAAACCATTTAGGTGCTGCCCTCTTCAGGTTGAACGGTGGTTACTGCAGTTGAATTTTTCTATTTGTAGTTTCCTTGTGTGAGCCGTTAGTCGGGCTCGACTAACGGCTCACCACCCACGCCCCTGGCACAACCCCACCACACCCTTGGCATAGTCTCATGCCCCTGGTATAAAAACATCTTGTCCCGTCAAAACCCCCATAGCGAGTCAGGAGTTGGAATTGCAAGTATTGAAAACGATCACGATAGCGTATATTAGCATCTAGTTAGCATAGCCATTTATATAGATATATAGAGAATTTCTTGTAGCCTAGTTAATTAAATAGCATAGCAGTTAGTTCTTAGTGTAGTATTGTTATAAACATAGTTAGTAATAGGCCTTTTCCACTACCAGTATCAGCTCGACTCGACTCGCCTCGACTGCCTCGCTTTTCGCTCCGTTTTCCATTGCAGATAGTACCTCCACAATAGTACCTAGTCGTCATAGCGACGCCGCAAGAACCTGTCGTGACGTAATCTTCTACGCGACACACACCCGCTACTCACACACATAGAACTCGCTGGATCTTCTCTTCGGCAGCCAAACAAAGAAAAGTCTGCACCTCCTCGTTTGACCACGGAGCATTTTTCCGAGTTGCCATAATACTAAAGTCTGGGACTGGGTAAATTATCACGCAATCTCTGGCCAAACTATTTAAAAATGGCGGGGTTATTCAGGATACTCCGTCTGGCGCGTGCAATGATGACGCAGTGAACAGTGACGATTCTCTCTGGCCAATCAGCAGTCTGTTGTGTGTTCACGTCACAATTTAGTATCGCCTCAGCCCGCTTAGAACCTCGCGGAGGTGATACAAAAGTACCAGGAAGCAGGTACAGGTACAACATTTACGCAGTGGAAAACCAAACAAAGGCGAGCCGAGTCAAGGCGAGTCGAGCTGGTACTGTGTAGTGGAAAGCGCCATTAGTGGCATAGTATTGCATCAGTTAGGATAGCTTTAGGTTAGCATAGATCTTTTTTTTGCATTAGCTTTATCTGTATTTGGGTCAATGACGTGACGGCTAAATATACTGTCCAACTGTATTTTTTTCTTGCTAAAAATTCATTCTATAACACCAACATATACCATATATATTTAGTTCTTATTCTCTATGTGTAACCACCTACAATTTTCAAAAGAAATTAGGCATTTGCAATTTTTTTGGTACTGTAAGGGTCAAAATATCATGTGGTGCGACCGTCCGGTCACAAATATATAAATATAGTTTTATTTATATAGCGCCTTTCCAGAGCTCAAGGACGCTTTACATATCAATTAATCATTCACTCCACAGTCACACACTGGTGGTAGTAAGCTACATCTGTAACCACAGCTGCCCTGGGGCAGACTGACAGAGACGTGGCAACCATTCCGCACCTACGGCCTCTCCGACCAACACCATCAACATTCTAACACATTCATACAAGGCAAGGTGGGTTAAGTGTCTTGCCCAAGGACACAACGACAGTATGAACTGTGGGGAGAGCGGGAATCGAACCTACTACCTTCCGGTTGAAGGACGGCCGCTCTACCACTGAGCTACTGGCCTATTTTGCATAAATTCTGAAGAGTTTTGTAACCTCATGTAAAATTACAGTGTTCTTGTAATAAGTTTTCCCTATTATTTTGCGAGTTTATTTTGTCCGAGTTTGTCCATTTTATGAAATATCATGTGGTGCGACCATGAAATAACTACCATTTTGGAGCTTTTATAATGAAAGCTACGCCAAGACGGGAAGTTCTATCATACAACCCTTTGCAAAGGACCCATCAAAGAAGCAAGCAGGTTTGTAACCCTCTCTCAACTTTTAAAAAATAGAGCTTTTAAAATGGCTGGTAGGTAGTTTCCAAATCTGGATGTCATGTGGTATGACCTCAAAAACATGATGAATATTGATTTACTTTGATAAATTCATATTTTGATTGTAAATGTCATCTTGAACTTTTGCTAAATTGTTATAATTTTTAATTATTTTTATCTATTTTTATCAGATGCCGCTCTCAAGTAAAGAGTTGTGTAATAAGTTGTGTGAAAAGATCATCCTTTGGAAAGAAATCTACATGTTGTGAATTTACTCATTGTGTTCCTCAGACTTCATCACAGACTTGTGACAAAACTTCTGGGTTGTTTATATCTGTTAGTCTTTCACAAGTGCAATGTCTCAGGTTGTGTCCCACAGTAGAGCAGAAGCAAGGCAACTGTAGCAACTGCACCTTCAGTTGAACAACAACAAACCTAGTGAAAGATAAAATAAATTAAAATGTTATTTTGCCCCTTTTGCCTTTCTTTGCAAGTTTCCAACTCAAAAGAAATACACAATGACATGACTGTAGCCTGTACTTTCTGTCTAAGTAGCATTCCAAGACATCAATTTCCACAAACGAATGGCCTCAACCCGAGTAGTTTAAGTGTAATGAAAACAGCAGTAATTAACCTATTGCCTACCTACATCCTTGCTGGCCCACTCTGTCACTCATTTGGCAGTTTTTCCATTCAATCTAATGGTCCTTTGTGCGACTGTCAGGGCGGTCTTTCTCACTCATCCATGGCTTTGGTCTTGGATCAAAGGGGGACTGCTATTTTCCACTCCGGCTCAGTGGGACGTCAGACACAGCAGTCAAAACACAGGTGCCCTCTGCCACCGGAGGGCAGTAACGCTCTGTGAAGGATGTATGTCTGTGATCACAGCACTGAGCAGTCCTCATAGTAAACATTACCATTAAATTCAAAGCGTTTGAAGCAGATTGAGCTCCTACTCTTGGGCCATGGACTGACAGCAAATGTCAACATTAAAGCCCAGGTAAGACATACATGTACTGGCTTATGAACTGTGGGTTCAAAAGTGACGTAAACATTCAAAAGATGTACAACAAGTTATATTCTACATCAGCAAGTGTTGAAGTAATTTGTTTGGCATTCCAGGTATGAAAAACAAAAATGAATGGAAGTGGTATAAAGAGTTGATGTATTAAGGTATAATTACCACTAGAGAGCAGTAATGTAGCATATTTCATCTGGAGCTTGGAGTGCAGCTCTAATAATTGTGAATAAAATGTGCTTTTGTCTCTTTATCTTTTGTTTAAAATTCTTCTAAAATAATTTATCATAAATAAGACTGGTTTCTGTGACTGGAATGCATTCACTTGTTTAAACAACCAGATAAAAGAATTAAAACAGTGGACTTTGTCAATCCTAAAATAAACTGTTCAGAGCTGAGTTTATAACCTTAGAGGGAGTGTTTTTTTTTTTTTTTATTGTCATTAAGCAAAAGTTAATGAGAGGCTAGTATCTGGTTGTTTGTAACTGATTGATCGATGCTGGGAGTCTTCTGACCAGCTTACTTTAGAATTGACAAAACCTCTTCTACTTTCAAACCCTATGACTAGATGTCTTTGTAACCCTTCATTGTATTTTGTCCTGGATGACTGACAACCTCCATAGCCATTGACTAGTATACCTACATCTTCCTAAAAATATTATTAATTATTGGGGCGCCTCTGTGGCTCATCTGGTAGAGCAACTCGGGCGACCTCAGGTCATTTGCCCAATGTCAGCACTTATTCACACACTTTCCTCTGACAGTGCCATCTAGTGTGTCTCTTGAGAAAAGCCCAGTCTGTTCTGTTGTTATGTCCGGTGCTGAAAATGCCAGTATTACTGTAAAGTTGTATAAGAAGCAGATCGCAAGAAAATAATTGTAAGGAAGCAGAAGACTTTATAAGAAGACATTTATTAGATCAGTAGAGCACATCATATCAGCATCACACCAAAACCAGCAGATCATTTCCTCACTATCACTGTCTGAGCCCGATGCACTAAGACTCTCTGTAACCAGTCTTTACAATGTCTTTTTATATTCCCTTCTCCACTCACATCTTTCACAAATGTGGTATCCAGCTTCTTTGTCTGATTTGAAGTCCCTTTGACTAAATTGTCTCCACATGGTTTTCCTTTGCTCTGACTTCTGAATTTGGTTGATGGAGTCTTCAAAGTGAAAGGCCCACATTGTCATGACCCTGTCCATTTCCATTTCTCTGTGCTGGCATGTGGACTTTTAATTCACGATCTCATTTAGATCTAGATGTCATATAATTTCTTGAATCCCTTACAGTATTTACATCTCTTAAATCGTTTATACTGCATAACCAAACAACATAATAACAGTGAACAACGTCAGACTACAATACTAAAACAGGAACACTTGGATAGTTTTCACATGCACTAGTACACAGTGTTGTACATAGATCAAACATAGATCATAGTATTTTGTATTTACATTTGTTATGACCCCCATACAACTAATACATTATACACTCATGAAGTTCACAGCTACATTCCAGGTTTGTGCATTGTTTTAATGCACTGCTAGTTCCAGAAATAACTGTCACAGAAAAAAAAAAATAGTATGAATATGGGATACTGGGAAATAATGGGAAAATGGATACTGGATACTGTTTATTTGATATGTAATAATGAGATTTCTACATATCTATATCTATCAATCTCTCTCTCTCTCTCTCTATGAGACAAATGACAAATGCTTTTACATGCGAGTCCAGATGCTTTTGCTTTAACCTGTTCCTCACAACACAAATGAAAAAAAAAAAAAAAACACAACAAAGTATCCACAACAGAAGTGAGTGGTCCTGAGGGACTGTTTTCATTGACAAATGAGCCATTTTGCCACTGTGACTTGTGCCACCACAATCACAGTAGCTTATGCATGGGTAGATAACTAAATCTGGATATGTTACTGTCCTCTCTCACCTGCAGCTAATTACAAAAGTGGCCAGTTATTGTATTGTAGGCCTAGAAAAAGGCCCAGACAGTATTTCATATTATGCATTTTTTGATATTTATGTCGATTGAAAATCCTGACTTATTTGATATAACTTGTGGTTATTCCATTGTGTATGTGAAATTTATGTTGTGTGCTTTTTTGTGTTGTGTTTTTTGTTAATCGTGTTGTGGCTTTTAAGGGACTTTGATAGTAGTACAGCACGGGGTGTGTGAGAGAGGAACAACATAGGGCAAACAACCAGAGTGAGACTCAAAGTGGGTCTCCTGCATATTTTCATGTGCTCTACACACCCTTTATTGGGATTTTTATTATTGTGTTCTTGTGAGCCTTCAAGGCCACCGTAATCCCGTCATTGGTCCTGTAACTCCATCTAAGAGATATACTTAAGTATTTTGTAAATGTGGTTTTGTTAGATACTTTCAAAAGTTATTTATCCTCTACAGATACTAAACAATGAACGTCTGTGAATGGGGCCAGTCCCAATATCACCCTCAACATTTAAACCACTGAACTACTTTACTGCACATATTAATAAATAATAGCTGTATTCTGGTTCAGACAGCATGCAACCAATGTTTAATTTGTATTAGTAGTGCAAGTGTTGTTAATAGTGGTTAAAATGTGTGTTTTCATTGGCCACATTAGCAGCACAATACATATTACAAAACATGTGCTGACAGTTGACATCTACTGTAGGGAATAAGTTACCTCTCAACTATCTCATACCCTCTTTTACAAAATACTGGACTACCCCTTTCAACAAACCAAATATTACACTGCAAAAAACATATTTTTAATATTAATAAATACAAACATAAACAAAATGTGTACAAAGCAACATGGAAGAACTTTCCTGGACGCAGCTGGCTGACGAATCTCCCGAGTGACAGTGACTTTTATGGCTACTGACATGGGAAAGTATTTCATAATTCATGAAGTAAGTAAGATATGAAACACAATAAAACATTTCTGCTTGTGGTACAAAGACAGAATAGTTTACAATATCCCTGTTCACAACTGCTTTTTATAAATAAATTACTGTATAGAGAACAAAATGTGACAAGACAACTGCAAGCCTTTCCCTTTAGTATGACGTCATAGAGTACAGTATTTACATTTCAGCTACACTGTTACATCGATTGAAATATATAAATTGTGAAGGTCCCAGTTTCTTGCAGTGCCTGGGCATTTTAAGTCCTTTTACCTCATCTAGTACTCAACATAGCTTATTTTATGCTTTTTGTTTTTCTTAGTTTATCTTAGAACATTGTAGGTATCTATGTAGTTGCTAACAAAGTGACACCCAACATGCCATGAGTTGAGGCCATGGACACATTTCAACAAGGAGTCTGTTGTAGAGGTTGATATAGGATTAGTATTTGCAGTATTTATTGATGAATGGTGACACTAGCCATTTTTATGCTCCTTTCTATGATATTGGTGGAAATTCATACAGACATCCCATTTCAGTTAGCCTTAGGTACTGCTTATGCTAAAGACATCACACCAAAAAACATGTCACTGTCCACTTTTGCCCTTCTAAAAACTAGCTTAGAGTGAATGATGCATTATGTGCAGACAACAATTGCTCTTTTCACAAAGTGGCAAAAGTAATAAGTGAAAAGCACATGGCTAACCAAAATGCACATGGCTAACTTGCCCTAAAAGACCTGCTATTGTTGCTTTTGCGCACACCTAATACATCATCAATTATCTATAACACTGAGTCATGCCATTTATCCTCAAGCGGTCTCATCTTTGTTACCACCTCCAGTTGCAAGACGGGGGCACTTTACACCCCTCATGGCCAGATGTCAGACAGGAATATCCCGTGAAGAAAAGTGAGCATAAAAACTGCCTTGTGTTTCAACAGTGTCCAGGCCGCACTGAAATGATCTGGTGTAATGCGATGTCCATTTTCCTGTGGTTTCCATAAATCCATGAATTATTCCAGTCTAAACAAACTGGTGAGGATTTTAGAATGAGAGCTGAGTGTTGCTAAATGTCAAGTCAGTGTTATAAATCAGACGCTACGGGGGGCCCTCTGAATGTCATGGGTCCTGCGGTTGCGCCCCTTCTGCCTCTCCTGCAGGTGTTTCCATTTGGCGGTGAGCCCTTGAGCATGCACGTGGCTGTTGGGGCTCACTAAAGTCTTTGTCTGCTGCTGTTGGTGCTGCACTTGAACTATATGAGCTTTCTGCCGCCGGTGTTTCCGCTCTCGTTTCCAGATCTGCTCGCAGAACTCGTCCACGCTGTTCAAAGTAGGGTGGTTGACCAGCGACAGGAAGTCCCGGTACCACAGCCTCTGATTGGGCGTCTCCTGAACAGGGGGAGGGTTGTGGACGCTGGCGGCAGCCTCGTCACTGGGATGTAACAGATCTTCCAGGCGCTCAGTGTCAATGACCTCAAGGGTGACCTTAAGAAGTGTCTGCATGAAGCCGTGCTCCACTGCCTGGCAGAGATAGATCCCAGAATCCTTCTTGATGAGTGTGCGGATCAGCAGGCCCTGGTCTGTGCGGATGAAACGTTCTTCTGATTTAACCTAAGGAGAAAAGTTAAGGCAATAAAGGATTTGCAGAATGATAAGGCAAGAAAGATTAAGGTTAATATAGCTAGTATGATATTTCAGTATAAAATCCATCAACAGTCTTATACTTATACAATAAAATATGAAAGTGGCTTATCTAGAATAATTTGTCTCATCAAATCATTTATCCTCTTTCCTAAAGACATGGAATTTTCTCTGAAGTGGTCCCCACCTCGTGCTTGCGGTCGTCGGTGGAGCGCTGATACTGCCAGTAGGTCAGAGCTCTCTGGGATTTTGCACTGCACTCAAGGAAAGTGCTGCTGTTTTCCACTCCGTACACCGTTTTATCCTGCAGCGTTGTCAGCCCATTTAGTTCATCTGGATAACAATTAGAATAGATGACTCAATTAAAGACATAATATGCAGGGTATCCAGGAGAATGTTTGCCCCTTGCCCCCACAAGTTTACTCTGGGCTTTGAATAAACTTTGGTTACATGTTTTATTGCTTTAGTATATTTTCCTCTGTGAGCTGTGATTGGCTGGGAGCTACGCACCAAAGTAAATAACATCTACCTTTAATTCATAATCCTCCATTTTTATGAGGATTTTTAATAATACTGTACGTGATAGTAACACGTCCTATCTGTTAAACCACTGGGTCTATAAAAAGGGACAGAGCAACTCCAGCCCCGTTTACACTCACAGTTTGACCAGGCAAAATTCCAGCATTTTACCGAGGGGCCTCATGTGTCTGCTCTTGCAATTTCCCAGATCAATACCTGGTAACGGCGCTGATAATTTCAGTTAGCATTTCCTCTGCCTTCTCATTTTTCCTAACGTTTTAAAGGACAGAAGAAGTCATTCAGAGAAAACCTTTACAGCGCAGAAAGGATATGTACTGTAAATGACTCCACCCGTCCGGCATGAGAATCAAACCCATGACCTTCTGACTGTGTAATATCTCCATAGACACATTTCTTGCAACATGATGACCTTTATCTGACCAAAATGTTTCCTGCTTTAAATGCACTGACATTACAGACAGATAGGATTTGTATTGTTATTAATCATGCACAGATTTGGCCACCACAGTACAACAGCAGACTCTGGAGGAAATGAACCGTAACTAAAGCTTTGGAATTCTTTTTGGCATTTAAACGAATTGTCAGCTCTGCACGTTTCAGTTTTAAGCTCATAACTTAAAATATGAAATTGGAGATAGCTGATGAAAACAGAGTTTGAAAAGTTTGAGGTAAGTCAAACAGTGCTTTGAATAACATGTTCTTTTCCAGTTATGAAATATTCTCAGAAGGGGATTATAGCTGGAAGCGTGCTTTTGGACCGAGACCACTAAAAGTAGACAACAATGTGGGGGCTTAGCTTTGAGGGAGGAGACTCGTTGGAATCCTGACCATGTTAATTATATGTTTCAAATGGGCAGACACTGAGACACATTAAAAAATGATAAGATAACTTTGTGTGTTTATTTACCGTTGTGCTGCAGATCCGAGCATTGCGTGAGCGGGTCTCCATTCCTGATGTCTTGTCTTCTCGTCCTCCTGCGGGAACACAAAATAACCCCAGACATTTTTAATCGTCGTATTAATACAAGAGAATCTCTTCTGTTTGTGTTTTGGATACAGTCTGAGGCCAACACAAATAGATAAACTAACAGCAGGCAGCTTGTCGCATCGCACACAAGCTTTAATTATAGGGTGTGTGTGGCAAAGGAATTTATACCTCATCAGTCATCTCAGCCCGTTTCCATCTTTCTGGGCTCACAATAGGAGCGAGCTTGAGTTTCAAATCCAGTGTCAAGTACAGTCCTTAGGATATTTTCTGTAAACAATAATTGACGGGACTATGGAAACACCAAAGAAAGGGAAGATTCTGTTGTCTGGTGTTGTTTTATCCTGTAATTGGAGTTAGGAGAGCTGCGCTTGAATGCTGGAGTCCAACAAATCAATAGGATCCAGGCAGACGACACACATGCACAGTCCACTGCAGCGAACACCTCGTTAACTGCCGGCTCCCTCAGACCGCCTCAGGACTCCACTTTGACAGCTTCTCACTTTCAGTAAACACATGAGGAAGGTTGTATTTCTAGCTTTCTCCTCGAAACCTAACCCTATAGCTTTAGGGCATTTTGGCAAAGCCTGCATTCCCTCTGAGTGTGTCTTAGTCCTCAGCCATGAACCACAGTGTGTATGTTCCCAGTCCGGGAAACCCAGCTAAATATACTTTCAATTATAGTTGAAATACAAATACATATAAGTTTTAATTTAAAAATGTCTGGTCTCTGAAATGTTAGGGAATAATATAGGATCACATTGGTGTACATTTCAGAAGGGAAAAGACATGACCCTTTGCCTCCGTGGTGTGTCCATAATCAAAATATTAATCTGTAAATTTAGTAATTATAAACGCTATTTTTTATAAAAGCACATGAAAAATAATTAGATTACTTATATATTAGATTACTTGTGTTTCTTAGCATCATATTTTAGAGTTAGACAGAAATGACAATACAGTTAAACTAACTTTTTTTCATTTATACAGTATAATGAGTGACATATACAGTATAGTGAAAATATTTACTGGGGTTGTTCTGTTTAGCCATATGCAATATGTCTATATTTATGGATTAATGCCTGCCACATGAAAAACAACACATTTGTTGTTAAAACCTCCATATTAATAAATTATTGGTAGGTTTTATTGTTTTTAATTACCCTCAAGTAGGCCTACAAAGTAGACAAAAATCCAAAAAGTCTGACTCTTGATTTATGTGACATAAAAAAAAAAGTAATCCATTATGGCACACACAATATGTACAATTTTTTAAAGTGTATAGCTGCAGTGTGTAGCTTTTGGTGGCATCTAGAAATAAAATTTTAGATTGCAACACCAGACCTCAAAACCTTCCTTTTTCGCTTTCCAATTTTTTGTCAAGAGGGAAATGCTGTGTGTGTTTTATTTTGTTCAATATGTTATATAAGACATATTTGTTGCCCCTTTTTTCTCCTAGTCAGTAACCAGAGTCAGTGTTGAGCTGGTACAAACATCTCTGGCGTCATGACAAGATTTAATGTGGAGCATGTGTGAAGTACCTCTTGGCCATGGGGAAGTATCTGGAGCACTCGGTGCCGTCCCATGCGCAGTAGGGGTCCCTGGCCAGACAGCACTCAGCACAGGCCTTCCATAAACCTCACAGCGGTGCAAAGGCATCTGGGATACGCCAATGTCTGAGCCCAGGTAGAGTTGTTGCTACAAAGACAAATGGGGAGATATGAAGATATTATAATTGTGCCCATCTGGGTGGAGCGCTTAATAGTCTGTGTAGTTCTTGGCTAAGCTTGTGTTTGAAGGGGAAGCACAAATGAGGAATGTTGACAAGCCGTCATACTACCACTTCTCGGCTCCTTCCAAGCTGTCAATTACCGACGGCTTCTGCCCTACATTTAAAGTGATTAGCTAACTGTCAGTTTCTAAAAGCCGACAATTTGGTTCTTTGTGATGACATGTCTCTTCATCATATCTTTCAAATGTGTGGACAAACGTTTCTTTGTTCTTTCTCCGAAGGTCCTCCAGCTAGATGTGTCACCTGCGTTGAAGAGCTCTCACTATCTAAACCATGGAAACACAGTCAAAGTACTGCCATGAATAGCTTACTCTTAGAATCTTCACCTGGCTGTCTGGACTGCAAGTAAGTGTGCTTAAATTAGACTGGTGTTTAATCCATTTAGTGCTTAACAAGGTAAATCAATACCTGTTTTGTGGAAAGTTCCATTGCGGTAATGGCTGTTGGCTCCTATGAAAAGCAGTGATAAAAACAACATTACACTGATGACAAATTTGTGTAGTACATTCCTCTGTTGTAAAATGATCTACGTTAAAAGACATACTCTGAAAACAGTCATTTCCTCCAGTAAGACCTCCTCTAGATCATGCCATGAACCTCTGGGGATTGAGACCACCTTGAGAATTGTGCCCATGTCTAGCGCATAATGAAAAGAACATATAGTTATAATATTTGGAAAAACGATTAAAGCAACAAGTACTTCCATTAACATTTGTAAGCCCAAACCTGTTCCTATAAACATGACGTCGTACAGTCCGTCTTCCGCTTCCACTTTATCCACCACAATCTGTGAACTGGTAGTCCACATCAGTTTTAACTATGATCGGTCGGTTGTTGATGGGATAAACAGGGTTGAACATGGCAGGGTGGCTTCTGGCAAAGGTTACAACCTCATCAGGAAGGTCCTTAGTTGTGTCAAATCCTCCAAATGTTTTGCTTGGACACTGAGGAGAAAAGTGATTTTTAGCTAACGACAACTTTCCTCAAATTTTCTTATAAACAGATCTGTGTTTTTATTGACTGCAGGACGTTAGGAACCAAAACATGTAAAGACACAATACTCCAAAAACACTGTTTATGAGAACCTTTAGGAGGTGTTAACCCTTATGGAAGACCTAAGAAGTAAACATGGCTTGTTTACCAAAGCAATAAAACTATACTCTCAACTATAAAAAATGAATTTAGACTGCAAAAATATTTCATTAAATTGTATAGTCATTCACAGTAATCATATAGAATTAAAAAAAGAGTGTCAATCATAGCAGCTTTTGCGAACCAGGAAATGCCAAAGCAAATTGCAACCGACAGCCATGACTATAAATATAAACCTCTATTAAAGTGTCATGACTTTGGCTGAAGTTTGGGGTGAAGACTGAGAGAGACTATTCAGACGCTTGTTGATGTGACAGGCAAGTAACAGCAATGCTAATAGTAAAAACATCACTTTAAAGCCCTCCCTCAATGGACTGCACACATTTATTTGACAGAATTGTCTTTCTTCTATAACAATCCTTAACCTTTGGATATGTTCCATGCAGCTGTAACTGCAATACCATTATGGTAGTGTAAGACCAAGAAGGTCTTACACTGGATTAAAACAGTTTTCAGAACTCAATGCTGTTTTCACTGAATCTCAACTCACATATATTTTCAGTAATAACTAAACTACTCTTAGCCGTTGAAGTAAAATGGTCAAATGACAATGACAAAACCAAAATTAAGGACATATATCCAAATAAAGAATACATTTCTGACAGAATCTTATGTAAAAATAAAATTAACCAGAAATAAGAACAGTCGATAGAAATGGCAGATTTAACAGCACATCAGAGGAGCTGCTCTGTGAAGTGTGATTTAGAAGAGGTTGGAAACTCATTTTCTTTGTACTGTCCCTTTTATGATGAGTTTAGAGAAACACTGATCAATAACAAGTGCAGACAATCCTGAGATGTTCTGGAGCACTTCTAATGACAATAGGATTAAATGTTTATTTAACTTCAATATTTTTAAGTTGGACACTTTTGTGACTCTTTTGTTTTGTTTAACTGGTGGTGTCTTGTATTCCCATTTAGGCTGGATTTGTGTTTCAAGCATGACACAACAATAATAATAATAAAATGTATTCAAAGATTTATTAATTCATTCCTCGTATCATATCATATTTTCTCTCAAGCTTGTCAGACCGTCTAACTACAGTATAATACTGTTCCTGCAATAGCATGGTATAATCATTAATACTTGCATCCAGATATCTTGAGCTTTAATAAAGAGCACTTACTGTGCCGGGCCGTGGGTAAGGAACACGTCCCTGGAAGGGCACCCATTGATAGTTGGGACCATCTCTATGAGCATAAGGACCCAGGAAGACTCTTCTGATGTCAGCCATACTGTACATACACACTGCTGAACCTTTGAAGATGTTACTAAAGGACAGAAAGAAAGGAGTTAGAATCTGAATCTGACATATCATCAGTAATCACTGCTAGTACGAGTGTACCTAGAAGTGGTGAATACTGCATAGATGATTGGACTCTTGGGATCCTTGGAGCTCACAAGGAAGACGTCCTCTGAAAGCACAAAGATCCATTTACATGACATTTACATTTATCATTCATTTGTCAAATGTAAAGATATATATTTGTTGCTAGTGAGTGACTCACGCAGTTCATCAAAATGTGTGTCAATCCCATTACTTCCAGGCACAGAGCAAACCAGACGAGCCTTTAGGAAGGTGGTCCACTTATTTACCAGACTTCTGTGACCACCAAGGTCATTCTGTCAAAACATAAAAAAGAACATGTAAGATTTCTAAAATATGCATTCCATAATAAGACAGAGGTGGTTAAAATTGTATTCTAACTTGGCTGGAGCTCATTGTTATGGTAAATGTTGTGTCAAACTCAATCAGGTTTTGATTAGATGAAGTGTACATTACACTGGCTCGTAGCTGAGCACAAGAACTACATACCAATTTTTCCATGTTTCACCTTGTAAATCTTATTGAGAGTAGCAGCCATTCAAACTGCTGTCAGGGGGACCGCTATTATTTAGCCCAATGGGTTTGCAAAGGTTCTGGTATGTTATTATATAAAGACATTGGAGCCATAACTACATGTTTTGTTTCTATCATTTGCCATGTTGGGCACATGAGTCAGAATAAATAATGTAATTTTATCATTTTTGCTCATTATACAAAATACCAAGAAAATGTACTAGTTCAGACAACAGTTTTTCATACTGAAGAGATTTTCTTTCCAAAACCAGATGAACAATGTGCTACTCATAAAAAAGAAACTTGGCATGATTTGAGACAGTAAATTAGAATGTGTCCAGATATGCACAGCCCCAAATTAACACCACAATTTGTATAATAGTGTCTTGTGTCAAGCCATGTAGATTCTTAGCATTCTGGAAAATAGTGCCTATGTGAAGGGAGCACAATGTGCAGCCTGATGGAAGTTATGGCTGGAGCACAGTCACTGATCTGCAGTCAGCTTTGTGGATTCCTCATTAATGAAAGAGAATCAGATTTAACACTGGCATCTCTCAGAGCTGGAGAGTGGAGCTGAGCCAATCAGTGCCAAAGCTTGGCATTAGGATAACACAGCTGCCATTCACACCGTTCTGCCTCTCAGGTTCTGGTGACATTTATCATTTCTCTCAGGTTTCTGTCTTTGGGGGGCAGCTAAACCTCACACAACAAAGCCCACTTTTTTTCTGGCTAAAAATAATCACCGATAACAGCTCCTGAAAGCTGCCATTATAGAAGCCACTCAGACCAGTTAAGTGTTTTCCAGATACTGAAGCTATTTCACATAATGTTGGTGTGAGGGTGCGAGCCTTTGTCTAACTCCCTTTGTGCAGTGCTTAAATTAGAGCCCGCCTGCACTGGTGCATGTTTGAACACATGTGCTGCTGCGTCTTAATGAGCGTACTTTGCAGAGCTGGCCGATCCGAGCATATGTGGCCTTCCCAGCATACTCTCCATCCATGGCATTCTCTCGGAAGAACAAGTAGATTTTGTCATCTTCTGGGTTGTCATTCTCAGGAATTAGATCGACACCAACAAACCGGGGATCTACAACACAGAGACATATATATAAGGTGGGTTAAGTGTCTTGCCCAAGGACACAACGAGTATGAACTGTGGGGGAGAGCGGGATGGTATGATGTTTTTGGATGTTTCGTGCAGGGCTCGAACTGCCCACCTGCCGGTTGAAGGAGGACGCTTTACCACTGAGCTACTGCCGGCCCTGTATTAAAGATTTATCACACGTTTATTATACTATAAAACATTTTGTGGATGACTTAAATAAAAAACAGTAAAACATATGTAGGCTACAAAGGAGGTAAATAGAGTGTTCACTGTATGACATAACATTTTCATTGCATTACATTCATCCACAGCACATTGTTTATTAGAATTACATGTTAGTCACAGTAAATGGTGAGATGCAGTCAGTGAGGGACACTGTTCAGCTTTAGAGCACTGGTTTGATGACTGACAGTAGAACTAAATGTAATAACACGTAAAACTAACAAGCACAAACTAGTCAAATATGCCTCTATTTAATTAATAGGAATGTCAGCTGTGACCTCATAGACTAGTTTTTTGAATATTCAACCAGAGGCTGCAGCCATAAATATTAAGTTGGTTACACAAAAGAGTATAAAATCAATGAAAAATAGTAGTAGCATCTGACTTTTTTTTACTCACCATTTAACCATCTGGAATCATGCTGCTCGGTCCTGATTGGGTGATGCTTCCCAAGAGTCCGGAAGATGGCAAAGTCCCGTCCCATGAAGTCAGCTGATGTCCCAGCGTACAGCTCTCCATCTACAGGGAAAAGAAACAAGTGTTAGGTCATTAACAGTGGATAAAAATACTCTTGGCCCAGGTGATTAAAGTGTCAAAGACTGTCTGAGTGTTTTGGAGGCGAAGCACTACAGGTAGACCATGCATCCTCAGAGAACACAAGTGGCATATACATTTGGAGTGTAAAATTGGCATCAAGAAAAAAAGTTTGTTGGCACAAGAAGAATAGTGGATGAGGAATGATAGAGAGACAGGACAGAGGTGTGACAACATGGGAGCGTGTAATTAAGCTGGTGGTTGATACAGAGATAAAAATTGAATGAATGAAGTGGAGGAGGAGAAAATACGAGGTGATGGGCTGGAAAATGTCCATCTGCTGGGTTAAATGGCGTGATATAACACAATACGACTGGCCCCAAATTGGGAATTGAGAAGAAAGGCGCGTTCATTTGCCAAAAACGTCACAAAGAAAACCTAATTAAGTCGCATCTGTCATGCACACCCGCCTTTTGGTGCACTCAGATTGAAATAGACTTTTACAGTGGTGCCAATGAGGGGTTACCAGTTTGTAAATACATGCTTTGGAGCAGATTCTCTTGTAATGAATGTGAAGAATGTCCTGTTCTGTTATTAACATATACTTTACACCATTCATGTTAGCCAAGATGAAAGAGCAAGGTGGTGGGTGTTTTCAGGACTCCCATGTTTTTATGTGAACTTCTGCACAGACGAGCAACCGCTGGGACTCACCGATGAGCATAGATGCCGTGCTGAGCCTTGGATCGTAGGGGCTCTTCCCACGACCGTTTTCGACGTGAGGTTCCAATCTGAAGACACTGTCCTGGGAAAAAAAAGAGCAGCAAAGTGTAAGAATAGGCATTTGGCAAGACAAATTTTGTGTGTTTAGTAGTAAATTGCTTTTCCTAATGATATTCCAGCAGCAAATTGTCAAACAGCTTGTTAATGAGTAGGAAACACACTTATAAGTCTGACTCAGGGACATTTGGAGGAGAATGGAGCAATTTCTTACACTTAGATAAACATAATTGCAGCACCAACTATAGTGATGCAATGGAAAACCTGAAGACTGAAAGTGTTGAAATTTTACAGTTTATATTTAGTTTGCAAATGATTCGGTAGGAAGGGAATGCATTTAAAGGTGCTGTGCATAATATACAATTCTTTGCATTTCAATACTGTGTAAATGCCTTAAAATAACAAACTTATAGCTCCATATAACCCAGGGAATGTTCTTCTACTTCCTGTTTCTACAATAGCCCAAATAAACCACAGCTGTAGAAAAAAAAATATTCATGTTTCTTTACTATACACACTCTTGGCTGAAAGCTTAGGACATTTACATAAATTATATAAATAAATGTATTTTATTCATAATGTGAACTCATCCTCTTGCGTACATCCACTGGGTTTGTTCATAGAATGTCCCAACGTGACTACCATAGTGCTTTTAAAAAGATAGGCTAGAATCAATGACAGTATATACCATGGACAACTTCTGCCCATTGGTCCCCTATTCACTGATATTGTCATTATGACTGGGCAACAAAATGGCTGTTACATCCGTGCTTTTCCGCTTTTATTGCATAGTAAAACAATAGTTTTCAGATAGCATGAACAGACGTTTTAATCAAAAATTCAACCCCCCCAGAGTTGTCATGTAGTAAAAATTTAGCTCTAGAGACCGGAGTCATCTTTTGTACCAAACTGTAAATATGACACAATTTTACACTTGTAAAGTTGCCATTGTGTTTCTCCTTATATTTCTGCTTTTGGAGCCTGCCCTCTGGTGGACGGTGGTATATCGTTATATATCGCTGAATGGTGGTGCCCTTACTCAAGGACCTTTTAAGGGGTTCCATGAGAGAGGGTTGGCTAGAATACATGTGGTGACAATGAAACTGAGAGATACTGTATGGCTTAGAAAAAGGTTTTTAATAATGTCCCACCAAATATGTAGGTGCATTGTGGGGTTTAAATAAATTAAAACCATCATCACTGATTTTGTTCACTGATCACTTTGTACCTAGTGACCTTCTAACCCTAAAATGCAGATACAGCACTTTACTTTTGGCTTTAAAAACATGTATATAGAGTGATCCAGTCAAAAAAGGCAGACAGAAACTGGTTGCAGTAGTCAATACAGAGACTAATCCAACGGCAATTGCTGTAATTTTGTTCAAAATCATCAGATAATTCCAAACTGCACTTTGCTGTTGTATTCTATTGCAAATGACAAAAAATAGGTGTTCACATGTTTAAAAATAACGCACACAAATAACAGAGTAATTACTATAACATATGATTAATTAGATGGGATAATGGAGGAGAGCATTATATCATACCTCTGATTTTCGCCCCACCTCGAGGTAGGCACACACCGGGTGGAAAGCTCCGGTTCCGCAGGCGTACAGATGGGTTTGGTTGAACGTCTGCAACACTTTGATGAAGTTTGAACACTCCCTCTGATGGAACAGATAAAAAGGATCAAGGTCAAATACCAAGAATGATGACACAAATTTGTTCTAAAGCTGCAGATGTTTACAGTCTCTCGGGCGCATGCAAGTCCACTTTACTTATGACCTAAACAAAGGTCAATTCTCAAGCTCTAAGATCAGAAAGAGTATTACTTTGCCGGCAGCTTCATCACCATATGTGGTTTTGTTTATTTTACTTTAAAAAAAGTATTCATTTGCTTTGTACCTAGTGGCGTCTTTCACGGCTGATGAAGAGAAGAGAGTAATTCCCTGTGGAATTCCTGAAAAATCCATATAGGCTGAAGCAAGGCTGTAAAATAGGAAGAAGTCAAGCCTAATAATCCCTCATCAGATTGCCCTACATCATTTCATTGTGAAGTTGCCGGGATGTGATGTCCTCGTATCTGCTTAGTCATGACAGATTGGGACTTTGAGTGGTGAGAGGGGGGCTACGTATGTTTAATATACAGCGATAGTGCCATATGGTATTTTCCCTTGTGCTCTAGCTGCACATGGCTGTTCAAAAAAAGAAAACCAGATGTGTCATCATATATTCACAGAGAGAAAAGGCTCATATGCATGAATGAATCAAGCTCACTTTACTGGGTTGTCAGCAGATAACAGTTTTATGTGTCTTGTTGGGCTTTGCTTTTTAGTTTAGCAGTTGTGTGAGGAAGGCAAGGCTATTTTATTTATATAGCAACATTCATACGCTGGGTAACTAAAAGTGCTTTACAGAAATAAACAACTATTTACAAGATTTAGATTAAGACGAACAACGAAGACATGAAGCTGGCCAAAGTGTCGAAGCAAGAATCAGACTCACTACGGCCCTTAACAGACATTTTATTCAAAACACATATAATCAAAAACATGGTAAACCATAAGTCTTCTGTACCAAACTAAACTCTTAAATATTAAATAGATATTGACTCAACTTAGGCCAACTCCACGTGTACACCGTTACACTGGTGCCCCCTGGTCTCCCATTCTTTTAATCTGTTTCAGATGCATTTTCCACCTCCCTTTTATATTCTTCCCACAGGTAAGGAACACTTCCAGGTAAGTACTAATCCATTCCAAAGGTAGGTATAAGGCGTCCAGTATTTTGTGAATAATCACTAATGTTACTTTTACAGGTGTATTTTCACATTCAATTGTGCTTTAAACTAAATCAGAAACACAAAGAAATGTAAACCAATATAACCAAAACTCAAATAACTCAAAACCAGTTTCTCCCTCTCCCCATGGTATAGCCCATGATGTCACCAAGGTTTCAAAATGGCCACAGAAAGGACACATCTCTTTGTTTAGCCATGTAGTACACAGGAAAGTGTGTGAGGACGGTATTGAGATGTAATTGTACATTTTAAAAGCAACTGAATAATTTTAACCAGTTTAGTTTGGTTGTAAACTATAACTAAACAAAACATACCCAGAATAATAATGTATAGCTGTATATTGTAAATCATATGTAAAATTAACAAATTAATACACAAATGAAACGATAATGGGACAAAGTGAACAACCCACTTTGTCACAAGTTGTTTAGAGCAAGACTGTGTACCCACTGCCGGACTCTGCAACTGCACAACTGCTAACTAGCATGAATTTTCAGATCTCAGTTTGATTTCAGTATGTTCTTAACTATCAGGAGTTTTGAAACAGTTACTCTCTTAATGCCAGGAATCCATGGATGTTTTAATGGATCAGGATCTAGAATGTGTTATGGCCAACGATGATTTTCTTACCATTTATCTCATAATAAATCCATGCAGAAATCATAAACATGTAATGCTTTTATAGTTACACTATATGACTTGCATACCCTAAAGGACTATGTCTGTAAACTTAGATGGGGATGTCATTCATCTGTGCGTATCTTAAATTGCAGATCTGTGGAAATTTGGGAAGATATATAGATAAGTATTGTGTTCTCATGATAGGAGATAGTGTGATAGTGTCACTCATAGTAAAGTTACATAGTGGAGCATTTGACAAAGCTTGTACAATATGTAATGTTTAATACAATAGAACCATCAAAATCACTTTGAGGCTATATTATATGTATTTATATTGATGCTGATTTATTGTGCAATAAAACAGTTCAATAGTGTTACTTTAAATGAATATACAGCTATGATCTGAACTGTTATTTATTGTGGCATTACCAAGACATTCATGGACAAAAGATGACACTCTGTATGTCAGTTAAATGATGACACCTAAAACTCTAAAACAGTTGTATAAACACTGTTTAATGTCCTTATAGTAGAGTGCTATGTAGTATTATGGCTCATTTCATAGTCATATATAATTAATAGAAACTACTGAGCCTGTGCTCTTATCCTGTAACACTGAATATCAAAGTCATGGAAAAAAAAATACCTCGATGACAGTTTCCTAACAGCTGATGAATAACTGCCAAATAGCGGTGCAGCAGAGAAACCTTCTACCGGACTGTCTTGCGTAACTCTGTCGTGTTATTTAATATGTACAGTAGAGTTATTTAAATAGCCTGTACTTAAAGTGATGCAATGTAACATGGTGGCCTGTGGATTACCCCCACCTCTTTCACAGCCATCTATGTCTTTCTTTGCTTGTTTTATTTTCAAGTATGTGTTACTTTCTATGCATCTGGGAGCAATGACTCTCACTCTGTTCTCCCAATAGTTCTCTCATAACTCTCTCACACAAAGACCAACCCTTAAGGTTCAGCCTTCATCTCCTATATGCTGTTTACCCAGATAACACAAATTTATTGCACTTCAAGTTATCCATACGGCTATAGAGAGAAGTAAGTTATGCATGAAAAGCTCCAGCATCATTTTGTCTTAGGCCCTTGTGGGATATAAACGTCATTAGGCAGCTTGCAGGACAGAGAGACTGCCTCTTAAAAGTGTCTACACAGTGTCACCACACTTATACACTAGATGCTTTAAAACTCCCAGATGTAGGACAATGTGATGCTGGGATTGCTATGCAAGGGTGCCACAAAGTAAAAAGCCCAGAGTCTTAGACTATTGTCTTATGTCAGTGCCAGCCTCAACTTTATTTTGTCTGTTTTTAATTTATTAAATGAATGCCCTCTGTTTTCTTATAGAGTTTGCTTAAATGTGTTATGGTCTTAGTAAAGGAAAATGTTATTGTTGGACGTGGAAAAAGGATCAATGGATTAGACCTAACTAATGCATTCAAGCAAGTCCAAAACTGGATACTGCCAGAACCCACTCTAGGTTATTTTTCTTTGCTAAGTTCCCTGTTTGCTTTTCTTTCGTTGCCCTTGTGTTTTCTCTCCATAATGATTGACTGTTCACCTCTGATGTGCTGCACCTACAGTTGTGCTCATTAGTTTACATACTCTGGCAGAATCTGTGATTTTTTTTTGGCCATTTTTCAATAAATACAAAAAACACAAAAAACTTTCTTTCATTCATAGTTAGTGGTTGGATAATTTGATTATTTTCAAACAACTGTGTTTACTCTTTTTAAATCATAATGACAACAGAAACTACCCAAATGACCCTGATCAAAAGTAAATTTTGGCCTGATAACATGCACACAAGTTGACACAAACAGGTTTGAATGGCTACTAAAGATAACCATCCTCGCATGTGATCTGTTTGCTTGTAATCAGTGTGTGTGTGTGTGTGTGTATCAGAATCAGAATTACTTTTATTCATCCCCAAGGGGAAATTCTTTTTGTTATGCAACTGACCAGTGCAAGAATAGAAGAATAGAAGTTTCTTTTTAAAGTAGATATAACTAACTAACTATAAACTATGATATCCCTAACAAACAATAAACAGTCTATTTACATATTCACACTATACATATTCACATATTACATATTCACATGATGTACAATTTACAAGTTTACAAGTTTACAAGTGCACTTAATATTGTACAGCAGGCAAACTATTGCACAGTGACTCTACAGAGGAATAAAAGGTCAGTGAGTTTCTGGGCTCCTGACAGACCCTTTCATCCAATGCTGCACTGACTGTAGCAAAATAATTGTCAAATGATCTGCAGGAAAAGGTAATTGAACTGTATAAAACAGGAAAGGGACAATTAAAAGATATCCAAGGAATTGAAAATCAACAGTGTTCAAAATTAGGAATTCTGTTGAAACAAAACCAAGGTCAGGTAGCCCAACAAACATTTTACCTACAACTGCCAGGAAAATTGTTCGGGATGCAAAGAAAAACCCACAAGTAACTTCAGCTGAAATACAGGACTCTCTGAAAAAAAGTGGTGTGGCTGTTTCAAGATGCACAATAAGGAGGCACTTGAAGAAAAATGGGCAGCATGATCGAGTTGCAAGGAGAAAGCCATTAATACGCAAATGCCACAAACCATCCCACTTACAACAGCACAATGACAAGCCTCAAAACTGACAAAGTCATTTAGCGTGATGAGACCAAAACTGAATTTTTAAGCCACAACCATAAACATTACATTTGGAGAGGAGTCAACAAGGCCTATGATGAAAGATACACCATTCCTACTGTGAAACATGGAGGTGGATCTGATGTTTAACCTTTTCTACAAGATGACATGGATGACTGAGAATCTCCACAGACGTGAGCTACAAGGCACAGGAAACTTGGTCAAAATTGATGGGAAGATGAATGCAGCATGTTATCAGAAAATATTGTCGGACAATCTGCACTCATCCGCCAAGAAGCTGTGCATGGGACATACTTGGAAGTTCCAACATCCAAACAACAATCCAAAGCAAAAGGCCAAGACCTGTCATTGGCTACAGCAGCATAAAGAGATAAAGCATACAGTTCTGGACTGGCCAACTCAGTCTCCTGACCTCAATATCATTGAGCCACTCTGGGGAGATCACAAATGTGCAGTTCATGCAAGACAACCAAGAATTTACAGGAACTGGAGGCTTTTTGGCAAGAATATTGGGCAGCTTTTCCATCTGAGAAAAAGGTTTTGTGTTATTATTCATATTCTCTGAAAAATGGCCAATAATTTATAAATTCTGCATGGGTTTAAGTTTAACTTATGAGAAAAACTGTATGTCTTGCTGTGCCTTTCTCACTTGACATCTGGACACACAACAAAATAAAGTAATCACTATAAAAATCCTATATATAGACCTAGTGCAGTATATGACTTGTGTGTCACTGCCTGTTAGTATTTTACACCTGACTTTTGCTTTTGGACTGTTTACCTGCACATGACTAGTATCTATAAACTAAAGACCTTGCTTGAGAATTCCTGACCCACTTATTGTGTTTCTGAGTCTTGTATTGTGGCCTTACAAACCCTTACGGTCTAATAACATAAGCTCACTAATGCTTATGATCCCTGAAAAATATGAGCACTATTATCTGCAATTCTGCACCGGGTCTGACCTGAGAGAACGATGATTTCCCAGGCTTCTCTCTATTAAATGGAGTTCCCAGGGGCTCGACGAGTGATTAAGGTCAAATGATGGTCTCAATCTTAGCCTGCGCGATTATGATCAGACTTTTAGTGCGCTGGCTGCTTTGTGCTTATGACATATTGTACGTCAACACACTGGTTGGTAACAGGTCTGAAAGTCAGTCTGTTGTTGTTGCTGTGTGCACATTAATGAAACCCACCTAAGCTATGTCTCCAATGCCCACAGGTGACAAGCCACAAACCAATTAACAGTTTGTGTATTCATTTGTTAATTTGTTCATGTTCGTTTGGAGACCATGTGTTGATAAAAAGAAAATCAAAAGATGGATGCTTTTTGCTTACGGATGAATCTTTTCCTGCCCATTTACATTCATCTCGTCTGGTCGGTGAGGCTGTCCACGGAATCTGAAACACAACAGCAGACGTCAGACAAAAGGAGGTTGATACAGCAGTGCATGCATTGTGTGCTATTCAGGTCAAAAGGAAGGGTCACAGTGTGATTTGTTATCCACTTTGTTTCAGTTTACTCTATTATTTATCCAGGTGTGGCAGCGGCGAACACGCATGGCGCAGCATGTGATCGTACACGACAGCCGCATGTTTAAATATTCACGAGGCACTTCTCTTCTGAACCAAAAAAGGCGGTCCCGAGATACCTGATCCGCCAAGTAACTCTGGATGGAGATGTAGAGTGCACTGAAACCACAAAGACTGAGGGGGAAACATGGCTTCACCTGGGTGTAGTCTTGGCTGATGTTAAGAAGGTTGAAGGAGAAGATGTGGTCTTTGGCTCCCACCACGAGTCTTCCTTTCTCCTCGTCCAACAGGAAAGTGTGGTAAGCTGAACTGTTGGCCAGACCTTCAAACGTCACCAGGTTGTTGGATTCCAGCATTTCTGGAGAGGTACAGAAAAAGTAAAATGTTCAGGACCATATTATAACCATACTGTAAAAATAATCATAACTGCATCCAGCAGAATAATAATGTACTAATTTAGTATTTCCAAGCATCATGTTTGACCACAGATTCACCTCTCCATTTGCACTGCAAGTCTTTTTGCACTGAGAGTCTGTTTGTCCATGTGTCTTGCAAGTGTTTTTATCAATAATTTACTCATATGCATTTTTGTTGACTGGACTAAAATGGGTACAGTTAGTAACTGACAGACGGCAAGGGGCAGCGGCCAAGCCAAACTACAGTGGGCAGGTAACGCCAGCACCGAGAGCCAGTGAGTGACCTTGGCCACAGCAGTCAAGCACACATTTGTACATCCACAGTGGAAAATGGGATGAATATGAAACGTAATTACGGAGTCCAAAATTTGGTCTTACTGTAAACCACATCAGCCATTAGGATATGCTACTTCAGACTGCTTTTTGAAAACCACAGTTCACGTTTTGCAGCGTAATCCTAGGCTCTGCCAAGTTCAAAGGAAAGCAGACATTTGCTGTCGCTGCGGAAAGATGAGCTTCTCTAATACAGATACTGGCCTGGCCCTAACGGTGCATTGTGTAAAATGTTGGAGAAAATTAACCACAGTCAAAACTATGTTGTGTTAAATCACAAATAACAGTCTTTGCATTTGTCTATCTTGGAATAATACACATTTATAGCACAAACACAGTTCCATTAAGTCCATGTTGTACAGCTGCTCAGAGCAACATATTACTGCCTCATTTGGGTCGGTACCTGAATTGTGTCAAAATTTCCTATCCACATGTTCAGACCCTTCACACATCACAAAGGTGATGCAATATTAATATGTCATGGTCAGCCATACTATTATGGCATCACCTTTGTAAAATCTTTAAATTTTTTGCTACAACATAGAGTTAAAGTTAATGTTGTGATTAAGGTCAAATGCTAGGCTAACAAACTAGCATGATGAATAAATAAAGGGTGACTGACCAATATTTAGAAAGGACACAAACAAACTGAGTACTGCTGGAGGAGAAGCACATTCCTGTTTCTTTATGGTTACACTTTTTACTTAAAGGTAGTGCATTTATAATCTAAAATAAATTAGTTTCAAAATTTTAAATGTGAAATCACCATTAGATGTTTTACCGCTGGGTGTGTTAATTGAATCAGCATGTCCCTACAGGGTTACCATAGCTGTTTTCATTCTAAGCTAACATGGCAGCACCATTTGTTAGTACTAGTAAATATGTCCTTAGCCTTTTTTTTGGCACAAATATTGATTTGTTATTGGTATTATATGGTCTGCATTGTTGCAAGTATTTTCATCTAATGTCATGTGATCCATGTAGTTTCTGGGACTGTCTTTAGCTGTCTGGACAGGGCACCTCATCTAGAGAGGCCTAAACAGTGTTGATTTTGCAAGACATGTTCTGTGAGATAGTAACACACTCAGCGTTACTTGGTGGAGTATCTGGCAAGCTAGGCGTACTGTACTTATTAGAAAAGGGGTCATTTATTCTTTTCATGTTGTTAAGAATTTAATGATTACAAAGCTATGTTGTTTATGGTAAAAAAGTTACCAAGTGTTACCTTAAATGCCCTTGATATAGCATTAAGGGACTCTGACCCATGTGCTCGTACACACATGCTTTGTCAATCTCCCATTTTGTCCTCACCCACAAAGTCTAACCCTCCCACGACACTCCCACTGACCACTGGCACAATGGGATGAGCTTACAGAATAAAGGAGTTCATATGATGCTCATTGTTGAACTCTTTATTGTAATGCAAATTTTAAAAAGATTGTGTTCAAAAAGAGATGCCCGTCTTCTGTGTGTGCCAAAGCTCTGGACAATCTAAAGCTAAGTGAAATAGAAATAAAAGGCGGAAGGAGGAAAAAGTTAACAATTAATGAGTTTGAATAATGTTTAGTTTGGTTTAGACATAATGACTGACTCTATGTATGTGCACATATTCAGTCTGCCCTAAACTACCCTAACACCTCAACTTTTTTCATCAAGTTGTGAGGGCTTATGTTTGGTTTCCTGTACCTGAGTGTTGAAAGCTGGAGATTTAGACAGTGTCTTAAATAAAAAGTGGCTGTGCTGTGTGTCCCACCCCTTAGGCGCTTGAACCCCTCTCCAAAGTTATATTACTGTATATACTAAACCAAAACTAAATAAGTCCAAGATTATTTCAAATGCTTTTAAAGGAACATTGTCCTTGTAATTTAAAGACATAAGGGTCAGGACAGAACCAATAGCATGGTGGTTACATCTAGAGCTGAGCAAAGAACTCAGTTAGGCTGTTTAACTTGACTACTCTTCTTGTTGAATGTGCTAAAAGAAATGTTATGTGCAATTCAACTTAGACTTTCAGGGAACATAAACACAAATGGACCTTCTGAAGAACCCATCAAAGGAAAAAGCTCAACTAAGAGTGCACTCACGCTGGCAAAACATACTGTGCCCAAGCATTTCTTATTATAAAGCACAGCATGCTTGAGTTTTGTGTGGGCCCCAATCATGCCCAGCTATGGCTTGCTTCCTGGGGTTTGGCATATTTGGTAGAGGTTGTCTTTTTGCAATTAAAAGTTGGATAGACACTTTATAAAAATAAGCATAAAATTACTGCCATTCCAATCACACTAAGAAAAATCTGGTTTCTAAACATAGTCATTAAAATAATGACTATTGTATACATTTGTTTCTTCGCAAAGGAGTATTACAACTTTTGAAAAAAATGAAGGAAGGTCAAAACAAGTTGCTGATAAAATATTGCTCTGTCCAAAGCTGCCCCAGATGTATGCTTCACTGTAGCCATGGTGATTGATCATTAGCAAAGCCACTCGATGCTTTCCACTGACAACACCACAACAGCCGCATGCTCCCTCTGACCCCTACTCACCTGTGCTCATTTGTGTGGGAGGGAAACCATCCTCCACACATCACAGTTTCACTCCACTGTAGCACCAGATATCAATTCTCACAAAATGAAACTGGGCTCACTGTTAGACTTAGACTACTCCTTCTAAAAACACTTAACCGGAAAAAAAACCATCCCTAAATTCTTGTATCATTGGCATTAATCATTCGTTAGTGTCCATGGAAACATCCCATTCAGTATTGTACTGCTAACTTATAAAAACATTTAAAAGACAGATACTGGTTATTGTGTTTGTTGTATTGTGTTTTTGTAGAGTATTGTGAAGTGAAGCGCACCCAGACATATGTTATTGGAAAGATGTTTCCAAGCCACGCCAGAGGCAGTGGCCCGTGCATGTCTGAACTAGAGTCCCCCTGGTAAACCGTAACAGGTGGGTATGCGCACAGGAAAGAGCTAACACACATTTGTTTTACACCTTTTACAATTAAACGCATCGAAGAATTTAAATACTTTGTATGTTAATACAGTGTTAAGAGTGTTTAAATTGGGTCCCTTTGCAGCCATACATACATGTGTGTTTGACCTTGCTCCTGTCTACCTCTCCAAACATGAGCTATGCTTACCTACTGCAGGGAATAAATTACTTATTTTCTTATGTACTGTATCTCAGGGTCCCCTTTTACAAAGTCTTGTACAATTGATTTGGAGTTGCTCTTTAAGGTTTTAAGACTTAGTTTTAGTCTCTTTAATTTAAACATATTATATAGAATTGAATTAACTATCCAGGTATTTATTATTGTGAAAGAAATGGAGTTTGCAAAATCAGATAAGTAGTGTAAAGTATGTCAATTTAAGTTTTTATGTGTAATGGAATGAAAAGCACACATTTTTCAAAGAAAATTAATGGGCAATTTTATATATTGTATTGTAACAGCCATAATTCATCCTATTGTAAATTAGTCTCAAGAAGTTGCATTTGTACAATACATTTTACAATCTTTGCCCACACCCTTGAGTGGTAGCCCCTCGTGAACAGGATGGTTCAAAACAGCAAAAGCTCCAAATGGAAATAGAAAGGGAACAAGATGAGAGGGCAGATGGAATGGATGCAAAGAATCAACAGTCCCATGTGAGACCGATAAAAATAACCAAAACTCTTTTACCCTACATTCAGGCTCCACAGTCTTTCTCTTTCTTGACTGGAGGGCATGGGAAGTCTTATTTAAGTGCTTTTCTGTGAACCACCACATGTGTTCATGTTGTATACACCAAAGTTTGGTACTGGTTCAGTAGCCTCACTGGAGTTCATTGTGCATATGTTATGTGATTGCACAATAAAAAAAAACACAACATAACACTGCATCACGTTGAGTTTCTGTGATTTATCTGGGCCTGAGGGAGAAACACTCAGAAGATTTATCAAGTCAAGTCATTATTTCAATGTCAAACAGAAATGTAAAAGAGCTTCTTGTTAACAATAAAGTTATGACTCCAGACATAACTACGTATAAACTAAAGGCAAGTTTCCACTAGAGCTGTTTTGTACATTCTGGTTTGGTACAGCACATTTTTAGAGCTGTTTTACTTGTCTACAGAGTAAAGACTTTGCTTATTGTACCTCAGCTTTGGTTGTAAAAGCAATTTGGACAATAGAGAATCATTACTTGAGAATTGAAAAGGAAACAATAAACAGCAATGTTTACAGAAATAAACCTCGTCTTGTTCTTGTGATAAACATTCCAAAAAGATCTGCTGTTCTTTATTTGAAGATGTCAATTTAGCCTTTTTTTCAACAGCTGTTTCTGGTTGTAATTATGGTCTGCTTTTTACAGCTGTTGCTTCATGGATACAAACATTGCCTACATTGCATTGATTATGAGCAAAACATGAAACATAAAATACTGAGTTAAAAAAATTATGAAAACTGGTCTAGCTCACAGTCCAGCCTCACATCAAGAGTTGTGTCACAAGTGTAGCGACATTTTTGTAGGAGACACAAGGCTCTTCAGGGGTTACCCGTGCCATACTGACCCAACTCGACCTGTAGCCTACTGCTTGGCGGAAACGTGGCTATAGTCAGGCTTGCAGCATGACTCAAAGTAATTCTTGATCTTAAGACCACTGATGACAGGAGCATGACCTATTGTGGTATCACCCTTTTTGTTTGCCAATAGCCATGGGCTCTTCTGATTATGTCAGCAGATGTGAACCACAGAAAGCAAACTTATTCACAATATTATCATTTGCTGCAACTAGAGATGATCAGGTCTTTATGTAAAAACCCAATCAGGTATCAAATTACAATAAGGGCCTATATATCAGACTTATAACTTGGGTTTTAAGGCTGAATCATTATCTTATGCCTTATTTAGTTACTTCTCTTCTTGATTTTGACATCATTACTCTAGCTCCATTTGTAATTTTTGTCTATGGCTTACTATTTGGCATTGGGCATCATCACTAATATGCTAGGACATCTTAAAATGGTTTGCAAAACTACCAGTGAACAAGTGAACAGTGAAAGGGTGCAATATGTCATGACTCTGTTTAGTTGCAATAATGATATGCCCTGTAATATTTGAATGTACACTTTGGCATAGTAAGATTTGAATTGTGTTCAAATTCAATATTTTCAAATATGTGAAAAATCTTTGGACTCCACTTGTTTTACTGGTGCTTCTTGCACTCTCTTTAGGCAACTCTTTTGACATGCAAAGTGTGACTACCTGTCAAATGGAACACCATACTATTATTAAGATTCAAGCAGTTCTTTGATATATTGCAGATGCCATCCTCTGTTCATTCACAGGCTGAAAGAATGGAGACAACACTTACCCCAAGAAACCTAACTCCACTGTAGAGATTCCCCACGTGCTTGAGGATTAGAGACATTTGAGAGACTGTCTATGTTCAGCCATTGTGATTAAAAGACCAGTGACACTAGAATAAGAACAGGAATAGCCAAAACAGATCCATCTGGACAAGAGAGAAAAGTTGAGAAATCCACCGTTTTCAATTTAAATTGTTGACTTGCTTCCCTGACTTTTTGAAGATACGTGGAGCCGTGTCGTTGGAAGCACTTGGCAGTCTCCAAGAAAAGGGTGGTCATGTTGAAGTAAAAGAGTACTTTTGGCCGTACACATGCGTTCTATAAAACTCAAGTACCCACTCTTCTCTTCCTCGGACAGTAAACAGCATGTGCTCTACTTCTTCTCACCCCTAAAGTTAAAACCATATGTTTCGCGCTCTCAAGGATCGGCTTACCTCCAGGGCATGAATCAATCTGGAATCAGTTTATAAAATGTTAAAATGACAGTGGCGTCTTGTAAATGTGTGACCTCTTGTTTTAATTCATCATTGCCCAGTCGCCTGGCGTTGATACAGTTGGACCTTTGTTGGTGTTTAGGTAGCCATGGGGTACCATTGTTATCTTTCCCCACACTCTACTGCCCTTCTGGCCCTCGGTTCTTTGCTTCTAAAGATCTGCTAAAATCTCCTGGGGTGCTAGAGGAAGATTGTGGGGTGGATAGGTCAAGATGACAATCCATAGCAGAATAACAGTTTTCAGTGAAAGGGGAAAAAGGCTGCAGCCAGAATTGTGCTATAATCCAGGCTATGTCCAAACACACACGGATTTTTCAAGTGTTCACCTGTAAGGGGAGACAGTTCTTTTGCCTCACAGCTATTCACTTTTATTAAGATTTCCCTGCACCTGGTATAAGGGAAATTAATTATTAATGTAATGACATCAATTATTCATAATGTAATAATGCCATGTAACTTCCCTAATGGGAACAGAAGTGGATAATACTAAATGAGTTTCTAGGTTGACTAATATTACCGACCACTTTGCAGTAATCAAAACTGTCCCCAGGCTAATTTAATCTTCTGTGGCATATATTGAGCTCATCAGCCAAAATGCATGTATGTAGGTAGGCTATGTGTTTTTAATCAAAGCCTTTTTTGACACATAAAATAATAAAATAAAAAAACATAAAACTGTTTTTTTTAGGGTTAGGTTTAGAATTTTGAGAACTAACTTTGTATTTATTTAAATATATAGAATAAAAACATGTGCGAAGTTCAGTCATAAAATTCAATGTGGAAAAATTCACACATGTAAAATTAGTTTCTGAAAATACATTGCCCAAAAATAAATCAATGTTTAAAAAATATTGTGTCGAAAAAAATATTTGTGTCCAAATTTAGGCCCTGGTTACACCTACAGGGATGTTTTTAAACACAGATATTTCTGCCCTTCTTTTTTTTAAAAATACCTCTGTCCACACAACAACCCCATCAATGCTCAAAACTAGTTTCTCAGACACAGGGTAGTGGTAAACGTGATGCCAGAAACTGTAAAAGAACATTTAGAGCATGCGTGGTCGTCACAGATTGTAAATAAACATGGATGTCGTGTGCCCATTGCTCCCGCATTTACTGCCAATATTGACCTAACCACATAAAATGGTGGTTACATCCAGGCTTTTCTGCTGTTACTGCATAGTAAAACAATAGTTTTCAGATATAGCATAAGCGGACGTATTAATCAAAGATTCCGCTGGGTCTGGAGCAGCTGCTCCCTGTTGGAGACCTACTGGGAGAATTCTTTTAAACACTGGTACCTCACTAGAGCAGCAAACCGCACAGACCGCAGAGAACAGGGCTGGGGCAGCTCAGAACGAAGCAGGAGGAAATGCTCACAACTATGCAGCACATTCACCTGTCCCGATCCAGACCCAGAAGCCCATCTGCTCAAACCACGGGACAGAATTGTCTGTGGCTCCAGTGGGACAGCAGCTGCTCTTCACGGCCACAGTTTATCTAGCTCTTGGTGTTGTAGGGCCGGCTCTGACCCCACAGCTCTAGCAGAACTAAGTCTATCATCCAGGTTTGTGGTGGATTACATCGGGACAGGTGAATGTTCCCCTCCTGCTGTCAAGTCCCAATCCATTAAACTCCCTCACTACAGCCGACCCACTGCTCTTTGCTCCGACAGCATTCCCGCATGGCCCGTTCTGAGCTGCCCTAGCCCCGGTCTCTGCGGTCCTAATCTTGCTGCTCTGATGAGGGAGGCTACTAACGTTTTAACAGGACCGCTCCAGCGGAGACCAGCTGCCCCAGACCCACAGCCTTCATCAAGGCCACAGCCCACTCCAGTACTCGGTGTAGCCACGAGGCTAACTGGTAGCCTAGCTACATAGCCTATTACAATATTAAATATCCAGTCGTATTTCATTTTTTCATTTTAGTTTGATAACTTAACATAAAATAATGGCTGTTTTTTTTTTCATTTTACAATATTCATTCTCAAAACAAAAAAGAAAAATAGGGTAATTATTTTTTCTGATTGGTAATTGAAAACAGCTGTTTAACAATTTTGGTTTTCTCATATCAAGACAAAAATCAGTTGGCCACCACGTACACAAACCCGTGGTGAGTAAGTTTTGCTTTGGCAGTACAAAAATTATCAGTAGGTATTGGCAATGGTAAGAATGGTCCGAATGGACCACAGATATACAGATAGATGATAAGGTGGTAACACACCAACTCCCAAAAGTGCCAAGCAAACATAGCTCTTAAGCCTTGGTACACAGCTGATGTGGTTATTGTTGCTGTTAAACATGCTCAATATACACATCAAGTTTGTCAATCTACAAGTCTCGAGTTTTTTAAGTGTTCACCTTGGAAAGCGTTATTTTTTTTTACTTTTTTATTTCAGTTTTGTGACCCAAAAACCTAATTTACGTGTGGAGATGAATGTTTAAAAAAAGTATCCATGTGCCTGTATCCCAGGTGCTTCTTTTGCGGCATTATTTTCTTTAAGTTACTGAACATTTAAACCCTTGTGTCTGGCTTGGTGACCTTGCAACAAGGCAAAGAACGACAGTTCTGTCCGCTAACAACAAGTGAAACCCAACGTAAGAAAAAGAAAAATGCCTCTGGGTAGTTGCATAAGCTAATGCTAGCTCAAAGACACACAGAAAGAAACCAGATAATTATATACATTGAACATGACATTTAGTTATAGCTAACTCTGATAAAACTAGTTTTATCGATGTTAAGTAACATACAGAGAAACAGATACAATAGTTCCTCGCTGTACATTAGTAACAGATGCAGACTCCCATCTATTGATAAAAGTTTGTGCAATTTCTTTTTGCACTGAATTCTTCAACACTGATTTTTCTGTCAACTTATTTTCAAATGCTGAATTTTTTTTTTAATGTAAAAATCTATCACATTTTTGCATTATGCATACAAAATAGATCTGAATCGGATCATTTTGATACCATGTCACTTTCATTAGATTTTGATGAACAGAAAATCAGTTCTAAACAATTCTGATGCAAAAAAATCTATTTCACTTTTTTAACCTTAATAAAATGTAAATGACTAATGAAGTAAAATTGTGAGGCTGTATTCTAATAGAGATATCTCTGCCTGGGTGTGCCCCACCAAACTGACAGCAGGCGCTTTTTAATGACTGATTAGCTCACAGGTATCATTAGCTATCTACAGATGGCCGTGGATTACTTCTGTGTCTGCAAGTGTACAACTCTATATATGCGTGTGTTAGTTTGTGCGTGTTCTGGTGTGTATAATTATGGATGTCCCAGCGCTGAGTGAGAAACATTTCTCTTTGGGAAAGCCATCTGCTGAAACAGACTCGGCACCATTCATCCTCAGCATAATTACCATCCAGGAAAGAATAGAACGGAAAAATGACATCTAGGGAAAAATAATACAGCGAGAAAGAGACAAGAGAGGATAAGTGATGCTTAACAACCAGCAAATATGTGTCTGGCACCAATTTTCACAGCAACAGTGACAACTGCACTTGATCAAGAGGAAACTCAGGAAGTGCCGATACACCTGAGAAGCATCAATTTTAAGGTTTTAGCAGATCAGATACTGGTTAAATCAGAAAAGCTAAAGAGGTTTTGCAAAGCTCTTTACATAAATAAAGACAAGAGAACACAGGCATGTTTTACTGCCCTGTATTTCTTTGCAAAAATATCATTAGATAACACCATACATTTTTTTTCCACATGAAATTGAAATGAGTTAATTGCTGTTCATTAAGGCAATTGTATGCCAGTAAAACCCAAACAGAGGGTCGCGACACAAAGGTGGGGTACTGAAATTTTTAAATTCCATTTTAATTTGGGTACTAATTGTATAGTTAAAAAAGACTATGTTGTAATGCTGCTTTAGGAATGGGTTCATGAAGGGTAAAATAAAATCTAATAGCTCTGTGCTAAGAAAAATAAAAACGGTCTTGATAATATTCGACTGCACAGCATTAACATAATTGATTTAGTGGAAGAGAACTGGACAATAAAAAATTCCAAACCTACACAAAAATGACAGTTGACACAAACAAATCAGCGATTTCAGTCACAATTCTTTTGTCATTTTGGCAAGACTAAATACGGGTCCCCTGGAACAAGATTATTACAAACACATTATAGACTATTTAACACAAGGTGCCAAAATCATAATGTAATATGTTTTTTGTTCATTTGTAGGCACAAACTAATTTCCAAAATGCATTAATGTAATGTTAATGTTTTTGGTTCTTTCTGGAGGTGAAAAGTTCTATGCCCCAGAACTTCTTAAGTTCAGTATGATACATGTAATAAAACATATTACACATTGTATCATATCAAATTATGTCAACTCACCTTTGTAGGAGAGTTTTAGTCGAGGGATGTTGTTCTTGTTCTGTTGAGGTCCATAACCCTCCGTCCTGAGAAGTACAAGTCCACAAAGCAGTGCGACACTGCCCCAGAGCGAGCCCATGGTCCTGGAGATAGAGCAGCCACAGAGGTCCTTTAACCTCCAGCTCGTGGGGGATGTCAATCTTAGATTTGTCTTTAGTCAATGCTTCTTTTGTCCTGCAGTTTAAAAAAAAGAATATTGTATCCAGATTTCTCACCACTGCTCCTCACTGGTCAGTTCCAAAAGCCTTTTCTGAGCCAGAGGTCAAAAGCCAAATTTAGAGTCCATCTCCAGGGCAGATGCAAAGTCAAGGTTCAACGTCACGTCAATTCAGCCTAGCTATTCTTCCATAAGATCCACCATTCTAAATGCTAAGAACAAATTTGTGAAGCTTTGACAGCCATTGTGTGCTGTTCTGCTACCAACAGCTAAACAGACACCCATGTAATCACCTCTTTAGCTTAAAAGAGAAAAAAAAGTCCAGTTTGTTGCAGCTGTCTGCTTGCTAAGCACTAAATGTACTGACTCTTTCTTTCACGTTGTTGTTCTAGCTGTCCCTATCCTTCTACTTAACGCTCCTCTGGACAACTACTTCAAACCCCAGTCAGTCGGCGCAGCTCTGCCCATGTCCCTTCAACGCAAAGCACACTCTGCAACTGAGAAAAGCTGAGGCAGACAGCGGAGTCACACCATAGAGGGGAGGGTGGGAGGAAGGAAGAGGTGGGAGGGGAGGGATCGAGTGGGAGAGCACAGTGTAGGTGGAAGGAAGGGTGAACGACAGAGCAGAGAAAAGAAAAGTGTGAAAGCAAAAGTAGTAGGAGATTGGAGGTCAGGGCAAGCCAAGAGGTTATAAAAAAACAAGAAACAAAATATGGCTCGGTGAAGGGAAACTCAATTAAGCTTTGTGAAAAAAAAAAATCAAAGCAAGGGAGTATTTTGCAAATTTATCCCAAACCAACATCACTATATCCAAATCGTGGGGCGATTGGTATCAATGGGCTAGGTGGGCTAAGCCCTTCCTGTCATTTTCAATAAAAAATTTAATTAATTATTTAATAATTAAATTAATTTATAAAAGACTCCGAGTAAAGTTACAAGGACCCACACCCAACCCACACTCCACCAGATGACTAAAGTAACTACACCAGTAACTACACTGCTACACTTAATGGCAAACATTGCACTGGTCTGCTGGACTGAAATAAATAAAAAATATTTTGTTGATTAAGCAAATACTCAACAAGGTCGCAAGAAACGTGTCGAGAAGGAAAAATGCAAATTAACCACCAAAGATTTGCAAAGAATCAAACGTGAAGGTACCAGGAACCTATCATCCTCCAGTGCTGCCATATTTCACAACTGCAGCCTACCTGGAGTGTCAAGAAGTACGAGGTGTTCAGTTTTTAGAGACATGGCCAAGGTAAGAACGGCTGAAACCCGACAACCTCTGAACAAGACACATAAGTTAAAACGTCAAGAATGGGTCAAGAAATATCCAAAGACAGATTTTCAAAGGTTTTTTGGACTGATGAGACAAGAGTGACTCTTTACGGACCAGATGGATGGGCCCACGGTTGGATCAGTAACGGACACAGAGCTCCACTTTGACTCGGTGGAGGTGGGGTACTGGTATGGGCAGGTATTATTAAAGATGAGCTAGTTGGACCTTTTTGGGTTGAAAATGGACTCAAAATCAACTCTCAGACCTTCTGCCAATTTTTAGAAGACACTTTCTTCAAGCAGTGGTTCAGGAAAAAGTTTGCATCTTTCAAGAAGACTTTTTTATGCAAGACAACGCTCCATCACATGCTTTAAAGTTGTCCACTGCGTGGCTGGCCAGTAAAACCTTAAATATGAAAAACTAATGACATGGCCCCCTACTTCACCTGACTTAAACCCTATTGAGAACTTTTGGGCCCTTCTTAAGCAGGTCATTTACAGTGAAGGTAAACAGTACACAACGGCTGCACAAATAGTTGATTCTGACCAGATCAAGAAACTTACTGACTGACATGAATGGAAAGCTTGGGACTGTTATCCTAAAGAAAGGGTGAGTTTGTTTATTATTCTCACTTTAACAGGTGAGAGAGAGAGAGAGAGAGAGAGAGGGAGAGAGAGAGACAGTATATATATATATATATAGATACATAAATTAGGGCTGGGAATCGATTAAAAAAAATTAACTAATTAATTGCACATTTTCTGTAATTAATTGCAATTAGTGTGTGTGTTTTTCCCAAGCTTGTTATCATCAATATTTAAATGTAGAATCACCTAATTAAATTAAACAACTATATTAAAAACAAAAATAGTTGCCACTGACAGGGCATTAATATTTTGTTTAGTTTGTTATAGAAAAACAAGTTAGGTCCAGAGCTTCAATCATAACATTATAACAATATAAACAATATAAATGTCTCTCTTGTGTTTTCATTACAGTCAGAGCATGTTAATGCAGTTCCGCACGTTTCACACACCCTCTCCTTTCACTTGCCATACCCAAGGGTGTATGGGTAATGTAGTCTCTGCTCTTGGTGGGACGAATTAGGAGCGTGCATTGTGAAGGGCGCTCTGGAAAGCGGCAGAGCAGGCAAAGGATTAAAACCTCTATTAAAACAGATGTCGAAATGGCGTACCAGTACGCTAAAGCACGTTCTGGGCGCACGGAGAAGTGGCGGTACTGAGTACAGGTGCGTGCCGGCCCACTTAAAGCTCTGGATGAGGCGGCTCGCAGTCATTCGTCTTTCACCATACTAATCGGCGTTAACGCGATTAAAATAATTGTCGGCGTTAATTATTAATGCGTTAACGCCGATTAAAACGCGTTAATAACATAAATATATATATATATATATATATATATATATAGATACATAAATATATATATATATATATATATATATATACATATATATAAGTTTTGTTAAGTTTTGTACTTGTACTCGGCCAATAACAAAGCACGTACAGTAGCCTAGTGTACATAGGCTTTACAGTGACAGTGGCAAGGGTTACGTAAATGTAGTTAGTGTTAGCTAGAAAGTTTGTTTGGTATAAATTCAATATGATGCTAGCAGTGGATGTAAGAAGACATTGATGAAGTTTTTAAGGATTTTATAAGAAGACTGAGACTATTATAAGAAGAAACTAAATTGCAAAGATCAGCCAAGGGACAACAGAAAATGGATTTCTACAGTATTTTCATGCAGTGAAACAGTGAAACTGGACACAACGATTACGTTGGTGTTAACGTGTTGAGTGCCATTGATTTATAGTTTATGTGTTAAAGTGTTTTTATTCACGTAGATCTGGGTTTTATTTGCTGGTAGGCTACATGCTTTGCAAACATCCTATGTTGTCAAGAAAAGTGCTTTTGTCCTGGTTGTGACTGTGACAGTTGGCTTTAGCAGTGTTTGATAGGCACGGATTAGCATCTATGCTCGGTATCTTCACAGTAGCTCGGCTCTCCGAGCACTCAAGTCTGGCTCACCTCACGGAGCGAGTGCACTGATCTTTGACAGTTTGCTGCTTCAGAGTAAAAGTTACAACTTCGACTTGTTCACCCTCAGTGTGATCTGATTTGTCTTTCAGCTCAATAGAATAAAATTTAGTAGCCTGTATTAACGTGAGCATTTGCGGTGATAGATGCATAATTTGTTTCTGGCCACAATCCGTGTCTTCTCCTGGGGAGGCAGGACATATCGACTATCAACTGTCTCAATCGGGTACATTTTTGAGATTTTGTGCAGGATGAGATAAAACATTAGAGACCAGCCAAACTACTCACTGCTGCTGAGTGATGTTGACTGATTACAGCAACTAATATTCTGATCATATCTACATTCATAGATCATATATCAGCTACATTTATTATTGATTATATTGATTGTTAATTGTACACTTTATATGTTTTTGAATATATATTTTTAACAAAGAAATGCAGCACTCCTAGTTTTTAGTCATGTCTAAAGTTGTATGTGCAAGCGGTTGTGTATCAATTTGTCATTAAATTGTATTAAATGTGATGCTGCTATTATTGTAGTGTGCACTACTAAATATATCAATGCATCAAACAGCACCTCCGCCCAATATCACCACCAGCCGCCACTGTCCATATCAGAGAAACAGTTTGTGATGCAACAAATGTACAAGTCTTGAGTCGTATTTCCATAAACATTTAAGTTAAAATTTTAAATACCATATTCAAAATCATTTATGGACATTTTAAAACACGTACAATTGCCCAAAACTTACATAAAAAAGTATACATTTATTATTTATTTATTATACCATAGTTTCCAAGTAGCAGGTAGGTAGCAACTAGTTATTTATTAAAGTGATTGAGCCAAATATTCATATACAGCAAGTTATTAAGGATATTCATTGCACTTGATACATTTTCTCAGGTGTATTAACGTGTTACTTTTGAGTAAACTTTTTAGGGTGGTGTAGAAAAAAAGGTTGAAGTAAAAGCACCTGGATTCAGTTTTCAAGGTGAAGACGTTTTGTCTCTAATTCCAAGAGACTTTACCAATTCTGAGATCAACTGGTAAGAGAGCTGAGCTTATATCTCTAGAGGGAGGAGTTTCCCCTGAAACCAAACCTGATGGACCAGGCTGTTCTGGTCTCAGAGTCGTTGGCCAGAACAGGCACAAAAATAATAATAAAAAAGATTATTATTATTATTATTATTATTATTATTATTATTATTATTATTATTATAGTAAAAAGGAATGGATGAGAAATGTGTGAGTGGTATTCCAGTTCCTGGTAAAAGAAGACTTTTTTCTTAGCCATCATCATTAACAACTTCTCCATCAGAACGGTTATGTTTATGCAATCACATCTATTACCTAAATAAGAAATGATTTATGTTTTATATTTTTTTTAAAGCTGCTATAGTGTGGTTTCTATGTGTAACGCTTCTTCTCAATGTAGCACTAGCCTTTCTAGCTTAAACGCTTTCGGCTTTCTTGGCCACCATACATTTTAAACAAAAAGTAAATTTTACTTAAGTAACTTTTAGTAACTATTAGCACTGCTACTAGTCAGTTAAATTAGAAGTGCATTTTTGTCTTGCCCAACTTTTGGGCTAAATTAAAAGTGACTCAGTACACACAAAATGATATGATATTACCAGGATAATTCCACAGTATGATATTTATTGTGATATTGTAGGAAGATAGCATTATCTATAACTCACAATACAATAGTGCTTTTCACGCCTATAGCACTTTTGCCAAAAAAAAAATGAAAAGGTTTTCAACAATATTGTGAAATCTTTGGTGGTGTAATATTGTGATCTTGTTACATCCAAGTTTAAATCTTTGTGCCACTACTCTTATTTATTAGTGTGTTTTTTTTTTTTCAGCTGCTTCATTTTCAGGGGCTGCCACAGCGAACTGTAGCATGTTAAGTTTTGACAGATTTTTACGCTAGATGCCCATCCTGCATTTATCCAGACTTGGGACTGGAACAGGGTGACAAACCCCCAATTTCTCCAAAGGCACTATCCACTTCACCAATAGTTTTTCTTAAGCAGAGATTTTTACTACTTCACCCCACTTTTGCTTATTTTGTAAGAAGATCCTTCAGTGATACAGATACCACAATTTGAGACCCAATTTAATTTTTATGTGCCAAAGAGGCCAAATAACGTAAGTCAAATCACTATTCTAACATTCAACTTAGTTTTAACATATTGCATATTCTTCCTTATAATGTATAGTCATATTACTCAGTTTTAATCATGTGACCCGCCATTAGAGACAGCAAAACAACCAAGAGACTAAAACTGTGAATTACTCCTTACCTGAGTCTGATAGATTAGTGTCCAAAAGCCCCTGTTGTAACCGCGGGTTGATATGTAACCACCTGGACAATAGACAAATAGTATCTTGTCACAGCCATCTGTCTGCTGATGGCGCCACTTACGCCAGAGCAGTCACATGGGGCTGCACACAAGTTCCAAGAAAGATTGTTTTTAAAGCTTAACTCAATTTGCAGTCAACACACTGTGTTCTATGAAATGTGTGGTGAAATGTATTCTGGTCAAAACATAACTTTGAGCACACTATAACTTAGACTTTAAAACAATAAGAATGAATTGATGCATGATTAAGGGACGATGCCAAAGACATTACAAGGCTGGATTAAGAAACATAAAGAGGTGTTTATATAGATTAATTGAGAATTTAGTGGCTACTCCATCATAGTTAAATAGTAATTGTGTATCTTTTAACCGGTCCAAATGAGATGTCACTCTCACGCTAAACTGGAGAGTCTCAGTGAGCCGGTTCTTCCTGGTGCTGAATGATAATGACTTAACTAGCAAGAGCTCGAACAGGCTGAATCCATCTGGATAAAGAGCCATCAGACAGTGGGAGGAGAGCTGAACTAATCCTGTAGTGAGTGCATGGGCCTCACGGTTATGCTAATGTAGGGCCAGAGACTCGGGGGAAGAACAAGTGTCACACCACAGTCCTGCTTACCAAACAGTCCGGATCAGGGGCCGCAATGGACAGGCTTTTCTTTGCCATGTTTGGGATTGACAGTTTGGACGTAGCCGGTCATTATTCCATGAATCATGTAACACAATCTGCCATAACCTGGCCAGACAGAGGGAGAGCGTGAGGAGAATAAGGAGTGAAAGGCCCACTTGAGATTTTTACTCCATACTTGTTTTGGACTGTGGACGTTGTCTGAAGTGCACTTTTTGCTCAAGTGTTTAATGTGATGTTAATAATACCAAGGAGATGATGTGAAGAGTCCAGAAACAGCTAAATCCCTTTATTGTGCTTTTTAAACATTCTAGTTCCTGGCTTTTGGTTTTCCCAAAGTGTAATGCACTGTTACTTGATAAATGGGCCATCATTTACTATCAAGGGGTCTTTGAATGTTCAGTTCTCTTGTCTCCAGATTAACATACATATTATTGTAGAGTGTTTTAACAATTTGTGATGATTTATGGAAAAACTTTAAACTTAGAACTTTGAATCTGTTTGCAAATGTTTCAGGCAAGAAGAACACCTGGTAATGGTTACAGAAAGATATTAGGAAAAGATTAAATTGGTAGAACAAATGCTGATTTTGTCCGAAGAGTCAAAAGGCATGTTCCCATTGAGTGGTGTCCCGCCTAGTTTTGTAAAGGATGTTTCTCTAAAATGTTCAGCTTAGCTTTTTGGAATATGACTGTTTATCACAAGAACAGGATCAGCTTTGTATATAAGAGACAAGTTAGTTTAAATGTTTCCTTGCCATTCTCATCCATACCACACACAGTGGCATGGTACAATTCATTTACTTGGGACTAGTTTTGACAATTGAAACCTGTCTGTACATAAACTCTCCAGTGAAAACATGTGACTTTGGTCTCCAGAATGAAAAGGCTCCTTTTCACTTCCACTAAGAGAAGTGTATAATTTTTCATACATTAGGTAAGCAAATGAACTAACACAGCGGACAATGGGAAACAGTGGATTAACACAGAATAAAACAGGCCTATAATAATAATGTTGTGCCTGAAATAATTTTTTAGGAGTTATAGTTGAAAAATGAACGTAGAAACAACACTTTTTAATCAAGCGTTCTTGTACGTTTAACGTTGTCTTATAGTTTAATTTACCCTCATATAAAATATTGTAATAAAGTTTGGGGCGCTACATATTCCTCATATCTGAAGAAAATATTTTAATACACAAGACATTTTTGAGAATAACGAATTATTCAAATAGACTGCATTCATCTGCTCCTCTTCTTAGATAAAAAAAAAATTATTGCATTTGTCTTTTTGTGTATAAATACGTCCACTTGGTGTGCAAATAGTTTTTTAGAATTTCTTTACATTTTCTTCAAATTTCCAAACTTAGTCAACCAGAAACTGCAGAGACTTTCAACTTCAATTTTCCTATAACTTCCATCAATCAATCTACACTAAAATACTTTAAACTTTAATATTGAGGTTTTCCTGCCTTTTCATGTTGTGATTTAGTCATTTCAAAGGGTGGGAGTCTTTATAAGACCTTTGGGTCTTAACCTCTCATGCACTGTTTAATAATTGTTGTTTGTGCAAATAAATTGCTGCAAACATTGTGTGTATGTGCAAATAAAAAAACAAACAAACATTATCAAGACTGTATTATGTTTTCAAAAGTAGACTTTTGATACACTTATCATATTCCTACTCCGCTCTGTCCAGTCTCTCTGAATTACACTGGCTCCATAAAAGAGGGCTGTATGTATGGGTTTTTACAATGACCAAAGGGAGTAGTGTGTTTCAAGGGGAATTCCCTTCTTCACGTTTAAACGCTGCTATTCACTGAAGAGTACTCGGATCATCTTGAGAGTTTGTCATCTCATATGTTGGAGTGCATGTAGAGAATGGGTCTTATTCAAAGTTGTGAGTAGCGACTGAAGTAGTTCTGAATGAGCCAGGCAAAGGAGGAGATCTGGAAGAGAAACCTATCAGTTTTGAAGCCCGCATCAGAGATCACCCACTCATCTTTAAACAATACACCCCCACAGCCTTTGGTTACCCCCACACAAGATGCCACCCCCTCCTCTTGTCATTCTAAGCCTCCCCCCTCTCCACACACCCATACATAAATTGACCCCTATTGTGAGCCCATGTTGCCCCTGTCCTTCACACTTACACCCAACACTGAAAACTCCATCCATTTCACCAGTGGTCTTTTGCTCCGTTTCATCCTGTCTGACCTATGCCTACTCAACACAAGCCTGAGAACATAATCCCCTAAATGAGAGGATTTGGCTCAGCAAAATAAACCACTAGCCCAAGACAAGCAAATTAACCACATTTGCTGCCTACCTATCCTTCACAATACCCACCATCCAACTCTCACCGGGTATCCACCCACCCAGCTGTGGCTAAGATTAGCCTTGCAGCCAGCGGAGAGGGGTCTGAACATGCAGCGCTCAGGAATAGAATAGCGTGTATTATGCTAAACATCATAGTTTAATTGTGGAATAGCATGTCTGGAGAATGGAAATACCATTCTGATACACCATGCAAGTTGAGATGATAGTCATGCAATTTGACCTACGACAGTGAAAATGAAATGCAGCCTTTGATGCTGATGAATTGTCATTGTTGTTATTACAGGTCTAACACACAGTTACATACGGACAAGGTGATGAAAGCCTACTGTGTGGTCTGACAGGTCTTGGATTTGAAGTGAATAGAAAGCATGTTCTCTTTAGCCTCGTCTCTACTGAAGCAGAACGGGTCGGGTCAGCACGGTTAAGTTTCCACGAAGTATCGGCCGCTTTTCAAAAGGTGGAGCTAAATACTGCGGTCTGTTGATAGGACAATAGAGCACACTTACACAGGCAAAAAACAACAAAAGGAAAAGATAACACAAAGTGACAATGTTTCTAAAAGGAAAGATAAGAAAGTGGTTATGGTTGTAGTTTTCAAGATTTTTTTCATAACATTTTTAACATAATTGGAATCACAATGCTTTTGATGTTTTGATGGATTAAAACATAATTCAATGCAATGAATTGTCTACATTTTACTTAAGTTTAAGCAGAACTTATGGCATAAATTGTGAGTTTATAAAATGTGAAAAACGTTTGCAGCTTTCTGAATTTGAAAAACATGTTAATTGCAGTGTATATTTGTAACTACAAATCTACCTAATTAGAAACGTGGTGCTGGGGACTTACTGGGTTTGAAACCTCACTCCTCTCATTGTGGATCTGAGAAAAAATAATTCTGATATTAGGAATGATGATGATTGCTTTCGTCAAAAGCAAAGATGAAAAAACAGCATGTTAAAACTCTTTTTCCACTGTAAGTCTTCTGGACTCATGAGGACGATGGCATAAACAGTTCACGGATGGTATGCAGTATTCATGACTGAATAAGCCACACACTGTTGGTGACTTACTCTTTTGAATGAAAAATTTATATTATACACAACAAAAAGAACCTCAGAGCTATAAATTAATTACTGAGTATTGTCTTCCTCACCAAAATTAGCTCACCCCTGCAGCAGCCATTGGCCCACAATAACAAACATAAGACACACATTATAAAGTATTATCTATGTCTGAAACATTGTTACTGAAATCAAAGTTTCATTTACACTATGTCAATTCACTAAAAGCAAAAAAGCAGATGAGGATGTGCTCCATACTTTCATCAGGCCCATGAATTTATCATTATCCATCAATATTTCAGACCTTAAGACTACCTGCATCCAACCTCTACAGAGAACAACAAAAACACACTTTATCTGATCTACAGTGCGTGTATCTTCCATGAGATTACATGAACAAGGACTGTCACTGCATTTCTATTTCACCTTTTATGAGTGAAATTTTATACACATAATCAAACATTATACTTTGTCTTAAGTTCTGTTGTAGTCAGAACTAACAGCAACCATATCTTGACCAAGCCCATAAAGATGTGAGTAATATCTCAAGGTCAAGACAATAATATGTACAGTAAATAGCACATACAGTATTTCCACCTCATAGTTGAAACTAAAAACAAGAACTTGAAAACAATATCTCACTTTCTTGTGGATGATATATTATAAGTTATCAACCCCGTGACCTTTCTGAGCAGAACTTTTTGATGACGTCATGAAAAGCTGGTAATATAATACAAAATATGTTTGCCTTTTCTTTATGGAGGTGACGATGAGGTCAGCTGCACTAAACTGCCCCTGAAACTACCGTCTTTTTGTGGATTTTCTCCACATTTCACTCCTGGGGATTACATTACACAGCTTGTTTTATTACTTGTGTTTATGACATCTTGACATGGTTTAGTTAACAACACCACAGCATGCAACATTAAATTTATATACTAAAGTTTTGAGATGTCATATACCAAACCTATATATCAACTTTTAAGAAGAATATTTCCTAGCTTTCTGGTATCAGAAAATAATAAGGTTTATTTTAAGTACTATCTCTGTCTATTATTGCATTAAATTAAGAAAAGTATTGGTTGCCAAAATAAAAAATCATCACTTTGTAAGAAGGTTTGTGTACTGAGTAGCTCCACTCTATACACTTCATGTTAACTTTTTTATTAGCATCTAATTTTTCAGTTACTCTGGGCCTTAACCACATTCATAAATCTAATGAATGATCATTTAGAAATCTAAGCTTAACTTAGTTAAGTTAAAGTACTCTAAAGAGAGACGTACTGAGGTATGGCCATCATCATCAAGTGAAGTTTATTTGGAGTTTTGGATTTATTGTTTTGGGGCCACAAGCCTCTTTATACATGTCACTTCTCGGACTTTCTCCTAATACCTAAACAAATACTGTCTTGCAAACACAATATGTGGCGCAGTGGCTTAGGTGGTAGAAGGGTCGTCCTATAATCGGAAGGTTGACGGTTCGATTCCCGCTCTCCCCAGTTCATACTGTCAGTGTGTCCTTGGGCAAAAGACTTGCCCCCAGGTGTGGCATTGGTTTATGAAAGTGTTAGAATGTTTGGTTGTGTTGTCAACGTCCCAGTACTTTGGTACCAAGTGGTACAAAAGAAATTAAAACATCACGGTACCGAGCATCCAGTCAACCTGGTTCTTGACAGACTACCCTTGCCACGCGCCTCTCCACTCACTGCTCTCAGTGGCGACCACAGCACAGTCACAAACACACACTGAGCTGTGCACTTGAGTTGACGTTCAGCTGTGTGCCTTGTTTAACTGTAGTTAAGAAAGTAACTTGCTGTTAGCACAGAGCTAAAGTGTAGTTTGCAGTGGAGCTGAATCTTTAAGTAGCACAGTCTGCAGCGCTAACAAGTGCTTGCTTTTAAAACTTGTGCATCTATTTTTGTTTTTTACTGTCCAGCACAAAGAGCAACGTACGTGACGTTTGAGCACCTCTGCTGGGTCTTAGCGCTAGTTAACTTTGAGCTACCCCCTCATATGATGAACTTTAGCAGGATGAAAAATCCTTTAAAAGTATATATATGAACACAGTTTGGATTAAATAAAAGTATAAACACATTTTATCTCCTATTTATTAACCATTCATTAACATGATTTTTTGTTTGTTTTTTACTTCTCATATTTCTATTATTTGTGGGAAAACTTGAAACACAATTTTAAATAGGTAATAAATGTAAAGTATGTATCAGTTTTTATACATTTTATTTTTGTATAACTTAAAATAGTGTGTTGTTCAATTAGCATGTTTTTGTGTTTTGCTTTGGTACCGAAATTGCTACAGAGAAATGTGTATTTTCACATAGATAAAAAATTGCTGTGTTTTCAACATGAAGCTGGTGGACAAAACTGCATGATAGTGGGTAATGCAACACTACTACACAAATATTTCATCATATGCGCACCATATAACAAAGTGCAAAGTAATGGTACAAGCAAGCAGCAGAAAGTTCAAGGCTTCCAGCTTCTGTGCTTACAGCACCAGGCACAAGATAAATGTCATCAACCCACACTTTAATAACATGCCTACTCCTACCACTCCACCAGATGATCTGCAAACACCTTTCATACATGACGCCCACCTGGAGGTTTTAATAAGTTGTATTTTTGGGTAAATAAATTGAGTGAATCGCATACATGACAATACTTCTGGATAAAGTTAGGAGTTTAGAAGATGGTGTGCATTTATATAGCAGATAGTGCATGAAAAGAGCTTCAGACAGACTTTACTTGAGCTGTTTATTCACAGTCCAAAATGACAGTGCAGACATCATTTAGGATACAGGAACAAACTGATATCTCTCCTGGTCTCTAACAGTGAAGCCCTTATGTTGCTCAAGGTGTGAAGAAGAAAAGCACCACTGAACTGTTACAGTACACCAGCATGTAACGGTACACCTTTTGCAAGTAGACATAACAATAACTTGTGGTTTTGGCTTGTGGTTGTTGTTATTTTTTTATCCTCTCATTGTGGGTAGTGCTAGTGCCCAAGTGGTTCAACACACACAGAATCTAGTGTTTAAATTTTCCAACTGCTCATATACTTTTCATTGGGTTTCTGTCTTGGCTTGTTCTATTGTTTCTGTTGCCCACTGTCAAGAAATAATCAAAGTTCAGTGATTCTCTCTCTCTCTCTCTTACATGACCTCTGGCAGTGTCTCTGAAAGCCACACTCTGCACTGAAAGCCTGTTTGGCATGCTAGATCACACTGAAGGTCAAAGGTTAGACTTCATTAAAAACCAATACAGAAGACTTGGGATTATGCCCCTGCCGAGACTTTCATTAGAAACAAGGTGGATCACCTCAGAATCAGGTTTGCCCTCTAAAGCCGGCTGCTGCAGCAGACTAAACACAATATATCTCATCAGTGAAGTGGCAAATAAACAAACTGGTCAAAGTTAGGTGAAAAAACACAAACTCTCCATGGAAAATCACATAATGTGGTTTAATCCGTCGGATTACAGCATAAGAAATTGTTGCATGACAATAAAGGAGGCTCTCGCATCATCATGAGGCAAAATGTTTAAAGAAATGATTAAAGTGGTTAATGGGAGGTCAAGCTGGTGTTTATCTTAAAGCTTCAGCTCTAGTGAATTTAACACCCTGTTGGTCTTTAGGAAAACTGCAGTGGGACAGTTCATACTGTTGTTGTGTTGTAAGACACTTAACCCTCCTTGCCTCCAGTGACACAGCACTGGTGTATGAATGTGGGACAACAAATGGAAATTAGCCTAAAGCCACAATCTAGCATGTTTACATTCATGTGGCTGTGTCACATGCATGTTCAGTCAAATAAATATGTCAAATAATTGATTAATAATAATAAACATGTTTATAATATTAACATTAAACATTTTATTTGGTAATATTACAAAGCTGTTGTGCACTTATTGTGGGTATTTCTCCTTGGCTTATTTTTTGTTTTAGCAGCAATGTATCTCAAAGATATCTTTATCTTCCTTATTTCTCTACTGTTGTCCACCTCATCCAAGTCTTAACGTTCTGTCCTAGCAATTTTGTCAACGTATTATCTCATTGTGAGTTTTTTTACATCATAGCCCCAATCAGGGAATGTTTACCCAAACAGTAAAACAGAAACGGTAGATATATTTACAGTTTACATGATGAGTCAAACAAAAACCTCAGCAGTATTTGTCTTGTGGAGTGAGAACGCAAAAACAAATAGAAACAAAACTCAACAGAATCTTAGCGTTTTCAGTAAAACACATTGTTGGGTAAATGGCCTCTCAGTCCTTCTCCAAACTTTAGCCAAAATAAATAGGTGTTTTGTCCTCATCTAATATGATTGGCTAACACACATCATGTGATCATTTTTAAATGACTACCATTTTTTGAAAGCCCAAACATTTCAAGAGCTTCATTAAACTGAGAAACAGTTTAGTAAATGTAAAGGTACTTTCTGGCCTTGTTTGATCAGTTTATTACATATTATTGCCTGTATTAGTACCATGACAATTAAGCCAACATATATAACCACGTCACAGCAACAAAACATGCATAAACAATCCGTGCCTGGGCCCAGTTTTGTCATCAGTTCGGTGAACAAAAGCCTCACCAGGAAATGTTGTTCAGCCCTTTGTAAAACAGTACAATGGAGAACTTGAGCCCAGATGTATTTTTTTGTCTTATTTTAATTTGCGTTAGTGAGACATGCTGCTCCGATGAACAGTTGTGTCTATTATGTGCATTGTGGTCATGCAAGTATGCATGTGCAAGCAACCGTTCCAGTCCGCGGCCCTCTCTGCCAAAGCCCTGGAAACTTTAGGGGTGTTCCTCCCTGGGCCCAGAACGGTTTGCATAGTGTGAGTGCACCCAAATAACACTTTTCCTCATTGCTTTAAATTTATCATTAGTAAACACAAAGAGAGGGGAGAATCTTCCTTGTTCCTTGTTTACTACTTTTCCTGTTCAGAGTTGACAGTGTCCTTGTCATGCTCCATTGGGTATTTTAATCAAGCAGTTGTACCCTCCAAAGCCGCCATTGACCCCTGAATCTGCACATCAGCAGTGTCAGTCGAGCCTGTAAACATCGCGTTCTGACATTTAGCGATGGATTACCTGACCTTGTCAATAACACCACGAAGCAAGGAGCATGATTGATCAATCTGGGGGCACCTCCTAATGGCGCTTCTTGTGCTAATAGGAGGTCAACGTGATGGGATTCATAAAGCTCCATCCTGCCATACTAATTTATACCTTTAATCGGAACCTTGACTCTGACATAAACCCAATAGTCTCCATTCAGCCTTGGACTGTCCAGTGCCCAGGAAAGAAATCATCTACCTGCTTTAAATCAATGTTGTACCTCCATTCTTGACAAAATGACTGTCAATCCCACTAGGTATTTGTTCCACTGATCAGTTTTTGGGTCAAAATGTTGTGCAAAGTATGTTAAATAATGATAATCTGAACTGCACTCTACAACACATTTTTATTTCAGACAACCTGAGCCACTCCCAAGGTGTAAGGTGCAAGGTACACTATTAAATCATCAGAAGACTGACTAATGTAAGAGAGACTGATTGGCTTTAGCATCTCACACAACTCTCAACAACATGCATGACATCAGACATATGACAGTGACCCTGACCCTCACCATGTTACACAGCTATGTGCACTTGGATACACTCAGCCAGGCCAGAAGGGGTGCTGTGAAACTTGTTGCTGCTAATACTACAGTGATTACAAGAATAAGATGTAATCGTGGAGAATGGAAAACCTTGTTCAACCCAGAGTTTCCTGAAGTAGCAATAATAAAATGTTTTTTAAGACTTGAATGACAATTATCACATCAAGCAAATATGTCAGTCTGGGACTTGCCTTGGACATCATGGTTATACTGAGGACACTGTATTTTATTTATATCAGCTAAATTCAAGAATTTGGAATCTCATGAAGTAAGAAGCCCATCCTTTTTTAAAATAATAACTAAAAAACAACAGTAATAGTTTTCATTACACACCTGTAGACTCTGAAGCCTGATTGTGAAACTATACATATCATATATTATCAGAGTAAGAGTTTTTGAAGATCAAAAACACAGTAGTTGTGTCACCAGCAACTGCTCTGTGTAACCTGGCTGTTACATATTCAAAAGTTTGAATTTTCAAGGGTGTCCTCATAACCTCATTCATATCACAATCTAATCTGTCTAAAAGGCCTCTGAACCACGTGTGATCATAAAAGCCCAAGTTTTTGCAGGTAATTTGTATCTTGACAGTAACAGACTAACCAACATGGAAAGAAAAAAAAAATCCAAATGGTCTATAGATTAAAAAAAAAATTAAATAATTTACTTCCAAGAGAATCATTTCTTCACACTTCTGGCTGAAACGTGTCTTGTCCAGGTCTAACCAGAAAAACCTACAGTACTTAGCTTAGACCCTGGGGAGGTTAATAAAACAGTACAAATTCCAGGCTAATTAGTTAAGAGGAAATTGCACCTCTTTGACTTATTGCAGGACATGCAGGAGAAAAGTGACATGTCTGAGATCCTGTCCAGACTGGTGTAGATTTTTCACCATTTTTAAATAGAGAGTGTTTTGGGTTTGTAAATACTCTAATCTGAAATGTGCGACCAAAACATATAACTTGTTTGATAAATAGATGTATTATAAGAGTTCACTACTTTCACTAGTTACTGTAGTAAAAAAAATAGCATACTCCTTGACACATTTACCCCATATATCACACTGATTGTGTTTCTATAAAAAAGAGAATTTTAGGCAAAATGTTGCAAAAAGAAACATACAAAAAAAGTTGCGAAAGCATTAACTCAAATAAAACTTTAAGTGGGTTTTGCAAATGCCTGTCAAAAATGAAGTATAGCTTTTATGTGTGTGTTTTGTGTTTGTGTGGAAAATGTGTAGGATATTTACAGATAAGTTAAGACTGTTTACATTCCACATAATGCACAACGTTTCCCCCCAATAATTAAATGAAATACTTTTCTAAAAAAAAATAATATCATTATGATTGTGTACAGTTTACTGCATATTGTAAAAATAAAAACAGAACCCCCAAAAGCCCCAAAAAGATTTCCGGCTTAATGAACAATGGCAACCATGACTTCAGGATCTGTTATTATCTGTGGTTTGATATTCAAGTCACTTTGTAACCATAGCAAAAAACAACAAATTTAAACTGAATGTATTAAACAATAACTTGACTGAAATTACACTAACTACAATTTACAATACAAGGCAACCACTCTTACAAACTGATGCTTTTTGGAGGGATCACTTTTCATGTTGCATAAAAAATAATTTATCAAAATTAGTGCCCCGGAGACAAAATCAAATAAAAGATGGCATGTTTGGTTTCACTTGTGAGCATGGGGCGAGCATTCTTGTAAGTTAATACCAGGTGCACACTGACATCCTACAAAAGGCAGAGGCAGAACCCTTACAACCTGCAGAAGAAGAAGAAAATATTATTGTATGACCCCCTCAGCAAAAGTATCACTAACTACACGACTTGTTACGGCTGAGTGTGGAACAGTGTTACCTGGAGGACAGAGTAAAACAACACGTCCATCTTTCAAGCTCAAATTACAGTACTTACAACAATGTTCATTGTGCACAAATGCGCACATTTCTACACTCGTAAATCAACTCATAATTAAATGAAGGCCTGTTAATTTTATTAGCAGACCTGGCTCTGAAACATTCTCCTACCAATGTTTTAACTTTAATCATTCTTTCCTCCACCGTTTTCTGGATGTGACATATTTCAGAACCCAAATCATGAAAAGTGAAGCCACAAAATGATTATGTGACTTCCAATTTAATTGATGGATAGGTTAATGAATAAATATAAAGTTTTTTGGAGAAAGGACAAAACATTTTCTACTTGTAAAATGTTCAGATGCTTTTAGTTTAAGCTTCTTAAATATGATAACCTGAATGACTGAGAGCTTACTTCAGGAGACTTACCCTTTATTCAGTATGTGTGATAGAATAAATAATAGTTGGAAAAACTTGGAAAAAGCAACTGCAATGCTTCTGATCGTCTACTCTACCCCAAAAGACTAGTACCATATTTGATGTTGATGGGATAGAGGCATATGAGATAATATGACCATATGAGCCACAATTTTAGCATTTAATGCCAACACCATTAACCATACAACCTCTTCTATCCAAGTCTGGATTGTCACTGAGCCACCATTGCATTTCCTGATCTCATCCATATCTAAGCCTTCTTTTCTATATGCCTTGTCATTGTGCCCACAGATGTACAGTCCTACGCAACCCATAGTTCAGTGGACAGAAAGACCAACATTGTTACATAATCTGTCGTCAGTGGATAACAAAATAAACAGAGAGACAGAAACAAAGGAACAGTTGAGTTTGCTCCCCCTGTCCAATCAAACCTGCCATCTTCAATCATCCCCAAGAGTTTTGTGTCTTTCATGTATCCGACTATTAGAGGCAATTAATTATGCATTATGTTGTTTTCATTATAGCAGATCTTCTGAAGGATGGATTTGGCATGGTGTAAACATGGCTTTGAAAGGACGTAAATTAACAGAATCTGAACAGAATGAAGAAAATATATTTTTGTCTTTAGTGGCAAGCATCACTGTGTAAATGGATTCTAAATCTGTTTGTAGTTCACTGACCACAGTTGAAAACACGAGTGTGTTTGTTGGACATGCATGTCATACCAACCCAGTTGCAATACAAAATATTTTGTCAAGTTTGATCAAAACAATTAAATTGAGTGGAATAGGACACAACGAACAGAACCTTTGTGAATTTAGAACAGCACATAATTGAGAACACAGTGCTGCCACGTTGGATTGTTCAATACAGTAATTATCTAAACCCGCCGTTTCACACTTGGCTTGGTCTGTGTGGTCCACCAACACTGCCAGAAATAAACTCCTTTGTCATGTCGAATCCTCGTGCGCACAGTATTTTGCAACAAGCAAAATGGCTGCTTCATTACAAGCTCACAGGGCGTCTACAGTTTAATGTGGACCTTTGTAGACAAGCTTGTCTTAACTCCTACTCAGTGATGCCAGTAACGCGTTACTTAGTAACTTAGTTACTTAGTAACTTAGTTACTTAGTAACGCGTTACTCTATTCTGACCACTTTTTACAGTAACGAGTAATCTAACGCATTACTATTTCCAAACCAGTAATCAGATTAAAGTTACTTAACCAAGTCACTGTGCGTTACTATTTTTGTCATTTTTTTTCAAGAAAGACTGCCTTTATTTTTTACTAAAACAAGTATTTATGTTAAGACAAGAAAGACTGCCTTTATTTTTTATTAAAACAAGTATTTATGTTAAGACAAGAGAGACTGCCTTTATTTTCTGTAAAAACATGTATTTTTTCAGGAAATAGTTTTTAAATTCAACTTTAATTGTCAAGAGATAGATTGTTGATGTTACTGTTAAAAATACACCTCAACTAAAGTGATTGTTGGCAAAACCAGTTGTCATTTTTATGTTGTCGGCTGCTGCTGAATGTAACTAATAAAGTAACTTGTAAAGTAACTTAGTTACTTTTAAAATCAAGTAATCTGTAAAGTAACTAAGTTACTTTTTAAATCAAGTAATCTGTAAAGTAACTAAGTTACTTTTTCAAAGTAACTGTGGCAACACTGCTCCTACTCCTCTTGTACCTCATCGGCCTGTGGACAAAGAGGGTCAGCACAATATATGTGGGAGGAACAGGAATTAACGCCACACTTAAGTCATTGTCTGAACAAAGTGACTGTCACCTCAGGTCATCAGGGTCATTCTAACACTCCACTCTCCAAATTCTGACGCTTCCCCTTTCCACAATAAACAGGAAAGAGATGCATCCCTCAGGCTCTGTTTTCAATGTTTACTTTGACTTGATGAAGTTGTCATTCAATTCTAATCAGAGACCAAAGGACACACTGTTTTAGTGTGGTACAGTTTGTCACATGGGATATATGTAGTCTTAAGTCAAACAATGCATCCAGTCACTTGAGTATTTATTAATTTCACATTCACCACTGATGAAATTAAACTTCAGTCATTGGTACATGCAATCAATTCCAGCTCCTGCATGTTTAAACAAGCACTGTGGATGGTGCCAAATGATGACAGAATTAAATAAAACAAGAGTGTACAAATCAATCTGACAGTTAGTGCTGCAGCTATAAAATACAACCTTTTATGTAACTTAACCGCCAACATAGCAGTTTTAATAAGACGGGTGTACTGCCCAGGATCAAACATATACAGTATGTTCAGGTATTTCATTATGATCTGGAGGTTATCTAAAATAAAGTGTGGGAGTCTGTCTTATCCTTTCACACAAAAGCCCTAAGAAAGATATTTTTAGCTCTGTGTCCCTCACAGAAGACCCCAGCCTTAGGCTTGGGAATCAGAGTCTACACCACAAGTTGAATCAGAAATGGATTCTGTAATCTGCCAGGAAAAGCAGTCCTCTTGTTCTCTTGTAACAGTTGAGGTGTATCTTTCTCGAAATAGCTACCAAATACAAAATATCTCAATTGTGGAAAACTGGTTCAGGTTTCTGAAATTAAAGCTAGGAATATACCAGAAGGCATCTCCCTCTTCGACCGTTTATACACCACACCTCCAGCCTCCCACACTACTGCAAATCAGGATTTACTTGCTTATTTATTGAAATTAGTGGTAACACATCTGAGTGTTGAAGGTTCACTTCAAATATGATTTATATCTTAATTACAAATACAACTAGTCTGATGACTTTGTTTAAATATCATATGCAGGTGCCGCTTACCTGCACACAGCACATCAAACACACAAGCCTCTTCAGGGGTTACCTGTAACAAACTGTGCTGTATCAATCTAACCCACAGAATCCCAAGTGTATTTTGATGTTCTTAGGAATAAGAGCCAATCACTGTGTCACTCTGCCAATGAATAATCAACAATTAAGATGATTTGCAAACCCCTTGTTGCAAGTTAACTCAAAGGAATTCTCGGTCAAAGTCATTTTCGGAGCTAAAGCAGTTATGTGACACACTAATGTCTCATTTCCATGCTTCACTCTGCTGTGGCTGCTTCTTTAACTGATGAAACTGTTAAAGAAACAGTAGATAATGTCTTAATGACTTCCAGAGACATGTTGATTCATCATGTCTTAATTAGTATTACCTTCATTAACTTTATTTTAATAACACTGCGCTATAGTTAATGAATCAGTCAGCTAATTAAGATATCTGTGTGCAACTCACTGCTTCTTATAATCCATCACCTCCGAACGGCATTTCTTTAATTAGTTAATTCAATAAGCTTTGTCCTTCACTGACCTATAGGCACACTTTCAATCACTGTATGTATGTTTCTTGTTTATTGGGGTGTGTTTATAAAGGAGCAAGCAGAGGCATGTTGGTGTGCGCACCGGTTGTCACTGGAGTGATCAGCTCCCTCCACGCTGCATGCTCCTGCAGAAAGACGTAAATCTGATACTTTCAGCGTTTGCAAACAGAAGCGTCCTGTTGGGCGAAAGGGTCAGCTAGCATGAACTACCCAAGAGCCTCGAGTGTGTCAGGATGGGAGGGTGGGGTGGATGGAGGAAAAGATAAGAATACAAGCAACAGAATGGGGTTAAAAAGAAAGATGGGAACAAATGACGTTGATGAAGAATGAAATGGACAGCAGAACAAATGGTTTTAGAAATAGAAATCTCATTCAATCAATCATTTTTTATTAAACAACTGACCTGTAGTCTTGGCGTAAGGTAGTAATGAGGGGCCTCAGTTCAGCTTATTGATTGTTATTGTGAAGCAGACAGGTAACCTTCATTTAGTGTATACTGTATGTATACCTGCAAGCCTTAATGAGCTAAAACATGTCCTCACAGACAGAAATTAACTGCCATGTTTACACTGAAAGAAATGCTGAAAAATAACCATAAAAACCTCCTCAACTTGAAAAAAAGGACCCAGAATCTCAGGTTAATAATATTTGTGCCAGACATTAAAGTTGTTTGTTGTTTTGTTGTTGCAAAGTTGTTGTTTTTTCAGCTTTTTGACTAAAAACAGTTTATGATATGTAGTTGTCACCTTTGTAAGAGTGACTTGTACTTATTAGAAAAACTATTGATTGTAAATAATTATTTAATCAAGTCTGGTATGTTATCTATGTATATCATAATAGTTATTAACATAAAATGTTATAATAAAAATACAGGTAATGTTAAATCTGACCTAAACTTTAAGCAGCAATGTAAATATTAAGGCTTCCTGTGTTGAAAGCACAAAAACACAATTTAGGGGAACCTTCTGAGCACAAAAAAACTAAAGATCCAACACAAGCAATAATTTACTTCATAAAATACAATGTTTGGAAATAACTCTATTCTAAAATACCATCACACAACTATAATTCTGTTTTCACCGTGATTAGAGCTGACACTTAACAGAAATGCGTGTTCTCCAGTGAAACCCCAACAGCCACTTGTCGGTGACAGACTGCAGTAAGAGGAAACTAGTGGCACTTTTCTGTGGCGCTATCTGAAGGTTAAATTAGCCCTTTGCTCACTGACCCTAACACTGCGTGAAGAGGCTGTAATGACAGGAAATAGCATAAGTGACTCCATGCATTCTGCCTGGTTACATCATATACATAGGGAAGGGTTCCGGTCAAACAAATGAGGTATTGTTAGCAACTAGAATGTAAGCAAAATACATACATGGATGTTTAGCATGCTGTAGTGCGCACCATGTTAGTTTCCCATATTGCCTTGTATGCCTGTTATTAGAAAGATGTATTAATTACATGATCTGGTTGAGCAAAATAATACACTGAGCTCTCTTAACTCAGACTCATATGGTACCAGTCAGACAAACTTAATGAGAGGTATTCAGGTGCATTATACTTTATTAAGAAACACAAGCCATATGTTTGGTTTTGACTTTGCTAAAACAAACCTTACACAATGACAAAAGAAGCTTTGTAAAGATAGCCTAAACATTGTTATGTTCAAGTGAGCAATATACTGTGGAACATCCCAAAGAAATTTGAATGCAAGACTTTAACATTCCTTCATTCAGAAGAAGATAGCTCACACAATGGAAATCCTCACTTACTTAGTATGTTTACATACATGCAGGCAGACAAAATTGAGTTATTGTCTTTATCCAATTATAATCTGAGTTTTAAACTGGTATATGATAAGGCTTACTCTGATTAAGGTTAACACAGTGCACTGAGCATGCTCCAGAGTCGGACAGAGACAGAGTAACTGTCAGGATCTCTTTTCACTTTGTTCTCCTGTTTTTCATCCCCCTCCCTTCTGTGTCTGTGTGGTTGTTTATTTGGAGCTGGGCTCGGAATCCCTGGAGCCTGCATTCACTCTAGCACACCTGCAGCTCATCAGACTCATCACTACTCACCTGCAACAGTATAAGAAGCCTCTTTAGTCTTCTTTCCAGATTGTCCATTACTTTTTGTGGTACACTGCGTGGCTCTACTTCTTGAGGTTTTTATAAACTTAGTTTTGTTGGAAATTTTGAACTGCCATTTAGTCTTGTTCTCAGCCATTTATATTGTGTATATACATATACATAACTTTTGTCCTTCACCCTCCGCAGGTGGTCTCTCATCCTTCGAGCTCGGGTCCTCTACCAGAGGCCTGGGAGCTTGAGGGTTCTGCGCAGTATCTTTGCTGTTCCTAGTACTGCACTTTTCTGGACCGAGATGTCTGGTGTTCTTCCAGGGATCTGCTGTAGCCACTCTTCCAGTTTGGGGGTTACTGCCCCTAGTGCTCCGATGACCACAGGCACCACTGTCGCCTTCACCTTCCAAGCCTTTTCCAGCTCTTCTCTGAGGCCTTGGTATTTCTCTAGTTTCTCATGTTCCTTTTTCCTGATGTTGCAATCACTTGGTACTGCAACGTCAACCACAACGGCCTTCCTCTGCTGTTTGTCCACCACCACAATGTCTGGTTGGTTCGCCATTACCATTCTGTCAGTCTGAATCTGGAAGTCCCACAGGATCTTGGCTCGGTCATTCTCTATCACCTTTGGAGGTGTTTCCCACTTTGACCTCGGGGTTTCCAGTCCATACTCCGTACAGATGTTCCTGTACACTATGCCAGCCACTTGGTTATGGCGCTCCATGTATGCTTTCCTGCCAGCATCTTACACCCTGCAGTTAAGTGTTGGATTGTCTCAGGGCCTGTTTGCAGAGCCTACACCTTGGGTCTTGTCTGGTGTGGTAGATTTGGGCCTCTATTGCTCTGGTGCTCAAGGCCTGCTCCTGTGCAGCCATAATGAGTGCCTCTGTGCTGTCCTTTAGTCCGGCCCGTTCTAGCCATTGGTAGGATTTCTTGATATCAGCCACTTCAGTTATGTTCGGTGGTACATCCCATGTAGGGGTTTGTCCTCCCATGATGGTCCCTCCTCCAGCTCCTCTTCCTCTGTTCCCCATTGCCTGAGACATTCACTGAGCACGTCATCTGTTGGGGCCTTATCTTTGATGTACTTGTGGATCTTGGATGTTTCATCCTGGATAGTGGCTCTCACACTCACTAGTCCACGGCCGCCTTCTTTACGGCTAGCGTACAGTCTCAGGGTGCTGGATTTGGGGTGGAACCCTCCATGCATGGTGAGGAGCTTTCGTGTCTTAACGTCTGTGATCTGTATCTCTTCCTTTGGCCACCTTATTATTCCCGCAGGGTATCTGATCACTGGCAGGGCGTAGCTGTTTATTGCCCGTGCCTTGTTCTTGCCATTGAGCTGACTTCTTAGGACTTGCCTTACTCGTTGGAGGTATTTGGCAGTTGCTGTTTTCCTTGTAACCTCTTCGAGGTTGCCATTTGCCTGTGGTATTCCAAGGTACTTGTAACCATCCTCAATGTCTGCTATTGTTCCTTCTGGGAGTGAGACCCCTTCTGTGTGGACTACCTTCCCTCTCTTCGTCACCATTCGACTACACTTTTCAAGCCCGAATGACATCCCAATGTCAGAGCTGTAGATCCTGGTGGTGTGGATCAGTGAGTCGATGTCCCGCTCACTCTTAGCGTATAGCTTGATGTCATCCATGTAGAGGAGGTGACTGATGGTGGCCCCATTCCTGAGTCGGTATCCATAGCCAGTCTTGTCGATTATTTGGCTGAGGGGTTCAGGCCTATGCAGAACAGCAGTGGGGATAGAGCATCTCCTTGGTATATGCCACATTTGATGGATACTTGTGCAAGTGGCTTGCCATTGGCCTCAAGGGTGGTTTTCCACAGAGTTTGCAATGAAGTCTCTTAGAGTCCTGTTGATGTTGTACATCTCCAAGCATTCAGTGATCCATGTGTGTGGCATTGAGTCATATGCTTTCTTGTAATCAATCCAGGCAGTGCACAGGTTGGTGTGTCGGGTTCTGCAGTCTTGGGTGACTGTTCTGTCAACCAGGAGTTGGTGTTTAGCTCCTCTGGTTTCTTTGCCGATGCCCTTCTGTGCTTTGCTCATGTATTGATCCATGTGCCCACTTATCTTAGCAATGATGCCTGACATGAGCTTCCATGTTGTGGGAGACAGGTTATTGGCCGATAGTTGGATGGGACTGTACCCTTTGTGGGATCCTTCAGGATCAGGATTATGCGCCCTTCTGTAAGCCATTCAGGGTGCGTCCCATCCCTTAGCAGCTGGTTCATTTGTGCTGCAAGGCGCTCGTGGAGTGCAGTGAGCTTCTTTAGCCAGTAGGTGTGGATCCTGTCAGGGCCCGGTGCTGTCCAGTTTTCATACCTGAGAGTCTTTCTTGGATGTCTGCCGCTGTGATGGTAACTGGATTCTGTTCAGGAGGTTGCTGTGGTTCTCTCAGAGCCACCAGCCACTGTGCATCGCTGTTGTGTGATGCCTCCCTCTCCCATATACTTTTCCAGTATTGTTCAGTTTCCAGCCTTGGAGGGTCTGCTCTGCTGTTATTACCCTGCCATTGAGCGTACACTTTTGCAGGTTGAGTTGCGAACAGCCGGTTTATTCTTCTGGCTTCGTTCTCTCGTGTACCTCGTTAGCGGCTGGCCAAGGCTTGGAGCCTTTGTTTGGCAGTTTCAAGTGCTTCAGGTATGGGCATCTGGTTGTACCTCTTGGGTACCGGTTTTCTCATTGCACCTTTCTTGGCCTCTGTTAGTTGGCTTACTTCTCTACGTGTCTGCTTGATCTTAGCCTCCAGCCTTTGTTTCCATGGTGGGTACTGTTTCTCATGGCTCCCATGGTTGCTCTTATAGCCAAGCATCTCGAGGATCACTGCTGCGGAGGTGTATAGCAGCTCATTGGTTTCAGTGATGGATGTGGTAGGGATCGCACTCAATGCTGCATTCACATCTTCTAGGAGACTTTCTGATGGTACTTCACTTAGCCGTTGTAATTGGCGTCGGGGTTGCCTTGCCTTCATTCTCGCCATGATCTTGTCTTTCAGGTCAGTCGCTGCCTCGTTCAGCGTTATTTCAATTGTTGGGGCTTCATACCCAATTTCCGGTTGGGGAGCACCTGTTGGCTCCCCTCTGACCTTGCGTCCTGGCTCCCCCTTGCCGTAGCATTTTTTGTGTTGTATCTCTCGTCAATCTCAAGTTGTGATAGCAGCTGCCGCTTGTGGATGTTGGAACACTGAGCTACTAGTTGCTTCGATGTAAGCCTGGATTGTGGGTTTCGTAGTAACCATTCATCCCACATTCTCTTCATGTAACCCCTCTGACTAGGGTTACTGTAAATGTGTCTGTGCTCATAAATCATCAGCATGAAGCTGTTTTTGTAGTAATTACAATAACCTGTGTCTACACTCTCAGGAAAACAGCAGCTTGTTATGAGATCACATGACATGTTTGGACTCGGGGGAATTCTCCTTCTCAGGTACAGCTCACTCTGATAATACACACCAACTGCCAAAAAGACATGTTTTATTGCCACGACACAAAATATGATCAGATGTTCTTCACTCTGGCAGAATCACATTACAGATGACTAGACAATAATAGTCTCCAATGGAAACTAACTTTCTCTTTCCTGGTCTAGACGTACCATATATTCACAGGTCATATGCTTCAAAACATGTTTACTTGCAGTTGTTAATTACCAAGATCAATTTACAGAGGCATGTGTATCTGGTTTATCACAGATGCTTGTGAAGGAAAAAAAGAAGTCTAGGTAAAATGTATGTGTTAAAGTGCTGTTCAGTGATACATCTAGGAGACTATGGGGATGTTGTGTGTTCCCAAATGTAACACAGATTGGTGTTGGGCATGCCCGATGCTGTCCAACTCTACAGGGAACCTGAGTATCTACAGTGCTTGTTAGAATACAATAGGGAAACATTGGAGAGCTCTACTAGGGAAGTGCAAAATCACAGATGCAAAATCTATGCCTGCAGAGAAAAGGACGTGCCATGATACAATGTGATAAATTCAGTCAATTTTATATGACTTATCCTTTACAGGTGGTTAAAGGCTAGACTCCTGATGACTTTGAGCATGACACATATTACACCCATAAGTCAATCACAGAATACAGAAAGACATCATACATGCATGTGAGGAAGCCAGATGATTTTCAAAGCACACTATGGGGTGTGAACCGCAACCTTATCGTGGTGGAGGGGTTTGAGTGCCCGAATGATTCTAGGAGCTATGTTGTCAGGGGCTATATGCCCCTGGTAGGGTCTCCCAAGGCAAACAGGTCCTAGGTGACGGGCCAGACAAAGAGCGGTTCAGAACCCTTTATGGTTATGAAAAAATCAAGGACCGTGACGTCGCCAGGTATGGCGCAACCGGGGCCCCACCCTGGAGCCAGGCCCGGGGTTGGGGCTCGCATGCGAGCGTCTGGTGGCCGGGCCTTTCCCCACGGGGCCCGGCCGGGCTTAGCCCGAAGGAGCGATGTGGGGCCGACCTCCCGTGGGCCCACCACCTGCGGGAGGAACCGTAAGGGGCCGGTGCAAAGTGGATTGGGTTGCAGTCGAAGGCGGAGGCCTCGACGACCCAATCCCCGGACACGGAATCTGGCGCTAGGGACATGGAATGTCACCTCGCTGGCGGGGAAGGAGCCTGAGCTTGTGCGGGAGGTCGAGAGATAACGACTAGAGATAGTCGGGCTCACCTCCACGCACAGCTTGAGCTCTGGAACCCAAATCCTCGAGAGAGGCTGGACTCTCAACTACTCTGGAGTTGCCTGCGGTGAGAGGCGGCAGGCTGGTGTGGGCTTGCTCATAGCCACCCATCTCATAGCCGCCATGTGTTGGAGTTCACCCCGGTGAACGAGAGGGTCGCTTCCCTGCGCCTTCGGGTCGGGGATAGGTCTCTCACTGTTGTTTGTGTGTACGGGCCAAATGGCAGTGCAGAGTACCCGGCCTTCTTGGAGTCTCTGGGAGGGGTGCTGGAAAGTGCTCCGACCGGGGACTCCGTCGTTCTACTGGGGGACTTCAACGTTCACGTGGGCAGTGACAGTGACACCTGGAGGGGCGTGATTGGGAGGAACAGCCCCCCGGATCTGAACCCGAGTGGTGTTCTGTTATTGGACTTCTGTGCTAGCAACAGTTTGTCCATAACGAACACCATGTTCAAGCATAAGGGTGTCCATCAGTGCACGTGGCACCAGGACACCCTAGGCCGGAGATCGATGATCTCGATGATCGATGATCGACTTTGTAGTTGTTTCATCTGACCTCCAGCCGTATGTGAAGGGTGAAGAGAGGGGCGGAGCTGTCAACTGATTACCATCTGGTGGTGAGTTGGATCCGATGGCGGGGGAGAAAGCTGGACAGACTCGGCAGGCCCAAACGCGTGCGTGAGGGTCTGTTGGGAACATTTGGCAGAGCCCCCTGTCAGAAAGACCTTTAACTCCCACCTCCGGCAGAGCTTCGACCAGATCCCGAGGGAGGTCGGAGACACTGAGTCCGAGTGGACCATGTTCTCCACCTCCATTGTCGATGCGGCCACTCGAAGCTGTGGCTGTAAAGTCTCCGGTGCCTGTCGTGGCGGAAACCCCCGAACGCGGTGGTGGACACCGGAAGTAAGGGATGCCGTCAAGCTGAAGAAGGAGACCTACCGAGCCTGGTTGGCCCGTGGGACTCCTGAGGCAGCTGATAGGTACCGGCAGGCCAAGCGGGTGGTCGTGGAGGCTAAAACTCGGGTCTGGGAGGAGTTTGGTGAGACCATGGAGAAAGACTATCGGTCGGCCTCGAAGAAATTCTGGCAAACCGTCCGGCGCCTCAGGAGGGGGAAGCAGTGCCCTGCCAACACTGTTTACAGTGGAGGTGGGAACCTGCTGACTTCAACTGGGGATATTGTTGGACGGTGCGCCGGGGGTGGATGAGATTCGCCCTGAGTACCTCAAATCTCTGGATGTTGTAGGGCTGTCTTGGTTGACACGCCTCTACAACATCGCGTGGCGGTCGGGGACAGTACCTCTGGACTCTGGACCAGGGGTGGTGGTCCCTCTTTTCAAGAAGGGGGACCGGACGGTGTGTTCCAACTACAGAGGGATCACACTCCTAAGCCTCCCCGGGAAAGTCTATGCCAGGGTACTGGAGAGGAGAATGTGGCCGATAGTCGAACCTCAGATTCAGGAGGAACAATGCGGTTTTCATCCCGGTTGTGGAACACTGGACCAGCTCTATACCCTCTCCAGGGTGCTGGAGGGTTTATGGGAGTTTGCCCAACCAGTCCACATGTGTTTTGTGGATCTGGAGAAGGCATTCGACTGTGTCCCTCGTGGCGCCCTGTGGGGGGTGCTCTGGGAGTACGGGGTCCGGGGCCCTTTGCTAAGGGCTGTCCGGTCCCTGTCGACGAGCAGGAGCTTGGTTCGCATTGCCGGCAGTAAGTCAGACCTGTTCCCAGTGCATGTTGGACTCCGGCAGGGCTGCCCTTTGTCACCGGTCCTGTTCATTATCTTTATGGACAGGATTTCTAGGCGCAGCCAGGGGCCGGAGGGAGTCTGGTTTGGGCACCACAGGATCTCGTCTCTGCTTTTTGCAGATGATGTTGTCCTGTTGGCTCCATCAAGCCAGGACCTTCAGTGTGCACTGGGACGGTTTGCAGCCGAGTGTGAAGCGGCTGGGATGTGGTTTAGCACCTCCAAGTCTGAGACCATGGTTCTCAGTCGGAAAAGGGTGGCTTGTCCCCTTCAGGTTAGTGGAGAGATCCTGCCTCAAGTGGAGGAGTTCAAGTATCTTGGGGTCTTGTTCACGAGTGAGGGAAGGAGGGAACGTGAGATTGACAGACGGATCGGTGCAGCTTCTGCAGTGATGTCTGTCGTGGTGAAGAAGGAGCTGAGCTGTAAGGCAAAGCTCTCGATTTACCGGTCAATCTACGTTCCTACTCTCACCTATGGTCATGAGCTTTGGGTCATGACCGAAAGAACAAGATCCCGGATACAAGCGGCCGAAATGAGCTTTCTCCGCAGGGTGGCGGGGCGCTCCCTTAGAGATAAGGTGAGGAGCTCGGTCACTCGGGAGGAGCTCAAAGTGGAGCCGCTGCTCCTCCACATCGAGAGGAGCCAGCTGAGGTGGCTCTGGCATCTGTTTCGGATGCCTCCTTGACGCCTCCCTAGGAAGGTGTTTCGGGCATGTCCCACCGGGAGGAGACCCCGGGGAAGACCTAGGACACGCTGGAGGGACTATGTCTCTCGGCTGGCCTGGGAACGCCTCGGTATCCCCTCAGAAGAGCTGGAGGAAGTGTCTGGGGAGAGGGAAGTCTGGGCATCTCTGCTTAGACTGCTGCCCCCCGACCCGGCCCCGGATAAGCGGTAGAAGATGGATGGATGGATGGACTATGGGGTGAGTGTTCCACTGAGTGTTATGGTTTGGGTCGCATTGTTATGTCACAGTTTGGTACAAGTGACTTCAAAATTAAGCTTGCGATGTCATGCAAGTGCCACACATCTTGTATAGCTGTAAAACAAAAATGCAATTGCATTTAAACAAACTTTAAAAACTGAGATAGGTTGCTATTAATTGAAAGGAAGATAGTAAATCCTGTACTGCCCGAGCCGTATGCTGCAACAACAACGAAAAGGTATATTTAGTATTATTTTTTTGATATGTTTATCAGAAGAACAAAACATGCTTTGTTTTTTTTGTTCTCTTTCCTTTAACCAAAATACTGCTATGTTTAGTCTCACCCTTCACAAAGTCCATTGATGGAACCCCGATGCAAGGGATCCTCAAAGTTGTATGGTACTTTGTTCTTTTGCTTTTTAGGACACCCCTTTTGACCTTATACTCGACTATTCCAGTGGAAACAAGGCTGTAGAATAGCCACAGTAACACAGGGAGAACACCAAACAATTGATCCAACACAATTATGAGCTGTGAGGCAGTCTGCCTCCATGCCTCCACAATAGTATCATAAAGCTAACAAACAGCCAGCTGAAACACTCATCTGTGACTCATTTATAGACAGCAACTGTGTGTTCCAGATGACATAAAATGACAAAGATTTATAGCTCTCCAGAGTGCTGAGGAGCCTGACTGGGAAATCATTCAGTATATTCCAACAGAGCAGCAAATCCTCCTCTTCCAACTGTCCAACACATGACTTCATACTGCATGCTAGAGTATGTTCTCATTCAGAAAACACATGCAAATGCATCAGTGAGTAATAATGTGGAGTCACTGCTGTCATTAGTATGAATGAATGGCTCTCTCTGTAGGAGAATGTTTAAACGATGTCCACTGGGCCTTGCCGCGATCCACACAAATCGATAAATTTGGGCGTAATATATGGTTTCTATTAACACACCCTGTCACCAGCATGTGGCAATGGAACAGCCATGACTCCAGGAACTACAGTCCTACCCACCACACACCAGCACACACATGTGCCATACTTCCGTTTGCTTATCAACAATATGACTTTATAGCGAGAACCATATGGACCACATACTGTATGTGCATGTAAACAACTTCATCTGACTGGAATAACAATAATTAGGATTTCTTATTGTCACGCTAACATACCTACAAAATACAATTCCTAGCCAGACTATAGCTATATGTATACATTTATTGTCTCCACCTCCAATTCTCTAAGGGATTATGGTTGTGGTTAAAGAACAAAGAGCTCTACAGTGATAAATCATTTCTCTATTTTTTGCACTCACAATTTAAATTTACCTTGGGGCTGTATTATTCACAGTGCTAATGTGGTTGTCAAGTAATGCTTTTGTGTGTATTGGCCAAAATGAATATCCTATTCTAAAATGACTTTATGACACTGCTTGCTAACTTGTTTGTTGATTGGTTTATTTTTTTAATGACTTTCTGATCAATTTGTAGTTTATGATGCATTCATGAATAAGTTGTTTTTTGAGGGAGATAAAAAAACAGATAAACACATGGACTGTCTTCCGAAGTGTAACAACGGGGAAGAGCACAACAAGTGGCCATGGTTCACTTCTGGATGGAGTGAACTCTACTGTCCCTGCTGCTTTAAGGCTGTTTAACAATATCATAACACTTCAAACCATTGCAGATGAAGACAGAAAGGAACGTGTTTTCACAGTAGCTAGAATTAGAGAATAAATTCAATTACTGTTGAAAACAGTATGCAGGCTCTATTTTATATGTCTGACTTAAAACATTGGCTTGTAGTGCCAGGTTTATTTAATGCATTCATTGCAATTTAAAATCCATTAGAGTTTTATAATGTGAGGTCGCATTTTACAACCTGGAAAATCAAGCTAAGCTGTAATTGCTATTGTCTGTTTTTGCTCATTCTTACATCATTATTTCAGTGAGTCATGTCTTGTCTCTCTCACTGACTCAGATATTTAAATATGATTATACAGTAGAGTATTCACTATTATTTGGCTAATGCTATACAGTATATTCATTCATTTTCCATTGCTTAATTTGTGGGGTACATCCTGGCAGAAGCACTCACAACCATGTATTACTTTTTACCACTTCACCTATACATGGATGGTGGATAAATTGCATAAACTTAAACATCAGTGTTTAGTTACACTTTTGATAGAAAGGGATAATACAGTATTTTGACAAAAAGGGCAGGAAATACTTATGAGTTGTAAAGTTACTACCCTAAGCAGCTATCTGTCAGCCAGCACATCTACAGTTTGGAGAAGCAGACAAACGTGATGAATGTATGGCTGCAGAGCACAGTCAAAATATCATTTCTAACAAATAGCATTCAACAACTTCAGAAACTACTATCAGTGCATGTATTTAAAATTATGGGTGAGAATTACTAAAGTGTGCCTTTGCAGAACACAATATTTTTCTTTAGCAAAAATGATGCATTCCATATTTTTAGTGCCCTTTTTTGTTGCAACTGGCATTTCTGATGTATTTTTGGGAGTTTATTTTTCACAGAGACAAAAATAAAAGTAAAAGGAAGTAGCGCTTTAAGTATTCATTTACAAAATTTTGTGCAATAACAGAAATCAGAAATGTCTTTGACAATCAGGCATTTGATTAACAGGTTCTGTTTTTATTTTAGGCATTATTAGTAATATTTTACTGCAGGTGTTAGGGTTTTTTAAATAATCAGTACTTCTATTATTATTATAAAATATGCTTGTAACATTGATTAAATGGTGAACATCTGCAGGAGCTTAACAGGGCTGTAAAGTTATCCAGTGTTATCCAGTGTCACCACAAGACTATTGGATGGCTGTCAGCACTCTAAATTTAAAACCACACGCTTGCCGTGTTTCATTTATATGTTTTTACCCCTAACAGAGAGTGACTCCCTGTCGCTGTTGTGCTGAGTAGTGTTGTCTGTGCATAACAACATGTGTACATGTTCTCTTACCTTTAAAAAGCCTCTCTGTGCTGTTTGATGCCGTCTCTGTCCTCCAATAGAACAGAGCCAGACCGACTGGACTGAACAGATAGCAATATGTAAAGCATTGATTGATTGATTTTCTTTCATTCTTTAGGACAGCGTACAATGTACATTAGGCCGAAGCAGAGATGCTTGTACAAGATTATAGCTTAACGTATATATATTATAATGAAAGGGCTTTTTTGTTATAAAAAGATATACAGTGAATAGTTGAACTGAGGCATGATCGTTCTATCAGCAAAATCTCATTTGAATTAAATGATAAGGCCATTTACTCTGACCAGGAGTTGAGAGCAGAGGCAAGCACAGCCAAGAACCAGTCCACCAGGCCAACTATTTGGAGATAATTATGTGTTGGTAGATATTAGCATACTGTTGTGAAGGTTGGTTGGTTGGCTTCTTTAAGACTGCAATGTGATTAGTGGCTTAGAAGCACAACAGCACACCACGTTGTACTGTTAACAAGCTTGAAATTAAAGTTAATAGTGCACTGTTGGGCAATCAAAGTGAGGCTTTTCATTGAAAGTCAGTAAAGCCTCACAGAAGAACTGAGAGGTTTTCTGAGTACTGTCTTTTGATATAAGAAGTGTGGACAGTAAAAGTGGACTGTCACTGTGCTACAACACACACAGAGCGTTCTTTTCACGTGTAATTGAGCATGTTACTGTTCAGCCGTGGCAGATAGATGACATTTCTGTGACCTCTGTACTGGAGAGTAGAGACATTGCACATGGCCTTTTACTGCCTTCACCTTAGTAATGCAGAAGTGAGGAGAGAAATGAACGAGACCAGACAGTTATTAAAATGTGAATAAAATTCTCATGACAAGTTTTTAACCTTTAAAGACTGAAATGGAATGTGCTGAAAATATGAGACACTTAAAACAAAGGGAAACCTGTCGTAAAGGTTTTTGCACTTTCATTTTGGTGGTAAAAGTTAGCCATGTCTTTCTTTCTTTTTCCCAGCGTCCGACATGCATATATAAACCCTGTCACGCTTTCTAAGGAACATCCACATTAGCAACAGAAGTTAAGCAGACAGCAGTAAATTTCCCACCCAAAAATCTGCATATACAAGATCATTTTGGCAAATTACAACCAGATAATGACCATGTGTGCTGTCAGTTAGTGGGTAGTGAACATTAGTGATATTTAGCTGGTCTCTATATACAAGCATACAGGAGCCAACTTGAGTATAGAAGCCTATCAGTATGAATTTACTCTCATGCATGTGATGCCAATTTTTGCAGCACCTCTAAACTATCTAATTTTGTCATTTTAACTTGCATGCTCATATGAATGGACAGTGCTGCTGCTTTTTGTTGCCATGGGGGATGTTTTTTTTGTAGATAACACTAGCGGAAAATTCTGTTTTGTTTTGGTGAATGAAGAGTATGTCTAATAACAGGATAGAAAAAATAAATAAATGGATCATTGAACATTTTCTTGTCAGGTTTATTGCAAAGCATTTTAGTGGGACATTAACGATGAGAGAGTTTCATAACTACAGTGCACTGTACACTTGCAGATTATTATCTGACACAGTAAATCCCTGACAAATTTCTGTCTAAAGTATCTGTCTCAAGAATGTCTGCAGACGTCTCCAGAGGTCTGCTCAGGCTCCAGTGCATCAGATAGCTCCAAAGAAGAAAGAATGTACTATATCCTCACATCGCTCTATGTAAACAGAAGTACTAGGCACAAGTGCTGTGACACACTAATAGAATAATTCCCTCTGTATCCTAGATAGGCCTATACAAAAGCTTCAGTTAATCTCACATTCTAAAATGTTAACACAGCTGACCACAAATGTGTTGTGACATGTGCTTCCACTTTTTTATTCCCTCCCCCAATGATCTAAAATGTTTATCTTGCATATAATCCTTTGTCAGTAGCTACATATATCTTATGGCATTGAATAAATGTAAAAAAAAAATGAAAAGAAAAAAAACATTTGAGTACCTGAATGTTAAGAATGAGTAAGAATAAATACATTTTGAAGATGTGGAGAAAGTAAGAGTTGTTGTTCCACCTTTGAATATGTTTGTAACTATATAAAAAAAAGTCTATATTTACAAAGACATAGTATAAAGTAGTAGCTTGTGCTGTAAAAAGTTTTTTTTACAAATTATAGAGTATATATATGTACCTTACCTGTACTAGCCACGTGTTTTACTGTAAGCATTTTACATTTTATTTATATCAGGCTAACAGTAGTCAAACGTCCACCAAATTTTAAAGACTTCCTTTGCATTAAAGCAATTGGTGTTTGCTCAGTGAAGATTATGACCGACAGATCATTATCTTAAAGGCTCAATCCCTTCACTTTTGGGAGTATCTTCCCTCTCAAAGACAACACAGACGTATCAGAGGTCTGGTCAGGCTTGAGCATATCAAATAGCCATGACGTACAAAGGCTACGTCCTGTAGTTCACCAACCTGAGTGGAACCATCTGTGGAGCATTAGAGCTTTAGTATGCAGTTCTTGTCCTCAACTGTATGAAAATACACACCTGCCTCTTTAATCTAACTTGGCAAGTTCTATTGTTTATTATTCCAAGCCGAGGAGGAAATGTTTGGTAACTGGACCTGTGCTGAACTGGCAACTGGCATCGACTGTTGAAGATGCAGTGCTTTACATAGGTGTGTCCAGAAGCACTGTTAACAATTATAGACTGTTATTAGAGTGCACTTTCCTCCTGAAACTGTAAGCAGGTGTAATCCTAAGCATGTCCTGTCTAGATTAAGTGTTTGGTTGGTAACGCAGTGTGTCACAGTGATGTGTTGTCCCGAACAAGTAAAAGTGATTGATCGGGTGAGTAGCTGGTAAGTGATGGGAAAAGCAGCTGGACCACATACAGAGTGTTGATTGGTCACAGTGCTACTAAAGGCACGTCAGCTCTAAATATGGTGTAAAAGGGCACAGACATGAACGCCTGCGTAATGTTCGCACCATTTTAATGCACACTGCACCACAAGCAGATGTGGCAGACGTGTGAACCTGTTGGAAAAATATTTAACAAGTAAAATATTTTCTCTTTCCACATCAAGCTGTGGCTTATGTAATTTTTTTAAAGTGTAAACACAGTAGAAAATGTGCCATCTTCTCTCTTTACTATTTTTGAATAGCTAGATGGAAAAAATTAGTCTCAAATTATCTCTTGGCATTTTTTTTTTGGCCATTAAGATTCTGTACCAGCTAGAACTGCCGAAGGTGGTCATTTGTACCCCCTTCCACAAAAGCCTTAGCATTTGATAGTACTCATTACGTTTACATGCACAGTTTAGCCAGGCTACTCTCATAGCTTAGTCCGTTAAACTGGTCTATTGTCCTTGACCACATGTACAACAAATGAAGTTAATGTGTTAACTTATTTTTGGGAGCAAGGCCACGCCTCAAACACACCTTAGTTGCCTTAACCACACCTCGACCACATTATTCAGTCAGTTTCATTCATCACTGCTTGTTTGTGTTCTCTTGACCCCCACCCTCCCAGTCCCCCTTTTCTCTCTACCTATTTTCTTTTAGCTTCCTCTCTCCCATAACTAGACCCAAGAGAGGGGTCCCTACTCAGCTGAGTGAACTACCAGAGACAGAACCCCCACACAGTCTCATCCAACCCAGCTATCATCTCTAGAATCATTATTATGCTTTATCCTCCATCATCTCATCACTTTATTCTGATATTTCATCATCAACATGTCAACTCTAAAGTGGTATAGTATAGTGGCGTGGTCCTTGCTAGTACACAATAGGTACAAATTTATGACAAAACTTGCAAATGCGCGCAGAGAATTGTGTGCGCATATTCAGATGTGCAAGTTTGGACACAGAGTTGTGTGCATGTGTAGGGGTTTGTGAATACATAAAAAGATCCGCAAATTTATCCACAAGTTTGTGTGTTCAAAGTATCCACATACATCTTATTATCGGCTACATAGCATGTAAGGCTAAACTCAGGGCAAAGAAGCCCAATGACACGCTGAGTTACAATGAAAGATTTGTGTGAATTACTTAGACTACAGCTCGTGCAAATCTAGGTGCAAATATTTATACAGTTGCAAATATGGCTCATCTTTCACATTTGCACACGTTTACACACACATAAACTTGCGGATTAATTTGCGGATCTTTTTACACATTCACAAATTACTACATGCGCACGCAACTCTGCATGCAAACTTGCAAATCTGAATACATGACTCTGTACACATTTGCAAATAGTTTTGCTACAATAATAGCTCCATACTATTAAGCTCCGTCTGGACAAATGCTGCATTCATGGTATTAACTAGCATTCAGTTTTTGTTACAAAGAAGAGAAAGGCTAATGTGTAACCTTGCTAATTGTAGCATTAAAGGTCAATAAACAACGCAGCTAACCATTAAGTCTAATGTCAGAAGCATATTATCACAACAAAGTCAGACATTTTTATTTTGAGTGGCTTAATATGGTGTGGTATGATGATTATGGTATGATTAAAATACTTAGCAGTGGTCTTTTAACCCCATTAAGATAACTAGACGAGTACAAATGAACTTTTAGAGGCATGTTCAATTTTGCATGAAGTGGTCAGGGTTTTACATAAACAAAATAATGATTTGAGATTTTATGACGTATGGAACAGAATAAAATGCAAGAGGATCTCTTCTCTCATTTTATTATTTATTTTTTATTTATTCTTTGTATTTGTCTGTGCCTCAGTGAGACTGCCTCTTTCTGATTCAAACACCAACTGTTTCCCACTAAATGACTACTGTGTGTCCCTGTGACTGTGTTTTTACTTTCCCTTTTAGTTTTTCTACATTTGTTTGCTCTTCATTGCTTATTTAATTGTGACTTCCTATATTTGGTCACAGGGCCGGATTGGGACTCATTTTCAGCCCTGGAGTTTTATGCCTTAGACTTTAGTTCCGACTGACTATATTAAAATAATAAAATGAAAACCTAAGAATATAAGTCTGCAATAGGCACATTGTTTTCTACAGTATTTTTGTCTTGTTTCCAGTCCAATGGGGTAAGAAAAATAATTGTTTTAGTTTTAGCTTTTAAGCAACAACAAAAAATCACTTAATTTTTAGTTGTTTTTTTTTTCTACAGAAAACAAGACAATTTCTCATGCCATTTCACTTGTAAATGTATCTTGAATTAAGAATATTTAGATATTTACATTTATTCATTTACATTTATTCATTTAGCAGACGCTTTTATCCAAAGCGACTTACATTACATTACCAGTGTTACAGTCACTGGAGGCAAGGTGGGTTAAGTGTCTTGCCCAAGGACACAACGACAGTATGAACTGTGGGGAGAGTAGGAATCGAACCGCCTACCTTCCGGTTGAAAGACGACTGCTCTACCCACTGAGCTACTGCCGCCCCCAGTATTTGAACTGGAAACAAGTAAGAAAATGATTTTCATTGAGCAGGGCTCTTCATTACTATTATTTCTTCTGAATGACAATCCTACCTGCCCATTCTGGTGTAATGGGCAGCTTGGGAACGTTTCTGGGTCACATGGGCTTCTTTTGAGGTCATCCGTTCGACCACAGCAGGAACCTGGTCAGTGAGAGAAATAAATGGTTTACTATGACGAGACAATAACCTCAGTGTCCACTCAGCTCTGTGAGAAAATATGTGCTCAGCTTTGAACATTTGGCCCGTCAGTTTCCAAAGCTTTTTTATTTATTTATTTATTCTGGCCTTTTCAGCGCCGCCTTTGCGCTTTCTGTTATCCATTTTTATATGTGACTTTTTTTTATTATTTTGAGCAACTTGCAAAGGGGCCGTGTCAGGGGGCGGGGCCGGGGAGTCAAAATGTCATCATTGTCTTGCAGGCTGCACTCTGCGAGAAAATATTAATTAAAAGAGTGGGACTGCGGTAAAATAATAAATAAAAAGAGTGCGGCTGCGGTAAAGTAATAATAATAATAAATAAATAAAAAATATTTCAACCCAGTCCCATGACAACAACGGCCCTCGCGGCCAAACAAACGTACCGGCCCACCGGGAATTTTCCCGGTGCTCCCGATTAGCCAATCCGGGCCTGTTTGGTCAAGTCTGAAGTGTGCACAAAAGCACTTTAACACGATAAACAAACTGGACTTTGGTCAAAGCTAATGTACATGTAAGTACAGTGTAATAAGCCAGATTACTAGCAAGAAAACTTTGTTGCTGGACATCTGCAAAAATAAAAACTATTTTCTGCATGGGGTCAAAATCACTGTGTTGGTTTTAGCTTTGATTAATCATCATTTTCTTAACTTACTGTATAATTTAAGCTAATTTAGAAATGAAAAGTCTAATGGGTGTGTTACATGACTTTCAAAATGTAAAAAAATATATACATATATACAGTATATTATACTCCATCTTTTCCTGATAGATACACAGTGTGCTGTACAAGGTGTTGATGTAAACAGACAACATGATTCCGTCAAAATTAAACGTGGGCCAGTCGGTGAGGAGCCGTAAAAACAAAAGTGTGTTCAATTATCAAATAAACTCTAGAAGTCAAAGTAACATTATTTGAGGATTTGGACGGTTTAGCAAACATAGCTAAAGCCTTTACATACTGTACGTACATTGTTAGAAGTCCTATGTTTGAATGTTCCAGTTGTTACATGCTACTTGAAGCATTTTAGTGGACATTACGTTCTTAAACAATACATCTTATGCAACTGTCATTAATGTATAGAATTTTTGTTCTTATAATGAAAAGCTACATCTGTGAAAGTCAGCAAATATACAAAGCAGACACATTTGTGCCGGGTCACATGGGCTCCTTTTGAGGTCATCCGTTCGACCACAGCAGGCACCTGGTCAGTGAGAGAAAATAAATGGTTTACTGTGACGAGACAATAACCTCAGTGTCCACTCAGCTCTGACACTCTCACCACATAAAGCATGGAAAGAAACGAGCAACATCGTGGGAGGCAGTGAAACTGAACCCTTCACTTACCATTTTAACATAAAGTCATGTGGTCTTTGTCATCTTTAGATTTTTCCGTATGCCCAAAGCTTAATTTGCTCAATGTTATTTTCTGATTTTGGCTACAAATGACAATTTTACTACAGTTTTCATCACTATGTTGTCATCACCAGTCCACACAAATAATTCACATACTGTACTGTATATACAGTATATACTATATGTTTGTGTATGTTTGTCAGCAAGAAGGTCCTAGGTTTGATCCCCAGGCAGGGCAGGGCCTTTCTGTGTGGAGTTTGCTTGTTCTCCTTTTTTCTGGGTAGGTTTCCTGAGGGTACTCCGGTTTCCTCTATCAGGACAAGGGCCAGGACTCCCCTGCTAAACAGATTTGTAACAGATCTCAGTGGAACCTTCCTGGATTAATAAAGGTAAAAAAAAAAGCAGGTGTATTCCTAATAAAAATTAATAAAAAGAAAAATTGCTAATATAGTATGCTAACGTACCTGAAATAGCGGTGTCTTTAGCGCTAGGACATAACACCAAAACATAATAGTCTTTTCTGAATAAAATGAACTCTGGCAGTTAAAATTATTATAATTATTTTTATTCCAGAAAGTTCCAAATTGACTGGTTAATCAATCAATCCATTTAAAAGTAAAGTAGAAGGTGGAAATGTTCTACTGTTTAATACTGGTGTTCTGTATGTGTCGAAATGGTGAGACATTTTGAGTAGATTTTTCACACACATTTTTCACATTTTCTCTGTGGTACCATCATAAATCCTTGTAGATGTACAAGTCATGCCCAAGTTGGCAAAACAAAGAACACCAGAACCACAGTGCTGGGTGTGAGACAAGTCATGTCAGCTCTAGTATGTAGTTGCCTACAGCTCATCCACCCCTGATACAGGGCGGGGGTGAACACACTATATATAACTACAGTGAGGCTGCTTTAGTGTGGCTGCTCATCTCACTGCCCTTTAACTCAGCCTGGCCCTGCAGACCACAGAGGTACTAACTGTGACCACAGCTTCCTGTTCCTTTCATCATAACGCTGGCTCAACAACGTGGAGTCTTCTCTTTTTAATCCTCACAATATTTGTTTTACAAATATCAAGAAGCTGACAGACTCTGTTACATGTCAGATTGAATCCACATTATTTAAGTAAATGTACACTGTAGCAGATCTAAAAGTAGTCATGTCATATATATATATATATATATATATATATATATATATATATATATAGTATTTAGAATAAAAGTACAAAAAATATTTATTGCACAAAGAAAAATTAAAATATTTATAGTAAATAGCTGTGAAAAGCAAAATTGAAATAAATGAAGTTGGATTCAACCTTTGTCTTTGTCATAACGCATGTAACATGTACTAAAAACAATGAAACACAGTTTGACATCTAAAACCTTGTCACACTTTCTGACTTTTTGCCATTGACTATAAATGTCTAATTAATCATGGAAAAAATTGATGCTCCTAGAGCACACAGTGTGACAGGATCAAAGACAACCGCTTCATTTTTTCTCTTTTTTCTAAGCTCATGAACAGCACTTAAGTTGATGCTGCTTGTTGTTAACCAACATTGAATTATGTCTGAACTGAAGGTCATGTCCTATTTTTTTACCCAATCATAAAGCCAAAGCAGTGGCAATAGCAATGTAAACCAATTGCAGGTATAGCTCAATAATGATTGGTTCTTAAGCACAAGGCTATTGTTAATCTATCCTTCTCTAGTGTTCAGTTTGACCTGTCATCAAAAGTACCAGGTGATGTTACCAGGTGAATTTTCCCTCATACATCGTTGAAAAGCTGTTTAAAATGTTAACGCTAATCAATGCCATTAGTTCAAAGTATTTGTTTTCTTTTTTAGTGTTTACTGGTAATGTATTTTTTTTTTTTGGTGGCATATAATTGGTTAAGATGGTGTAGTTCGATTTGCTGTAAAATTGTGTCCCGATTTTAAGGTCTGAAAATATGGTCACCCTAACAAAAAATCACTCAAACGTACATACAGTACAGTGAGATTAGCACAATCTCTGGAATAAATGGATTATAAAACAGTACAGGAAATATTTACCTCAGTAACTATGGTTTTAAGCAACATGTGTATGTCTAATGGTTACTTTAATGGGCTGCTTTGGTATTGAACTGATAAAATAAAAGCTACAAATTGTTTAGTCAAGTGTAACTGACAAAATAACATTTTGAAATCTTACTCAAATTTCTCTCTTGAATTACAGTTTGAAGTCCAAACCTCAGTCCCAGCTCGTCTGAGTGAAAACACTTAAGCTGCCTGAGCAGTCCTTTGGAGCTGGACTCAGTGATTAATGGCTCTGAATGTGACCCTGAACTTGATGGTGGACTTTTACACTGGAGACTTAAATAAATAGCTCATGTGTGAAGGCGCTGAGTGTTTATTGCCTGATCATTTTGACACATTTCTCCTGATTGCACTATGATGTATTTGAATAAATGCTTTAATTACTAGTCTACCCATGTGGTTTACCATTTCATCCTCTGTGCTTTTATCTGAGGTTCACTGTGTCCTTTTAGTTGAAATAGGCCATCCGTCCTGAGGCGTCAGACTGGCTCCTATGGTTTTGGATAACTTCACACTATGTGTCACTTGTCTGTCTTTACATTTTAAACTTGTCTTGTGCTCTCATATCCGTCATGTATCACTGCATCAATCCTCCCTTCCTCTGTACGCCCACTGGCTTCACTTACTTCTGTCTTTTTCCTGTCTTTTTGAGTTTCTGGACTTTGTTTCCCCTCAGGCGCCATCACTTTTCCCTTTCCACCCTCCCACCGACTTGGCAGTAAAACAGTAGTGGGCTCAGGGGAGACCATTAGCCATCAGGAACACAGTATTAGAGTTCTGCTGCGGAGCACCTACTCTTTTATGTGAACCAAAGATGTGCAGTGAGTGGGTCTTGTGAAAATCAACGCAAATCATATTTGTCATAACCATAACAATTCTACAGCTAGACACCAAATCGAGTACAGATAATAAAGCATTTATAAATGAATGCAAAACATCAACCTTGCGCAACAGCTGGATTCTTGCAAGATTTCAGTTCCATTTAATACCCTGTCCACAAGGAGGTGGGTTTTTGTGATGTTTTTAGGTTGTTTTTTTACATTTTTGTCTCTTGTACATGCACAAATGGAAGCAACAGAGCCACCTTCTACACTGTCCAATGTCACTGTATGATTTGTTGCTCTGATTAGATTAGATAAATTACCACATGATAGGTATTTACTTGCAGTTGGTTTACCCAATCATCTAACAAATATTCATTTTAAAGTGCGTATCCGAGGCGCCATATCATACATATCATTGACAATTCCCTCGATCTCACCCTAATTCTTGTCTATTTATTTTACAGTCTTACCTAAAAACCTAAAAAGTTCAAAAAACAACATGAATCCAACCCTAAGCTATTTTGCCCAATTGCAGTCCACAAATCTGACCTGGCAACAGCAGCACATTTTCTTTTTTTTTTTCTTTTTTACATTTATTTATCCAGGTAAAATATTTAAGAACTAATTTTCATTTACAAACTGTTTCATTTACAAGAAAAAACAAACATAGACAGACAGTTTACAGACAGGAAACATACAATTACACAGTCGGAAAACTAAAAACACAACACAGTGCAAACACAGACAAGTATGTGCAAAACAGGATAAATAGCAATGGCAAGGACAAAAACAAAAATTAAGAACCAGGTTTATCAGCAAACACAGGAATCAACTATCACCTGCCAGAGTAAAAGTACATGTGGATGTCATTTGACTTTTTTTGTCTATGTCTTTGTTTTCTTGTCAATGACTTTAAATTATATTAAAAGAAAAAATGTTAAGCATATCTTCACTGAATAGTTAGGAGTTTTATTATTCTTTCACTTCACAAAATGCAACATGAAGTGCAAAACAAAAAGGCAAACAAATGTCTAATTAAACAGTATATAACACGCATATATAACTAAATTGAAATGAATGTTTCAACGCAGTCTGTTAGCGACAGCTGCACCGGGACCTGGACTAGACCTGGACTACCACACACTGTGAGGACTTGGAGGGGCTTTAGTGGGGTCCACATTTTGTGTGTGGTCTGTAATGCTATGCCCTTGTTATGAAATGCTACGTGCCTCTGACACTAACCCCGGACTTACATGAGAAGGAAGTGCACAATGAGCCGCTGATCCATGTGCACGAGCACACAAAACTGTCAGCTGGCACCTTTCTGTTGCAAAAATGATGGCATGCAATGAGATAAAATTAACTATTCCTATAACTATGACATTATTATACCTATAACTGTACCTATCCAAACTTATACTGTATATTATAATGTATTTTAGTACCCTTACTGCCACATACTTGTTAGTCATTTCCTATGTAAAATGTATGTTGATTGTTTGATGGCAGAAATGTTTTTAAAACATATACATTAGATAGCCTGTGCCCCATTTACACCGTAGGAAAAACAGGACAAAAAGACCATCGATGTTTTTATCCAGGCGAGAGACCCTACACTTGTTTAAAGCAGTGTTTTATAGATTAATTTCTACACCGCTCATAATCATGCCATCATTGTCTTTTTTATATTGGTGCAAAATAAAAAATAAAAACAGTGCTTTGTCAAATCGAAAACCAAAAGGTACATAATGCAAACAGATTCATTACACTCTGTTAGTGCTGCACACTGTCATTGACATTTAGATCACTAGATGATGTGCATGCAACTTCTGAACATAAACTTGCACTGCAGCTGGATTCTTGCAAGATTTTACAAACTCATAAAAATCCATCTTGAACTGCTCCAAGCAAAGTATTTGCATCTGAATTGTGGCCAAACTTGGCTTGTGTGTCCAATTATGTTGCAGCACTGACAGGTTTTAAGTTTGAAGAGTGACTGTTTTACCGTTACAAACATAAACAACATGGCGGTGCTCTGACTGGATAAAACTGTGTTTGCTAAATCCAATCATCGACCAGGTATTCATTGAAAGTACAAGTCTATCTGAGTCAGTTTATTTCAGAACTACCCGAGGCAAGAAAGCGATTTTGACCAACCAGATTGTAGGTTTTAGCCTCCATGGATGTATTATAAATGGATGTGTAATTCTACCACTGGCCACCAAGACAGGATTTCCCCCATAGACTTCAATGTAAAAAGAGATGTCCTGTGTACATACTGTATATAGAAATGACTTTGATGTCCCACCATGTCACATTAACATACAATACATTGTGTTAATATACTGTATGTCATTATCTTACAGACCTACAAGCCTTAAAAAAGCTTTACCAGAGCCTGACTAAAAGTGTTTTAGCTACAAACCTTGATGTAATAAATAATACCTAGGTACTGTAGGTTTGCATTGTTGCTGGTCTCTTTTAACAAACATACAGTATGTCTGGTGTCAAGTAAGGAGTCAGGTAAATTTATTCTAATCAAATTTTGTCATAACAAAATATGACATATGGATTCTAATATGCCAATATGGCAGATAGAACCCACTGAGTCAAGTCGCGTCAAGAGCTCTATATAGTGATTGAATTATATAGTGACTAAATTAAAAGAACTTTACTATTTTCATCTCATATTTCAGAACAGGGAATCCCGTCTCAGACATGGTTTCCCATAAACATGCACACAAATATCCATCCCCTCAACCTGGGCTCATTTGGAAGCCCTGTAAGTCTTGACCCAAGTTGTAAATTTTCCTCTCAATATTAACAACACATTGGTTGGCAAGCACAAGAATATAAACGACTTAAAAAACTTAAGTGTTATTCTCATGACTTCACGCTTTCAGCTTGTCTGCAATCCCAGCTGTACACCACTTAATTGAACGTGTTTTCAGTTGAAATCCAATCTCATACTTGGAGTGTTTAAATTAGTTTCTGAGTTGTACTTCTTAATTAGGATCAGATTGAGACATCCTGGGACACCTATGTGAGGCGGTAATGTAACCGGGCCCTTTGGACTGCTCCCCAGAGACAGGCCTGACACACAAACTAAAAATAGCCCTGGCAGTTAGCAGGGGGTGAGTCGGGGGATTCCAATGACACTTTGGCCTCATGGGATATGACAAGTAGACTCCAAAGCTTTCGAACGTCCTTTGACGTATCTTTTACCTAGTTTAAACCACACAAGTGCAAACCAATGACCTCTATAAAGCGCGAGATAAGCTATGCTAAGATAAGATAAGCTTTAAGAACATTTGAATTGTATTTTTGACCCTCGGCACATTTTGTTAAAACAGAGAGGAATAAGTGAAGTACTGTAAATACTGTCCTAATACAACCACTCAGAATATATTATATATATATAAATTTAGAGGAAGAAGTATTACATCTTGAAAATAAGAAGGGTAGAGTTTCTAATACAATTGTGAACAGTAGAGAATGGTATAAATCCTTAATCATCATTATTCATTTGAAAAATATATACGTTTAACCAATCAGTGCTGTGAATATGTCCCCTAATGGGCTGTTAATTTTATCGCCTAATACAAAGGTTGAAATTGTTTTACACCAAATTTTAGTTTGTATTGATAGTGGATTAGATAATTATCTTGTGGCCTATTAACAAGTTCTGAGCCAACAGGTTTATTATATTGTGGTGGTTATTTCTTTTTGCAATTAAATTCATATACAGTGTTAATGTATAATAATGACTACCATTTGGGCCCCTCCTTCCCCTTTGGGCCTTAGACAGCTGCCTGGTTTGCATTTACCCCAGTGCAATGTCTGTGTAGATGTGAACATAGCAGTAAATGCACAAAACCAGAACAAAGCGTGTATTGGATGCAAGGTAAATTTATGCAAATTAGCCATGTGCTTTTTGATTAAAAATACTCCTCACTTTTTCTGCATTTTTGAATTCTTTAGTGCCATTGTTGCCCATTGGATATGCTGCATCTTGAGCATAAATGACACATAAGCAGACCAAGATGGGATATTAGTAAGGCAAATCCCAACAAACGTCATAGAAAGAAGCATAACAGGGTCTACTATCAGAAAGATAGCATTCTGCCATTTTGGAGCTGATGTCTTGTTTTTAGGTGTGATGTCCGATTAAGTTGTCTCTCATCGCTGGGTGGGATGCCTCAGATTATAATGCATGGGTAGAAATGATGAATAGAAAAGGGGTAGAACCTGGAGAACTAGACACATAATTGGCAGGAAGTGGGACTGCCACATTCTTGGCTGGAGATTCATGAAGACCTTAGGCTATTAGCACTGATTAAAGGACAGGAACGAGGTCTGCATTACCGTCTGCCCAGTGCTGTCATGTTTGTCTACCCAAGCTATATTTATTATTAACCTGTGTGAGGACATCATTTGCAGACAGATGTGCGGACAAAAAAAACAAGACATCAGTGGCTCGGCAGTGACCTGTGCTTCTCACATGACATGCACATACATAGGCACACAAACAGTCCTCTCACATGTCAGGTGAGAGGTCGTGACCCTGAACGAACGGCTCTGTTTCCTTTTCCATCAGACCCGAGAGCTGCTCCCTAAATGGTCCTGGGGAAAAGGAGAAGCTGCTCCGAATGACTTGTCAAAATAGGCACATGACGGAGAGGACAAATGTGCGTTATTGTGCATGTCTGTCTGTGTTGACACTCAGAAAGTGGAGACATGAATGGCTATATTCACAAGCTCTTTGGATGGAATTCTACAGTGGTATTGGCAATGATGTCTTACACTTAGCTATTATTTGGCATAATTGGGTAATAGGGCTAATGGGTTTCTGTTTGTATGCTTTCACCATTATAGCTGGTACACTATGGGCTGATGCTTGCCCAGTGCTGTAATAGAATGGACGCAAGGTAATTGTCCGCATGCAGTATTTTCATTTCAGCTGTGATAATGTTTGGGTTGGAATAAAGGACAAATGAACTAAATGCATCAAGAATTATGACATTCAAACCCAACGTTGAGCGGCGGAGCCAGGTGTTTAATGGCAGCTGAGGGTTGGTTTGATTCACAACAAGGAGAAAGCCATTAGAACGTCCCACTGCCATTAGGGGTTTAATGACACGCTGGGTGGCGTCCATTTCCCATTTCCATTTGAACGGCTCATTTGCATAATTTTGCCGGTGTTAGAACATTCACAGGGGAGTGATACGTGAAGTGATCTATCTCGCCCTCTTTATCTCGCTCTGGCAGCTTTCCATTTACAAACCACACACACACCATACACTTTGCATAAATACTACCTGGAATAGAGGGCATTGTGCATATGATAACTGAATTACCTACTGAAAATACAAATCCCGCTCGTATCCCGTTACGTCATTTGTATACTGCAGTGCACATTCAAAATGGAAATGTGCAGAAAACTGTGTATTCATCTTTTCTATGACTCATAATATAGCTTACAAAATAAGGTATATTAGCTTCCAGGATTTTAAATGTCTCTCCTCTGTTCCATTACTGAATGCCTATTAAGCTAGCTAAAGCATTTAAAACCCATCAAATAAACTATTGACATTGTTTTAGCATTATTCAGCCATTTATCAGCTATCAAAAACAGTACTTATATGCATCATGCACCATATTTTTATGTCTGTCAAAAAAAAATGGTGTCTTTAATGGTGGGTCAAGGGCAGATTTGAAATCAACACTACACTCTTCTTTGTTAGAGCATGTGAACAGCTATGGTAGGCCTGCAGGGACATGCTGTTTTTTTATGAACCTGGAGGATATAGGGCAGGTAATCCTTTAAGAAATGAGTAAAGATTGCAAGTGTACTAGTACCTCTGAGAAGAAGAAGAGAACTGGTATTAACAATTATTCATGTAGAAAGACAGAGCTTGAGACTGCAGTTTTGGAGTGTGCAGTCCATGACATCTGGATATACTCACACGCATAAATCCTATAAAACGTCCCCCTACATTTCGCTGGCCCATAGTTGGAATCCGAAGCTCCATAAAATTCCTTGAAAAGTTGGATATGACCTCCGTGTCTTTGGTGATATATATTCTGCAGTTTTTCTTTCATATATTTCAGATCAAAAGTGTTGCTGGAGGATGTATAAAATGGTCACTAGATCAAGCTTCTGTTTTCATGAAAGTGGAGTCCTTCGTGTCTAGCAAAACCTGCTGATCTCTTATTGTGTAAACATATCCTTTGAAGGGATCTGGGCTTGACATTAACACTCATCAACCTGCCAAATGTGGGTGGATTTCAGCTTTTGCATCTATCCATTTGGGTAAATTGGAATTTATAGATTTTTATTTCTTTAATTTAATAATCAAGTGTAGCTCCTGAAATAACATTGAAGCTTTGTAGTCTAAATTTAATCAGACTTTATTTGTTACCCAAACATTTCTTCTGTCCTGCTCACCAACCTCATCCCTAATCCCAACAACAGCATAGTAACTGTCCTGTTTTAATTTTATCAAAAAAACTGGACCAATTTGACTCTGCTAAATACTTATTGCCTACTAATAATAATACTACGTCAACTGTCAGTTCATTGATAGACCAATGCAATTTTGCATTATTTACGCTTCATTAAACATCAGGTGAAAGCATTGGCAAATTTTTCTTGAAAAATCCTAGAAATCCCGTCCATAAAGATAATGAACAGGACCGGTGACAAAGGGCAGCCCTGCCTGAGTCCAACATAAACCGGGAAAAGGTCTGACTTACTGCCAGTATTGCGAACCAAGCTCCTGCTCCGGTCGTACAGGGACCGAACAGCCCTTAGTAAAGGGCCCTGGACTCCATACTCCCAGAGCACCCCCCCATAGGGCACCACAAGGAACACAGTCGAATGCCTTCTCCAGATCCACAAAACACATGTGGACTGGTTGGGCAAACTCCTATAAACCCTCCAGCACCCTGGAGAGGGTATAGAGCTGATCCAGTGGTCCACGACTGGGACGAAAACCGCATTGTTCCTCCTGAATCCGAGGTTCGACTATCGGCCGCATTCTCCTCTCCAGTACCCTGGCATAGACTTTCCCGGGGAGGCTGAGGAGTGTGATCCCTCTGTAGTTGGAACACAGCCTCCGGTCCCCCTTCTTGAAAAGAGGGTCCACCACCCCGGTCTGCCAGTCCAGAGGTACTGTCTCCAAACGCCACGCAATGTTGCAGAGGCGTGTCAGCCACGACAGCCCCGCACACCCGCTTGGCCTGCCAGCCAGCCAGGTTCGATAGGTCTCCTTCTTCAGCTTGACGGCATCCCTTACTTCGGGTGTCCACCACCGGGTTCGGGGATTGCCGCCACGACAGGCACCTGACTTTGCAGCCTCCAAGTGGCCGCGTCGACAATGGAGGTGTAGAACATGGTCCACTCGGATTCAATGTCTCCAGTCTCCCTCAGAATCTGGTTGAAGCTCTGCCGGAGGTAGGAGTTGAAGATCTCTCTGACAGGGGCCTCGGCCAAACGTTCCCAAAAGACCCTCACAGTACGTTTGGGTCTGCCAACTCTGTCCAGCTTTCTCCCCCGCCATTGGATCCAACTCACCACCAGGTGGTGATCAGTTGACAGCGCCGCCCCTCTCTTCACCCGGGTGTCCAAGACATATGGCTGGAGGACAAAAAAGTCGATCATCGACCTCCGACCTAGGGTGTCCTGGTGCCACGTGCACTGATGGACACCCTTATGCTTGAACATGGTGTTCTTTATGGACAAACTGTGACTAGCACAGAAGTCCAATAACAGAACACCACTCGGGTTCAGATCAGGCCCTCGTGTGCATTGAAGTACCCCAGTAGAACGACGGAGTCCCCGGTTGGAGCACTTTCCAGCACTCCTCCCAGAGACTCCAAGAAGGCCGGGTACTCTGCACTGCCATTTGGTCCGTAAGCACAAACAACAGTGAGAGACCTATCCCTGACCCGAAGGCGCAGGGAAGCGACCCTCTTGTTCACTGGGGTGAACTCCAACACATGGTGGCTGAGCTGGGGGGGCAATAAGCAAGCCCACACAAGCCCGCCGCCTCTCACTGCAGGCAACTCCAGAGTTGTGGAGAGTCTAGTCTCTCTCTCGAGGATTTGGGTTCCAGAGCCCAAGCTGTGCGTGGAGGTGAGCCCGACTATCTCTAGTCGGTATCTCTCAACCTCCCTCACAAGCTCAGGCCCCTTTCCTGCCAGCGAGGTGACATTCCATGTCCCTAGCGCCAGATTCTGTGTCCGGGGATTGGGTTGCCTAGGCCCCCTCCTACGACTGCCACCCAATCCACATTGCACCGACCCCTTACGGTTCCTCCTGCAGGTGGAGGGCCCACAGGAGGTCGGCCCCACGTCGCTCCTTCGGAAAAAATCAAGGACCGTGACGTCGCCCGGTATGACACAACCGCGGACCCACCCTGGAGCCAGGGTCGACCCGGCCGGGCTCAGCCACGGTTCTTGATTTTTTAATTTTCATAAAGGGTCCATCTACTATCAAGTAAAATCAAAAAACTAAATATATAAAAAAATAAATACAAAAATCCTTAATCCGTAATTAAGTCTTAAGGTCTTCTTTAGATGTTTCCTATGACATTATTATAGTTTAACAACAAAAAGTATAATGTATGATTTCTCTTCATTAAATACATGCAAAAAATGTATTAATAATGGGCCTTATTATAGACAAATATTTAATAATGGCCTGTAGAAACATGTGATGTGGTCTAGATTTAGCTTTGTACACTGGTCTTATAGATTTAAGTAAATTACATTATATCATTGTCATTTTTAATTATATATACGTACACTAGGCTTCTGCAAATTTTATGTGACTAAAAACATTTAAAATCATTTGCCAAATGTCCTATTAGAAAAAACTATAAGGTCAAGCTCTGGAAGTATAGCAATACTAAAAACAAAAGCAATTTATGTGTTAAGAAATTTGTGGCAAATCTAAAAGTACAATTAAACATGATTTGCACAATCCTGTTCAAGTTGTGGCTCGGAAGTGTTTGTAGATGTTTGTTTGTCACTGTAATTGTGCTATAGTCGTGATGTAATGCATAACATTGAAAGAGTTCGATTTCCATGGCGCAGTACTGACGGACGCAGAAGAAACTGCCTCTAGACACAGAGGGAAAAGGAGAAAGGAAAACGAGAGATATTTTGCCAAGAGAGAGATGCTTGAAAGAGGCACAAAGGCTTGAAATTTAGCTAAAGACTCCATGCAAATGTGTGTGTGTTTTGGAAGCCCCACACCCTGAATACTCTTGCCATGAAGCAACATGACAACCAACCTCCACATGGATTTGGGAAAGACATCAAAGAACAAGCCATATGGGTAAGATTTCCAAAACAACAGGCGGCAATGAAAGTAGGGAGTTGAAAAAGACAGATAAGGGAATGCAAGGTTTTGAGGACTATATACTCTATATAGTCTTTTCTGAATAATACGGTTAATAGACTGCCATGTGTCTGTTGATGATTAGTGAAAGTAATTAGTGGCAATGAAAGCACAATGAACTCATTAAGACAAATGCATTAAAAGAGTGGAGCTTATCATGGTCGGGAGGAGAACAGACAGGGTGTTCTTTATGAAAGCACTGAATCAAATGCACTTAAACTGCCCAAAGAGCGCCTGTGATCATAAGGCCATGACATGAATGATACATGAAAGATGAAGCAATGTATCGGACGCCGAGGCATGCGTTTCATTTATTGTTTTCAGCTGAATATAATAGGACTAGATGACTGAACTGTGACAGACATTTAATACTTAGCAGTAAGGTATGGCGTGTGTTTTCATTGTTAAAAGGAGTATGAAGCGTCACAAAACGTAAACCATACCAACACTGCGCTAAACACTGCCGTTAGTTGTTTAGACAATAGAGACTCCAGAAAAAGAAAACAAAAAATAGTTTCAGTAGCAACAGTAGTTGCACCAAAGAATGTCTCGTGATAAACATGTCATATTTCACACTTAAATCGGTGATAGACCATGCCATCTCACAATAATCTCTGCCTTGTTAAAGCAGCACTGCAAAACTTTTATAATTTTTCTGTAACTTTTACTATAAATTCTCAAAATAATTTTGATGGTTTTAAATACCTTGGGGTAATATTGAGCAATCAACTTGACCAGCACACCAATGACATTCAGAAACAGAGCCATCTAAGACTGTCATTTGCAAACTGAAAGGACTCAATGTTGCCCCTCATTTCCTGTGCCAGAGCATGATCATGAGCATGAATCCAATCCATTCTTCTGAACTGCTCCACCTGCTTCTTCTGTATGTTATCTGTCAAAAACAGCCAAACTCATACGCATAACCACCACAGCTTCCAAAACCATTAGTCTCCTCACTCCCAAGCTGACAGACCAAAATAACAGGGTCATCTAACGTAGGGCAACCTCACTAAACCAGGACATTACACAACCATTGAATATGTACCTCAGCCCACTCCCCTCGAGATGCAGATGCAGGGCACTAAGGTGCTGAAAGGCTCATTTTGTGAAAAGCTTGATCCCTGTGGTCATAGCGCCCCTGAACATTGACCCCAGATGACCAGGCCAGAGTATGGACTTTATGTGGTTTGTAAAATGTGTATGTTTTTCTTTTTGGTGTCTGTTTGGTCTGTTCTGTTTGGTGTCATATGATGTTGTGTCATTGTCTGTGGATGGAGATGATGCTGTGAAGAAGAATTACCCCAAGGGCACACTAAAGTCTAAAGGTGTTTAACATGAGATTGATAGAATCATGCCTCTCACAAGTCGTATTTGTACAAAATATGCTAAAATGACCCTAGCATTATAGAAGACATGTTCTTTCTTCATAACTTGCCACTTTGATAGTCTCTAGTTGTTACAGGATAGTTTGCAGTATTTCTTTTCTTTTTTGCACTGTTTTTCTGTGTCATTTATTCAGGGTTTACACGCGGTGTAAACTCCACACCTGCTTTTTGTGAGCAGGCCTCTGGTATGCTTTGAACACTCTCACCTATTAGATTACAAACATGCAATGGCTGATTGCTGCCCCAATTTGGAGATGGTGTAATGGCGCTTGGATGGATCAATTGTTGTTGCAGCCTTATTTGCATGACATCACTGTATACTCTTGCAGACATCGCAGTGGAAACACAAACCTCCTCAGGGGTTACCATACCAACCCGCTCAATGGAAACACAACCTTAATTTGACGGGAAGACATATGGAATGTCAATATATACTGTAGCAGTGGCGTTCCTTGCTAAGGTGCCAGAATGAAATCTTGTTAGCAATCGTAAAATAGAAATGTGACACGTTAAATGCCCTATAAATATACATATACATCCTAGTCTGGTGTTAATATTACAGTTATGGCAATAGGGTAAAAAGCCTTAAAGGTCACTCCAAAACCACCTGTGGAGTTTTAATAGATGTGTTCTGTGTCATAGTGCACTTGAGTCTTTTATTGATTCTTCTGGAGGTAAACTCTGTCCAGATTTTCTCTTATGTAATGTTGTTGTGAATCTGGCTTGGTTTTAAATCAAATACCCTTTGGTCTTAAGAAACCAGTGCTGCTTGGAAGCTCTCCACATTAAAACACAGAGGAACATTGTGTGTGTTATTGCACAAGGATATTGTTTACAAAGCCGTCAGTGTGGAGCTTTTACAGCAGAGGTGATGAAGCGGAGCAACAATGCAAAAAAACATCTTAATAGGTTCTTGATGTCCTGCAAATGTTTTGGGTTAGCAGTGGCTGCAAATGCTTAGTCACTCTGATGAGACGAGCGCTGGGGCAAGCACAGTTTACATTAACGACAAATTATTGTGGAAATTGCCAGTGCCTCATACTGTTAAACATTTTCACGTAAGCTTCTGATCTGGTCATGCAGGCAGCTTTCAATATTCACACCTCTACAAAATACTTAGATGCACCACTGCATAGCCAGTACTGCTCCTAATAATAAAAGAGGTTAGCAAGTAAATTCATGATAAGAAGCCTTTTTAAATTTAGTTTCCTGAGTTTTAAATTTCTAATGCGCGGTGGCCTTTGAATAAAACGGATACTTCAACATAGACACTCTCATGTCACACAGAACAATATAAGATACAAGGCAAATGGCCAGCGGAGCTTGGACTACCCAGAACAGTGCACTTTACCCAGCTAAGGTTGGTTACAATCTTTTTTGCCCTTTTCAGAACCATGTCTCTATTCCCAGAGAACTGTTGCAGTTGCTGCTGGTGTCCCCCAAAGCAACTTTTTATGTGTGCTGTCCCAAAGTCCTAAAATTATTGTCACGATGTACAGGTAACATCATGTTATGGTGCACGCAAAAAGCATTGTCTGAAACCAAACAGCTTTAACACAGTTGCTGGTCATTTGATTGTACACATGTTCTTATTCCCCCAAACACTGGGCATGTGCACAGAAATCGTAAACACACATATTCCCTGAAGGTGCAGGTTGTTTGTGACTCTAGTGGTTTAATAACCAACGTTGTATATCTTTGTTCAGTCCATAGATCAGTTATTCTAGGGAATAGGGCTATTTTTTCCAACTTAGGAGATGATGTGTAGGGAGATGGATGAGCTTTGGGTGAGTCATTAGTTTGGTATTTTGTAAGCATTTTGTAAGCATTACTTGCATTGTCAGTATTATGTTTTAATCACTTTTATATTTTGCTTAAGGTGACATTGTTTACCCCTTAAACCCCTTCCTCCTCACGCTTGTTTTAACCCAAACTCTCCAACAGAAAATGTAATACTGTTGAGTGCACATTTGGCATGCTTAAAAGAAGGTTCCGTTGTCTGGGCTGCATTGGGGGAGCCTTTTTGTGCAGCCCAGAATAGGTGGTGCAGATTGTGGTTGTCGGATGCTGACAAGAAGCACAGCTTGTAGACATAGAGCTAGAGAAGTAAATGAATGACGCTGCTGTGGGACAGCAACACATATTGCAGGACTGCAGACACGCAACACTCTGATCCAAAGCCATTTCACATGAGCTGTTTTGTTATTCTTTATTTTCTCGCAAGCCAAGCACATTAACATAATTGCATCAATGACTACATATTATGTACTATGGCATGCCCACTTCCAGTGCCCTCCATACTTTTTTTCTTCTCCACTGGCAGGCTGCTTAGGAACACTTTTGAGGGTTGTCACGACTGTTGTTAGCGTCTGGATGGCAGTTGTAAGCCCAAAAACTAAACTGCCCAGCTGCCCAGTGTGTCTCACAAATCCATTGTGTCCAGACAGAGAAACACAAACGACACAGCTCGCATCTCCTGTCCAACAGAAGACAAGTAACAATGCCCTATCTACAGTATGTCCAATTAAACTGGTTGGGTGAGACCTTAGGTGTCAATGGAGGGGGTAAGGGCATCTACCTCAATCTGGAACTAATCAGAACGAGTTAATCAAGCAATTCCATTGATTCCTTGCAAAAGGTGAGATGCACTTCGTCGGCACTTAGTGGTCCATAGTACAGTTAAGAGGCATCTCCCCCACTGTCCCCCCACCTGTTTTGTTTGCTTTGTTTTGAGTCTGTGCCAGCTCATTTTAATACTACTGTCAAGTAATGCAACACAAAACTGCTATTGCTTTAAGTAAAGACACAAGTGAAGTGGTCTCTGAACTCAGGGAATAAGTGACTTATACTTATTTAACACAAAGTAGAATCACAAAGGTGCTGTGTAAACCTGCAGCAGGACGAGGGAGAGGAGCAAAATTTAAGTAAAAATTTGCTTTTTTTTCCCAAAACATTTGGTGCTGTGCATTGCTTTTGCGTGTCACAAATCTTAAATCTGGCCGAATGGAAGGCCGTTTGAGTATTTATTCTGATATTACTGATATTAGCCTTATTTTTCTTTACTAATAAGGTCAAAATGCTTACTAGTAGTACTAGTAGATGCCAAATTCCACACCAGTAGTACTAGTGCACATGTTTTTAGCCTTACTAGTGCTCCTAATTGGAACAAAATGTCTACTTGTTGTACTACTAGTTAGACAAATTTAGTCTTCTAATACTACTTTTGAGATGCAAAATGGTCACTAGTGCTACCAGTGACACACATGTCTACTAGTAGTACTAGTGGGATTCAACAGGTACAGGTGACCTAGGCAACCGCCAAGAGTGCCACAGGGCCATGGAGCGCCAGGAGACAAAAAAAATAAAAATAAACAACTCATGGTCGGGTATTGCTTAACACAAATTGCAATACAAATGACGTGTTGCTCATTTTAGTGGTGGTAAATATAAACTACAGTGTCTGAGTCCAAATTGTTGTGTTTGTGTGTGCCCACAACCTTAATAATTGGCAAAGAGTTTATGTTCACCTGTTGTGCTTCTCATGAAAAATAATTGGAGCATGCAAACAATCTTCAATGTCATTTCTCTTGTGCCTCATGTTTGGACAATGTCCATTTACTGTATTAAAAGATCTCATATAAAACCAAACACACTGTCTTTTGTATATGATCCTCATTGTCCACAGGGTTTCAGCTCAGCCTCAAAAGCTACAGCTGTGCACAATATACGTGTGGTTCAGCTACTCTTTCCTTGCCCTCCACATTGCTCCAGTCCGTGACCAGTGGTGGACGAAGTACACAAACCAAGTACTTGAGTTAAAGTACAGATACACTAGGTAAAATATTACTTCAGTAAAATCCAAAGTACTCCCTTTTAACTTTCACTTGAGTAAAAGTACAAAAGTATTTGCCTTCAAATGTACTTAAGTATCCAAGTACTATCATTTATTATGGCTATAATGCCCTTATAATTTTTGTCAGTCTCTTGCTTAAAATAATTTAATATGCTTTTTGCATGTCATAGATGTAATTGATTTCAATAAATCTAGTGATATATTTAAAAATTATTCTTAAAGTAGATCACTATGGAGCCTCAGACATGACATGCAGGAAAAAAATAAGCTAAATCGTGCGCACGATTTACTAATTTGTTCCCTCGAGTTTCTAAATCATGCACATTATTTATAAATGGAGGAAGCAAAATAGTAAATTGTGCGCACGTTTTAGTAAATCAGTCTGGGGGAAAACACATGCACATTTTTTTTTTCTTGCATGCCATTTGCAGGGCTCTGTACATCACAGTCTTTGGAAGCTGAACTTTTGAAAAGAACGATCTCGGTTTATAAGCAGCACTCCACCTTTCAACTGTTTAGCATCATAAGCTGCATAAAACTAGTCAAAATTTAATTCATATTCTACCAAAAGTGTTAACATCAATCGACTGTCATTTCACAAAATCGAATCACTCAGTTTAAAATAATTACTACAAACGTTGGTGAAACGGCAAACTAACGTTAACTTAAACACAATGGTGCGAGCTACTGTTAGATTACTCAATAAAAAATGACCACCAGAATGAAAATGGCTTACCTCAATGTGTTTCCTAAGATTGGAAGGAGAATTCCAGTACGAGGAAATTTTACAGTTCCGAGGCAGGCAAAGAAGGCATTTAAAAATGAAGGACTCTTTTCTTTTCAACGACTTCAAAATAACACCGCAAATAAGGCCACGGATGTTGTGGCACTGGCACTTTAGATTCAGGAGTTTGTGATTGTTCCATGAAGACAATCGGCACTCTCAGAATGATATTCTGTTGCACTGACGCACTAAATAAGCGGTAACCAGAGTTACAAGACCAAGTTCAAAACAGAGCGCGCGCTGTATCCTGATTGGTGGTTTGCCGCGTGATTGCCCTCTTCAGTTTTTTTCTATCCACTCATAAATAAAAAGGAACGACTAATTTTGCAAAATGTAATTGAGTAAAAAGTAAGATATTTGACTTAGACCTGTAGTGAAGTTAAAGTAAGTAAGTAAGTAAGTATCCCCGAATGGAAATACTTAGTAAAGTACACATACTGTAAAAAACTACTTAAGTACAGTAACGAATTACATTTACTTCGTTACTGTCCACCACTGTCCGTGACACCTCTGGGTAAGAGAGAGTTGCGCTGATACATATTCTATAACTGCTATAGATGGATTGAGGCACACCGATTGGCTCACAGACACAGACAGAACAGCTTTGTTCAGAGCGGTATGTCAGGCCCCCCTGAAGCTGCCCTTCCTGAGGCTGAGAGCCCATTACCAATTACTGATATGGATATGAATATGCTGTATTTATTTATTATTATTAGAACTGAGCAGCTCAGAATCCGCTGAAGAATGTTACTCACTGCTTTGAAAATAATATTTAACATGAGCAGAAGTGTCAATGTTGCAGTTGTCTTGGCTCAGTTTCTTAAATAACCACTCAAATCCTAAAATCATTCAATATGCATAATTAAAGATTCTAAATGAAAGGTTAAGGTTGAACTCATCAAATTTAACCTTTAAAAGACTGATACATTCCTTGTTCTTTTCAAACAAGGGGCACCTATTTGTAATCTCACCAAAGAGTGCCAAAACAACTAAAGTTTCAAAATGTAGTTGTACTAGTAGGGAAGTCTGAACAGCTCACATGTAGTACTAGTGGCACTAAAATCTAATAAGGAAGCGGGAGGTTAATCAATTGAATTAAGCCTGCCAGAGGCCACTTTCAAAATTGACCAATCAGAATCCTTGTCCCACCTGCTTGCAGTCCCCCACTACTACTACTACACCAGTCAAGTTGTAGAAGTTGTTTGAGTGTTATGGCAAAGGCTGTGCTTTTTTTTTTTAATATAAATTTGCAAAGTGTTACCGTGGGTTCTCTCCGGGTACTCCGGCTTCCTCCCACCGTCCAAACACATGCATGTATAGTACCTGTAGGTACACACTCACACTGGCTGTAGCTGAAGGTAAACACTCACACTGGCTGTAACTGTAGGTACACATGCACACTGGCTTTAGCTGAAGGTACACACTCACACTGGCTGTAGCTGAAGGTACACACTTACACTGGCTGTAGCTGAAGGTACACACTCACACTGGCTGTAGCTGAAGGTTCACACTCACACTGGCTGTAGCTGAAGGTACACATGCACACTGGCTGTAGCTGAAGGTACACACTCACACTGGCTGTAGCTGAAGGTACACACTCTCACTGGCTGTAGCTGTAGGTACAAACTCACACTGGCTGTAGCTGTAGGTAAACACTCACACTGGATGTAGCTGAAGATACACACTCACACTGGTTGTAGTTGTAGGTACACACTCACACTAGCTGTAGCTGTAGGTACACACTCACACTGGCTGTAGCTGAAGGTACACACTCACACTGGCTGTAGCTGAAGGTACACACTTACACTGGCTGTAGCTGAAGGTACACACTCACACTGGCTGTAGCTGAAGGTACACACTCACACTGGCTGTAGCTGAAGGTACACATGCACACTGGCTGTAGCTGAAGGTACACACTCACACTGGCTGTAGCTGAAGGTACACACTCACACTGGCTGTGGCTGTAGGTACAAACTCACACTGGCTGTAGCTGTAGGTAAACACTCACACTGGATGTAGCTGAAGGTACACACTCACACTGGTTGTAGTTGTAGGTACACACTCACACTAGCTGTAGCTGTAGGTACACACTCACACTGGTTGTAGCCATAGGTACACACTCACACTGTTTGTAGCCGAGGTACACACTCACACTGGCTGTAGCTGAAGGTACACACTCACACTGGCTGTAGCTGAAGGTACACATGCACACTGGCTGTAGCTGAAGGTACACACTCACACTGGCTGTAGCTGAAGGTACACACTCACACTGGCTGTAGCTGTAGGTACAAACTCACACTGGTTGTAGTTGTAGGTACACACTCACACTAGCTGTAGCTGTAGGTACACACTCACACTGGTTGTAGCCATAGGTACACACTCACACTGTTTGTAGCCGTAGGTACACACTCACACTGGCTGTAGCTGAAGGTACACACTCACACTGGCTGTAGCTGAAGGTACACATGCACACTGGCTGTAGCTGAAGGTACACACTCACACTGGCTGTAGCTGAAGGTACACACTCACACTGGTTGTAGTTGTAGGTACACACTCACACTAGCTGTAGCTGTAGGTACACACTCACACTGGTTGTAGCCATAGGTACACACTCACACTGTTTGTAGCCGTAGGTACACACTCACACTGTTTGTAGCCGTAGGTACACACTCACACTAAATGTACCTGTAGGTACACACTCACACTGGCTGTAGCTGTAGGTACACAGTCACACTGGTTGTAGCCATAGGTACACACTCACACTGTTTGTAGCCGTAGGTACACACTCACACTGGCTGTAGCCGTAGGTACACACTCACACTGGTTGTAGCTGTAGGTACACACTCACACTGGCTGTAGCCGTAGGTACACACTCACACTGGTTGTAGCTGTAGGTACACACTCACACTGGCTGTAGCCGTAGGTACACACTCACACTGGTTGTAGCTGTAGGTACACACTCACACTGGCTGTAGCTGTAGGTACACACGCACAAATCAAGCATGATCTGGAGGTTATCTATTGTGAAATGAGTCTGATCCTTTCACACAGAAGGTGGGTCTGGGCCAGGTGTTTCAGCCCTTCGCAGAAGGACCCAACCTTTTAGGAATCAGCTTACTTTGTCTGCATCATAGGTTGAATCTAAGATGATTTCTAGAGTCTCATGGTCTTGTAGCAGTTGAAGGGTATCATTCCCAAAGTTGGTAGCAATGTGTCTGTGAAGGTTCTCAGTCATCCAGGTCATCTTGAAGAAAGATTAAGAGATTAAAGCAAAGGCATCTGGACTCAGTTGTCAAGGGGAAGATGTTATGTCTCATATACTGTACCAAGAGACTTTTGCATTTCTGAGATCAACTGGTAAGAGCTGAGCTTATATCTCCAGAGGGAGGGGTTTGACCTGAAACTAACTCTGATTGGACAACCGAAAGTTATTTTTTTTCTGCATCCTTTTATCTTTTATTTTTTTATTCTGTGTTTTACTTATTTGTTTGTTTCTTTTTCAAAATCTTGTCTGAATACTACTGTAAAGCACTTTGAATTAACCTTACCTGAATTGTGCTATTTAAATAAAATTGCCTTGACCTGCCTAGTAGACATTTAGGTCATTACTAGAAGAAGACCTTTTGTACCAATTAGGAGCACTAGTAAAGCTAGAAATACTAGTAGGGAATTTGGCATCTACTACTAATAGTAAGCATTTTGACCTTACTTGTAAGACTGCTAGGGCTAAAAAAGGCTTAATAAATAAGGCTGATATTTATAGCTGCAGTTTATTGAATTCCTCTCCTCGGCAGTTTTATGCTGTGAAACTCACCTGTGTCCACAACTTTCCTGCACTAAAAAACACGTTTGACTGTCAAACTTTGTGAATATAAAAAAAAGAAAAAAAGAAAGTGGGTTTTCAGGACATCTGTAACACATTTCCAGGCCGTCGAGGTGGTAAAACCAACACAAGTGTATTCTACAGTAATGTGAGAATGTGCTTTCTGTAAAACTGTCTAAAGTCTGTGTATTTTCACAGTGACAGATTCATTAATGTGACAACATCCCTGGACTAACATGTTGGACTAACCTCAATATGTTCTGATAGGGATATATTGTAAAAATAAACATGACTACGTGCACGCTAATCTCAACTACTATCTATCTCATCTCAATTACTATTGCAACAACGCATCATCAGTGAAACTAACCTGTCTCACGACGGTCTAATCCCATCTCACGTTCTAAACTAAAGGTTTGGCAAAATATTTTCGAAACCAGGTTAAACAATGTTCTAGATCAGGGCTCTCAAATTCAAATTATTTGGGGGCCGCAGGAGGCAGAGTCTGGGTGAGGCTGGGCCGGATCAGGTATTCCACAAAAAATGTTTTGTTAAATCCTCTCAAACGTCATTACTAACTGTTCTTTAAATTCAATGGGTTCTTCTGAACCTGAGCTATCCTGAACTTAAATGGAATATTGAAGAACATGAACGAGCTGGCTGAGTGGTCCCATTGGATGTCCACTCCCCTCGGTGATATTGTCAACATAACATCGGCGTTAATTTACAGATTCGTCATTATAACAAATCCGCATAGATAGTGGCGATCAAATTGCCATCAACTTTCAAACAAATCAGCCCATTTCAAATGATCCAATGCCGGTAACATTGAATTTGCCAGCTCAAGGTCAAACATGCTCATTTCAAACACAGTAAGAAACAGTAATTTTATGACGGCTATGTGATGTTACACGGGCTCCTCCATAGTTGTGAAATCTTTCTCTGCCTGCATCAAGCCCAGCCTATGGCCCGCCCCCAGGAGCCATATACTCCACTGCGATGGTAGGTTGGTTCAGTTCCTGCTTGCACAAAAAGGAACCTTCCACACACAACGTGGTAACGTGCCATTAATATAAAACTTGCAGGGCGCACTAACATTAAACTTTCATATTGTCCTGCGGGCCACAAAATATCGTCTTGCGGGCCACAGTTGGCCCCCGGGCCGCGAGTTTGAGAACCCCGTTCTAGATGATTTCCCTGTTTACTGAGCTCATTAGACGCATTCGCTGAAGGTGCTCTCCTGTGGATTGGGCTTTCCATAAAACACATGACATATGGTCAAGTCAGTTTGTTTTCCTCCTGTGCTTTATGTTGAATGTCGATCATTCTTACAATTTTATGTAACTTTGTTTATTTACGTCACTAACATCTCCAACGTCATGACTTTTTATTCTAAGTCTCAATATTCACTGCTGAAAAAGAAAGAAAATTTGTAATTATTGTAAACCTTCAACCAAGTGAGGGTCATTTTAACCCCATTGAGAAAACAATGAGAAATGTCCTATAGTTGTCTATAATAAAGCTGTATTAGCAACAGCTAGCGATTGCTAAAAACAAATATTTTAAGAATTCTCATTTAGCTCAGACCATACAACACATTTTAAAACATATAAACAGTATGTTTTAGAGTTTATGGCATTAAATGAGTAGAATTCTCATTTAGCTCATGTAGCGTAAGATAAATTCCTGGAAAATACAGTTTCCAAATTTTGTAGTACTTTATTTTTTTATTTTTTTAAGGGACAGTGCATGTTAATGAACACATTCATGTGACACAGCCACATGAATGTAAGGCTTAGGCTAATTTCCATTTGTTGTCCTAACATTCTCACACATTCATACACCAGTGCAAAAATAACACACATTCATACACCAGAGCAACAATAACACATTCATACACCAGTGCAACAATCACACACATTCATACACCAGAGCAACATTCTCACACATTTATACACCAGAGTAACATTCACACACATTAATAAACCAGAGCAACATTCACACACATCCATACACCAGAGCAACATTCTCACACATTTATACACCAGAGTAACATTCACACACATTAATAAACCAGAGCAACATTCACACACATCCATACACCAGAGCAACATTCTCACACATTTATACACCAGAGTAACATTCACACACATTCATACACCAGAGCAACAATTACACACATTAATAACCAGAGCAACAATCACACACATTCATACACCAGAGCAACAATCACACACATCCATACACCAGAGTAACATTCACACACATTCATACACCAGTGCAACAATCACACACATTCATACACCAGAGTATGCATTCACACACATTCATACACCAGTGCAACAATCACACACATTCATACACCAGAGCAACATTCTCACACATTTATACACCAGAGTAACATTCACACACATTCATACACCAGAGCAACATTCACACACATCCATACACCAGAGCAACATTCTCACACATTTATACACCAGAGTAACATTCACACACATTCATACACCAGAGCAACAATAACACACATTAATAACCAGAGCAACAATCACACACATTCATACACCAGAGCAACAATCACACACATCCATACACCAGAGTAACATTCACACACATTTATACACCAGAGTAACATTCACACACATTCATACACCAGAGCAACATTCACACACATCCATACACCAGAGCAACATTCTCACACATTTATACACCAGAGTAACATTCACACACATTCATACACCAGAGCAACATTCACACACATCCATACACCAGAGCAACATTCTCACACATTTATACACCAGAGCAACATTCTCACACATTTATACACCAGAGCAACATTCACACACATCCATACACCAGAGCAACATTCTCACACATTTATACACCAGAGTAACATTCACACACATTCATACACCAGAGCAACATTCACACACATCCATACACCAGAGCAACATTCTCACATTTATACACCAGAGCAACATTCTCACACATTTATACACCAGTGCAACAATCTCACACATTTATACACCAGAGTAACATTCACACACATTTCTCACACCAGAGAAACATTCTCACACATTTATACACCAAAATAACATTCTCACACATTCACACACCAGAGCAACATTCTCACTCATTCATACACCAGAGCAACATTCACACACATTCATACACCAGAGCAACAATCACACACATTTATACACCAGAGCAACAATCACACATTCATACACCAGAGCAACAATCACATTCATACACCAGAGCAACAATCACACACATTCATACACCAGAGCAACATTCACACACATCCATACACCAGAGTAACATTCACACACATTCATACACCAGTGCAACAATCACACACATTCATACACCAGAGTAACATTCACACACATTCATACACCAGTGCAACAATCACACACATTCATACACCAGAGCAACATTCTCACACATTTATACACCAGAGTAACATTCACACACATTCATACACCAGAGCAACATTCACACACATCCATACACCAGAGCAACATTCTCACACATTTATACACCAGAGCAACATTCTCACACATTTATACACCAGTGCAACAATCTCACACATTTAAACTCCATGGCGCCCCCCGAGGCAGACGTGTTTGCCCGCTCCGCTCTAAAATTTCGAACTTTTTCTCTTTTCTGTGTGTTTTTCGTGTTTTTCGTTCTTTCTGCAGTGCACAAATGCCATGCACTGCTAACATACAACCGACAGGCATTATTGGACATTGCCAACTCACGAAACTTTGTTTTTAGTGGTTCTATTCCGCTGGAGCTGCAGCTCATTGTTCGCCCATACCACCAAAACTTTTACCCGGGGCCACGAAGCCGGTCTCGAGTGAGTTCGCTGACCCCAGGAGAGTGCTTCGGAGGCGACGCAAGCGAGGCAAGAGGGAGGGCTTCATGCTAGGCTAAAAGCTCGCGCTAGCCGACCACCGCTACCCAGCCTCCTGTTAGCGAATATCGTTCCCTGGAAAACAAATTGGACGAGCTACGAGCCAGGATTTCAACCCATCGGGAAATCAGAGAGTGCTGCGCCCTGATTTTCACCGAGACCTGGCTCTCAGACAAGGTCCCAGACAACGCCATTCAGCTACAGACTCACTCCCTTCACCGAGGCGACCGAACGGCTGCATCCGGTAAGTCAAAAGGTGGCGGTGTGTGTGTGTTTGTAAACAACTCGTGGTGCGAAGATATACAGACTGTTGACGAGCACTGTTCACCAGATGTGGAGTTATTACTGCTGAAGTGCCGTCCGTATTATCTACCGAGGGAATTTACTGCTGTGTTTTTGGCCGCTGTTTACATCCCCCCGCGTGCTGACTCCGCAGCAGCACTCAGCAAACTCCATGACGTCATCAGCGCGTTAGAAACGGCTCATCCTGACGCTGTTTTTATTGTTGCTGGTGACTTCAACCACTGTAGTTTGCGGACTGTATTCCCAAATACCACCAGCATGTTGACATTCCCACCCGTGATAAAAACACTCTTGACCACGCCTACAGCAACATACGTGGTGCATACAGGGCTGCACCCCGCCCCACTTCGACACTCGGACCACATCTCTTTGTTCCTGTACCCTGCTTACAGACAAAGACTGAAACAAGCACACCCTGTCACCAAACAGATCAAACTCTGGACCCCGGAGAGCGAGATCACCCTGCAGGATTGTTTTGCACTGACAGACTGGGATGTGTTTAAAGCTGCAGCCACTGTGGAGGACTCTTCCATTAGCGTACAGGATTATGCTGAGTATGTGTCTGGGTACATCAGCACTTGTGTTGATAACATCGTGCCCACCATACAAATCAGGAAGTTTCCTAACCAGAAGCCCTGGATAAACAGTCAGGTACGTCACATGCTGCGTGCTCGCTCTCTTGCATTTAGATCAGGCAATGAGAACGAGTACAAAGCTGCAAGTATGGACTGAGAAAAGCCATCACAGCGGCCAAGAGGCAGTACAGAGAGAAGCTGGACAGCTTCTACTCTACTGCAGATTCAGGGCGGATGTGGCAAGGCCTGCAGCACATCACAGACTACAGGACCACCACCAACAACGTCGCCACAACAGACAGCCTGCCGGATGACCTCAACAATTTCTACGCCCGCTTTGAGGCTCCCAGCAACACTGCAGAGAGGAGCTCACACACACCTGGTTCACCCAACCCCCTCCTCCACCAACCATCTCAACAACACAGGTACACAGAGCTCTGAGGAAGATCAACCCCGCAAAGCAGCAGGACCAGACAACATTCCTGGGCGGGCCCTCAGAGCATGTGCCAACGAGCTGGTTGATGTTTTCACCTCAATCTTCAACCTCTCCCTCAGCCAGCGCATCGTACCATCATGCTTCAAGACCACGACCATCGTCCCCCTGCCCAAGAAGAACCCACCCACCTGCCTGAATGACTACAGGCCAGTGGCACTCACTCCAATCATTATGAAGTGTTTCGAGAGAGTGGTGCTGGCCCACATTCAGAGCAGCATACCGACACCATTGACCCCTGCAGTATGCCTACCGCCCAACAGATCTACCTCGGATGCTATCGCTACTGCTGTCCACTACTCCTGTCACACCTGGAGAACAAAGACTCATACATACGGATACTTTTTATAGATTACAGCTCCGCCTTCAACACGGTCATCCCACACAAACTCACCCACAAACTGTCCACACTTGGTTTGCACCCCACCCTCTGTGACTGGCTCCTAGATTTCCTGACTGGCAGGCCTCAGTCTGTCAGGATTGGTAATAGGACTTCAGCCAGCACCATCACAAACATTGGTACTCCACAGGGCTGTGTACTCAGCCCCATCCTCTACACCCTGTACACCTACGACTGTGTCGCCTCACAAGGACAACATCATCCTGAAGTTTGCTGACGACACCGCAGTGATAGGACGCATCGCTGGCGGTGACGAGGCAGCTTACAGGAGGGAGGTGGCCAGTCTGGTGTCATGGTGTGAAGACAACAACCTCACCCTCAACACGGACAAGACAAAGGAGATGATAGTGGACATGAGGAGGGAGAGGAGAACGCCTCAGCCACTGTTCATCCGGGAGCTTGAAGTGGAGAGGGTGAGCAACTTCAAATACTTGGGTGTCCACATCAACGAGGACCTCACTTGGACACCTCACATCACACAGCTGGTCAAGAAGGCTCAACAGCGGCTGTATTTTCTGAGGAGGCTGAGGAAGTTTGGCATGTCGCCCAAGATCCTCAGCAACTTCTACAGCTGCACCATTGAGAGTGTCCTGACCAGCTGCATCACTGTGTGGTACGGCAGCACTTCTGTCATGGACCGCAAACGCCTGCAGAGAGTGGTGAAGACTGCGCAGAAGATCACCAGGACTCCACTGCCCTCTCTGCAGAGCATCTACCATTGCAGGGTCCACAGAAGAGCTGCTTCCATCCTCAAAGACCCCTCCCACCCCCAACATGGTCTGTTCACACTTCTACCCTCAGGACGGAGGTACAGAAGTGTGAAATGCAGGACTTCCAGAATGAAGAACTCATTCTTTCCCTCTGCCATAAGACTCCTAAACAGCAGATAGGAGTCTACATTCACAATTACAACATTACATGAACAATTGTTTACCTACTGCACTACCTCACTTTACTTTACACCGTCACTTTACTTTACACGTCACTTTACACCATCACAACTGCACTACCTCACCTTACTACACTTTACACTTTTTGTATATTTGTATTTTTATTTATTTATTTTTTTTTTATTTTTTTTTTTTGGTATACTTCCATTATTACTACTTGTATATTTGTCTTATTTTTTATTTTTTATTTTTACTTAATTTGTGTGACATTTTACTGTGGACGGCAAAGTAAGAATTTCATTGTATAGGGAAACATGCTTTCTGTCTGTACACATGACAATAAACACTTTGAATCTTGAATCTTGAATTTATACACCAGAGTAACATTCACACACATTTCTCACACCAGAGCAACATTCTCACACATTTATACACCAAAATAACATTCTCACACATTCACACACCAGAGCAACATTCTCACTCATTCATACACCAGTGCAACAATCACACACATTCATACACCAGAGCAACATTTACACACATTCATACACCAGAGCAACATTCACACACATTCATACACCAGAGCAACATTCTCACACATTCATACACCAGAGCAACAATCACACACATTCATACACCAGAGCAACATTCACACACATTCATACACCAGAGCAACAATCACATACATTCATACACCAGAGCAACATTTACACACATTCATACACCAGAGCAACATTCTCACACGTTCATACACCAGAGCAACAATCACACACATTCATACACCAGAGCAACATTCACACACATTCATACACCAGAGCAACATTCACACACATTCATACACCAGAGCAACAATCACACACATTTATACACCAGAGCAACAATCACACACATTCATACACCAGAGCAACAATCACACACATTCATACACCAGAGCAACAATCACACACATTCATACACCAGAGCAACATTCACACACATTCATACACCAGAGCAACAATCACACACATTCATAAACCAGAGCAACAATCACACACATTCATACACCAGTGCAACATTCTCACTCATTCATACACCAGAGCAACAATCACACACATTCATACACCAGAGTAACATTCACACACATTTATACACGAGAGCAACATTCACACACATTCATACACCAGAGCCACAATCACACACATTCATACACCAGAGCAACAATCACACACATTTATACACCAGAGCAACAATCACACACATTCATACACCAGAGCAACATTCTCACTCATTCATACACCAGAGCAACAATCACACACATTCATACACCAGTGTAACATTCTCACTCATTCATACACCAGAGCAACATTCACACACATTCATACACCAGAGCAACAATCACACACATTCATACACCAGAGCAACATTCACACACATTCATACACCAGAGCAACAATCACACACATTCATACACCAGAGCAACAATCACACACATTCATACACCAGTGCAACATTCTCACTCATTCATACACCAGAGCAACATTCACACACATTCATACACCAGAGCAACAATCACACACATTCATACACCAGAGCAACAATCACACACATTCATACACCAGTGCAACATTCTCACTCATTCATACACCAGAGCAACAATCACACACATTCATACACCAGAGCAACAATCACACACATTCATACACCAGAGCAACAATCACACACATTCATACACCAGAGCAACAATCACACACATTCATACACCAGAGCAACAATCACACACATTCATACACCAGTGCAATAATCACTCATTCATACACCAGAGCAATAATCACACATTCATACACCAGAGCAACAATCACACAAATTTAGACACCAGAGTAACATTTACACACATTCATACATCAGAGCAACATTCACTCATTCATACACCAGGGCTGTGTCACTGGAGGCAAGGAAGGTTAAGTGTCTAGCCCAAGGACACAACAACAGTATGATCTGTGGGGAGAGTGTTAGCATTGCTATTTACAAATGTCTCAATGGTTATGTCAGAAAGTAGCTTAGTTTATCAGCAATTCCTAAATTAGGTTATTTAGCCTTTTTAACCAAAGCTAAATAATATTAAATTATAAAATCACTTGAATGCACTCTAATGTTTAAAATAAGAAATATCCTGACTATGTCCAGAACCTGTTTTAGATTAAATCTACTCCTTACGAGCTCAGAGGAACACTCATGTTCAGCAAACCGAAAACAAGAACCAACGTCAAACAGATATGTCTGTCTGTTCAGGGTTAAACTGTGGAATAGTCCATCCATCCATCTTCTACCGCTTATACGGGGCCGGGTCGCGGGGGCAGCACTCTAAGCAGAGACGCCCAGACTTCCCTTTCCCCAGACACTTCCTCCAGCTCTTCCGGGGGGATACCGAGGCGTTCCCAGTCCAGCCGAGAGACATAGTCCCTCCAGCGTGTCCTAGGTCTTCCCCGGGGTCTCCTCCCGGTGGGACATGCCCGAAACACCTCCTAGGGAGGCGTCCAGGAGGCATCCGAAACAGATGCCCGAGCCACCTCAGCTGGCTCCTCTCGATGTGGAGGAGCAGCGGCTCTACTTTGAGCTCCTCCCGAGTGACCGAGCTCCTCACCTTATCTCTAAGGGAGCGCCCCGCCACCCTGCGGAGAAAGCCCATTTCGGCCGCTTGTATCCGGGATCTTGTTCTTTCGGTCATGACGGTCATGTGGAATAGTCTAAATGATGAATTGAAAACATTTAAATCTATTAGGAAATTTTTAAAAGAATTCAGTTTTTAAATGTACAAAGCTGAATGAATTTAACTTCTTCTTTTAGTGATTCTTTACTTACGCAAGATGATTTTGGTGTTGTGTTTGAAAAATAAATTAAATATAAAAAGGATCGGCACAATGAGCTTCAGCTGAGACCTTTTTGGCCAAGTTACTTTTTTTATATTATATAATATTGTCTAAAACAGGGTTTTTCAAACTTTTGTGTGTGGACCACTATTTGTAATCAAAAAATTTTGCGGACCACCTCATAACACACATAATAAAATGTCTACACACAGTCTTACCTGAATTAATCCGCACCTCTAAATAGGCTTACTAGCACTACTATAACTAGTCATCACATCAGTGTGCAACAGGCTTGTTAAAAGAAAGTTTACTGCACACAACGGCTGCCACATATTTAATTTATTTATTTACTCATGTGCCCGAGGGCATAATCAGGTTAATTTGAACAACAGGCTTATTTCCATAGCAATGGAAAAGAACACTTGGATAGTCCACAACCCCCCCACCCCCTCTTTTTATTGTCAACTTGTCAATTTAATGCAAATGTTATATCAATATAGGCCTACATATTCTTTTAATTTTTTTTATGGAAATTTCCTAGTAAAATGAAGGTAAAATATTATTTTATTTTGCCTTTCCACGGACCACTAGTGGTCCGCGGACCACAGTTTGGGAATGACTGGTCTAAAACATAATTTTATTTTCATTTCTAGTTTTGTTTGTACATTGTTTAATCCTTCTTTTTTTTTGGAAGATGTCCAAAATAAACTACAACTAATTCCCTTCCCAAACTTGCTCAAAAACATTTGTGTTGTTCGACTTTGCAGTAAATGAAAAGGTAGTGACTGTGTTAAACCTTGACTTTGTTGTTATAAGGGGTAAAAATGACATTCTGGAGGTTCTAGGAGCTACTGGAATGTTGGCTTTTCTAAAGTTAACAAAATCTACTTATCCCTTACATTTTTCCTAAAGGAAAAACCACACGAGAAATTATCCTAAATTAGATAATCAAGTCAGCTTACTGCTTTAAAATATGGTTTCACCTCTGAAAAAGAAAGGGCCAAATTGTCTAAACCCTGCAGCTTTGCTTACGACCTCTGACCTCTAATGGGAATAACACAAGCTTGATCAAACCCCAAGTGAAAGGCGATATCCTCTGATGGTTAATACTAAATGACACACGATATTCAATAGGCTGACCCCATGCTTGAGCTCGACGACCTCACGTCCCAGCGAGCTACATACAAGCCCTAACTGTTTACCCTCACACAACAGAAGAGAGGTCATCGAGGAGAAATCCCGTTTACTTTTAAAAGCTGTCCTTAACACAACAAATGAAAGAATCTGTCACAGGCCACGTTTGGGAGATCCACTGCATCCTGCGCGTCCTACCACAAATCTTGCGGCGAGGAGAGATCACATACATCAGTAAATCACGCCGCTATGAGTACAGGTAGTCATTACTCCAGGGGAACAACTGTTTTCGCTCATACACACATAACTCTATTCTTTCCAGAAGCCTTGGGCAACCATCAATGCAGCCCCATTTAACATCCTCCACCCAGCACTGGTCTGTCCTCATTCATGGCTCGAAGTTCCCTGTCAACACCTGACAAACACACACATCTGCACAGAGGTAAAGAACCTGTAATATAGAGGCAGAAACGCGTCTTTTATGCTGACATCTCAATTCCGCTCCGTCTCTTCTCACTTACGTCTTTCTGTCACTTGATTTGATATGTGGCCTCAACTGCCTGTTTGAGACAGTACTAATTAGGAAAAACCTTTGACACTAGAACCGTTAGGGGGCCACTTTTACTCCTGCATGTTGCATGTTTCCATTCTCAGTAATGTTCATACAAGGGAAAACACTGTGCCCTTACAAAACTACAAAAAAATGTACAGAAACAATTATCGACTTTTTTTTCTTTTCAAATCTTACGGTGAAATACCAGATTGCAATTCAACATCTCACACTCCGGTTCAAAGCATGTGAATAGCTATGGTAGCCCTGCAAGTACATGTGGAAATAGGTCAGTTAGGACTTTTTTTTTTTTTTTTTAAAGAATCAATTCATCTAATTTTTCAAAGAGACACATGCATGAGCTTCTCATCCACCAGTGCTCAGTTTGTCCACTCTCGGAACGTAAAATAATGGAACTATAAAATGCACCTTTGCCATTTCCTTATATTTTATATTCACCATCTTCAACAAATCTTTTTGTTAATCTATTCTTGTCCATTCTAGTCTACTCTAGTCTACTAGTCCACTCTATTAGTAGTCTATTCTGCTCTTTGCCTCTTAAATTAATGTAATTACTTACTGGAAAAACAATATATGTAAATTAGAGGTGAAAAGTAACAACGTATTTGTACTTTACTCCCTACTTTTGAACACAAATATCTGTATTTTCTACTCCTTACATTCTCAAAAAAGCCTAGTTACTTTTACATCCACCACGGATGAAATTATGACGTAAAAGACTTAACTGACACGAGAGGGAGTCCAACACAAAAATAAGAAAAGGTTCTGGCCAGTTTGGAGGTTTCAGCAGCAATATGGTTGAAAAAAAGAAATACACTAGCCATCCATGACTGTATTTAAGAGAACTGTTTTGAGGTTGTCAAAGATTACAATGTGAGTGGGAGGACATGGTTTTGAGAGCTAACAATGTAGCTCTCACTTGCAGAGAGTCCCAAAGGCTAGTAACCTCTATTGTGTTAAAGTAGTAGTTAATGATCTATAATCTTCCAAAAAAGAGAACATTAACAAGGTCTTAAAAGTGTTAAAAATCTGTGAACTTTTATGGTGTCAAAATCAGGACCAAATAATACATTTGTTCTTATATGTCTTACATTGAATTGCACCATGAACTGTAAACATTTGTGAAGTGATCACAAATGTTTACATTGTGTATTGTGTGTCAATGACAGTAAAACATATTTTTTTACATTTACAAGTACATTTCAGAAACTGTACTTTTTATTTTTACTCGAGTAAAGAAGTTGAATCATTACCACTACTTTTACCAGAGTAGTTTTTATCTGTACTTCTACTTGAAGCTCAGCTATAAGTTTATGGTCTGAGACTGCCAGTCTAAAATCTGATCTGATTAACTGTTTACACTCTCTTCTTTGTGAAAGAAATGGCTACATTTGACTGATAAAAATGAACAAATCAGTCCTGCTTGTAATTTGACTAGAGAGATAGGCACCACAAACAGTAACAACATTTTACACTGGAAAAGGGTGGTTTGTCCCATTCAGGTTGGTGGAGAGCTCTTGTCTCAAGTGGAGGAGTTCAAACATTTTGCAGGAGGGCAATTGAGAGACAGATCAGCGCAGCTTCTGCTGTAATCCAGTCGATGTACCGGTCTGTCGTGGTGAAGAAGGAGCTGAGCTACAAGCTGAAGCTCACAATATACCGGTCAATCTCTGATCCTACTCTCACCTACGGACATGAGCTTTGGGTCATGACCGAAAGGACACTATCCTGGATACATGCAGACAAAATTAGCTTTCTCCGCTGCTCTTCCACATTGAGAGGAGCCAGCTGAAATGGCTCAGGCCATTTGTTGGCATCTGGACTGGTAGAGCATTATGCGTACCTTACAAAGAACACAGGCAGGCAGTGTTTATACATTTTTTATTTTATTTTAAGTTTTATTGTAAACTATACAACGTAATTTTCTCAAAGCTAAAAAATTAAACCATGCATTACACTTCTTAAAGCAGCTCTTGATAGTATTTATTGTGTCTTGTGACTGGATAAATGGTTAAAATAACTTTTAGAACTGTAACCCGAGTAACCCATGGTTTGACTCCTGCAAAAAATGCACATGCCTAAGCAATGGCACAACCTCTGTAAGAGCACGAGCAGACTGAACTTAATTGCTCATTTAACCAATCACATCAAATTAGGCATATCCGTAAGATCTGCTTTCCTTCTCAGAATTCTGTTTCCTGGTTTGACCCCTGCTGCTTCTGTCTGCCAGTCCAGCAATGCAAATCAATGTGTTCTTTAAATCTTTTTTAACGGTCACTGTGCACACTCATGTGTGAGCCTCAACCTGAACTACCCTGATCCTTGACAGAATAAAGAGCCATGCTTGAGAAAGGCATTGTGGACTAATACTGGTATGTTAAGAAAACAAGTTTATACTGGAAAGACACGGTGTGCTCCTAGTGCTAGTGCTCCTGGTTTTCTCTAGTCTTTTTCTGGCAGCCCTGCAGTGCTTCTGACATGGCAGCTAAGTGATAAATAAACTATAAACACACAGCTTGTAATATTTATGATCTTTGTTACGAGAAAGAGAGAAATCACAGTGGGGAAAGACAAAATGGGACATTGGAATACTGTGCTATGCTGTGAGCACATCCAAGCTGATGACAAGCTGAAAAAAAAAGCCCATTTGTGTAGCTGTTGTTGGATATTTTTGATTGGCATGAACATAATAAAAAAGCTACACAGTTATATAAGTTCAAACAGAAGTCTCAACTCTATAATACAACAACAAAATAGATGAAATGGTCTTTAATTGTGTATGTTTAAACCATAGCAATGTAAACCTCAAATTATATGGCGCTCTGTGTAGATATATATATATAAAGCATATACTTTGTGTTGTGTCGTGTATAAGCTAACTAAAGTGCTATCATGTAAGGCAGTCACACTTTCTGAGGACTATTAGTTCATTATTATTATCTAATCAAAGTAAAGTGTATAATAATGCCTGTGTTCTTCTTATGTAAGCCTTGAAATGCTACTTAGGTCAGACACATGAGGTTGCTTCAGCCTTTCTTTTGTTTCTGATGACGCCATATAATACAGCTATTTCAGTTTATTCTTGGAAGCAGTAACTTGGTTAGTCCGATCACAAGGTTTCTTATTTTGCATGGCTACCTACTTTCTCTGTCCCGCACACAAAACAAGGTAGCAGCTGGTCCTGAATCATCCTGACAGTGCATACAGTGTACAGGGACTTGTGGTTCTATTTCTATATCAAGAACTAAAGTAAGCCAACTAATCCAAAGACATTCTCAAGCTGTCTGCCATGTGTCTGAGAAAAGCTTGTTCACATCACTTTAAACTACATTTATGCATTTGTCTCCAGACTTTTTGCGTGCATTTTGCCAATGTTAAGTGAACTGCAATACATTCCCAAGGGATGAATAGACTTGGTCAATTCTGTATAATAACATGGTTTTGGTAAATGGCAGCTGACTGACTATGCATGTGTGCTGTCAGTGAGTGTGTAAAAAATATTATAGCTACACCAGCTAAAGGTTACAAAATAAGACATTGAATTTGATACAAACACCTGGATGACAATTCTACAAGTACAACATACATATCTTGGACATTTTCCCAGTAAAAAAAAATAAACTTCCTTATATAAAAATAAACTTCTTTATATCACCCATGTACCTGCTCTATGGGCTGCACAATTTTAAAAGGGATGTATGCGCCTAGCTACTATTATTGAAAATGAACAGCAATCATGATTACCAGATGTTTAGAGCAGCACTGCGTAACTTTTAGCAAGTAGAGGGTGCGCAGATCCTTCTCTGTGCAACTGGGCTGTCAGCGGCCGCCATGTTGTTTAGTAGAGACATTCAAGTGGCAGGTGTCGAAGAAAGAACGTGTTCTGAACATTAGGGTCATTTTCGCATATTGTGTATAAATACAACTCTGCAAGGGTCCAGTGTATTGTCAGGTCTTTAACTTTTACTGTCCTTAAACCATCCATGTATAACTCTGGGTCCTCGATCTGGTGTTCTTTTGCGTTCTGTCGAGCATAACATAGTGACTGTAGTGACTTGTTACTTGTAGCTTTTAGTTAGTTTAGTTTAATTAAATACTTAACAAAAAAGACTAGCTACATATCAAGCCACTTGTTAATGCTGGCTGCTAACTATTTTGTTTATGCAGACTTTGATATTTTTGGACTGCCCTTTCATCTATTGAAAATGCCTTTTTGTTTTTGTTTTTACTTCTGTTGACAAAACATGCATGCAGCTCATGATGTTAAAAAAACTAAATACATACAGTAATTACAAGTACAAATTTATTAAATGATGTTCAAATAGAAAATTACCTACAGTAAGTGAAACATTTGTACAAAAATATTAAATACAAACTTGATTATCAATTGTTTTTATACAGAAATAATGATGAATTTAATTGAGTATGCTGTACACATAGAAATATTTACAGTCATTTATTCGCATAGTAACAACCAAACTTTGCTCTCAGTCAAGCGTATTTTAGTACATATAGATGCAGATGTTTTGTTGTTACAATTGTCCTGTACTTTATTTATAAAAGTTCTGTTTGGGATATAATAATGACAATTAGTACGATCATATGCACAGCTAAACTTCTGAATTTCTTTTTAACAAAAACATTTCCAAAAATACATTTAAATTCTGCCATTATACAGCTGATTTTCATTTCCATCAAAAGTTACCTCCATCTACAATAAACCAAGTCAATCACTTGCCTCACTGCTGGACTGTCCTCACAGCCCTCCCTGTCTTTCCTCCTCCATCCCGACATGATGTCTCCGATTCCTGCTCTTTTTCATTTCCTGCATGTGTTTCCACTTGCTGGCCCCTAAACCTCGCCCTCTGGCCCTCAAGGGTCTCTTCTCCAGCCAGAGCGAGTCGCAGTACTCCTCCAGAGAGCTGAAGGTGGAGCTCATCACTCTGAGGTAGTCTTTATAATGCTGACGAGACTCGGCTTTGCGATGAAGATCCTGCACCCACTCATCGCTGGGCTTTACATCCAGTTGTCCTTGCCTCACGAGTTGCAAGTTGAGGCGGAGGAGAGTGTGGGTGAAATGACTGTGTTCTTGGGCAACACAGGTGTATGAACCAGCGTCGGAGGCATGGACCGAACGAATCAGGAGACCTCGATTGGTATGAATGACGCGGTCATCCAGTCTGACCTGTAAAACAAAAACAAATGGCATCTGAGTCTGGAGTCTGAGTAAAATGGAATTTCACTCAGACTCCAGGAAAATATATATTAACAACTAGTAAAAGACAATTGTACTTAAATACCTCTGTCCAGACACTAATAGCCTAAGCCCTTAAATGCCCCAAAATATACTGTCAAAATGTTTTCCATTATTTAAAACTAAAAGCACCAACACTGCAATACCCCAGGAATTGTGCATGTGCGAGTTGAGTCGAGTGACACACATGGAGCAGTAACTTTCATATAGCAACAAAATGATAAAAGTTTAGACTGTTATTAAAGTGATATTTCACAAAAACTGTGTCTGTAAAACTTTCATGTTTAACGTTGCTGGATGTTGAGTCTTTTAACTATTCGCCTCATAGACCTTTAACTATTGCAACAGCTGCTGTGGAAGGCTATGTTTGTCATTTTGTCACTTTGTCATTTGTCCCATACAAAGAATCCGGGATACTATCGTTTGTCATTTAACAGAGATACTAATAACCAGGTTTCACTGCATGCATATAAACTCCATATCACAAAAATTGTATTAATCAGGATTATGCTCATAACCGGGATAATAAAGTGCACGTCAACACACTCAGTAAAGTCAACTTCACCATTTAACCCTATAAACTGCCAACTTTCCAGTACCTCCTTAGACCCTCTAAAGAGTAATTTTTACCCTGACACAACAGCATCAGTATTTCACAACAGAGTTTCTTTACCCCAGATACAAATACAATTGTATGGATATGGCATATGAATAATTTAAAGTTCTAAATTCACTGGAGTATCAAAAATACTAAATCTATACCGGCCAATCACATTCAAATGCCACTGGAGTGTTGCCTTGTGTCATACCATAGACTGTAAAAATATGGATGTAATCCGCCCATTGGTCCACTATTCACCGATATTGTCACAATACACCAATTGTCATTGGGGCGGCAGTAGCTCAGTGGTAGAGCGGCCGTCCTTCAACCGGAAGGTAGTAGGTTCGATTCCCGCTCTCCCCACAGTTCATACTGTTGTTGTGTCCTTGGGCAAGACACTTAACCCACCTTGCCTCGTATGAATGTGTAAGAATGTTGAAGGTGTTGGTCGGAGAGTCCGTAGGCGCGGAATGGCTGCCACGTCTCTGTCAGTCTGCCCCAGGGCAGCTGTGGCTACAGATGTAGCTTACCACCACCAGTGTGTGACTGTGGAGTGAATGAATAATTGATATGTAAAGCGTCCTTGAGCTCTGGAAAGGCGCTATATAAATGTAACAATTATTATTATTATTATTATTATTATTATTATTATTATTATTATTACGACAGGGCAATAAAATGGTGGTTACATCCGGGCTTTTTGGCTTTTACTCCATAGTAAAACAATTACAACCCCCTCATGATTCTTACATTTGTAAAGTCGTCATTGGGTTTCTCTTTATATTTCCGCTTTTGGAGCCTGCCCTCTGGTGGTAGGCGGTATATCGCTGTATTTTGCCGTATGGTGGCGCCCTATGGTGACGCTTGGTCATACTTAGGCGACCCAAGTCCCTTGTTCAAAACAGTTGTGTTGAGTTTGTTCGCCACAGCCTGATTATTTAATCAGTTTTTTAATAATCAAGACAACATTCCTTGTTCAAAGTTATTTACATGCGCTCCGCCGCACACCATGTTGGATTGACGAAAGGTACTTCATGTGTGTAACAGGTCCCTATTGTAATGCAATTGTAATTGTAGTGCAGTTATAGTATAATAACAACGTTGTTTAGTTGGTTTAATTACATTTTATTCATACCTGACAAGGCAAGTGTATCTATATGCTTTGTATTGGGTTGGGTCCTCCAGCTCTGCCTTGTTTCTTCTTTGTTTTTCCCAAAGATGTCCTATTACTGCAGTGTCTCTTTTGATATGTCCCACTCAGAAGAGGTCAGTTTAGAATCCATTGCCATCCTTTTATTTCTTATGTCCATATCTTTATTTTGATTTATTTTGTATAAACGATGACTGTTGATGCACTCACGCATGTAGTTTTAGCGCTGTTGTGGCATCTGGCGGTACTTAGCTTTGCTCTGACAAAGATGTATGCTAACACGCTAATATAATGTATTGTTTATAGAGATTGGGCTGGAGGTTTGGCAGCACATTCCTCGAGATAATTGCCATTTTATTTTCATGTTGGTTATTTTATTTCATTTATCACCCTTTTTATATGTCCCACTGGGAAGAGAGATTGGGCTGGTGGTTCGGCAGCACATGCTACGTGCTAATTGCCATTTTTGTGGGTCCTTCAGCTACCACACACTCAATAAAACACAACGCAGAAGTCCACCGGTCACATGTGCGTTACCTCCGTTATTTTACTTCGTAGATTGTTAATATCATGCCCCGCCATGCCTCGCCTTGAGGAAAACGAACTGGCAATGATCCTTTCCTTGCCAGGTTTGCATTGGATACTGTCTTTCTAGTCTTTTCTTTTTAAGTTGTCAAATTAAAAAACGCTTTTATTAATCCAATTTTACTACTTCTCTGGAAATGGGCTTGTACAAACACACTTATAATAATAATAATAATGGATTGTATATATTATATTGCGCTTTTCTCCCATGGGAGCAAGGGACTAAAAGCGCTTATAGGCCGTCCATTATTCATTCATACAGTCATACTGTTGATGGTAAGCTACAACTGTAGCCACAGATGCCCTGGGGCAGACTGACAAAGACGTGGCAGCCATTTTGTGTCTACGGCCTCTCCGACCATCACCACATACATTCACTAAACATTCTTACACATTCATATGAGGCAAGGTGGGTTAAGTGTCTTGCCCAAGGACACAACAACAGTATGAATTGTGGGGAGAGCGGGAATCGAACCATTACACATTCATTGTCTCATTATTCTCAGATTAAAATCATGACTCGCCAATTTTGTGCTTTATGTGCCAAACAGTATGCACGGATCTCCCACTGAGATCCGTACATACTGTTTGGCTCTGACCATGAAGTTGTTCCCTTATGAAAACTTTGGAAATGGGCCTATATCAAACACGCACTTGCTACCCCCACCTTGTTGTTGAAACACATAGACGTTCACACCTGAATAATCACCAAGGTGAGTTAAACATGTTAATGACCCCTGAAACAGGAAGCATGTTAAAACGGCTGCGTTGAGTGTCGCCCACAGTGTCAGGGTCAAAGGTCAGTGTGTGGTGAGTGTGAACACAAAGGAAAGCCATGGTTTTGGTAATGCATGTGTGTAGCAGTATGTAGCGTGCTAATGTCTCTTGGCTTGTCTTTCTTCCACGGAGCGTCTAGCGTGATTCATCAGGTGGCACGGGCCTAAACCAACACAGCTGCAGCCGGAGCACAACAGTGTGTGGCCAAAATGATGTGTCTGCGTGGATTGTTCAAAAGCATGCCTCCCAGCGCTCTGCCCTCAGAGGTTAAACTGATAAGAGCGGCTAAACAGCATCTTTGGCTAAAGTTATGTTGTTAATTTGACATATTAAAAGTGTCTAACTAAATGCACATTACTTCTCCATGTCTTGACAGTGATGATGTGTCACCAAGACTAAAGCAGACTGTCCTGAATCTCTTGCTCACTTCATAACACATGCAAAGGATTTCACAAGTCCTATTTATTAAAAACATTAAATCACCTAGGCAACATATCTGCAATTAATAACTATTTATGTGTCTTATTATGTGTCTTTAAGCTATTTAAAGTAAAGGCATCTGTGACTTGCCAGACATAAAAACTGGCCCAGATGGTCTGACTTTATTTGTGCATGCAATTAAGCAAACATAACAACTTTTAAGTGGGTTTAAAAACCTGTCTTTGCAGGTGTATGTATTACACAAGCCATGACGCAACCCTTTAATGAGTAATCCAAGGATATTTAATAGTCTACTAAATAGAAAACACAACACATTTTTTTATTCTTACGTGTCAGATTAAGAACTTCCAACGCTCCGAGCTTAGGACGATGCAATTGTTTTTAAAGGAGCACAGGATGTCCAGTATCACACTGACTTTTCCTTTTACCAATTTTCTAATGGGCCAAAATTCCAGACCCCATGAGGTGAATGTGTGTGCAGTTCAATCGACCCTCTTTGACCCACATATACGTGGCGTGCCTCAGATCTTCCAACTCACATCTTTAATCAGTGAGGTTTATGAAGGGGTAAGAAATCTGTATGTATGAGAGTATATAGAAGCATGTGACTGGGCCCCAGGTGCAAAGAGCAGCTGCTCAAGAAACAACCCAAACGTATTAGAAAATGTGGGGTTGAAAAGGAAGGGAGTGTGGGAAACTGTAAAGACAACAAAAAGGGAAACACTGACTGATGAGGAAGACAGAGAGATGTGTGAGAGGCAGAGATGACAGACAGGGTGAAAGAGGACAGGTAAAGCAGGGCGGGACAGGGAGAGGGTGAAATGATCCAGATACATCACCTGCACAACATCATGGACAGCTGCCACACTGGACCAACTGACCCACAAAAAGGAACTTCAAAATGGAATACACATGCTATACCATGTTCAAGGCTGCTTTATTTAACTTGAAAAGGTGATATGTTAATACCCACTACAATTTCCAGGGGGTCATTTTTGACCCATACTAAAATATTTCCATAAAAAAAGAAGAAAGCGGAAAAACTATTGGTATGTATAGCTATTTATTTCTGATTTTATGTGGTGGTCTCAAATAATCTGCAAATATTGCTTAAGATATCTGTGTCTGAAACACAATATTCAACAAGGCTGCCAATGGGGTCAAAATGACTGCAGGCAATTTTACAAATAAATTATTATATTTTACTATCTTTTATTTCTAAAATAAAATAAAATACACCGGCAATCAATAAAGCCATTCCAGAAATTGCATGCAATGTTAGCTGGGTTTATATCAAAACATAAATTTAAAAAGAAAAAGGTATAAATGACACCGTAGAAGTTCTAGTGTTTAGAGACATTGCAGATATATCATTAAGATACATTATGTCCCGTTATCCTCAAATTACTCTCATGACTCAGCAGGTTTCTTTGTTATGTATATGTATAACAATATCTCTAACAGATCTTCTCTAAGTAGTGTAAATGATTTTTGTAAAATTAATTTGTGTCAATATAATATTCCAGCACATAAGCAAAATTATTACAATTGACAATGACATTATACATTTTATTTAAAATCACTGTTCATTGTAACAACAGGCTTTTTTATTACACATACTGTTTTTAAAGCTAACATGTAACTCAACAGCAGGACAGTTGGTGCATATCAGTCTTTCAATTGTTCCTTTTCAGTTCTCTGCTCTTCCTTCATAAAAGGCAAAAATCCCAAACCCATCAATAGTAATCATTGTACTCAGATCTTGTGCAAGGCATCGCTGGTTTTATGGGGTCATCAGGACTCAAATGTATTAAATGTACAATAACCATTTTTCAATGTGCTATTATTGAAGCCATTTATAGGAAATTGTGAAACAATTTTTTTTCAAGTTTTCCCTCTTGTCACTTTCTCACAGTGAGATTCTCTACGTGCCAAGCTTCATGAATGTTTTACTTAGTTATAGATGGAGTTCCTGGGGTGTTGTCCCTTTTAATAAATACTTTTCTGGTTCTAATGATCAAAAAACAACGTGCTTAATTTTCTCCCTTTCATTTTGGCTATCTCTGAAGAAATGTAATGCTTTCATCCAATTTTCTAACTGATGCAGTAAAGAAAAGTAAAGCTGTCAAACGTCATAATCTGGATATGGTAACATTAATATATGACAATGTCATTAACTAATGCTTATCTAAAAAATTTACCCAAAATGTATGTTTTCCATGTCTTTGATTTTTCATGGACAGTCTCATCAATCAAAAGTTAAATCCTGCTGGTATTTGATGAAAAATTCATACTTTTCTTTACAAAAAGAATGCAATATTTTTTAAACAAAAAATTATATGACTGAAAGGGTGTAGGCCGAAGTCGAAGACTTATTTTGCCTACCCCTTTTGCCATTAAAACAAAAAAATTGCTATAACAAAACAAACAAAGCAGAAGAATGTTTGTGAAGGTTCTCAGTCATCCAGGTCATCTTGAAGAAAAGGTTAAAGCAAAAGCTTCACAAGAGATGTATCAGCACAGAAGAGCCAAATCCTGGAGGACCCGAGTCTGCAGTTTATCTCCACCTCAAAGAGAAAGGACACTCCTTTAAGGACAGCAATGTCCAAATGTTGGCCTTCTTTAGAGAAAGAAGTTAAGGAAGCCATTTTTGTTCAAATGGGAAGCCCTCTCTGAACAGAGAAGGTGGCCTCAGATTCATGTTACCTAGTGTTTAAAACAGTGTTCTGAAACCTAAATCAAAACATTTTCACTCTAGAACAACAACAACACCTGAATGGAACAATGACACTAATGACTCACCTGAGCCTTGACCGACTCTAACATCAGGAGTCACACTGTCCTTTCATAGCTAACAACTATGAGACCAGAACAACCAATCAGGTTTCAGTGTCAGGTCAAACTCCTCTCTCTAGAAATATAAGCTCACCTCTTTTACCAGTTGTTCTTAGAATTGATAAAGTCCCTCGGAAACTGACCTAAAAACTGCAGCGAGAGCTTTTACCTTTGACTTGATCCTTCATGTGAGCTTCAGTTTTAACCAGTCTCATAGGCGGCAGCTGACCATGTCTCAGACACACACAGTGCACAGGCCACAGATACTTGTGTTGTACAGACGTTTGCTCAGTTCGGCCGCTGTTAACGCCGTGGTTTGTTGATGATATGCCACTACATACATAAGTCTTTCAAAATTGCCAATCAAAGTCACAAATCTGCACAGAACTAGCACAGAACTGTAGGCCTACGGGGAGAGGGGGCAGCCGCAGCACAGACATGGAGCAGCCAGAGAAGCTGAATGACTATAAACAGATGCTGAAAAACTGTATAAGATAAAATAAATTTTACTTTTTTCTTTTTAAGATACAACAGACTAAATAGTCCCATGTAAAGTATGGGACAGGTTTATCACAAGACCGTCCCGAGGGGGGAAGAACTCCTGCGTGTTTTCCTTCAACACTCTTCTGGAGTACAATAGGTCACATATCATTGCATGACCGGACTCACAAACAGGGCAAACACCCCGTCGAGACCATTACCCCAAAACACATGGCCGTCCCAGGGGAGCGTTCTGTTGTGATTTCCGCTGTAGGTGATCATACAGAAACACAGATGCACAAGCTAAAGGAAAAAAAAGCTGCATTATAAAGAGACACATGGGTGTTTAGTGGACTCCGCACCTGTCAGTCTGTTTACATTCACCCCCGAGAGAGAGACGGGGCAGGAGGGTGTATGTGGGAGTGAAAATGAGGACTGAGCGAGTGCTGAGCGGGACACTTGCAATGGTGCATTTGAATGTTGTTTGTATAAAGGGAGTGGGGCGCTGAGTAAGCAGGCCTCTGTTGTCCCGTTAAAGAGACAAGTGTCATCTTCAAGGAGGTTCTTTCCGCACCTTCAAACGCAAACACATTACCTCGCTCTTCCTGTATTTAACCACCATCCCACCTCTTCTTCTTAAATGCTTTTGGCTGTTTGAATCAAATCTAAGCAGTTGTTGTTTTTTTCCATTGGGCAGAGGCATTTTATGAAACTAGACAGGACAGGTCAAAAAAGAATGTCAATATAGATGTCATTAAATTGTCATCAAAAGTAACCTTTAAAATATTTCTCAGTAGTGGTTGCTCCAAAACAATATTAATTCTCCCTAGAGTCAGTCTGGTTTGTAATTCCTGCCATTTTTCTCCTTCAACAAAAACGTGCAGAAAGTTCCACAAAACCCTGGCCACTCTTAAATATTAATAATGGCTTTATTCATGGAAAAAGAACCACTGTTAAAACTCCCACACTAGCCATTATGTACAGTGGATGTGACCTCCGGGTATTCAACTTTAGATTTAAAATCTGCCGAGCTGTATTCTGTCCGAGCCTAAGACAGGCAGCACTGGAGTGAAGATTTGAGCACAAAAATACTAAAGGAATAGTTTGGTATTTTATAAATGTGGTTCTATTAGATTACTTTGCATTCCTAATCTATTCTCTACAGTAGATACTTGTTCCCCAGTTTGGGGAAACATACACAAACAATGCCACAAAAAAACTAAACTACCTTTGTGTTGCTGTAAATGGGGCCATCAAAGATTTTAAACACCTAACATTTAAAGAAATTAACTACTTTAATGTATATTTAAATGTGTGGTCTATATGGGACAGATTCATAAAATATATAAAACTCATATTTCCATAAAAACAGTCAAATTCACAAATATTCACACAGTAATTCACAAAAGAAAATATAAAAAAACTCCCTCAAAGTTTACTGTGTTATAACATATATTGGAACTTTGACATGACTAACACCGTCTCACTTACTTCAACTGTTTATTTTACAAAAAAACCAAAAATCTTTTTCAATTTTTTTTTAAAGTTGACATAAATAAAATCTGACATAAGCTAACCTTGTTAGCTGTGTGCAGATTCAGAGACTGCTATTTGGGGACACATATTTAGGTTGGACTATGAGAAAACAAAACTTGCAAAATTCAGCTTAAACTCAAAGTCAAATTTATCTGCTTTTCATCAGGACATGGAAATCACCCTGTTAGCATTTTATTTAATCTTAAAAAATTGATAGTATTTTATGGAATTCATGTTGCTGTGAAAATGTCCAAATTTTCATATTTATACAACAATGATTGTATAAATAAAAAGCAGTCATAGCATTAAAAAATGTGTGGTACAGCCTTTTATGTAATTCACGCTTGCAGTAAACGTTTTCAAAACTACATTAGCAGCAGGGCTGGACTGGTAATCTGGCATACCGGGCAAATGCCCGGTGGGCCGACGCACTTGGGGGCCGGTCCATATAATATGATTTTTTTTTTTAATTGGCCAATGACCGGCCCATAAAGCAGGGACAGCGCCCATTGGTTCATTTTTCATACTGACACTGGGCTGGCCCAATCATCTCTTAACAGGCTCCACCCCTCCTCCTCTGTTTCTTGTGTCAGATGCAGTTAGTGGCTCAGAGCCAGAAATCTGTGGATTTAGGAGAAACAAAAGTGCAAGGGGGTGCGGAGAAGTTATGGGCCAAAAAATAAAATGCTAGAGGTTTATGCCTCAACATGTGCAAAAATAACAGACATGTTTAGTGCTGTAGCTTCAGTATCCAAGCCTACAGTACCTGACGACATTTTGCAGAAACATGGAGAGTGTAATTGAAACGGTAAGCATGTTAGCTACATCGTTGTTGCCATTATATAGTCTGTCAGATTGTCACCCACTGCACTAGCCACTCAGTCAGCTAAAGTCAAATAACGCAGCATAAGCTAGGTTAGCAGAGTTAACTTATTCAATTGCAACTTTGGCTGACTGTTCTAATGTTAACCCTTTAATACCCATAATGGCGTGACGGCCCTTCTCTAGAAAAACTTAAAAGATAAAGTTTCAAAACTGAATTGATTATTGAGTGTGTGAATAATATATATTTATGGTAAAAAACTGAATATTAACTTTCAAAACAGACGCAGCTATTGAGAGCTGAAAATGTAAAAAACGAACATTCATCAGTTCGGGAGGACGTCTAGGCGCTGTTTCCTTGCATTACCGTAAAACAGCTAATACGGAGCACTCGAAATAAAGACGGGGCTGGCTTGACTGGTGTTTTGCGAAACGGGCTGGCTTGACCGCAGTTGCTATTTGGGGATTAAAACCCGCTTGCATTTTGAAAGCTGTATATTTTTGTTTAGCTGTATATTCAACTAAGTAGATATTTGTTCATGTTTCTAATGAATTTCCAACATCATTAATATGCAATATTTACGGTGAGTGAATAATATGAATATCATATATTTTTAGGACGTTTTGTGTGAGTAATTTGGTAGTATAGGTTGGTTTTCTTTTTTTTTTAAGGGGAGTATCTCAACAATGAGAGGGAAATCTTGTTTGGTGTCATATTAAAGAGGGGTTTGTGCTCTTTAAAACAAAGTAGCCTATACTTGCAATTGTAAACTAGTTTTTCTGCTGTCCGGTTCATTGAAAAAAAAAAAACATTTATTTTTAGAATTAGCAGTATTCTACATCCACATTTTATTCTAAAGGGTTAACTAGCTTTTATAACATGGAGCACTTTGTCCATCTAGAAATCCTGCTCTTCAAGAATACAGGACTATATAACCAAAATGGATCCTTACTAAGTGTACTTTTAATAACTCTTCCAAATAATTGTAATCCTCTCTCTCTGTCCTTATGTATAGTCAAGCCAGGTTGAGTTAGCAGTGGAGGAGAGAGACAGGGAGGAACCTTTGATCACCAGGGAGTCTGTCAAGAGAGAGTGAGTACACTGGGCCACTTGCACTGGTACACTGGTCCATGGCACTTAGTTCTCAGCTTTGTAGGGGTTTTTGGAATGGAACAGTAGATATGCATATCTACAGGGACCGCAAGGATGGTGTACTAGTTGGTTGTGTCTGACCGATTGTGGTGGGCCGGTCTGAGCAAAAATGCCAGGGCCTTTTTTTTGTCCCAGTCCAGCCCTGATTAGCAGCCATACATAACACAAACCTTGTGAAATAGCTGTCTACATTTCTCATTCACCCCTTTGAGGAAAATACTAGGCTATCCCTTTAACTGAAAGGGTTAAGTCAAAGCTAATGCTTTGAAGTGCTTATGTAACAGGTTGTTGCAGTGTTAGGCTGTTTGCTGCACAAAGAAGTGGCATGAAGAAAATGTAACCCCGAGTCAAACCCTGCATGAAGGTGTGTGTTTATTTTTGTGGATGGGTGCACTCTCTGACCTCCTCCCTGTGCTCCGATCCCACTCTCTGGATGTACCAGTGGATCTGGGCCTGCTGCGATTTGGCCACACACTCCAGAAATGTAGAGTTGCTCTCGACGGCAAAAAGTAGCTTCTCCTCAACTCGGTTCCTGCCAAGACCTAAAGACAATTTGTCAAGACAAAGGGCATATGTTTTTAAAGTAATAACATGCCTCTTATATACACTAGTCAAATATATGCTACGCACGCTCTTCTGTGTCCCAACATTGAGTGGCTGGGTCTCCATTCTTGATGTCCTGTCTCCTGGCTCGTCTGTGAATAAACACACAATATTAATTTAATTGTTGTTATCCTAAATACCTACTTTTTGTTTGGTTTTTATTTATGTCTTTATTTATTGCAATGTTTTCTCAATGTCATTCACATTAATACTTTTATTTTATGTTTGTATTTGCATGTTTTAAAAATAAAATGTTTAAGGGTACAGTGTGAAGCCCTTTTGTTGCAACTGCTGCTAATAATGCAAATTACAATTCCACATCACAAACCCTCCATTTTACAGCATGTGAGCAGCTATGGTAGCTCTACAGGTACAGGCTGTTCTGTATAAAAAAAATTATGTGATGACTAAAATAAATATGAAAATTAATTTTGTTCACAAATGTCCTGAGTCTTCATGCAAGATTGTGTGTTCAAATATGAAAAGCGAATGCACGTCAAGGCTGTAGTGTGTTCAAAATCTGTTTTTCCCTTCCAGCAAATGTGCATTAAAACCTAACTTCACTGAAGGATATTACCCACAATCCCTTTTATTGTGACATTTCAAATGACGCAGCTGTTGTTTCTGAGGCAACAAAGTGCAATGGCCAACAAAATGAGGAACTGGCCAAAAAGCAGGAGAGTTTTGAAAAGATAAAAAACCTATTAGTGGCTAAACTGATTATATTTTATGAATTTAACAATTTTGCCATTTATGTAATAAAAGTTTACTAGTCAGTTATAATATGGTATATGTTCCCCAAATAAATTTCCGCATGATCTGCTGTCTGTGACTTTATAATAAATCCAGCATGAGTTGTTATAAAAGACAGCGTTTGGTTTGTTCTTTTTTCTGTGTGGCCTTGTGGTGACCTTAAGGAAAGTTACATAGATGAGTGACGTGTTCAGGATTGTCTCAATTCTGATTCTCAAACAGCTTCCAAACCTTTTGCATTTACACCCTTAAGTGGGACATGGCAATAGTATGTTAACCTTTTACACATTGCACGTTTGACCCTGTTTGGGACATGTTAGTTTAAAGTATTTTAAGTATTCTTAAGCTTATTATTCCTCCAAATTTGAAGAAAAAGCTTAATTTTCTTATATAGTAGCAACAAGCTGCTACAGTGTATTGCAGCTGTTAATCTAATGTAGCATATGTTATGTGTTCTTTGCCCTCTGCACGGCTGGTGTTTCTCAGTAGGGCTCTGTTTGTATTGATTCCACTTCCTGTCAGTGTGTGAAAGAACATCTGTAGCCTCGGTGACTTTGTGTGGATCAGCTTTCAAAGAGCCTTGACACCAAAAGCAGGGCCTGCACTAATACACAAATTATAACATCTTACCCCTGGCCAACAGTATGAAAGCATGGAGTATAGGTTTATGAAAGCAGGCACAATCCAAACACGCTTCTTTTAGTGCCTCAATGACTCCCCTTTAGAGACGTGGAATGACACTAAAATTAATCACTGAGGAGAAGCATTTCTAATTAAAGCCTCACTGTGGGACTGGACTAATACCCTCTGGCAGGAAAACATTCTGAAGAGGTGAGACCAAACCAAATGAGAAAGTAAATATATTATTTGACAGCTCCAGAAAAAAAGCAAGATGCACAATGAGCAGTCAGCAAATCATATGTGTTCCTGTTGTAAATCCAATAAATATATAAAACTTTTTTATATTTAAATAAATTTGAAGTGGCTCCTTACATTTTAGCACCGAGCTGTGTAAACACGTGTTAATATTTTGTTTAAAAGGTAACCACACACTATACTACTGAAATTACAAGATACAGAGAGGTAAAAGACCATATTTAATTCTAAAGTCCATTACTCTTGTAAATGGACCACAGCTCCAGCTCTAAACCCTCTCATATTTCTGTCCTTCACTGATTGCACTGTTTTAAATACTTTTCTGCATTTATTTAAAACAGAAGTGGGGATAACCAAAAAAACTGAGCAAACTCATTTGAGCCAGATTTGATTTGTGGTACGAGGTTACATGGCAGTGGTACCTAACTACCTTACTTATCATTTGCTTGTCTATTTTTCTAACACAAAGTGTTAGATACAGGAGGAACTACAAAGTTGAAGTTAACTTTTATTATCCCATCCAGCAGAGAAGTGGGCAGCCTTTCAGGGGGCGCCTGGTGACCCTCTCAGCTCTTGCGTCAATAATTGGTCATGCTACTAACTTTATTTTATGCTTTTTTTGGCCATTTTTGGCTTTATTGATAGTTAACGAGAGAGAGGGTGGTGACATTGGGCAAAAGACCCGTTCGAGATTGGAACTGTTTGAAAAACCGGAGTACTTCGAGAAAACCCACCCGCACACGCGGAGAACACACAAACTCCACACAGAGAGGCCCGGGAGTCCAAATCAAGACCTTCTTGCTGTAACTTTCTTGCAGGACCTTCTTGCTGTGAGGCGTCAGTGCTAATCACTTTCCCGCTGTGCCGTACCGGGTGTGGTTTATTGACACTGCCATACTGATGGGTACTGCAGATAAGTCTGTGAAAACTCCAGCCATGCATCACTGGGGTCAGCTGCACAGTGCAAATTGGTTCTCTTTATTTGCATTCTCTACTTTGATTTGAGAAATAAAAGGACAATCAAAGATTTGAAGTAAATAGTGCATAAATCTTATTACACCACTGTCATACTGTGACAAGCTGGGGCTGTGAAGAGTTGCTCTTAAATGATTGCTTGACACATGAAAAGTAGTGTAATCAAAACAGCCCCATTTGTCTGTCTTTGTCTTGGAAAAAAATAGATGATCAAGCTATTTAGAACCAAGTGGAGGGAGCCATGTTTTGTTCCACTACGTCCTGTTCCTGTTCTTTGTAATTATATTTTAGAAATTCTTGCTGGGGTTAAGTGGGGTACCACTTGGCTTGAACAATATATTCCTGCAGGGCTACCATGTTCACATGTGCTGAAAAGTTACAGCATCAAAGAGACAAAAACACATCCCACCTTTAACTTTATTAGCTGCAGCTGAGTCAGAAAGCATTTATGTAATGTTATTGTTAATGAGGAAGGTGGATTTTAGTCATGCAAGATTTTCTTCAGTTTACAACAGCCCAAGTCATAATACAGAATTTTACCTTTTAGAGGCAGGAATGTATCGTGAACATGTGTGTCCGTCCCAGGCGCAGTAAGGGTCTCGGGCCAGACAGCACTCGGCACAGGCCTGTCCGTAGAGGTGACATCTGCTCAGCGACACCTGGGCCAACCCCTCACTGGAGCCTACGAAGAGCTTTTGCTGTAAGGCAATACATGATGGATTAATAATAATAAAGACAAGAGAAGATGTAAAGAATCAGAATGTGAGTGAAAAGACAGCATATTTTAAAGAGTGCAATAAGTTTAGGATTTCTTCAAGGAAGAGATTTTTTTAACTAATGTGTTCTTCTGATCTGCTCGGACTTGCCTGAAGTTAACAAGACTCCACAAACACAACTTTAACAACAACTGGCATGTCTGCACTGACACACATACAGGTCAACTGCAGCTGGAGACTAATGGAAGCTTTGATTGAGGTTGAAGTGTCTGCGGACACCTCTGACCTGCTCATAATAAGGCAGAAAGAGCAGAGACAGACTACAAAGAGAGGGAAACAGAAGACAGAATGAAACAGGAGAACTAAAGCAGGATGCTTAGTGCCACATGAGATATTTAGTGCACATGTCTGAAAACAAATGAATGCGGAAAGACACAAAGAAAGCATGGGAATAGGACAGAAATGAGGTCAAACCTGTTTAGAAGACATCTTCATACTCAGGATGCTACTGGGAGTCTGCAAAAAAGAAAAGACAAACAACTTAACTCAATAACCACTAAAACAGTTTTAATTATTATTATACATGTGTATTACTTTGTACATGTGCTGGAACATGTAAACAAACCTGAAACACTTGAAGTTCTTCCAGCACCACTTCCTCAGTCGACCAGTTTTCTTGAGTGATGCTTACAACCTTCAGGACTGAGCCCATATCTAAAAACAATTAAAGATAATTTTGTAACATTAAAAAGAAAAAAATACACTCTCTTGCATAAAGACAAATTGTTATTACAATAAATGTATGGAATGTCACAACTGCCTGTTTGGGACAGCGAGTATAACGACAGGTGGGTTAGGACCAAAAAGTGGGTTTGGTCTTAGAAAAAAATTATAATTTTAATTACAAAATGCTCCGTTTGCTGACTGTTGCCATTTTGGTTGTGAACCATAAATGTATAATTTTACAATAAATAAACCAAAGTTTTATCATGAAACTAATTACACATATATTTTTGAATATTTTTCCATTCCACTCCCTTTGTTCATTCGATGAATTCTAGGAAACTCACAATGGGATCTGTCACCGTTAAATCTGTATGACAAACAGAAAATTTAAGAGAAAAAAAACAAAAAAATATTTTTTTCACAGTGACCATCAAAGATTTCTGTAGCTAACTCTAAGACAAATAGTGCTGGTAACATAATATCATTAATGTTATCATTTTTGAGCAGAGAGTGCCAAAGGTATCAGTCTCTACATTTACAGATGACTTTAGAAACGTTGTATATCTCAGTAAAATCAAAAGTCATGTGCGTGTGACTGCAACATATAAATCTGATGTGTGAGTTTTGTTGAGTTGGCAGGTTTACAAGAGATGCATGTTCTTGTGAAATGGTGACATGATTACAAATCCAACTTACAGGGAAAGTATATTGTTCTGGCTCTGGTTGCTTTGGCGCTCTTTGGCAAGATTACAAATTCCTCATTTGAAAAGAACAAGGGATTTAACGGTCTTTTAAATTTGACTAGTTCAAGTACGTGAGGTTTTATCTTTTATTATCCAAAATAAATGATATTAAGATTTAGGTGGTGGTTTAGAAAACCTAGACAAGGCAAATGCAACAAAAGCAGTGCCCAGCTGAGCTGATAAATAACAGTAAGTAACAGTCTTCAGCTGGTTCTGAGAATGTGTTGTGTGACCGATAAATATAGCGCTGTGGTACCTAAAGTCAGACCTGGAAGTATATGGTATGATAGTTGAGGTGCGTCTATGAAAAAGGCTTTGTTCTTACAACCTTATACTAGAGGGATCAAAATAACCTTTATATTTCTTTTCATAAATGTTAATAATGCTAAAATTATAAAAGTTTGTGATCTTTCAGGTTTATGTCCAGGTATTATCTGACCAATCATTTGTGATAAGACTACAGTTTATCTTAAGCCTTAGGTCCCACTTAGAGCAAAACTCCTGCAGTTCTTTACTTGCACCAGGTCCAGTCATTGATAATCTCAGGTTTATTATGCCTCACATAAAATCTGAAATCTGCTTTCATACAACGTGCCACTCAGAAACAAAGACTATGTTTTTGTCTGAGACCAGTTTGATATATATACAGTACTTAAAATGCTGCGTGGGCTGCATTTTGCGTGAAATGAAAAACACCTCTGTTTCATCTGTATTTAATTATCAACATAATTAATACTTTCATTCAGGGCCAATAACAATTCTACCCCTTAGCCTCAAAGTGGTGTCCAAAAACTCATTTGGATCAAGGGAAAGGGGGAAATCAAACAGAGATTTTCATGGACCACACTTGAAACAAAGGGGTAAGACCATTTCAGAACTTTTTCACTTTTTATTAGCTAATGCATAACACCACTATCAGTTTCTCTATTAATATTAATTGATTTGTCTTATGTCCGTAAACAAAACGCAAGTCAAAATACTTTATATGATGAATAATGATTAACTACGCCCACGGGATATGATAAGACCATATGGTAATATTATATTATGTATTATAATATAGGCTATTATACACTATATGAGTCTATATGAGTCTATTAAAAAATTGAATATGTAATGTTAGGGGATTCATATACAGTATGTTATATATTCAAAGTGCTTTTACTGGACATTTTTAAAGTAAAACTGTATACATCCTAATCAAACAACAGAATTAAAATGAGACTTTTTAATATAGTTCTAGGCTCAGAATATTTAGATGTATTGAGAAGATAGCATTTGCAGAGCTTAGGCCAAATCACAAAATAATTAACACTTTGATATGTAGTTCATTGCCGCAAATAATCCTTTTACTATGTTGGACTACATTTATTTGGAATTCTAGGCTCATGAAAATGTACTGGGCAGCTGCAAGCAATGTAATGAACAGAAGGATTAACAAAGGTCAGCCACCTACTGCCCGCTGTGGTCAAAAGTATCACTCTCACCTGTCCCAAGGAACATGACCTCATACTGTCCGTCCTCTGCCATGACTCTGTCCACCACAATCTGGGTGAGCGTGTAGTCCACTTTGACCCGAGTGAAGACGGGACGTCCGGTCAGAGGATACACAGAGCGGTACATCAGGGGGTGGTACCGAATAAAACTGACCACCTCGTCGGGAAAGTCTTTGGTGGTCTTGATCCTGGGGTCATATGTTTTGCTTGGACACTAAAAACAAAGAATAAATATTGTTACGTGTTATTTGTTCACTGTTTGAATGGCTGCAACTCGTCATGATGCACAAACCTGTTCTGTTTCTTTGGCTAAAGGAGAGGTTTATTAATTAGCAATATTTTGTTCTTTTTCAGGCAGGATGAGGCATGTTAACATTAGAGATAATTTTTACTGAACCAGGACTTAAGGAATGTAAAAACTAGGACCAACGATAGGGCTAAACCAAATACCAAACTATTTTGGGCTAAACACAGGATTAAACATGCAGTTCTAAGACAAAGGACAAAGTACTTTGAGCTAAAACAGGTTTGAACGATTATCAAACTCAGGACTAAACAAAACTAACTCTGGGACTGTTTTTATCTTTAATTTGTGTTTTGTAACGCTAAGGTGAGAAACAGCATTCTGATTCAACTTTGGAGTTAAACTTCTTTAAACTTAGTCAAGAACCGGGATTTCAGAACTGAACCCAGGACTTTTTCATTTTTTTGTTGTTGATTGTTGTTTCTGGAGAGAAATGATCTTAAGACAACAAACCCTCTCTCTTTATTTAAAATGCAACATTTCAGTTTTTCTGATAATTAGGTCACTTCAGGAAATATGACGTGATAAAATTAAAGAAATGTGATTTGTTTTTTTCATCTTAAACATAGTGATCAGATCATTTTTGATAATATAACAGGAGTGTTTCTTTAATTGCCTTCCACCTTCTCTTTGTTCAAAAGTATGGTCTATTCATAAACTGGTGCATGTCTCCCTCCAGTGGCTGTACAAAGAAATACAGAATGCACCACACATCTGGAACATCTGTTACACAGCTGCAGGGCCTTCTTTGAGGATTTATATTACCATAATACAATGCTCACTTTGATGCAGGCTTCGAACTTACTCCACAATTCACCTTAAACGCTTCTTAATTAACTTTAAACAAAAGGAGGCAACAGTCTGATTAAAATGTAAAGTCACCTCTTGACCCTGATACTCCAATATATACAGTAACAAACCATGAATCCAGAAGAAGAGTATTTGTTAATTATAAAAAAAAATAATCTTTGTTAGGATACCGTTCCAGGGCGGGGGTAGGGTATCCTCCCCTCGTACTCGACCCACCGGTGGTCGGGCCCTTCCTTGTGAGCGTAAGGTCCGTTGAACACGGCCCGAATGTCGGCCATGCTGTAAACGCACACTGCTGAGCCTGGAAAAATAGAGCTGCAAGGAAAAATGAAAAGGTTCAAAATAGAAAAACCTTAAAGCTGGTGATAATGACAAGCTCTAAACGTACCTGGATGTGGTAAAGATGGCATATACTTTGGGGTTTTTGTCGTCTCTACTCGGAAGCATGAAAATGTCCTCTAAATGAACAAAATAAAAATAATGCAAAGGCGTTTTAACAGCTTCACTGTACATGCAGGTCATTTTTATTACAAGTGCCTTACAGGATTCTTTTGGTACAGTGTTTATCTAATGTGTGTACAGGCATAAAATGATGGTTTCAATGTAGAAAAATCATTTATACTTGTAATGTTTATACTATTCAGGTAATATGAGCTGATGAAACAAGACCTGAAAGCCTAGATGTTATGGTAAACTCTGTTTACCAAGAAACGTATTCCATAGTAGTAATTTGAAGTAATGATGCGATCTGTGTCACCCAATCATAGCAGCTTTTGAGGAAAACCAGACATAATATTCTATGAAGGTGTAGTCAAAAGTGAAATTTGTTTAAGAGTGTTGAGTGCTGCTGCTTCTGCACTGAGGGTTTGAAATCTCTCAATTATTTCCAATTATTGTAGAAATGTCCTTTTTCTACAGTAATTGGAATGCAGTAAAAGGTAGATTTATTAGTCATTTGTCTCCAATGCACACTGAGGGAACGACATATAGGCTCAGACACATGAGCAGCGCAAATCAAGCAACCTAAGCATACATTTGAAGTTGAGTGATTTTGACACTTTCTATCCTAACTGATGTTACATTTAGAAAAAAAAAAACACTCTGCTCTCCTACATTAGGTATATGGAGAGTTAAAAAGATCAAACTTCAACAACATGTTACAGATAATGTCACACTGTTAATTCACTCGTCCGCAGGGGAGCATTTGAGAAACACCTTTGCCAAATCTATAAGACATTTGCCAATAGAGTTTGTTTCATAGAGCAATACTCAGTCTCTAATAAATGCCTGATGTTTATAATTTTATTCTAGGCACATTTCCATTATGCAAAGTTTTTTGTTTCACTATTGGCAGCGTAGTGTAGTAATGGTCTTCTGGATAATATTAAATGTAGGCAATAATACAAAATCATCATGTCCCCTTTTTTTCACTTGTTTCCACTTACGGAGCTCGTCGAAGTGTGTGTCCACTCCGTCCACTCCGGGAATAGAACACACCAGTCTGGCTTTGAGGAAGGTGGTCCATTTGTTAGTTAGACTTCTGAGGCCACCCACGTCATTCTGAAACACAAGCACATACTTCAGTCGGACAAAAGCCCACACCGCACTCTGCAGCTGCTCGACATGGACTCAAGACCTTTACTATTCATTATGTACATGTGGAGCTGAACTACAGTGTAATCTCTCTGCTTTAAAAAAACAAACAACACTTCAGCGACGCTGCCAGGCTCTGGTTCTTTGCTCTAATTAAAAGTGACTACAGTGTACGGTGTTGCCTGTTTACACAGCAGAACAGCAGCCTTGAGAGAGGAGAACAAAAGGCTAATACATAAAAAGGATAAGTGGGTGTGTTGCATGTTGGGAAAGAGCACTCCAATCAAGTCATCCTCCGTTAATAACACATGGTTTATTTTAGCATATTAACAAACTGGCCTATTCTAGAGTTAGCTAAACAATCGAGCAAACTAAACTGAAACTAACTTAATGTGTGCATGTGTTAATGCAAATATCTGTGTCCATATCTATGTGTACAGTATTAATCTGGATGGGTTTTACTTTCGGGCAGCACAGTAACAGAGTGGTTGTTATGACTGAAAACTGTGGTTTGTCTGTGTGTTTTTGTGTTATTTCTGTGCTGCAGTCCAATGGCTTCTTCACACAGGACAAACCTATGAAAAAGGACCAGATGAAGTGCTAACTGTAATTTGCCCAAAGGAGTGAACATGAGAGTAAATGGATATCTGTCTCCGTTTAACAATTAATTTCAAATATTTTCAATTTTAAAAAAGTGTTAACACAATAATAACAAATGACAAAAATGATTTAGACATGAAATTATCTGAGGTACACTAAACAAAAAAACAAAACTAGACCACTTTTCTCATTATAACATTTACTACTGGCATTATTAAATAGAAAGTAAAAATGTGTTACAATATATAACATCCAATTTACAGTATATACTGGAAAAGTATGTATAGAGTATATAGAGACTGAAAAAAGCATCATGGTGTTGGCATTGGACTGCTTTTGAGCGGTGGATTCATTTATTACTTCAGCATTTGAAATATTTGATCTCAAATTTTTTAAGGATAATAAAATTGTACAGTGAGGCATAAATACGCAACAATAATATTGGATTTGTCCAGACAGCAATAATGGCCGGCAGGACACCTTTAATACAACAATAAAATGTCAGTTTGCTCCAGCTATTACTGATTCAATTCACTCATCCAGGTGGGAGTTTATGAACCCTTCCTTCAAGTAGGCGGGCAGGACAAATATTATGTAACAAATATTGAGGAAATGAGAAAAAATAAATTGCACCATATAAATAGTTGTAGGAAAAAAATTCTGTTAATTCTTATGTGCTCTTGTCTTGTGAAAAATCTGTCTAAACGTTATTATATTGTGGTAATTTTTCTGTCTTCAGACGGTGGGAGGAAGCTGGAGTACCTGGAGGGAACCCACAGTAACACGGAGAGGACATGCAGACTCCTCACAGAAAGGTCTGAGTTAGCCAAGGATGTTTAAGTCCTCTAAGCCCTCATATATATATATATATATATATATATATATATATAGAAAGTCATTCAAAAAAAGAAAACACTGTTAATGGTTATTTTGGATCTTGCCTATATTTAAAACTATTGCCACAAACCAGGGATGTACTCTTTTATTGTGGTGGGCAGAAAATGGGTATGTTGGTTCTAAGTACTCAGACAGAGTTGTGATTGACAAGAATATAAAAGTAGGCATTTTATGAAGACGTTTTACAACAGTGATAATCTTCAAAGTGGATTGCAGTGCCCTTCTTCCTTGTACAAGAGAAAATACAAGCAGACTGTAATCTGGTGGAAGCTCCATGCAGTCTGCCTTACAGCTTACTCCCAGGTCATAAATACCCTGAAAGCTTTTCTCAAAGAATGTAGCAATAGACCTTCAAACACTAATAGCAGGCTGCTGTCTGGGCTTGTGCCATTTCAGATGACTTATAACCCGCTCTACCTCGTACAAACGCTCCCAGAGCATGAATTTATCCTGCCTTTGTCCCCAGTCTGCCGTGGACATGCCCACCAAAGATTATACAGTAGTGCGGCAGTGTTTGGACAAGATGTCAAAGTGGATTTACTGAGCTGTGAAACACGATATGCTTTAAATATTTTATTCTGCCAGCATAGAGACTAATAGAGATAAACATAAGAGGATTGTGTCGATGAATGTGTTCTAGTCCACTGACATGATACACTGTGCAGGAGTACAACCAAAGGGGTTAAAAGCTTGATTTATTCCCCCCCCCACACTGACATTTTACAGGTCTTTCAGAAGTCTACATAAGAAGGCAGCATTAGGAAGGGTGCCTCCTGGGGGACATAGAGGAACTCTGCACTGGTCTCAAAGATTCTTAAACAGATCAAAATCATTTATAAAATTAGTTGTATATAACTAATCTATTCCCTACAGTACACAGGTAGTTCAGAAATTGTCCAAATTTTAGTTCAGATGGCCAAAGGAAATTCTCTACTTTTCAGGTGAGGCTTAAAACCTTCCTTTCTGACAAAGCCAACAGTCAAGTCATAGAGGAACAGGGATGACTTCATAGTTTGTTGTCAGGTACAAACAACTCTAGACGCATTAAGTGACCCTAAGCCTAGATGCTGAGGGCAAGATGATGCACTGAGTTTCTATTGTCTTGTCTGTCCACCTCTTTCCATTATTTTACTGTGTTTGCAATTTGTTTTACATTTCAACTTAGTTCACTCTACAACTCCAAGTTGTTCGTCTCTTCCAGATATGTCACCTGCAGCTGACTGGACCGTAGCTCTATCTATGATCCTGGCCAGACACAAACTACACTTCACAACTTTTTTTATTTAACATTTATTTAACCAGGATAGTCCCACTGAGATTACAAATTTCTTTTGCAGGGGAGTCCAGGCCCCATGTGTGTTTGGGGGGAACTGTTGTACATGTTTTTGGTAGTAGGGGGACCGGAGTACCCGGAGGAAACCTGCACAGACACAGGGAGAACATGCAAACTCCACACAGAAAGGCCCTACCCTGGATGGGAATTGAACCCAGGACCTTCTTGCTGTGAGGCAGGAGGACTCAACCCCTTCTTCTGTGGTTCTCCCTGATGTTTCTCTTTTTTCCCATGACTGGGTTTTTTTAATTCTTGGGATGTCTAAGGACAATCTTTAAAACATTCTGAGAAAATGTGGGGTTTTTTTCAGCTGCTTCCTCCAGGGGTCATCTGAATCATCTTGCCTACTGGTGATAATGATAATGAGCAGGAGTTTGGGGAACCCGCCTTTGCTTTTTAAACTAAATTCTGGGGTTGTGAGTTTCAGCAACAGAAAGCCATTATATGCTAAATGCATGTAAATACCTTTCACTGAGTAATTTTGAAGCTGTGTTAATTGTTAGATAGGTGTGTTTTTCACTGGCCACATTAGCAGCCATTTATAATACAAAGCTCCTGTCTCCTCTCTAAACTGGAGCGTTACTGAAAGCTTTCACTTACCTACTGCAGGAATAAGTAACCTACAGTTACCTGCATACAAGTATAAAGGCTTACTCAGTTGTTTCTCAAAAAATTTTTAACATTTGCTTTACAAAGCCTCTTTTATGCTGAATCTTCATGCACCTCCCTTTTTCAGCACTAGACTGGTATAATATCTCACCTTGCACACACGAGCCACACGAGACACAATGCTCTTGTCGTTGCCGTCCTGGGACACCTCCCGGAAGAAAAAGTATATCTTATCATCGTCCGGATTGTAGGTGTCCGCAATGGAATGAGCAGATATAAACCTGGCCTCTGTAGACATAAAGAAGAGGAAAAGACAGTTAAAACCTGTGAATGGTTTTGCCATGTGCACAGTTTATTTATGACTCTTACTAAAGAAAGCATGACGTATTTCTGCTCTTATTTAATGGGATTAATCTGGCAGCACTGTTTAACCATTTACCACATGGAGTAATAAACTGAGCCCAGGATATTTCAATAACTGCACAAATATATTTATGAATATATTTGTGTTTTTCACAGGTCACTGCTGCACGGAGCAGATGAGCTGAAATGGAAGCAGAGACTGAAAAGATGTTAAGAGACAAAAAACAGCTGTGTAGTGCAATATAAAGCAGTTCAATATCTCGTGTCCTTTTTAAAGTGGAACATAAAGCTGTAATAAACTACTATAAAAACTTTTCTCTCACTCACTCTAGTTTTACACTCAGTAACGCCTTCAAAGTCTTTTCATTTATTTTTATTGCTATATTTTATTGAAATTGTGTTTGTTTGAATGTTTTCCATGTTAAACTTGAACTTTAGCCCTTAAAGCCCTCTACTCCAGTCCTTTTTTGTATGTCTTGTTCCCTTTCCACCCGTAACATGTACATGCAAAGAAAATGTGAGGAATGAACTTTTGCATTAACCCTAACCCTAACCCATGTAGTCTACAAGACTACATGTTTTTATTGTCAGTGCCTGGGTTTAAAACATTAGCAGCTGGCTCAATATTTAGCAGTTAGCTTTGGCAAAACCTCACTACAGCTCTGTGTTGCTATGGAATGGGTATAAGATATGGGTAAGTGGTTAAGTATTCAGTGGTGTAATTTATTCAAGAAGAACACAAAAAATATATATATTAGAAGTGCACGAAAACAGCAGACTTGAGGAGGACATATGTGTTGTTTTAAAGTTAAAACTATTTTGACAAAACAGACCTGAGACATGCAGCTGATGATGCACATGATGGTTGGATGATGAGTTTGCTTTATAAATTTAGACAGTATCCATTTAGTTCAAAAAAATGTCCTAAGCCTTCGACAGGATTTGGCATTTAAACAAAAAAAGGGAGTATGTTTCTCCATAGAACTTTCACTGGGTTCTATGGAATTTTACATTTATTCATTCCCAGCAGCTTTGGGCCTGAGGCGGGGTACACCCTGGACAGTGGCCAGTTAATCGCAGGGCTGACATTTAGAGACAGAGACTGACAGACAACCATTCACTCTCACATTCATTCACTAGGGACACTTTAGAGTTGCCAATTAACCTGTACATGCATGTCTTTGGATGATGAGAGGAAGCCGGAGTACCCGGACAGAACCCAACACGTGGAGGACATGCAGACTCCTCACAGAAAGACCGGAGCCGGCCGAGGATGTTTGAGTCGGCCGGGTTTTGAACTCACAACCTTCTTGCTGTGAGGCAGGAGTGCTAACCACTCTGCCACGTGCAGAGGAATTTGACATGTTTACTATAATATTTTACACAATGCGTCTTTAAGCTGCTTTGAGCCAGTCACTCTTATGTAAGAGTATTTACAACAGTAGTGTTTGAGTAACAGATTTAGTTGTCAGGCCTTTGAAGTTATAATATAACAACATAATCGTTTCACCCTTTTCTTTAGAACAGTTAATTAGTTGCAGGAGTTGGGATAGTATAAGTAAAGTCATGTCATCACAAGCTTAAAGTTGAAGTAAAAGTTGCTTTTACTTCAACCTTTTTTTTCAAGATGTCCTGGATGACTGAGAGCCTTCACAGACATCTTACTAGAGACCCCTTTTAGGAGTCCCATGAGAAATGTTTGTTAGCAACCTCCCGCAGTATGATGAGAGTATGATCTCGCTAAGATCATACCAAAATGGCATACACTTTATTTCATCATCAGTCACGGTGGAGCCACTAAAAATTCAAAAGAAAACCTTTGTCCAAAGATTCTGGGAAGATAAAACGTCAGTTAGACCGAGAGAGAGCTCGTCTTTGAGTCGACCTTGGCCATGCTTTTACGGAATGGCATCAGCTCAAACAAAGTGAATGACTCAAAACTGATTTCGACGTGGCTTTTATGTTGTTGAACTTGTAAGATACTTTGCCTAACAATTTTATATTCTTCCTATTTCCATTAGATCTAAAGTTATTTTATGTACTTCAACATATAGCTACTGTTATGTGACATTTATTTAGCTTACGGCTTGCAGAGATGAAAGCATGCTATGTTAGTGTATGTTTCATTTACGGGCTTTATGTGAGACATTGGCAGTTCAAACGATCGTTTCAGTATCATACTAGTTAAATGCCCTGAATATTGTTTACATAGCGTCAGCGACTGGCTTCACTTTTAGACCCAATATAGGTTTTACTTTACTGACTGCATTCTTTTCCTGACTGTTTACTGATCACTGTTACTGCGAGTGAACAGGCTGTGAACAGGCTGTGAGTAAATGTAAGTCATGTGTCGTCAGTGCACAAGATCTGATGGCATAACGTTCCATCTTTTCTACATGGACCAAATGCTTTTATCTTCACTTATGACACAAAGAAAAATGCTGATTTGAAACTGGTGATGCTGGTGATGCTATGTAGATTTGGGCTTTTAAGAGTTTAATACTAAGCTGTTCGCAGAGAGAGACAATGTAGTCAAAACTAACGGCAATTTGAGGGACAGCTGCTTTGACAGGGATGTGGAACATCACCTTGCTGGTTGGGAAGGAGCCTATGATGATATCACGTTACGTAGTTAAAGACTTTCTTTGGTTGACTAAAGCCCTCGATGGCAGATGGAAAACTGTTTTAGTTTAGACTAGATATATTTTGAGATTAGACTCTCTCCAACACATTACCATGACTGTCCTAATCCAGAAGGGACCAAGTGTAGACTGTTGCAGTGACATTACATCAACAACAGCCCGACCCTTGCAAGCTGAGCCAACCACTCAAGGGTGATTCCCCAACTGGAAGAGTTTAACTTGTGCCTGTTCATAATAATGACGTATTATAATCAGAATACAGTAATGCAGCATGAAAAAGAGACAGACACTGCACAAAACAATATGCTTTTCCCTTTCAGCGCGAGCCAACATATGCTGCAGACAGACAGTGGAAGACAAAAAACATAACTAATTGAGACATATGTGCTGTAAACATCTCCTGCTCTGCATGTGAAGAGTGGTGAGCATGTGTGAGCATTTCAATTCAAGTCACAACTGTTATTACAAGAAAAGCCAAGAGCTGGTGGAAAACACTGCAGACAGCACATGCACACAGACACGGGAGACTCCGATGTAGAAACAGCTATGGATGTCTTTTAACTGAGGCCATGACCTTTGTGGCACACTGTTAAGTTCCCAGTAGGTGTGGCCCCTGTTCAGTTATGGCATTCATATAAAACTTGGAGCAAAATGAATAAGTGGGTTGTTTCCTCTGCGCTGGAATTCCAATAACCGTTCTGAGGGCACAGAGAGGCTCTTTTGTATCAGTAGACACGGTATGTTGCACTGTGTTTGGGTTGGTGCAACATGGTTTGGTCTAAGTTACCCCTGAAGAGGCTTGCATTTCAAGTGTGCAGTGTCATTCTGCACAAGACATAAATAATACTTGAAGTGAGCTTTTAAGGCCAAATTTGATGTGGTTAAAACAAACTCTGGTGCATTTACCCTGTTAGTTTGTTTTTTCTTTGTATAGTGTATATGCTGCCCTATGAACCACAATGCACACCAACCTTTGTAGACCGAGACACCTGAAAAAGGTGCGTCTAGGTCCGCTAGATGCAACTAAACTCTAGTATGGTTCAGTTGAAATATGAACCTCATAGATCATAAATGTCTCCAAATGGACTGAAAACAAGGGCTCATGGGACAGGATAGCCTTTCAACAGCAAATTCTGTGCTGGAATAAAACAAAACAGAACAAAAATGGAGCATGGAAGAGGTGAGAAGACAAAAGTGCACTTTATACTGCTTCCATCATTGTTTTGGTTAAGGTGACAAAGTTACTGGCATTTCTAGTCAGACTCAGAAATTGTCCACACACTTTCTATTGACAACACCATCTGTTGTTAGGTGTGTTGCCATTAACTGAAACAAGGTAAAAATCCTTGTGAGTAGCAGAGCAAGAGACTAGAAGAACAGCAATATACTGCCGCAATAAACAGTAAAAGAAAAAGAAAATTGTGTATAGCTTATTCCATGCTTTTAACATTTTTGGGTTTTGTGTAATTTAATTTAATTTCTTTATTAGAATATACTGTATCTGTTTATGAGAAGAAGACACACTTGAGAAATGAGAAAACATTCTCATTATTGTTTTGCCTTTCAGTTCTCATTTTGTATATGACTGAGCTTCACTTTTAAGTAACTGTACCACACTCTGTACCACGGTTCCGCACTGTCCTGCCCTGAACTCCCCAGTAAAAAAAAGCCTTTTGAGTATGGTCTGGTGTGTGATTATTAGTTCAGTAGTTAATAATGTGTGTACCATTGATCCAGTAGTCTTCAGAGATCTCGGTGCGTATGTACTGCTGGTCAGGAGGGGCCCTAGAGAGCGGGTGAATGTGGTGTCTTTGCCCAGGAAGTCTGACGATGTGCCTGAATACAGATACTGATCTGCAATGAAAACAGAAAATTATCCATGAATGTTCAATTAAAGGTGCAGTAAGCAGAAGGCTGCATACATCAATGTGCTTGATATAAAGACACTTTCTGCTCAGATATAAAAGTTAGAGGAGCAACTGTCTATACTATTTGTTTTTTTCTTTCTGTGGTGAATTGAACTGTGAGGAGTCCTATTTGACATTTTCGATAGAAAACACAAACTACAATTCACACAAATTGCTTAGCCCATTTTTAATCATGCTTTTTGCACACTGTGAAGCTCTTGTTATTGTGATGCTGCAACTGGAAGCTTGAATTTCCCTCAGGTCAAAAAAGTCCCAGCCCCACAACTTCCAGAGACCATGCCACCGATGAATTTCTTAACTACCTCAGTGACTTCAGGTTGGGTGATAGACAAGTCCACCTCCAAGCCCTCGGCCTCTGCTTCCTCATTGAAGACATGTTGGTGGGATTGAGCATATCCTCAAAGTATTACTTCCACCATCCACTAATCTCCCCAGTTGAAGTCAGCAGATTCCACCTCCACTGTAAATAGTGTTGGTAGGGTACTGCTTACTCCTCCTGAGGCGCCAAATGGTTTGCCAGAATTTCTTTGAGGTCAACCGATAGTTCTTCTCCATGGCCTCATCAAACTCCTCCCAGGGCCCGTGTTTTTACCTCCACAACCACCCAGGCTGCAGTCCGCTTGGTCTGCCGGTACCTGCCAGCTGCCTCAGGAGTCCCACAAGCAAGCCAGGCCCAACAGTAATCCTTCTTCAACTTGACGGCATCCCTTACTTCCGGTTTCCACCACTGGGTTCAGGGATCGCCGCCTCAACAGGCACCAGAGACCCTACGACCATAGCTCTGAGAGACCCCGTTGACAATGGTGGTGGAGAACACGGACCACTCAGACTCTGCCGGAGATGGGAGTTGAAGATCTCTTTGACAGGAGACTCGGCCAAATGGTCCCAACTGACCCTCATAGTATGTCTGAGTCTGTCCAGCTTTCTCCCCCGCCATCGGATCCAACTCACCACCAGGTGGTGATCAGTTGACAGCTCCGCCCCTCTCTTCACCCGAGTGTCCAAGACAAACGGCCAGAGGTCATTTGGAACGACCAAAAAGTTACCCATATTCTGGCCTAGGGTGTCCTGGTGCCCCCTTCAGGTGTCACTGTCACTGCCCATGTAGGCGTTAAAGTCGCCCAGTATAACAATGGAGTCCCCAGTCGGAGCACTTTCCAGCAACCCTTCCAGAGACTCCAAGAAAGCCGGTTGTTCTGCGATGCCCTTCGGTCCGTAGGCACACACGGCAGTGAGAGACCTCTGTAGTGAACTCCAACACATGGTGGCAGAGCAGGGGGGCTATAAGCATACCCTCACCAGCCCACTGTCTCTCACCATGGGCAACTCCAGAGTGGTAGTAAGTCCAGCCTTTCTCAAGGAGTGTGGTTCCAAATCCCAAGTTGTGTGTGGAGGTGAGCCCGACTATCTCTAGTCAGTACCTCTCAACCTCCCGCACAAGCTCAGGCTCCTTCCCCGCAGGCGAGGGGACGATCCACATTCCTAAAGCCAGTTTTCGCCATGCCGGGCAATGACACAATCCTGGATTAATTTTTTTTATTTAAACTTCAGAACTTAGTCTGACCCATCACCTACAACCTGTTTGCCTTGGGAAACCCTACCAGGGGTATATAGCCCAAACAACATAACTCCTAGGATCATTCGGGTACTCAAACCTCTCCACCACAATAAGGTGGTGGTTCAAGTTAAATTTTATTTTACTTAAATTCCATTTTGCAATAACAAACTTAAAGATAAGTCTTAGAAGCATCTTACAATCCTGCACAGTCTGTTAGTTGCCACTTTGTCGGCTTGCTTCTTTCTCGTGGAAGTGGTGCATTATGTTCTGCTCCATGAGCGATAAGGCTGACGGCTGCTACAGTTTTGTGACGGCTCCTCTCACCTGTGAGGACTGACGTGAATGGCTGCATCGGATCAAAAGGACATTTGAGTCTGCCAGACTCCACTGTATCAGACAGCAGCTGGAACACTCCATCCTTAGAGACCAAAAGTAATAAAATAGTCACAACTCAATAAAAAACTAAACTTCAACCATAGGTAAAACGTATTCACACTTCTCACTTATCAGCCATATACTCTACCTCTCTGCGTCCAGTAGTCTTAATAAAGGCGCAGGTGGGATGGAACGCCCCGGTCCCACAGGCATAGATATGTGTGTGGTTGTAGTTGTGCAGGACTCGGACATAGTTAGCACATTCCAGCTGTGGAACAAAAAACACACCACAATACTGAAAGACTGTCTGGAATTCTCTTATATGTTGCAAGAACATGTCAAAAAGTTTCAATTCCTTTGTACTGACACTTACATTTGGGTTTTTGCCAGCCTGTCTGCACATTTCTACTCGGTCCCTGGAGGCTGGCCAGTAAATCTAAGACAAATAAGAAACATCGGCTCAGACACTCCATTTAAGAGTTTAGTTAGAGATTTTATTGTCATTGCACAGAAAGAAGAACCTTCAAATGTGCGCTTTTACAGAGGGGCTCTGCTTATTTTTTTATACAGTTTTCTCCACCTCTGTGTGATATGAAATCAGAAATGACTTGTTGCCGTATTTCTTAGTGCCCATGCATAGTTTTCTTCTAAATGTATTGACTGACAGAACACTAAAAACCTAGAAAGTACATCTTGAAATACATTTATATGATAATGCTGGAAAAGCTGCTCCATTCAGATGTGTGTCATAATTTAGCATCGAAGTGTGAGTTTCTATCACCAGCTGCCACTGCACACAAGTAACAGTGGATGCATAGGATCTCACTGCCCTGCACTTCATCATGTTCAAACGTGTAATAACAGGCTTGTGTGTTTAGCATGTTTCTTTCCGTAAACTCTACCATGAAGCCATCACCAAACTTACTCATGGGTCAATAGAGATGCACACACACACAAGTGCACATTCAAAGACTTTATTATTCCGAATCATTGCATGCCACTGAGGAATTCATATAGAAAAGCATTGCTTCAATGTGATGTATTGACTGAGTATAGTGCAGAACCTGTGAAAAGAATTAAAATGGTTTTGAAGATCATGATTTGAAATGATTAGCAACCTCCACAACAAACAGCAGCAAAAAAAAATTAGAATACTGCAGTCAGAAGTTGAACTATTGGAACTAAAAAGATGTGGCAGAGGTTTAGCTCCAATAGGTTTGTCTTGGTCATATTCGAGAATGTCTGAAGGAATGTTGTATGTGATATTTATTCAGGAAAAAAAACAATACATTTCCTAAATAATTAAACAAAACTTGCAGTATGCTGCATAGAGCCCTCATATAATTAAAGGTGGTTAATGGTTAAGCTTTGAGACAGAATTTCCAATAAGTATTCCCAGTATGTTTCCATCCAGTACGAACATCCATCATCTATGTTATAAACAACAATGAACTACACATTCTACACCCATTACACTATTGCAAAATTGAGAAGAAGGTCCAGAAATTCAAGAATGTCCAGAGTTCAACTTCCGGGCTTTTCTGTGTGTGGAGTTTGCATGTTCTCCCATGCTTGAGTGGGATTTCCCCCACCATCATCAAAACTTTCTATAATCTCCAGGTTAGTGACATGACCGGGGTTACCTAGGTACAGACTGACCATTCCCAATTTTTAAAGATCTAGATAATGGAACCTAGATGACATTCAAAGTCTTGTTTTGTTTTCAAATATGATTCTCATTATAAAATGATAAATGATACAACAGTTTTCTTTTAATAAAAGAAAAAAGTGCATACCCTAGGTTTGAGCATGCAACTGAATTCAACCTAACATTAGTATTGTGTCTGTGGCTTGAGCTGAGGATCTAAGACGGGTCCCAAATGGCATTTATCGTCTTAGCATCAGTATCAATGACCAGTGAAGAAGCAAAAAAGCAACACTCTGAGAGCAGCGTGAAGAGTTAGAACAACCTAGATAAAGATCAAATAAACAGTCAGCCATCCCACTTGTGGATCAACCTCAGCTGCATAAACACACTCACGTCTCATTTTCTCATGTGGCACTCGTTCAGCAGCGTTTGTGTTTGTATGTACACGTGGGCCCCGCCATTGTTTATACTGTAGGTGTGTGTTTATGTCTGCGTGCATGTGTGCACTCTGGAACTTGAGCTCGATCTCATCAGACAGACAGATTCAGACTGCCGCTGACTAAGCCTTGACCTTTTTACTCTAATGCAACAGGCAGCTGAGTGCATTCCAGCCTAAAACGTGGTGCAGGTAGGAGTGTCATTTAAAACTGAGGTATAGCCACAAATAGCAAAGGTTATTAGAAAAGTCTCAAGTGACTCAGAGCAGAGTTTGCATGAGACTGGAATGATGTTCAGACTTGAATGTCCTCCAGGTTGATCCCTCTGACAGTAGGGATTCCTGAGCACTGTAAATATTTAAGCAGGTCAAAGAAACAACATGTAACTTTTTTTTATGTATTTGCACCCACTTAGGGATTCTGACAGTGACTATATTGCTGCAACCTCACATGGGATTGTTACATTTCATGTCAAACATTTCATATATAGATTGTATAAAATATGTCACAGATGTATCGATGTAACTGGAGTTAGGGTCCCTAAAAAAAACTATATATATGAATTGTTTTGAGGCTAGGTAATTTATGTAAAATTTTTGATTGATTTCTTAAAGCAGCATTAAGTAACCTTTCCCCTTAACATTAAGCTCATTCATTTGTTTTCTTTTTCTTAAACTGAAACTGACTCAAACTGAATCTGAATTGCTCAAGTTGAATGAATACTTAAAAAAAAAAAAAGTAAAAAGAGTAATCTGAAACCAAATGCATTGGTTTGTAACTGAATTGCAGTAAAAAAAAAAAAAAATTATATCTGGAAAGTGAATTAGCTAGTATTAGTGGAAAGTGCTTTGTAATTGCTTTTTCCAAGTTGAAAATTCAGTTCTATAATACTTACAGTTTCAGGTATTGTAGAACTGAATTCAAGTGGTGCAGGGTGCAAAAAATGCAATGTGAACATGTTCTAAGATCTTGCTCTACAGCCTCCACTGCTCCTGTCGTCTCCCGGGACAACTGCCCCTCCTGCCTCGTACTGAGTACTACAAATATCAGTCCATACCTCCACCAGAGTCCCATGTTCTAATGTGGCCCTTGATCGCTAACTACTCTGCCATCATGCATTCTAAAATATAGCTTATAGCCTCAAATTTATTTGGATGGTTTTCCTGACATGACAAAGGGGCCAATAGTCAGCCGCAGCCAAGACAGTGGTTTGGTTTGGAGCAGGTTTCATCAACATGATAACATAGGCTACTCAGCTACTTTTCTGAAATGTTTAGAAACCTCAAACTAAACTGGACCAATCAGCTGTATGTAAAGTTAAATGAACCTGATGCATCATTCATGATCACAACTGAGTTTTGTACACTATGTACAGTATGTTTGTTCTTCCACCTCCTCATGTTATTGTTACAAGATTATACTCTCAATTATATGAGAGTTCTAACTTTTTTGGCATATACTAAGATTGCAAACGACAGACTAAAGGCAGAGACATTTCTGCACCAGAAAGTCATATTACTGTCCCCATTCTGTTTGTCTTAGCTCTTCGCCAAAGACACAAAATAGACACTACAGACCTTTAGAAGGTGCGTATCCAGAAACAAGCAGCTAATCTTATGTTAAATAATACTAGTGTAACTAGTGTAACCAGTCAACAGAGCCAAATAAAATGAATGTCATTCGATATGCCATCTCGTGACTAACATATAGTATCTCAACCTTTCTGGGAGCTTTGGCCTGGTTGTCAGGATCCAGCAGGTAGATGTGATCCCTGGTTCCCAGCAGTAGACGACCTCTCTCTTCGTCCAGCAGCAGCGAGTGGGAGTGAAGGCCATCGGAGGGGCCCAGGAACACAGACACACTTCCAGCCTGCATAAGATCTGCACAACAGACATACGGACAAACAAAATTAATGAACAATAGAACTGCTAACTCATTTAAAATGATCACATTGCTAAATTGCAATGCAAATTCCGTAGCACCATGTTTCGATTCCACCTCTCCTCAGTTCATACTGTTGTTGTGTCCTTGGGCAAGACACTTAACCCTCCTTGCCTCCAGTGCCACAGCTCCCGTGAATGAATGTGTGCGACTGTAGAGGTGAGTTTGGTGGTGGTCGGAGAAGGCTGTGAGCACCGTGTGTATGGCAGCCCCCCTCTCTGTCTGCCCCAGGGGTGAATGTGTGTGAATGGAGTGAATGGAAGCACGATGTAAAGTGCTTTGGGTGCCTGAGAAGGGTGCAAAAAAAGCGCTATATACTGTGAATGCACACAATTTAACTACAGACTTTCATTTGTAGTCTTGTTGTAGCACAGTTGTAAAAAGTAACTGCTCACAAAGTTGATTTTAAAAGAACAATCCAGTAGGTAAATATTGCCATTTTCAGTACATTGCCTTTCATCTGAGTTGATCTAAGGAAATCACCAGTTTCTTTTTATTTTTTTGGCCTAGTTCAGCAACATGCCTTCTGTAAACACAGGCTCTGTGTGGGGGAGTCCTGTGGGAGTCACTTTGAAAGGATTGACATTGTGATTACCCTTTTGGTGTGAAGAATTGGAGAGGTTACAACCTCCAATATTTGAACTTCGGGGACCCCAATGCATGTGCACAATCCTGTTTAATACTTTCTCCCATATACACTCATAAGCGGCACCCCCACATGCCTCTATCTTTCACCCCTGCCTATACATCCTGCTCACAGCTGACTAAACCCCACTGAGAGATTAGGCCTGCTAGCACTAGCTAACGCTAATCTGTTCTGTAAACACATCGCACTATGAGGCCATTCAAGCGGACTCCTCGCACACGGTGATAGACCTTCTTCAAAAGAGGGACCTCAGTCGCTTCAATAGCTCTTGTGTAGATCCTGCACTGCTGCTCATCCTCAGAGTTTATTAAGTAAGACATCTCACGAACAAAGAGAGAAAAGTCCTGCTGAGATTTTGTACATAATGTCAGCTGCCTTTAATTTAAATGAAAAGGGATCATGTGGCGGGGATATTGTCATAATCATGAAGTATATATTTTTTGTTTGTCTGTTTAGAACACTTAAAATCACTTAAATGACAGCCAAAATCCAGTGGTAACAGGACATCAGATTATACTCATTTAGGCTATATTCCCAAGCTCTGCCTAAATGAGGCCATCCTCAACTTTTTTTCTACTAATAGTGTCATTTGGAACTCTGGAAATTCATAAACTACCACATTCACTGTGCCACGTACTCAGGGCTGGACTGGTAATCTGGCATACCGGGCAAATGCCCGGTGGGCCGACGCACTTGGGGGCCGGTCCATATAATATGATTTTTTTTTTTTTTTTTAATTGGCCAATGACCGGCCCATAAAGCAGGGACAGCGGCCCATTGGTTCATTTTTCATACTGACACTGGGCTGGCCCAATCATCTCTTAACAGGCTCCACCCCTCCTCCTCTGTTTCTTGTGTCAGATGCAGTTAGTGGCTCAGAGCCAGAAATCTGTGGATTTAGGATGGAGAAACAAAAGTGCAAGGGGGGTGCGGAGAAGTTGCGGCCAAAAAATAAAAATGCTAGAGGTTTATGCCTCAACATGTGCAAAAATAACAGACATGTTTAGTGCTGTAGCTTCAGTATCCAAGCCTACAGTACCTGGCGACATTTTGCAGAAACATGGAGAGTGTAATTGAAACGGTAAGCATGTTAGCTACATCGTTGTTGCCATTATATAGTCTGTCAGATTGTCACCCACTGCACTAGCCACTCAGTCAGCTAAAGTCAAATAACACAGCATAAGCTAGGTTAGCAGAGTTAACTTATTCAATTGCAACTTTGGCTGACTGTTCTAATGTTAACCCTTCAATACCCATAATGGCCAGACGCCCTTCTCTAGAAAAACTTAAAAGATAAAGTTTCAAAACTGAATTGATTATTGAGTGTGTGAATAATATATATTTATGGTAAAAAACTGAATATTAACTTTCAAAACAGACGCAGCTATTGAGAGTTGAAAATGTAAAAAACGAACATTCATCAGTTCGGGAGGACGTCTAGGCGCTGTTTCTTGCATTACCGTAAAACAGCTAATACGGAGCACTCGAAATAAAGACGGGCTGGCTTGACCGCAGTTGCTATTTGGGGATTAAAACCGCTTGCATTTTGAAAGCTGTATATTTTTGTTTAGCTGTATATTCAACGAAGTAGATATTTGTTTATGTTTCTAATGAATTTCCAACATCATTAATATGCAATATTTACAGTGAGTGAATAATATGAATATCATATATTTTTAGGACGTTTTGTGTGAGTAATTTGGTAGTATAGGTTGGTTTTCTTTTTTTTTTTAAGGGGAGTATCTCAACAATGAGAGGGAAATCTTGTTTGGTGTCATATTAAAGAGGGGTTTGTGCTCTTTAAAACAAAGTAGCCTATACTTGCAATTGTAAACTAGTTTTTCTGCTGTCTGGTTCATTGAAAAAAAAAAACATTTATTTTTAGAATTAGCAGTATTCTACATCCACATTATATTGGGTTCTAAAGGGTTAACTAGCTTTTATAACACGGAGCACTTTGTCCATCTAGAAATCCTGCTCTTCAAGAATACAGGACTATATAACCAAAATGGATCCTTACTAAGTGTACTTTTAATAACTCTTCCAAATAATTGTAATCCTCTCTCTCTCTGTCCTTATGTATAGTCAAGCCAGGTTGAGTTAGCAGTGGAGGAGAGAGACAGGGAGGAACCTTTGATCACCAGGGAGTCTGTCAAGAGAGAGTGAGTACACTGGTCCACTTGCACTGGTACACTGGTCCATGGCACTTAGTTCTCAGCTTTGTAGGGGTTTTTGGAATGGAACAGTAGATATGCATATCTACAGGGACCGCAAGGATGGTGTACTAGTTGGTTGTGTCTGACCGATTGTGGTGGGCCGGTCTGAGTAAAAATGCCAGGGCCTTTTTTTTGTCCCAGTCCAGCCCTGCACGTACTTGCCATGTTTTGGATATTCTAAGATAGTCCAGTTGCATACATGCAGAATATTTTCCACACTGTTTTTAAGGTTAGTGGTTTATCTAAAGTTTACTTTAAAGAAAATATTCACTTATATCAAGTATCACAGTTGATAAGAATATTAGGTAATTGCCTATATATATTATGGTATTTAATACTCTAATAACTAAACCCAGTTCTCATGTAGGCTAATTAGTCGTAGAGCCAGTGGGGCATGTGTAACGCAATCTGCCTGCCATACTGTGCTTGGTTTCAGAATACATTTTGTTAAATAACATAATGATATAAATTTTTGAATTTTGAGGTTATTTTTTCATGGAAAAAAATCAGCCACGCTATACAGATATAAATTAAGTTAAAAAAACATTACTAGCACCAAATTCAGCAACAGCGGCCACAAAATCCACATTAGGTAGCAGATCATACAAGATAACTTTGAACAGAAACATGTAGTTATACATACAGTACATATACATAATACCAGTGTTTATTTAAGAATCAAAGTTAGGTCTTAAATCATAAAATAATAATTACTGATGGTGTGCTAAGGAGGATTCTGCTGTGCTGTGTGGCTGGAGTTGGCTGTTTTGGAGGTGTTTAGGGATGATGTGACTTTGATCATTTAGGCTTCACTCATCGAAGACACACTAAGGCAAGGGGCTGATGTGATGTTTGAAGAGTGATCTTGGCTGGGTGTTTTTGAACAAATGATGAGACAATGACAGGATGGGTGCCATGAGCCGGGGCAGACCGCGCTTCTGAAGGATTCATCTTTGTTGCAGTCATTTTGGCAAAGATTACCAAATATGAACATTTGTTTTGTTTTGTATAATTATTGGAGTACATTCAGATTTAATTCAGATTTTACAAAGGCTGTGTATTTATTAATGTATTTTATTTTTGTTTAAATTCCGACTCGGCTAAGGACAAACAAATATTAGCTTGAGAGGCAATATTTACCTACTTGTTTGTTCTTTATAATGGAGATTGTAAACAGTTAAAATTGACTTTCATGGGCAGTTTATTTTGCTTCACTGTGCCTTTTTATAAAGCTGTTATGACTAAAATAATCTTAAAATAAGAAAAGCTCATCAAAATAAAATGAGGCTGGTAATTTTGCTTTTTCTATTTGAAAAGAGGAGAGATGTCACATTTAATGTAAATCTACTATTACGAGTAGCTTAACTTTTATTGGCTAATCAAACATCACTTATGTGGCGGCAGTAGCTCAGTGGGTAGAGCGGCTGTCCTTCGACCAGCGGGTGGGTGGTTCAATCCCCGCTCGAAACATCCCAAAACATCATAACATCCCGCTCTCCCCCACATACTGTCGTTGTGTCCTTGGGCAAGACACTTAACCTCCAGTGGTGTTCTGTAACACTGGTAAATAGCTTGATGCATGTAAAGCGCTTTGAGTGTCTACTACAGTAGGTGGAAAAGCACTATATAAAAATGCTGAGGATTATTTTCAATAATTGTCATTACGACAGGGCAATAAAATGGCCGTTACATCCGGGCTTTTCTTCACCCCCCAGAGTTGTCGTAGTAAAAACTTAGCTCTAGAGACCGGAGCCATCTTTTGTACCAGGCTGTAAACATGAGTTTTATACTTGTAAAGTCGCCATTGGGTTTCTCCTTATATTTCCGCTTTTGGAGCCTGCCCTCTGGTGGACGACGGTATATCGGTGTATTTCGCTGTAAAATCGCCATATGGCGGCGCCTTACACAAGGACCATTTAAGAGGTTCCATGGGAGAGGCTTGGTATTTCACTGTTTAGTAGCCATTTAAATTGTTAAGAATACCGCAAGCCGCAAGGTAGCTTTAGTATGACTCCACTTTGAAGAACTAAAAGTAAAATATATCCAAACAACAAACAAATAGATAAGGCTTTTTCATTAATCTGAGTAAATTGGGCATCTACTTGCAACAAGCACTAAAGGAAATTAAACCAGCTTCTTTACTTGGTGTATGAACTCTAACAGAGGGACTAGCTATCAATGTAATCCACCAATACGTGCCTGCATCCCTCTTTAGACAAACTCCAGCCTAAACAGCCATTAGCCTAAACAGCCGTTAGCCTAAACAGCAATTAACCTAAACCGCTGTTAGCCTGAACTGCTGTTAGCCTGAACCGCTGTTAGCCTAAACAGTCATTTGAGCTAAACACAATAATTGGAGACTCACCGTGCCAGTAAGTTGCACAGACTCAAACCTTGTGCTAAGTTTACTATTAAATGTTTGTGAGATGGATTCTGTCTGACTTTAGCACAACTCTGAAAGCGCTCACTCTTGAGAGCGTGGTATGTTGGGTGCTGTAGATGATTCTGCGGGTAGTTGGAAAAGTCCTTGAGCAAGTTTCTAAAAAAGTGCTATGTTTATTTATTCACATTTTTGTAAGGAATAATCTCTTGAGATGAATCATCTGGTTTTCGAGGGGGTCCTCTATGTGAAACCAAACTAATCCAAAGTATATACAATGTAACACAATTTTCCACTTCCAGACCCTTGTTTCAAGTTTCAGGTGTATCAAACTACTAAAAAAGACTTTTGGTCCTCTTATAATACACACTTTCATTTTATCAGCTGCTCAAGATGGAAAAAAACTACTCCTGAGTAAACTGTGTCTCTAGTAATTATATGTATTTATGTTGGACGCTCAGGACATAAATGTAAATCTATTTTCAGCCAAGCAAAGTTGAAACACTTTGACTTGAAGAGAGCTTTTCTGAAATTGAAGTCAGTCTGAGTTTACATTTAGTTCACAGTGGGGATTTGATTTTTATGGAGCGCGACTCTAGCATGCTTTCTTTTTATGATAAATAGCACAAGGAATGAAGACTTTGAAGTTTCAACTACAATTTGGGACTAAAAGCAATACTTTTACCCTAATCTGGCTAACATAGTAGAAAAACGTTCTATGGGATGTTGAGACACTCCTCGCCGTCTGTCATCTTAATGATCTATCCTTTCCCGTTTCCAAAATCCCATCCCTAATAGCATTAACTCCAGCCAAGAACACCAGATTACTCAACAGAACCAAATGAGTCTAACAAAGGCTCAGTCAGTGCAAACTTAAAAATGTCAATTTATAGCTTATAGGAATATCTGATCCGTTCCATATTGTTCTGGTTGCCTTTGATGCAAATCTCATTAGTCTCTATGTATCAGAGATATCAAAGTAACTCATACATAGTGCCTCAAACAAGTTATAGTTTCTTCATGGAATTTGAATTTTGGATTGACTGTAGGTCTTCAGTGAGTTAAAGGTCCACATGCATTTAAACGTTTAAATACTTGATTAGTTAAACTAAGCATACCTGGTTTGCTTTGATACAGAAATTAAGCACACTGCCTTTACCATTGAAATTACAATTTCTGTAAGGGCAGATGGCAACTAACTGACTATAAAGTATGTGTTCATTAAGTAAATGAGTAGAAAACATTAGTGAGTGGCTTAATATTGAGCCTGTGGATTACCTGTTTAAAAAAAAAAAATGTATATAATGTAGTAATGTAGTATATGTATATACTGTATATATAGGCAGTTGCTCTGGCAATTTACAGTATATACATATAGTTTATTATTTAATAATAAACAAAACATCTTCATCTAAGATTTTTAAACTGCAATCTTCCTGATGAGCCCAAGTGCATTATTTGTCAAAATTTAAACTGGACATCTTTTTGTACATTTGATGAAAACGCTTCTTTTTTGGGGCATATACATTATTTTAACACTATTGATATTGAGTAAGTAAAATACATGAAGGCTTAGCATTCTTGCTCCATCTGCTAATGTAAACAGCACAGGAGCCAACATACTTGAGTAGAAGTAAAATCATCAGTAGAATACTGAATCTGTTTAACACACAACAATACAAGTGTTTTGGGTGTTTGTTTGTTTTTCTGCTTGTGAAAGGGTCCATGTTTCTTTTTTATAATGAAGACATTACACAAATTAGAATAAAATCCAATTTTAGCATTTTGTTTTAGTAAAATAGATAATGAAATTGATATCTTACCTTTGTGGCTGAGTTTGACCCTGGGGACACTCTGTTTGATGCTTGATGCAATAGAGAGAATGCCCAAATCTCCAAGTCCCACTAATAACATCAGCACATGGGATAGGCTCCTTATCCTGCAGACAGAACTGATGCCGGACATTGTCCCAACTGTCTCTGTGCTGCTCTTCCTCCACTCTGTCCTTCACTGTAGCTCTGCAGAAAGACCTGTGTTCAAAAAAGCATGGGAGAGCAGTTATAAGATGTGAATGTGTGTGGGGATATCTACAAGTTTCTGTAGTGCCTATTCATCTGCTTCACCATGGAGCCCTGCAGGCATGTCCCCTCTCTTTAGCCGTCCTACATCAGCTGTTGCCTGATGCTCGTTTTACCCCTTTGTGTCGCCTTCAAATCTGTTTGCCCAAAACAAAGGTTAGGCTAACAAAGTTGCATTGCACGTTTTCCAGTTCCTCCCCCCGCTACATTTTCTTTTCAAGCTGATAATTCATTTAAATCTTTGCTAAATTACACTTGCATTAGTTCTTTAAGGATTGGCCAATGACCCTGTCAGCTCTTCTTTTGTGGAGCGAAATAAATTGGCCTTGTCTTGTGTGGGATGTCACAGTGCACTGAAGTGGCCAATGGGACAGACGTTGGTCAGGACTCTATTTGAAAGCAACAACAGTCATGGGAACATTAAGCACTTTTTGTTCACTAATAACCAAGAAGAACTTGAGCGACGTTTGCTAATTGAACATTGAGGCCGAGCAGCAACAATGAGACAGAACATTTGAGAGTAACAAGATGAAACTCTCAGGGATTTGCACCCTCTAGGACTCCAATGAACTGTTATAAGTTATCTTATATGCAAATAGAAATGTGGTGATCTGAAAAACCTGTGCAAGTTTATTTTTTTTCTGCACATTAAAAAAATAAAATAAAAATCAGAATACTGAAAATAGTCAGAATTTTCAGACTTTATTCTCAGAACTCTTACCTCAAAAAAATTTGTTTGTATCTGTTGTATCTTGGAACATTTATTCATTGTTAACAAAGAGCAAACCTTAAAGCTTGCTCTGAATTATTTGTTGTTTATCAAATTGTGATGGGATTTATAAATTATTGTCAACAATGAATTTTTTATTACTTCTGGTCAACCCCCATACTTTCGACCTAACAAAAACAACTTAGATATATTGGTAACACTTATTGACGGTAGAAGCCCCTTTTACAGTCACTGGTAACACTTTATTTTACACCACACTACATTGTATCTACCTTATTAAGTACAATGTAACACACTGCATAACAAAATGTAATAATATACTAGTGTTGTCACAAATATCGGTGTTTCAATATATATCAATACTGCAATTCCTGAAGTGGTTAAGATACTTTTGAAAAAACGGTAAACTGACTCCAGCTGCGCTCACACTAACATGACTGCAGTGCAACTTGCTTCCTTGTAAATAGCATTGGCTTTGGAAAGATGCAGTGTGCAGGACCGCCGTGACATGCATTGATTGACAAAAAGCAGAGCAGGAGTGCTATCTATATAAATATTTCAGATTTGAGGAAGATGAGCACGAAAACGTTAAGGACACGTGCAAGCCAATGTGTATGTTTGCAACAAAGAAAGTGGTGCTAACAAAAGGAGCCTCAAGTCTCTGAGTTTCGTTTTCACTTTCAATGATTTCAATGATGTTTGCACCTATGTTCCCATTCTGTGTGCACTTGCCAGTGAACCTGAAAAGTGTTAAGAGGATTGTGACACCTGAACTGTAACATTGTATTATGACATCTTCTGCGACACTGTGTTGATTAGGCTGGGACATACAGCAGATAAATTCAGATATATTCTTTTGCGTCATACTAATCAATGCCCTAACACCTAATCAATCTTCAAGGATGCTCTGTTTTCCAACACAATCAATCATCAATCAAAACTCTGTGTGTGTAATGCTCGTTAAACCATTTCATGCTGTACCACCAAATGCTGTATGAGGTTTTCCTTTTGCAAGAAAATAAACTGTGACCATCTATTCCAAATTCTAAGTTGGGCTGTCTCCGTCATCTCTTGCCGAACCTAAAAACTACTCCAATAAATAGAGATTGATCATTTAAATGTTATTATAGTAATTTACTAACATTTCATTAGGCTAATATGTATTATCAATGAGAACATAACAAAACTGTTCTTATTAGCTCTTGTCAAATAAAACAAAAAGATAAAGCTTTGGATTTTAATTATTAAATGTAATATATGTAAATGATTATTCTGATTATGATGTTGAAATTAGTTTCAAATTAGATAAATAAAGAAGTATTTTTCAATGTTTATTCATGTTAACTCAGGATAAGTATTAACAATTCTGTAGTGTTACAATTTATTTAGGTTCTACAATTAGTTACATAGTTAATTTTAAAGATCTGATGTAAAAATAAAAAATAAAAACATGGGAAGACCCAACCTGCAACAAAAGTTAAACCCTCACAATCTAAACTACCAGCTCTATTTGAACAACAACAAAAGTTTGATGCAAACTCAAATGATGCTAAGAGCCTTAACAGACCAGAAGTTTTTGTTTAAGTCAAAAAGCCCTAATGTCCTATTCTTGACTTGTTATAAATACGTTTTAGTGAAAAGATAAAAAAAAAAAAAAAAACACACAGCTTCAAGGTTTTGGCAGTTTAATTTTCTTTAAGATATCATAATTATATCGATATATCAATATTTTTAAGGTATTGTATCGAAGTTTCAAATTCAAGTATACATACGTATATACCCTAACCTTGCCTACAATATGTAAGTACACATAATTCCATTATGTATTTGTTGTGTATTACAGTTATAAGGAGGTGGGTAAAATAAAGTGTCACTGATTTATTTAATCAATTATCAAACTAAATCATTTTAGATGATGTGCAGCAGGAGATAGTATCACTGCAGCAAGCTTCACACTAATTTCAGGCTCAAACAGGAGTACAACAATTACTGTGGTGTTAAACACGTTTAGCGCTGACCAAAGAAACAAAAAAACACTGTTGAGTCTATTCTCTGTAACAAGAGCACTCTGATCAAATGTTAAAAAAAAAAGCAGCTCAAATCAAAATTGAGCAAGTGTTGCTGCAATGTACTTCCTGTAATGTCATTTTAAAGTGCCACTTGTCCACTTTAGAATAAAACAGACGGATGGGTGTGAAATTTACAGTGGCTGAGATATAAGTAAAGATATCATGTACACAGCAGAGGACAAAGTTAAAATTGCTGGAGGATATAGTCATGTTAAAAAAAGACTAGCATTACATTTAAACCAATTCCATTTTAATCAGGTTTTGGAGCCGCATTGCTTGGCATTTTTCCACACTCTGGCAACTAATTAACCCAGCAACTGATGAAAACATTAATGACTGCATGAGAAGAATGTGCATCCTCCCCTTGAGCGCTTATTGCTACATCGTCCTCATTCACGGCCTTCCACCTCCATTTGCCAGAACATGCATCAAGCTGCCACATGCCAATGTAAACAATGTCAGGCATAATTACTGATATAACTCACACACAAATACTGAAATCATCCAAGCACACAAGAACTCCCATTTGTTCAGATCGTAAAAAGAGTATGCTTTTAAGACAGACGTGACAGAGGCAAAAATGAATGACTTACCTGGTCTTCTTTTGTTATCAAAAGTTTGAAGACTGGCGGGGAATTAAGGCCAAGTGGCAACAGCCCGGCCCTCCCCGTCGCTTTAAAGTGAAGAGGATTAGACACTGATAAACAGAGCAGTAAGAAGACAAATGGGGCCCCTTCGCACCTTTAAGAGTTAGGAATACAGATATGGAGGTGTGCCTGATGGACGGCCGGACAGCGGACACAGTGAGGTTACAGTGATAAGAGGGCTGACAGTGGTGCGTGTGAGCTAAGGCGACAGTAACAAACGCTAATGTTTATTTTATTTGTGTCTTTGTAAAGTGATAACTTTTTATGTAAGTTAAGGTTAAAACCAATTACAGGTTTCAAGACACTCAGATGGAGGTTGTATATTCAAAAAGTCCTTTATACGTACTGCTGTCTCTGGTATCTCTCAGGGGGTACAAAATGCTGCAGCTCTACTCCTAACTAGAACACATCACTCCTGCACTGGCTCTTAGTTGTTTTTATGGTGCACTTCAAAACTTTCCAAATCGTTTTTAAAGTTTTAAATTCAATGGGCCCACTTTATCTGTCAGAGATACACTTCACTTCACTTCTTGCAATCTCCAAATCCAGGCTCACAACCAGAGGCTTTTTAGTTGTAGGCCCTACGTTATGAAACATCTTATTCCTATCTAAATTTGAAGCCAGGCTGCAGACACTTCTTTTCATTAGCGTTCAAAACTCTGGACAACTCACTTAAATAAATGTTTACATATCACTTGTACAGCACTTTGGTCAGCTTAGATTGTTTTAAATGTTGAGTTGACTTCCTTGTTGTGTTACTCCTCCCTCTGCTTGTTCCTAGAGCATCTTTGTGATTCTGAATTACAATAAATGAATAGATTGACCTGACCCACTGTAGAATAGCTACATTGCATATTTGAAGTTCTTATAGCATGCATTTAATTATGCGTATGCATCCATGCACTTCTGCTATCTGTTGTGTGCATCTGTATAGAAAAAATGTATAGAAATGAGTTTAGCTCAGCCCCAAACCCTGCCCAGTCTTAGTAAATATGGTTTTAAATAGGCCACTTATACTGTGGAAACACAAATTCAGCACCTCACGCAAAATTAAGCAGTTTGGTAAAGGGAGGGGAGAGAGGGAGAACATGCAAACTCCACCCAGAAAGGTCCCGTCCAACCCAGGCGTTGAATTTGGTTGCTTGACCTACTGCATCTTTCAGAAGAACATAGGTTGCTGAACCTCTACTACATCTTAAACATCTGAAAACACACCATCTACTGTGAGTGAATCATCAGTTTACGTTGTTTATCGCTGCTCCTTGGGGTAAACCAAGCAGGCTGCAGCTAACCAGACCGACCCAGAGACAGTACACACGGATTAAAATACTAGTGCTTTTACGGAGGATATACTGTAATAGTAATGAGAATATTTGTTATTAATATCCTTTATAAACATTTTAAAATCTCTAAAATCAATCAATATAATACTGTAATTGTAAACAATAACACAACTCTTTTGTTTTGCCTAAGATGACCAGAGAAACTGGGTGCCAGCCTGAACCAGTTGCTGCAGATCTGCAGGTGAAGCAAAGGTGAGTTTGAATACTGTGAAGCTTTTGTATGTTTAATTTTTGTTTATTTCTTTTTCTTTCTTTCTTTCTTTATTTCTCAGGCACCATGTATAAAAAAAATAATCTCACAAGAAAAGATATGCTTTGTACCAGATTTAGAATTTCAGACTGTCTAGGATCTGATTCCATTGTTTGATGGTTTGAAATGAAAAGGCTGATTGTGCAAAGGCAGAGCATCTTTTAGGGATTGTGCAGTTTTTGTGAGTTGTGGACCCAGATGTTTGGGTCTCATCATATAATCAAGATAAAAAATCATTTGTGAAACTCTTTTTTGCAGCCACCCAGGCCAGAACGCCTAATAGGAGTGTGTCATGTGACACAGACACTGATGGAGCTGCCAGAGTGTCCCAGGACTAGCTCTACTCCAATAATGAGGAAACAGTGTGAGGTGTCCACTGCTGAAGGTAATGCATTTATTCCCATTCTTTAGTTTGTTTTGTTTGTTTTACTGTTAAAGTGCAATTACTTGTTTTAAATACTCTAACAAGAACACATGAGGTGTGTGATAATCTATCATTTTATTGTCATTAAAATGGTCTAATGTAAGAAATAAAATCATGTTTATATGTTTATTTTATTTTCAGGACCTGGTTACTGTTCCTGCGTCATTTCACTGTTGAAGATACTTCATCCTTCAAGTTTGCTGCTGTCTATCATCTTGGATTCAGTCTCTGAAAACAGCAGTTAGCTCTATAGTTTCTGAGACTTAGCTTTACTTTGCTGACTACATTTAGACTAATGTAAACACTAATACACTGTTGAATACACTCAAGATTCTTAAAAATTTTGGAACAGCTCATGAAGTTATGATCAGCCTGTGTCCTGTGTCAACACTGGCTCTTGCTTTTCACCATCTTCGCTCCAATAAGTGCAACTGACAGTGACTTTTAAACACAAAGTAAAAAGCCTCTGTCCTGACTGTGCAGGATTTACAAAGTTTGGACCTGCCTTGAAATGATGTATGAGAATTTACTATGACATTTATTTTTTATTTAAACTAAGTGTGTATATATAAAATATTATATCAATATAAAATGCTTACTGTAAGAACAATCTCTAAAGAATATAAGAATTATGTAAAGACAGTTTGATTAAAGGGGGTCATTTAGACATTCTTTTTTAAATGTTTATGTTGATTCATGTTCATTTTGAGTTGTATAGCTGATTTTATAATGCATGTTTTTAAACAATTGTTTTGTGTGTAACATCAGGAATAACTGTTTCTTCATATTTCAATTTTTTATATACCAACTATATTTATAAATTCAGTATTGGAATCCTCTGTAAGGACAGCACAAGGAGGTATGACCTGTACCTGCTGGCCCAGGTATCCCCAGCTCCACCTGACCACACTGCAGCAGACAAGTGTCTATAACCGCTGAAAGAGCTGGTGCACATGTACAGTATGTGTAAGTGGAGGGTAAAACATTAAATTTACTTATTTATAAAAACATTGCTCTCTTCTTCCTGGAACTACCCTGTTTAACCACGTCTCACCAAAAAGCTGAAGATAAGTGTAACACTACATTACAAGTGTTAGAGCCTGTAACACAGGGGTTTAGTGCTACTGCCTCAAAGTCTGGATGGGCTGTTATGCAGCCAACTCACCAACCTGTCACACCTGTGCATTACCTACAACATGAGAAACAATGTTTATTACTACTTTGTTGGGATTTAAATATTATATTTGGTTAGAGTTGTCTTTTTTGCAAAATACTTATAAAATTAACTGGACTTGACACTGGTCTTATTTCATAGCTATACCTTGAGTATCTATAACACATTCTCTCCCAGGACCAGTGAGCTGCAAGACAAGGGTTTTTTAACAGTTGTAGAGGGGGACTTGAAATCTCTGTTTTGTGTGTAATTAACACTAATTACCAAAATCAAACTAAATGCATAGGTTTGCAATTTCTGAAACTTTGTTAGCATTTGCTAAGCATTAGCCTAAATTAGACAATGCTAACGTTTTATCACTGGCCCCATTCTCTCTTGTGCTGCAAGACTTCGCTCTTTAACTTTAGGAGTTGTTGAGACCGCGGTTTGAGCCAGTGGCACAAACGGATGAGGCTCTAGCCCTGTGTGCACAGAAATGTCCTCCACTTAGAAGGACCGCTCCGTAGCAAAGCTACTAGCTTCCTTCAAGTCTCCATCTTTGCGAGTCTGACAGCTGCTGTCAATCAATCCGTCACTGCGGGTCTCAGGTTCACGCCCCTGCTGAGCTCCGCCCTCGGTTCTTCCCCTCTGTCTCTGCTGGGCTCTGCCCACTTTTCCAGCATTTTTCAAATTTTGTGAGTGGGTGGAGTTAGGCTCTGACCAGGGGTTTAGTTACCCTTTAAAGAGAAAGGGCATTCCTTTGAGGACAGCAATGTCCGAATTTTGGCCAGAGAGACCAGATGGTTTGAGAGAGGGGTGAAGGCATGGCCGCAGGAAGTGGGGGTGCGAGAGGGAGATTAAAAAATAAAATGTAGGCCTATTAAAATATTTTGCACAATTTATAAAATCCTTATGAATATTTTAGAAAATGATTTTGACACACGTAGGCTATTACGTATATTTTGGATTTTAATTTCATATTTTGAGGCCTAATCAACACAGGTTCGGAAGTTACGTTGTCAACGTCAGGCAGGCAGGTTTGGTCGCCGAGTAAAGAGGTTTCCTGCTCGTTCCATGCAGAATAATTCTGCATGGAACGAGCGATGTATTCTGCGATGAGATGTAAGATGGATGTATTCTGCCAAGTTTCATTCGCCTACAACAAACTAAAATTTTTTCTTCCCATTGACTTTTTCCACATTTTTGGGACGTTGCTATGGCAACACATTTATAGATAGGGGGCAGTTGTCATTGGCTTTTATGCTCGTCATGACATAAGAGATGTGTGTACCAAATTTTATGTCTCTATGACAAACTAAATTCTTGGGTCCCATTATAAGTTTGTAGGGGTCGCTGGAGAGCCATTTCTAAAGATAACCCTTTTATTTACATATCTTTGTGTTCAGGTCATGAATGTGCACAAACGCCTTTTTGGGTCCAACTCGATCCGAGAAGGCGTTTGAGAGTTAAGAGACATTTTATTTTCACAAAAATGGCCACCTCGTTACAGGCTTGCCACACCCACTCCGGATAAGATATAAAAAAAAAAGTCACAACTTTGGTTGGCACACGTGTCTAGATGATACTCACCAAATTTGGGGCCATTTAGATTAAAACACATTGATTTGCATCTTTTTGCGCAAGGGGTGCGATTTTAGTGACCGTGCGTTTAACCCCACATGGCGGACTTCCTGTTAAGTTTAGGGTGTGGCTGTCATTGACTTTTCTGTTTGCCCTGAGATGTCCTATGGATGTACCAAGTTTCATTTTTCTACGTTGGAAAAAAGTTACTTTCACTTTCCATAGGCCCAATGTATTTCGACTTTTGTAGGGGTCGCCACTGAGTCATTTTTCGTATATTTTTTTTTCGGCGACTTCAAAAACCTAAATTTTTCGCCGAGCTTGAAGTCTGGGACCAATAAAAATGACTTTTCGTGCATGTTCACTGGGTCAAATTTAGGATCATTTTGTCGCAATAAAAAAAAAAATAATCCGAGCAAAAACAATAGGCCCTCCCGGTCATCACCGGCTCGGGCATAATAATTTCACAGCACCCCCTGTTCTAAATTACTTCCCGCGGCCCTGGGTGAAGGAAACCATTTTTGTTAAAATGGAAAAGCCCTCGCTGAACAGAGGTAGCCGCAGATTCTTGTTGCCCACTAATTACAACAGTGTTTTGAAACCTAAACCAGAACAGTTTCACTCTAGAACAACACGTGAATGGACCTGTAATACTTACAACTGACCTGAGCCTTGATGACTCTCAAATCAGGAGTCACAGTGTCTTTTTATGGTAACGACTATGAGATGAGAACAGCCTGGTCCAATCAGAGTTAGTTTCAGGTCAAACTCCTCCCTCTAGAGATATAAGCTCAGCCCTCGTATCATTTGAGCTGAGAATTGAAAAAGTCTCTTGGAATTAAGAGATGAAACGTCTTTGAAAACCTGTATTAACCAGTATTAACCTTGAAAACTAAGTCCAGATGCCTTTGCTTTAACCTTTTCTTCAATATAACAGTACATGACTTTCCTTCCTTTGCCATGTTTAAAGTAATGTGTAAAACATGACCAGGAATGCTGGCAGTCGTCACTGTGATACAAGTGTGAGGGGTAAAAATACATAAGGGAACTCAACTAACTATATGCACACTAAAAAAACAACAAAACAATGTTTTCAGCTACTCTAACATTCAATGGAATAAAACTTCATATACTTAATATAGTTTTTTTATTTTATTTAATTTTATTTTAGGTTTTAATGTAGTCGAATTCAATAAGGAGAAGGGGAGAATCACATTCTAATCACATTCCAAGCATCTTAATTTTGAAGAGAGGTGACTTGGTGTTCTAATAAATTGGCCAGTGATGGTTGGTCCTTCTAGGAAACTTGACTGTGGACTGTCTACTGGTCTCATAGATAACAGTCAGTACAGCTGGATTAGAAAACGCTGGAAAGAGGCCTGACTAGAGCATCAACTAAACTATATTGCAAGTAATGTCAACAATAGAGCTGACCTAACGCTTTGGTCCAACCTTCTTCAGGGCGTTTTCAAAACGTAACAATGCTGGCTGTCATCTAATCAAGACTATTTTTCCAAAAGACTAGCCTAAAAACTAGCCATTATTGGGAGAGAAGGGAAATTGTTTTTTTTTTGGGCCTTGGTAAAAACAACAGATGCTTTGCTGCCGGATGTTCTGGCTTTGTAGGTGGTAGGTGAAGCACCTGCTGGGTTGGGTTCAGGATTTGGTGATGTCACCAGAGGTTCCTGAACTTCCGTGTTTCTTCTTTCATGGGCTAGATAATGGTGCCCTGCTGCCCTGCAATCTTTGGCAGAGGAGGGAAATCTTCTTTGTTTGGGCCTTGGTCAAAAATACAGCTGCTTCCCTGCTGGATATTCTGGCTTCTCAAAGTCCAGGCGTTGACTTTAGGTGGGGGAGCCGGGATAAAAACTGTTTTGGGTTTTTCTTCCTTTGCAGTTTTAGATTGCTGGGTTTTTGGTTTGTTTTGGTTGTTGGATTTGTTGCTATTGACCTTTGAGGATGTGTCCAGTTTCGATTTATGTTGAACTGCTGGTTCTTTTGTCTTTGGTCCAGATGGCAAGTCTCTCCCCTCAGATCTTTTCTGTCGTTGGGTGGTTCTTTGGGGTTTTGGCTCAAGCAGGACTTGGGAAGATGAAGCACCTGTTGGTTTAGGTTCAGGATTTGGTGTAGTCACCAAAGGTTCCTGAACTATGCTTGTTTCTTCTTTTGTGGGCTGGAAATTGGTGCCCTGCTGCTTGAAGATCTGGCTTCTCAAAGTCCAGATGTTGACTTTAGGTGGGGGAGCCGGGATAAAAACGGTTTTGGGTTTTTCTTCCTTTGCAGTTTCAGATTGCAGGGTTTTTGGTTTGTTTTGGTTGTTGGATTTGTTGCCATTGACCTTTGAGGATGTGTCCAGTTTCGATTTATGTTGGACTGCTGGTTCTTTTGTCTTTGGTCCAGATGGCAAGTCTCTCCCCTCAGATCTTTTCTGTTGTTGGGTGGTTCTTTGGGGTTTTGGCTCCAGCAGGACTTGGGAAGATGAAGCACCTGTTGGTTTAGGTTCAGGATTTGGTGTAGTCACCAGAGGTTCCTGAACTATGCTCATTTCTTCTTTTGTGGGCTGGATATTGGTGCCCTGCTGCTTGAAGATCTGGCTTCTCAAAGTCCAGACGTTGACTTTAGGTGGGGGAGCCGGGATAAAAACGGTTTTGGGTTTTTCTTCCTTTGCAGTTTCAGATTGCAGGGTTTTTGGTTTGTTTTGGTTGTTGGATTTATTGCCATTGACCTTTGAGGATGTGTCCAGTTTCGATTTATGTTGAACTGCTGGTTCTTTTGTCTTTGGTCCAGATGGCAAGTCTCTCCCCTCAGATCTTTTCTGTCGTTGGGTGGTTCTTTGGGGTTTTGGCTCAAGCAGGACTTGGGAAGATGAAGCACCTGCTGGTTTAGGTTCAGGATTTGGTGTAGTCACCACAGGTTCCTGAACTATGCTTGTTTCTTCTTTTGTGGGCTGGCTATTGGTGCCCTGCTGCTTGAAGATCTGGCTTCTCAAAGTCCAGACGTTAGGTGGAGCTGGTACAAAAACTTTTGTTAGTTTTGTTGACTCTTTTTTATCTTGTTGGAGAGCATTGACTCCACCTTCCCAGAAACTTCTGTTGCCCTCTGGTTGGGGAAACTGAACAAAACTGTATTTCTTCTGGTTCTTTCTTTTTTTGGATGTTTTCTTACCGTTAACAGCTGACTCCATTTTTTGTCCTTGATTTGTTCAGTGTCTAAGCAAGTCTGTGTCCGTAAAAACTCGAATATGCAATATTATTTAAAGATAACTTTCCAGTGTTTGTTCCAAAGTGTGTGTGCGTCTTCAACCGAGTGGTTTTTCTAAATGTCTATATGTCTGAACGTTAGTTCCTCTCATAGACTTACCAGAATGGAAGGCGATGATGTAACGCCACCACAGAACCCTGTGACATATGTACATTCTAAAGCTTTCAATACTTTCAATGAAATACTAGGATCGTTGCCATAGCAATTAACTATTCAAAACATTACTGTTCTATGTATTAAAGAGTAACTAAACCCTAAACCAACTTTTTTTAGTTAATGATCTGTAAGAATGGGGCCTTATTAGTGCTGTTCAATGATCTGAGTAAAAGTTTTGACATTTGAGTATAAAGTATATTAATTTTACATTTTATGGTGTAAAACCGTCTAAGTGCTGCCCTCCTCAGGTTGAACAGTAGTTACTGCAGTTAAATTTTTAGATTTAAGATTGTTTCCTAGTGTGACGTATACTGGTGTGACGTATACTGGCTCGACCATAGATAGTATAATTATGGATGATATCCGCCCATTGGTCCCCTATTCACCAAAATTGTTATTACGAATGGGCAATAAAATGGCCGTTACATCCGGGCTTTTCGGGTTTTACTCCATAGTAAAACAATAGTTTTTAGATAGCATAAACCAACGTAATTTTCAAAAATTCACCCCCCCCAGAGTTGTCACGTAGTAAAAACTTAGCTCTAGAGACCGGACCTTTTGTACCAGGCTGTAAACATGAGTTTTACTCTTGTAAAGTCGCCATTGGGTTTCTCCTTATATTTCCGCTTTTGGAGCCTGCCCTCTGGTGGACGGAGGTATATCGCTGTATTTTGCTGTAAAATCACCGTATGGCGGCGCCCTTACACGACGACCATTTAAGAGGTACCATGGGAGAGGCTTGGGCTCGACTAATGGCTCTCTACCCACGCCCCTGGCACGACCCCACCACACCCTTGACATTGGCTCACGCCCCTGGTTTAAAAAACATCTTCCCAACTAGCGGGTGTTGAAAACATCAGGCTAGCTATATTAGTATGTACTTGTAGTGTTGCTGGTTGCAACAACACTGCTGGACTGCATTGCTTTCCAGTTGAGTCAGAAATTAGACGCCAGTGTGCACTTGGCCTGGAACACCATGAGTTCCTGCTGAGAGCTGGAGTTTGCAGCAGGCATTTTAAGCGGAAAAATAAGCGCTGAAAAGCAACACAGCGCCTAACACTGCTCCTGCATGGATTCCCACCACCACAGCGGAGTCATGAGGTAAGTGAACATACATTTTGAAACACAATTTATGTTTCTTCACAGTAAAGCTAATCAATTTTGTCATGTTGCTAGTTAGGTAAAGTATGCTAAACGTTAGCTTCAGCTGCTCCTGATACCGGGCTAACGCTAATGAGGGCTGCTGCGTGATACTGTGGCCCAGTACACACAGACATCATGAATTAATATAATACTGTAATTGTAAACAATAACACAACTCTTTTGTTTTGCCTAAGATGACCAGAGAAACTGGGTGCCAGCCTGAACTAGTCGCTGCAGATCTGCAGGTGAAGCAAAGGTGAGTTGAATACTGTGAAGCTTTTGTATGTTTAGTTTTTGTTTATTCTTTATTTCTCAGGCACCATGTACAAAAAAAATAATCTCACAAGAAAAGATATGCTTTGTACCAGATTTAGAATTTCAGACTGTCTAGGATCTGATTCCATTGTTTGATGGTTTGAAATGAAAAGGCTGATTGTGCAAAGGCAGAGCATCTTTTAGGGATTGTGCAGTTTTTGTGAGTTGTGGACCCAGATGTTTGGGTCTCATCATATAATCAAGATAACAAATCATTTGTGAAACTCTTTTTTGCAGCCACCCAGGCCAGAACGCCTAATAGGAGTGTGTCATGTGACACAGACACTGATGGAGCTGCCAGAGTGTCCCAGGACAAGCTCTACTCCAATAATGAGGTAACGGTGTGAGGTGTCCACTGCTGAAGGTAATGCATTTATTCCCATTCTTTAGTTTGTTTTGTTTGTTTTACTGTTAAAGTGCAATTACTTGTTTTAAATACTCTAACAAGAACACATGAGGTGTGTGATAATCTATCATTTTATTGTCATTAAAATGGTCTAATTTAAGAAATAAAATCATGTTTATATGTTTATTTTATTTTCAGGACCTGGTTACTGTTCCTGCGTCATTTCACTGTTGAAGATACTTCATCCTTCAAGTTTGCTGCTGTCTATCATCTTGGATTCAGACTCTGAAAACTGCAGTTAGCTCTATAGTTTCTGAGACTTAGCTTTACTTTGCTGACTACATTTAGACTAATGTAAACACTAATACACTGTTGAATACACTCAAGATTCTTAAAAATTTTGGAACAGCTCATGAAGTTATGATCAGCCTGTGTCCTGTGTCAACACTGGCTCTTGCTTTTCACCATCTTCGCTCCAATAAGTGCAACTGACAGTGACTTTTAAACACAAAGTAAAAAGCCTCTGTCCTGACTGTGCAGGATTTACAAAGTTTGGACCTGCCTTGAAATGATGTATGAGAATTTACTATGACATTTATTTTTTATTTAAATTAACTGTGTATATATAAAATATTATATCAATATAAAATGCTTACTGTAAGAACAATCTCTAAAGAATATAAGAATTATGTAAAGACAGTTTGAGAAAAGGGTGTCATTTAGACATTCTTTTGTAAATGTTTATGTTGATTCATGTTCATTTTGAGTTGTATAGCTGATCTTATAATGCATGTTTTTAAACAATTGTTTTGTGTGTAACATCAGGTATAACTGTTTCTTCATATTTAATTTTTTTATATATCAACTATATTTATAAATTCAGTATTGGAATCCTCTGTAAGGACAGCACAAGGAGGTATGACCTGTACCTGCTGGCCCAGGTATCCCCAGCTCCACCTGACCACACTGCAGCAGACAAGTGTCTATAACCGCTGAAAGAGCTGGTGCACATGTACAGTATGTGTAAGTGGAGGGTAAAACATTAAATTTACTTATTTATAAAACATTGCTCTCTTCTTCCTGGAACTACCCTGTTTAACCACGTCTCACCAAAAAGCTGAAGATAAGTGTAACACTACATTACAAGTGTTAGAGCCTGTAACACAAGGGTTTAGTGCTACTGCCTCAAAGTCTGGATGGACTTATGCAGCCAACTCACCAACCTGTCACACCTGTGCATTACCTACAACATGAGAAACAATGTTTATCATACTTATACTTACTTACTTTGTTGGGATGTAAATATTATATTTGGTTAGAGTTGTGTCTTTTTTGCATATTACTTATTAAATTAGCTGGACTTGACACTGGTCTTATTTCATAGCTATACCTTGAGTATCTCTATAACACATTCTCTCCCAGGACCAGTGAGCTGCAAGACAAGAGTTTTTTAACAGATGTAGACGGTGACTTGAAATCTCTGTTTTGGGTGTAATTAACACTAAATCAAACCAAAATCAAACTAAATGCATAGGTTTGCAATTTCTGAAACTTTGTTAGCATTTGCTAAGCATTAGCCTAAATTAGACAACGTTTTATCACTGGCCTCATTCTCTCTTGTGCTGCAAGACTTCGCTCTTTAACTTTGGGAGTTGTTGAGACCGTGGTTTGAGCCAGTGGCACAAACTGATAAGGCTCCAGCCCTGTGTGCACAGAAATGTCCTCCACTTAGAAGGACCGCTCTGTAGCAAAGCTACTAGCTTCCTTCAAGTCTACGTCTTTGCGAGTCTGACAGCTGCTGTCAATCAATCCGTCACTGCGGGTCTCAGGTTCACGCCCCGCTGAGCTCCGCCCTCGGTTCTTCCCCTCTGTCATTGCTGGGCTCTGCCCACTTTTCCAGCATTTTTCAAATTTTGTGAGTGGGTGGAGTTAGACTCTGACCAGGGGTTTAGTTACCCTTTAAGAAGAAGGTATGCCTGGTAGAAAGAGTGAATAATTGTTGAGGAATGAAACCAAAAATCACAAAGGAAAGGTGGCAATGAGAAGGAACAGACAGTTTGAGCCATAGCAGGTTAAGCTAACACAGTCTTTCCTGGAAGTCCCTGTTGTCTTTGGCAAAATAGCGGCCATACGCTGCAGGGGATGATGGGAAACAATCAGGACAATGACGATGACAGATTTAAAGCATAGAGCCAATGAAATGCAAGATTCTGACCCACCAATCATAATATTTCTTGTCATCATGTCACAAATATACACCTTCCATGCATTACTTACTACCCAAAACAAACTTTTGGAGAGATTCAGCCAAAATGTAAGTAGGACACATTCAAAGGACACGTTTCAGGTCTGACTTGCCAACAGTCTACGGGGAGCAGATGGTGAAAAGTTGCCGTGGCCGTGGGCATTCTCACACAAAGACCACCGCTAATGAGGCATTTAGCAACACCCAGATGCCCTGTAGAGTGCACTATTATCACATGGCTCCATCTCCACAGGACACAGTGCATTAGCCTGCTTATTTGTCATTAGTCCCTGACCACAGGCGTTGACCAGGCAGAACAACATAGGTAATTGTTTTGAGCTCTCAAGACATTTTTTTGTTTTTCTTGGCAACAGTCAATCATCTTTTACAAAAAAATAAAAATAGCTTTTTTCCTGGTGTTTCTCTCATGCAAGCCAGTGTGAGTTCATGTCCTGTAGGGAGAGCAACAACAGGGTTCTCACTAAACACAATACATATATGGCCTACAGTAAATCTTTTTTTAAATTTTTCTATTTTAGGGGGTTTTGGTGTTAGTCATAGATTGTATATAAATGGATGAAGCGTCCCCTTTGCTCCCTTATTCATCGATATTGGCTTTACCACCGGGCAATAAAAAGTCAATTACATCCAGGCTTTTAGTACTTCAGTTGCTGCAAAGTAAAACTATAGTTTTCAAATAGCATAAAAAGATGTATTGATCAAAAATCCCCCCGAGTTGTCGTGTAGTAAAACTCGAGAAATCCCAGAGCCAACATTTTGTACCAGGCTGTAAACATGATTTTACACTTTTTCACTATTTTTGCTTTTAGAGCATGCCTTCTGGTGGACGAAGGGATATCGCTGTTTGGTAGTGCGCATACGTGAGACCCATATAAGAGGTTCGATGAGAGCGGCTTGGTGTTAGTTGAAGATAAAAAATAAGACAACTCGGATCAAGTCAGTGTGTAATTTATGGTGTAGGTATGGTGGTGGTGTGTTCCCTTTCAAATGCTACACTCGATGCTGCGTAGAAATACAGCTATTGGTAACACGCTTTGGTGAGCGGTTGTGAAGCATGTGAATTGGTTTATTTAACCTCTGCATGGGATGTGGCTTGATCACCCATAGCTGCGTGAGAGCTTTGCCGGGCCACAGACCTCTCCCAAGCAGACGGCCTGTTCCATCGGCTGGTCCATGGCTGCTATGGTCTCCATTATTGAGGAGACTGGACCACGGACCATCATCTCTGCAAAGAAGAGGTCCTGAGACCCAGGACTGTGGGGGGCCCTTTCCTCCAGGGGCCCACTCTTTCTTCGACTGGGGTTTTGGGAAACAGCGGTCTCCAGTACAATATTAAATATCCGGCTGTCTCCTTCTATTTTTCAGAGCGCCGGGTGCGTACCATCCCCCCCACAAAATAAAGTGTCTTTTCTGCCCCTTTTGGGAAGCTTGGCAGCATGGAAGCTACTGCCAAATATCTCTCATTGAGTACAAAGGACTGTAGAGAGAGGTTACAGAATGCAGTTTACGCATCGTTCACTGTGTTTCAACGGCGTGGTCTCCACTTCCATGAAACTGGCGCGAGCGCATCTGTTGACACAGGAAGTACAAACCTTTCTAGACAAAGGGGCCATAGAAAGTGTTCCCCTGTAGAAATATTGCCAAAGCACAGGACGTTTCTGAGGTTCGCTTTCCAGTATCAGTAGAAAGTACGGTTCTTTCATTTAGTCTAGCCTTGTCACCCCGGATGTACACAAAATGCATGGATGCACTTACTCCTCTGCGACTCCAGGGCATCCAATTTTGTGCTTTAGGGGTTGGTCAAAACCTCTTTTGAACCACTGGAGTCAGTTCCTTTTCGGTTTCTGACTCTTAAGATGGTCTTCCTGTCTCTTAAGAGAATCAGGGACCTGCAGGCTCTGTCGGTCTCATCATCCTGCCTGTGACATTCTTAGGATCGCAACAAATGACTGCACGTATGACCCGCCCTCATCAGTGCATTAAGTGGGCCGGTACGCACCAGTACTCAGTACCGCCACTTTCAAATATAGCTCTTGAGTTTACCGCCACTTCTCCGTGCGCCCAGAACGTGCTTTTAGCGTACCGGTATGCTCATTTGGACATCTGTTTTAATAGAGGTTTTAATGCTTTGCGTGCACTGCCGCTTTCCAGAGCACCCTTCACAATGCACTCTGCCTAATTCCCACATAGAGCAGAGACTACATTACCCATACACCCTTGAGTTTTACAAGTGAAAAGCACTCAACTCAACGTGGCCGGAGAGGGTGTGTGAAACGCGCGGGAACTGCATTCACATGCTCTGACTGTAATGAAAACACAAGAGAGACATTTATATTGTTTAAATTGTTATAATGTTATGATTGAAGCTCTGGACACAACTTGTTTTTCTATAACAAACTAAACAAAATATTAATGCCCTGGCAGATATTTTTGGTTTAAAATTTATTTTGATTACATTAATGTTTAAGTTGAGATTTACAAGAAATATTTTAACTGCTACTAACCTTTAACTGCTGTAAAAAGCACCTTATTTGTTTAAAGTGTTGTTTCAAGTGCAAACCAAATGTTATTGCACTCTTGTTCATTTGGCAGTTCTTTCAAAATAAAAGTATGCAGTACACTAATTTTGAATTCATTATTAAATTTTGTGTATAATGCGATTAATTACGATTAATCGCAGAACATTGTGCGATTAATCGCGATTAAACGCTTTAATCGTTGCCCAGCACTAATATATATATATATATATATATATATATATATATATATATGTACAGTATATATACACACATCATGTAACACTACATGATGTAACACTACATGATGTCGCTCAGTTGCGGTGAACACTAGTCTTCTTGTCTTCCCCGTGGCCATTTGTTTTGTGACACTGTTTCCTTATTACTAGGTGTAGGTTTTATTGTGTGTTTAAACTGACTGTAATGCCATTCAATTATAATGATTTCCCATTATAGGTTAGTGTCAAGCCTCTCCCATGGAACCTCTCAAATGGTCCTCGTGTAAAGTGCCATGCACGCGATTTACAGCGAAATACAGCGATATACCGCCGTCCACCAGAGGGCAGGCTCCAAAAGCGGAAATATAAGGAGAAACCCAATGGCGACTTTACAAGTATAAAACTCTTGTTTACAGCCTGGTAGAAAAGATGGCTTCGGTCTCTAGAGCTAAGTTTTTACTACGTGACAATCTATGGTTAGCGTCTGGCACTGATCTGACAACACATTAAACACAAAGCCAATGACACATTTCTGTTATGAAAACCACACAGGTGTGGAGTACCAGACATGAACATCTTTCCACAAGTAAGAGAAGGTTTAGAATCTGTTCCTCATGAAACTATGAAGACTCCAACAGTCCATACACATAATGCAGATCTTTCTGTGTTTGCTGTATGCTGTTTTAATATGTTTAAAACAGCATGCTTGTATGCTGAATTAACTGTTGCCAAAGAAAAAACATGAACCATGTGATACTTATGCACTACATTTATGAATCAAAAATGTCAACCTACATTTATATATTCATGATCTTTATGGACAGTTTTATAGTTTCTTAAAGCCGTATTATGTGTCATACACTAAACATCAAGACTCCAAGCTGTGATTCATTTAGCGCTGGAAAAAATGAATGAAAAATAAATTTGAACATATCAGCTTACACACCAAACATAATCACTCTAAAAAGCGAGATTGAGACAAAGATTAACCTCCTCAGTTGCAACAATTGTGCAAGAAAGGCTTAGATAAGATTTATTCATCTTTGAGGGTTTTACTATAACTCCTGTCATTACAAAAGTATAGACATATCACAAACTAGTTAATTTAGAAGTCACACAATTAATTTAGAAGAGCACAGCACCACTGTGTTCACAAATGGTTGTCTGAATAAACTGTAATGGTGAATACTTAACAACTGTTGGTATGGAAACCTGACGTTAAGTAATACCCTTTTGGTAAAAAGGTGGAAAAAAAGTGTATCAATACTGTCTTTGAGATACTTACTGTGGATAGTTGTCAACCTTAGTTTGGAGAAGCAAAGAGGAGCAGTGACACTGACTTCCTGAAGACACACCTTTTAAAAAACTAACAATGCTTCAGAAACATCAGTGTGTGGTTGAACAATGTTTCTCAAACCATTTTTTCCAAGGGACCCATATTTGTAACACAATTCATTGGTCTGTTTTAGCATCTTTTTGTCTTTTATTGTAACTATTTGGTCTTTTTTAGGTTTTGTACTTGTCTAGTCCTATTTTAGTTTGGCCGGCCTGACCCATTCACTTTTGTAGTAAAGTTCAGTCCTCTACTATTAAACCAGTAGCTCTACACAACCTGATCAATCATTTTAACGGTTTATTTAAAATGCAGTGTGTTTTATGCAATGTTCTCTTTTTCCCTTTTTAGTTGTAAGTTTTTCCAAATGTATTTGTATGCATTTCATTGGACACACAGTAAGACTTTTACATAGTACTAATAAAACCACACTTACAAAATACAGAATTATCGCTTTAATCTCCCACCTTCTGTCACATAACAACCTGGTCTGTAACCGAATCTGCTTTAGCTCTTCTCAACAAAGAAAACAGGGACAGAGAATCTGAGCTGAGTTAGTTGCTTATAGATAAACATATTTATTTTTAAGAGGCAACAACAGGTAACCCAACACACTTAAACAGGTCATGACCTGAGTTTCCTGCATATGCATGCATGAACATATGTGTGTGTATTTGTAAACTAATACGGCCCTGCAGCCGGCAGATGGGCCGTGAAAACACTGACTGACATTTGTAAGTGCACTCACTCATCTCCCAAAGGCCTCAGAGTAAAAGAGTACACCTCTGCACGCTATGCGTCAACTCTTCTCAAGTGATTACTTTACAGCTGTGGGAGAAAATCGGATTGTTCTTTGAGACTGAATGAAGGGTTTTTGGCAAGTGACTGTCTCCACCAGAGACCAGACGGCTGTTGTATGAAGTGAGTTGAATAATCTCAGAGTTACTGAGCAAGTTTTGAGTAGATAAAACCAAATCTAAACAAGATTTATGTGGATTCATTTGTTTCATGAGGCTAGGTTTAATCCTTAACCAATGATGATGGGCGTACACATCAGACATTTGCAGTGAACAGCCAAGTGTTCAACATAGGAACACTTGGCTTCCTATGCTTCCAACATAGAAAGTGGGGCAATTTCCCTGGACCTCGAGTGCTAACAAATCACAATTAAAACTGCTGACCAACAACAAAAAACGTTATGCTCTTTCTCAACACATTGATGATGCTGTTAGCCTAAATGTACCTCCTTGTTTGACCTCTGCCTGTTTCTTTTGTTGATGTAAAATTTTGTTTTAGTTTGTTGTTGTTTTTTTGCTTTTGAAAAAGCTATAAGTTACATGATGTTTTTGTGGTCAATTTATAATCAGGGTTCTCAGAGCATGTTTGATGCACACTGAAGTTTGTATGGCAGTATTCACCACATCCAAGCGCACCACACTTACAGAGCAACTGCTAATCTTGTAAACCAAACTAAACACAGCAAGTGTGAACATATTCTAAGACTCCCAACAAAAAGAGTAAGTTGTTGAGCGATGTAATTTTGCTGATTAGTCCAGTTTGGAAGAAGCTGTATGGTGTAGCTTAAAACTAAAACCTCCTCAAAACCAAAGCACTTTCTTGAGCCAGAAAACACAAACTTATCTAGTTAAAAACCCAAATCGGCTGCCTTCAACAGGGTTCAGTATATTTCATTAAAAAGAAAACCCAGTGGTCACAGAGTTGGAGCACAGCCTTACTGTCTGTCTTCAAGTCGTTGGCACCTAGCTGCTGTAGACTCTGTAAACACACTAACATCAGCTACACCTTATTGACTTGTCCAAAACGCGTCCAAATAAGGCAAGCCCAGAGCTCCGCTGCCAAGTAACAAAACTGTTATAATAACTCACAACCAAAAAGTTCATTTTAGTTTTCATCACTGTCTAGGAAAGAGCTGTAGCATGAAGGGGCTGTGGGCCATTTACAATACATTGATGAATAGATTTTGTTCAGTCAATACACAGTGAAAAGGATAGATTCACATAGAGGAGCATGACTGTGAAGGTTCACAGTCATCCAGGTCATCTTGAAGAAAAGGTGCAGAACAGAACAAAGGCTATGTTTACAATGTTTGATTTGGTCTCACCACAGCTTTACTCAAGACTTGATTTGTCAGTTTTATTTGGCTGTGTTGAAGAAAAGGCATTTAGACTCAGTTTTCAAGGTGACGTTTCATCTCTGTTCCAAGGGACTTAGTCAATTCGGAGTTCAACTAATATGAGAGCTGAGCTTATATCTCTAGAGGGAGGGGTTTGACCTGAGACTAACTCTGATTGGACCAGGTTGTTCTAGTCTCATAGTTGTTAACACACATGCACAACCAATGACTCTACAGAAGAGGGGGTTCTGTGTGAACGCAGATTGGCAACGACATGACTTGTTTTTTCTGACCAGTGTTGTTGTGTTAACAGCCTCTTTGACATTAGTTTCTAGTCCTGGTTTAGTTCTTGGTTAAGTTCTAGTATAGTCCAAACTTAGTCCAAGTTTAAATCTGATTTCGTCCTAAATAAGTCCTGATTTAAACCCAATCTTGGACTTGGTTTAGACCTCAGTTTAAGCCTAGTTTTACCTGCTTTAGTCCTCGTCCATCCTAAAATTTAGTTTTGGTTTATTCATTTGTCCTTAATTTAACCCTAGTCAGTTTTAACTTTCACTGTTAGTTTTGGTTTACTCTTAGTATTGTTCCAGTTTAGTCCTTGTGGAAATTTAGAGCTTTGTATTTCTGTATATATTCTTTGTTTATTAACTTCTACTGTGTCAAAAATGCAGTCAAATATTGCAGCTCATAACATTATTGTAATATTCCAACATAGTTATTTATTATAGTTATCATGTTTGAATTGGAATATCTTGAGCTTTTGCTTGAGAACAACACAACTCTTGTCCGTTCTGATCCTGTGCCGTGTGTGTGCTCAGTGGATACCTCTTCACTGATGTAATGATTGGACAGTATTTAATGCAGACTTTCTGACTACTCAGGTTGTGGCCTGAAGCAGAAATCATTCATTTACCACAGTCCTGCAGGTGATCAAACACCTGCCACACAAATCAATATCCCCACAACAACTCATGTCATCTGTCTCTACTTTATTTTCTCTGCTCCAACAACCAACACTAAAGACTATCCCACGATACACACTTGAGACACATAAGGAAAATTAATTATAAATGTATGTGTTTATAACTGTTGAATACAGTACAGTATATATTATAGTTTAACACTAGAACCAGCATGAAGTCTTTTTACCCTCTATTTCAATAAAAGTAACTTTGTTCAGGCTGTTGTCATTTTTCTCTAAAAAGGACTTTAATGTTCACTCAGAGAAATCTGTGATTTCTGCAAAAATATAAAAAATTAAAATTGAAGTTATATCACGACGGGTCATTTTTTTACCCCAATAAACAAAAAAAATTAAAAAATAAATGCTGCGTTTACCTATAGCAACAAAGAGTATTTTAAATACATTTGGACATTACAGTTGTTCACCTTATACTATGAAAATAGTCTAGTTACACTTTAATTCAACAATGTAGCCAAGTGAAACGCTCATGTTGTAGTTCATTTGCAAAAAATAAATAAAATAAAATGAACTGATAACCATCATTCAATATTCTGGATTTAAAATTTTGGAAAGGAAGTCTCAAGGCAGTTGCCTAGTTTTCCCACTAACTTTGCACTGCATTTGTTTGAAGCAGTAAGTTCTCAAAGCAACACTCTGTTAAGTCTCAGTTTTATAAAGCGACGCACCCATTGTCTATAACTGTGCAAAAGAACAAGAAGCTGTTCCATCTAAATATGTATCTTGTAGGAATGGGACAAGAACCGAATTCAAGGTATTCCACGTTTTTTCCTCTTCATGATCATGGAGCTATCAAAGCCACTAATACTGTGTTGCAATGTTGCTGTAAAATGAGCTGATGAGTCAAGAGCAGAAAGCACAATATGGCACATTTACAAGACCTCTTTATTTTATGCAACTTTTAACACAATAGAACTATTGAATCAAATTGGACACAGGGTGTTATAATGGCTTTGGGGGATGTTTGGATGAAGAATAAGTGGCACTATTCAGACAAAAGGCTGAGGTAAATGTGGATTTACTCATTTGTTGATGTTGCCCCAAAGAAAACACCAGTGCAACTTGTGGCAAAAGTCCTGCCTTATAGGGACTGCTTTTTTTTTTTTTTAGGAAGAACTCTGAATTCCAGTCTTATCACAACTAGAAGATTTGCTTATAGATTATTTACAGAGAAATTAAACAAGTCAAATCTACAATGCCGTGATATATTTACTCAAGGTTATCATTCTCCCCTTTGACTAGTGTCTTGTATGTAAAAGATGTGGTGAGATATGTGTTCTTTTGAGATGGTTTTGTGCCTTGTCACTGAAGAGTGGAGCCACATACAATGCCTTAGTTTTTATTCTTTTCCGCATCTTGGAAAATATTTAATGAGTTTTGAGTTCGAGATATTGTAGTGCTTTTTTCCAGAGACTCAAAGCACATTATTCATTCAGTCACACACTGGTGGTGGTAAGCTACGTCTGTAGCCACAGCTGCCCTGGGGCAGACTGACAGAGACGTTTTGTGGCTATGGCCTCTCTGACCACCACTAAACATGCTCACATTCATACACCACTGCCACAGACACTGAAGGCAAGGAGGGTTAAGTGTCTTACCCAAGGAAATGATAACTGTATGAACTGTGGGGACAGTGGGACTCGAACCGCCAACCTTCCGGTTATATAAGGACAGCTTTACCACTGCGCCCCAAAGTAACAGCATGATTTTCCTATTATCCAAAAATCCAGAGCCAGGTCTCGGCAACACTTGTCAAATATGCACCTAAGCCAGCTTTTTATAACAATATCATCCTTCCGGAACGTTCAAATACATGCATCCTAATTAAAGACAACTATAGGCTCCAGTACTCTGACATATAAATAGCTAGAATGAGTAAAAAAAAAAAATCAATAGTCTTACCTGTGCGCTTAACTCGTCTTGCCTCAGAAGCTGCACACCGAAGGAGTTAGTTGCGTCTCGCTCCCTGACGCACGGAGAACACTTGTTACGCGCGTATAGTCTCCCGGACTAAGTGTGCGCCGGTGAAGTCGAGAGCCACTGTAGATACATCAAGTCCACTCTTCTGGGTTGTCGGTATACGCACAGCAGCGCTCTTGAACTCTGGGTGCACCCTTTGCTTTGCGCGCGTGTGTGTGGCTCAGCGCGCGGTCTGTGGTAGTTTGACTCTCCCAGGACAGACGGCAACCGCTCCTCGTGCAGCCTGTTGCAGCTGAGGGGAGGGGCCCTGTCAGCGTCTGGGCAGTGTGTCTGAATCATGGGGAAAGGGATGGATGTACTTAAGTTTGTACTAACTTGTCTTGTTTTAATGTTAGTTTCGATGATGTGGCAATGTGGAAAATATTAAAGCTGTGGTATTTACTGCAATTTACGGATTTCCATTAATGTTACTAAAAACCTTTTCATATCTGATGAATGTATGTGAAAACCAACTACCACCTGCCTACAACAGTTCTCTCTGTTGTTTATATGTAAGGAAGGAGGGGAAAAAAATCCAGACTTCTGCACCCTCAGTTCAACTGATGCGCAGGTTCTGAATCTGTTTCTGATTGACTTTCCCAGACCATGACACTAACTTAACAAATAAATAAATAAAAATCATTCATACTTTATTATTAAGGATTTGAATAAATGAGAAAATTGGGTTTTTGTCCAATCGCATGTTTGCTTCAGGAAAATGGAGCAATCCCATTAGTCTATGTCAACAAGGAAGTAAGGGCTACCAATAATACAAAAAAGTTATCCAGTTCCTAAATACACAACTACACATCGCAAAAAAATAATATAACAAAAATGTAAACAGACAAAAGGGAAGCCAAGTGAAATGTGGAATATCGGCAGTGCATTGGCGCAATGTTTAAAGAGATGGGGAAAGCAAAACTAAAAGATCAAGGTAAGCTCTAAACTTTACTTTGATAATATATATTATTATTGGGTGGGTGGAAAATTGGTTTGGTTTGGTCAAAACAATATGTGCATGTGCTGCATATTCTACAAACAAGACTGGCACAACATGTTTCAGAAGCTTCCATTTTACAGTGTGAAAGTGTGAAAAACTAATTTGAAGCCACTTTCTGATGAGAACTACATTTAAATAATATAAAATTGTTGACACTGAAAATAACTCATACTGAGTGGCTGAGGAGGGTTTTTCTTTTGTATTATTTTCAGTAGATTTAGTTCATTTGAGAAAACGTAGTGTGAAAGTGACCCAGACTTATTGAAACTGCACAAAAAGTGAAAAAAGTACAAATAGACACTGTTTTATGTCTACAAAAATGTGGAGGTGAATATATCTGTAAACAAATGGCTCCCTGCCTATTATTTACCAATAATAATTTACCAATTCCAGCTTAGAGTAGAAACTGCATTGTTTATTTAAAAGCCAGTTTTAAATGTGGATTTGTCTTTTGCTGACGGGGTCTGGGCCAGTTTTGTTAACAAAGTGCTGGAAGTCTTATACCTCATATGCGCTTAGGTTTTATTTCCGAGGGATCATCTAAAATCTTTATATTCTTTTGGGAACGAATGAGAAGAAATAACCGACAGCTGTATTTTTCTGAGAGAGCACTTGCTTTAGGGTGGGACACAAGTCTTCAGACTGAAGTGTGCAGTCGCAATCATCGGAACATTTTTGGAGTTAACATGGCTTTGTTTGGCTCACACACGTGCAAACAGACACAACTCTGTCCAAGATTTTATTCTATTTTTTTTCATTTTGGCAAATGTTGAAAAAGAGTCAGAGCTAATTACACACAGGGGTCACTTTTGTTGGACCCAGAAACGAGATGTAGTAACAGAAGTAACAGTTTAGCTTGTTATTGCATTTCAGTGATAGTTGGTGTTGCTGTTGTTGCATCAGATTTGGGCGTGTGACCTTGATGGGCAGGGCATGGCCCGAGTTACTGAGTAAGAAGATTTTGATATAGGTCAAAAGGTCAAACCAGTGTCCTCCCTGCCTGCTGGGACCATTAGTGTCAGGGCGGAAACTCTGTAAGGCAATAGGCAAATACAAAAATGAAAGCTCTTACATACCAGCGGTATTATGAAATTAATATATATCCTTATATTTATATGTGTTAAAGTTTATCTATTACATTATAGTGTATGTCTATGTGTTCATTCATTTTCTACCGCTTAGTCCCATTAGGGGTCGTGGGTGACTGGAGCCTATCCCAGGACCTTTGGGCCTGAGGCGGGGTACACCCTGGACCCCAGGCCAGTTAGTCGCAGGGCTGAGACATAGACTCTCAAATTCATTCACTATACTTTAGATTTGCCAATTGACCAATACCTGCGTGTCTTTGGGCGGTGGAAGGAAGTCGGCGTACCCGGAGAGAACCCACAGTGACTCTTCACAAAAAGACCAGAGTCAGTCGAGAATGTTTGAGTCGGCCAGGTTTTGAACTTACGACCTTCTTGCTGTGAGGCATGAGTGAGAGTGCTAACCACTCTGCCACGTGGGACATCGACACAATTCTAAACTTTTAGGCTCTATACACCACAACAGTGGATTTGAAATGAAACAAACAAGATGTGCTTTAACTGCAGACTTTTAGCTTTAATTTGAGGGTATTTACATCTAAATCAGGTGAACGATGTAGGAATTACATCAGTTTGTATATGTGCCTTCCACTTTTTAAGGGACCAAAAGTAATGAGACAAATTAACAATCATAAATCAAACTTTCACTTTTTAATACTTAGTTACAAATTCTTTGCAGTCAATAACAGCCTGAAGTCTGGAACACACAGACATCACCAGACGTGGAGTTTCATCTCTGGTGATGCTCTGCCAGGTCTCTACTGCAACTCTCTTCAGTTCCTGCTTGTTCTTGGGGCATTTTCCCTTCACTCTTGTCTTCAGTGAAATGCATGCTCAATCAGATTCAGGTCAGGTGATTGACTTGGCCATTGCATAACAGTCCACTTCTGTTATGGGAATTGTATGCGTTTTACTTTAGTGTCTCTGTTTAGTTTTAGATATGATTCTTCTGTACAAACAGGACCTAGGCAGAGGCCATCTCGACCTGGGTCATAGACTGCGGAGGAGTATCATCATCCTCCGCCTTAAACATTATGTAATGCTGGGTATAAAACCCCATGTATTGTTGTAGCTCTTACAAAACACACCATGTACCTTTGATATATCCGTGTGTACTTTGCTTCCTTGCAAGGAATAAAACCTGGCTTTAGCTTTTATAATATCTTGTCTTCAGTGAAATGCATGCTCAATCAGATTCAGCTCAGGTGATTGACTTGGCCATTGCATAACAGTCCACTTCACTTAAAAAATTCTTTGGTTACTTTCGCAGTATGCTTCGGGTCATTGTCCATCTGCACTGTGAAGCACCGTCCAATGAGTTCTGAAGCATTTGACTGAACTTAAATTAATTCCGACTAATAAAAGTCAGAAATACTTTCTAATGTAAACTCACACTTTTATTAGTTCGGAATTCATGTTTTTAAAACGTGTGATTTTTTTAAGAGCGTTCAGCCGATCTGTCCCCAACTCTTTCCATCAAGACATCTGTACCAAAGTGTCTTTTCCCATCTTCAAATACCAACTAAAAACACACCTCTTCAGATTGGTTATTTCTACATAACTTCCTTTACCCTGGCTTTAATGTGTTTGTTGTACATGGCTGCTTTTTTAACTTTTATGCTTCCGTTGTTTTTCTGTGATCTGTCTCTCTAACAGATGGCAGTTATATTTGAACATCAGCCCATTTAATCCCACTGGTCACGTGTGAGTGTAATTAGTGAATAAATGAATGAATGTGTGAAAATAAAGTGGATTTACTCCAAGTATGTTTGTAAGTGTTTGCCCAGCATTTAACTGTCCATTGTTCAGGGTGTACTCCGACTCAGGCCCGAAGCTGCTGGGATATCCCCCCGTGACTCCTAATGGGATAAGTGGTAGAAGATTTTATTTTATTTTTTTATGTCACTTTACACAATTCAGGGTCTCCCATTTTTCTGCTAAGACATCAAAAATACCCTCGACCAATATTTTGTCATTATTGTGCCATTTCAATCATGAAAAATAGAGGTTAAACAAACACATTGTTGATACTTTGTGTGCTGCCTATTTGTGTCATGAAAGCTAAGAGTCTTCACATTTCTTCCCCAAACACAAATATTTCTGTCAAATTA